>CM036765.1:49604065-50804065 GCA_020796225.1 Arion vulgaris | reverse complement strand
CATTTTTAGTCTTAATTGCAGCCACGAGTGTCAGCATTTTCTTTCTACACACACTGAAATATGATATATATATATTATCACAGAGCATTGGCGTATATCGCGCAAGTGTTGGGCGAATCGGTCACTGAGTCTCCTGCCGGTTTCCCCAATATAGGCCTTGTTGCACCGCTTGCAGAGAATGGCATAGATAATATTACGGGACTCGCACGTGAAACTGTCTTCAACAACGAACGTGGCTTTTGGAAAAGACACCGTGCGGGTCTGTATTACATAAGCACAAGTGTTGCAGCGCCAATGCTCTGTGACCCTGTAGCTACCCATTTCAATGATACTGGCCATTCAGGAGCTTGCGATGTCCAGGTCACAGCCATCCGATCATGTTCCTCTGATGATCGTAGTCGATTTGCTCTGGAGAATCGGTTGATTTCTTGTATGGTACCTTGCGACCACGCGGGCTCAACGTATTACATTCTTATGCTTCTTAGTACTTTCTCTTCCCATGCTTTATAATCTATATGGGTATATGTTGCATGTATTCAAGTTATATATTTACTAGATGTTTCATTGTTTCTTTTTTATTTCTAGTTTTTATGTGTGTTTTTTTTGTTACATTTATTTCGTTATTCGTTTTTATTCCAGATTTTCCTTAGATACGTTGGTATTTGGTCGTCCATTTGTGTTTCATTTTAATTTGTCACTCCTGTTTGTTCGTTTGCTTGATAAAGGCCTTGTTGGTCGAAACGTTGCTGTTTATCGTCACTGTTTATGTATTTTGTAAAACTATAGTTCTTTGTTTGTACGTGTTTCACTATTTACCAAGTTTTACTGCAGTCTTCCTTTATATATATATATATATATATATATATATATACATACACACACACACATATATATATATACACACACACATACATGTAGGTAATGGGTACATCATCCATATACACATCGTGTCTGCACGCAGTCACATAGAACTTTCTAGATGTTTACCTAGCATTGATCTGAATCAGCATTATTTGAAAAGTAAACACACGATTTGTAAACTATAAACCAGTGGTGGGCAACCAGCGGGCCAGATCAGACATTTGTTTTTATCCGCCTCACTGCAGCCATTCAAAGCAATACATGAATGCCTTGGTACAACTTTTACCTTCTATATCAGTGTTGGGTAACTACCGGTTTGCTGGTCATACTTGACCCGCAACGTATTTCTACCCGGCCGGCGGTAGGTGTTCATTTCAACACATTCAGGCCGTGAGTGTATATTATCACGTTGATTATATTCTCTTCTTATAGCACATTCTTTGCAGAACGTCACTCTCATCATTAGCCCACATGAATGACCTTGCATTTCCTACCATCACATCACCATTGCTATATGAATTGTGTCTTTTGTCTTACTGCCAGTTTTCTTGAACGTTCCATGTCTCGTCTTTCAGGAAGCATGTCTTCCTTACTGTTCTCGCTATAAGTTCATCATATCTACTTACTTGGTCTATTCGACGTATAAACACAAACAACACAAAGCACATAATCGAACACAGTGGCTGGCAATCAGATTGCACAAGTGTAGTAGTAATCTAAGTAGAGAAATGCATGGCGGTAAATCATATTTGTACTATAACATCAGCCCCACTATTGCTAGCTAGCAGGCCAGTGATAGTAAATCTAACAATAGTGATGTGTTCATATACTTAAACCACATCTCTATGTGACATCTGGCAAGATCGTTTGTAAGAAAGTTTTGGTAATCACTTGTCGTGTACAGTCAAACCAGCCGCCGAGACATGGTTATTCATCATGATTAAATCATCTCATCATGTTAATTTTATCTTCATTCAGAGCCATATCAGAGCAAAAACGTCTGCTACGATGGGACTATGATTTCTTCCTCCTCCCTTCCCTCCTTTTTTCTTCGTTTTTCTTTTTCAAAATGTACAACACTGTCGTTGAACCTATTATGTCGATCTGGATGTGAATACAACGAATTCGTGTTATCGAACAAGTATTAGTTGTGTTGGTTGACGGAAATCATCACTACAGTCAGGTTATACTTAGAATGATCTTTGTAGTGTACATTGACCTCCATCACAACAACATTAACGCTTAATGAGTTACTCATTGTGAGTGCTATTGTCGGAATGAAATGTGCACGTACCCTGGGGATACTTCTGTACTTGTTCACGTAGAGTGTCGTCCTGTTCTGAACCTCGATCTCTGATTTGTTCTCAAGTTTTCCTATCATTGTGCTCTAGTTTCATTAATGCCTTGCTCTTCCTGTCGCCCTCAAACTCGTCTTCCAGAAACATTGCACATACATACGTACACACATACGGTGCCCTCCTCCATCTCATTTATAAAGTAATAAACCTGTTTTGATACCATGAGGTATATTGTTGAATGTGTTTTTACTTCCATATTTTTCTTTCACCAAAACGACACATGGTGAGGGATGTTACCAACATCACGCATACTTCCATTGCTATTCAGTGAATGTCTGGTGCCAAATTGTGGCAGAGTCGACCTAAGATTGGAAAACAATGTCACTCCCACTGTTGAAATTTGGTTCTGCGACCACACATTTATTAAACAAGTGCATTAACCATTGCGCTATCTTTCCTCTCTCTCTCTCTCTCTTCCCTCTCTTCTCCTCTCTCTCCTCTCTCTCTCCCCCATATCCCCACCGATGCGTGCACTGAGGCCGATTGTGCCCATGTCAATTTATTATAGCTTTCTCTAACCCACTGTGTGTGACGTTTAATATTATCCAAATATTTCACTTACTCATACCAATGAGAATAATTATAAATAACATAAACTAAATTGGAAGACGGGTATGAGAAACATTTGCAAAAAACAACCAAAGGACAATTCAAACGTATTCACATGAATCGAACCACTGTCCTGCTACAACAGCGGCTGCCTTAAGTCTTGCAGGTCACCAAGAAGCGTTGACAGAATTTAAGGACGTTGACCTATACGTGCTTGTTATGGACACACTTCAGCTGTGAAACACTTCAGTTGAAACTGTAAACAGATACCTGGACACCATGCGGACAATTCTAAAATTGACCGCTCAATCTAAGATTCGGGGTACTGTTGTTTCACGTCACAGTTAAAACACGCCTGTATTATTCGACTGAGAAAATGTTATCATCATTTCTGTAGAGATGAGTCACTACTGATGTTATTGCTTTAAGAAGAGCTCAACAAATAAAGTCAGTATTCTTCAATCATGATAGTATTGTTGTATTTTTCAAAGCTTATCAGTGTGCATCTGATACTTAACAAAACTTGATAGTTCTACTTGTGACTTCTTTAAGTGTAGTCTTTAATGAATATAAATGCCCGTCTGCCCAGCGTGTTCGTAGCGCGTTGGACTACGGGTGAATATCCCTCTGTGTGTGCGGGTTCAAATCCGCGGGATGGCAGAAAAAGCCACAGATTCCCCAGATTTACGGTGTTCGTGGCACCGAACCGAAGGGTTACGATGTCCATGGCACCGAGCCGAAAGACTAAAAGCTCAAGTGCTTCTGGATCGAAAAAAAAATGAATATAAACTGAATGCATACTTTAGTGTATGTGTATTCTTGTTTGCACTGATAAACTCACATCACTATGTTCATTTAACAAGTACTTTCTTTGCTAACAACAGATAATATATCATTAATAATATGTGAACTGTTGAAGACAACATAATAACGTGATATTTGAAATGTGTGTGGATATATTCTTTTTCCTGCGGTCTGTTACTGGATCGATCGGCTAAATCGGGTCTCTCTTCTCAGATGTCAAAGGTGAGAGAAAAACCGTCCTTTTGCTTGATGCGCTGTCAGTTCGTGTGATAAGCTTAGGAGCTGAAGCAACCGATAGAGAGGTTGCAAGTCGTCATGCGAATGTGGACTTTACGTCGTCCCATCATCTTTCTGTCATTTAGAAGCGGGACAGTACATTTATACCTTATTTGCTTTGTTTTGTGACTTGAATCGTTTTGCATACGATAGTGCGTGTATGCACGCAATCACATAGAACTTTCTAGATGTTTACCTAGCATTGATCTGAATCAGCATTATTTGAAGAAGTAAACGTAAGATGTGTAAACTATAAACCAGTGGCGGGCAACCAGCGGGCCAGATCAGACACTTCTTTTTATCCGGTCTACTCCAGCCATCAAGGCCTTAAAATACTCTCCTTTCAGTGTTGGTAACTACAAGTCTGTGGGTCGATATGGCCCGCACCGTATATCAACCCGACCCGCGATAGTTTCAGTTCAACACTTTTAGACCATGTAAATACTTTATCTTTATATTCGACTTATTTCGAACGAATTTTTAAAAAAAAGTGATTGCATTGATGCCAAATCTAGCCGAAACGAAAGTCTAGATAGAAAGCTCATTGATTAAAAAAAATACAGCGAAACTTCAGCATATCTGTAAGTTCTGTTAAATGCAAGCTACATGTATTAACAAGAAACATTACCTGTCATATTCTTTCTTGATAGTTAATGTTTTTGATGTAAGAGGATAGTACACATGTACTTCAATTACTTGACTCGTTGTTACCTAATCTATTTGACCCGTTTATGTTTGTGTCAGCAGTAGTCACGTCATAGTTGCTAGCGATCGGACTGATATTTTGATCATTGTCTTTCATTTCAGTAACCAACCACACTAGCTTAAGTGGCATCATTTTGGAAAGTAATATTGTTCTGTTGCTTTAGAAACTTTACTGTCATTTAATTTAGCATATATTTCTCATTGAGAATCACAAGTTAACTTTATGCGGACATAGTTTTGCGCGTATGAAATATCATTTACTCACTTTGTGTTGTTTGTTTAATTAACATGTGCATCCGTTGTTAAAAAGCATACATAAAAGACAAGAAGACAGTTATGTAGTATCTGTTATTTTAGAACAGATGAACGAATACCTATTTTTTTTTTTTTACTGTTCATCAAGAAAAACCTACTTCTTTGATACGTTTTAAAACCAAATCTGGTCGTTAAAAAAAAAAAAGAGTCAAGATTTCAAATATTTATGATATGCAGATGTTAATGTTGTACTAAGAGAAGACATTTCTAAAATTGAAGAATGCATCGACTTCTTAGCAGATGGTTTTCAAATGTCTTCACACAAACATAATCAGCAATATTTTCAGAGTCAGTTTTGTTTGAGTGAAAGCAGCTGATTTTCGAACATTGTAAACTAGATGCAATCAGCATATATGTCCTACCCAACCTCTGTGGCTGTTCCATTTGCAGGGAGAACATTATGACGGTTGTGTACTCGGGGATTGCATAGACAATCTTTCAAATATTACTACCAGATTTGGTCCTACAAGTAAATTTGTTGTTTGGTGATGCAAACAATGTCTGTCTTAAAACCATTGTGATGATGATCCACTAATCCTGAACACTTTTTCCAAGATAAGCCACTCAGTACCTGGAATACGACAGTAACCACACATAGTCGTCACAACACTCTTCATTATACATCGTGCAGCAAGTTTAGAAACCTTCCAATATGAACACAGAAATCGTTAGAAATATATCTCACGTGTTACATAGGAAATAAGTGAAATCTCATTCTTTCTTAAGATTTGTAACAAGCACAAAAACACATGTCATTTTCTGACTTGTAGATGTTGAAAAATCTATGATGAACAGCCATCATCAAAGATGTTTAGGTTGTCCATTGTCATCATCAAGGTGCGTATCCTTTATAGGACGTTGCTCTCTTTGCAGCACATCTGAAATTCACTCTGTCTCTAGCCAGGTTACACACTTCGTCGATTGTAATATTCTTGGTTTCTTTAATATCTTGTAGCCATCTTCTTCTTGGTCTGCGTCCTGGGACCCTGCCCTCTAATATTGTTTCCTCCAGGCCAGCATGACGCATGATGTGACCAAAGTATGTAATTTTTCTGTATAGTATGTTGTCCATTATAGTGATTGAAAATCATGACTGCGTAGAATATGACAGTTGAGGTGGTGGTGGCACCCCTCTCAGAAGTGGCTCAACATGCATGAATAGAATATATCTACACTCTCATATCTATATAAATCGTTCCTCATGATTTGATTACTCACTGTGTTATCAAACACATCAATTTCATTTGGTTAATGGAACTGAAAAAAATAAATCTTTAAAAAAAAATACTCAGATCTTAAGATTGTCGATAGGGGAACATAATAATAATGTGATCTTGTTGAATCCGTTATCGTATCTAATGTCTCATTTCTGGTGAAAATTTGGCGGGTCTAGAGAAAACATTCATTTGTTGGTTGGACAAACAGAAGATTTAGCCATACTTTCCCCACTTCCTGCTGTGAAAGATCCATGGGTTGATGTCTCTTGTCAGGGGAAGGTTGTGTGTTAAATGATGTGAGAAGTTCGCATCATTACTCATATTGGCTCTGATGGCAAGCTCCGGAGGTTGTTAGGCGGGTCGATGAGTTTCAGGATGTCCTAACTTTCAAATATCGATCATTATATTTGTACATGTTAGACAAGCCTTGTTGGCATGGAATAGATTCAGGTAATTGCATCCAAGTAAGTAATGGCTATAGAATATCTTCTATATGTTGAAACTTTTCCATTTTTCTCTCGCTCTTTTTCCCCATTTATATATGGGATGCTAGAGAGATATATACGTTCATGATGCTATACATACATACACATGACACCCGCATATAATCATAGACAGTCAGAGATGAGATTTGAAATATATGGTAAACAAAATAACAAGTCTGATCGATTGTGCCAGTCGAATGCTAGTAATAAACTACGGGAGACGTGGTCAGGAGTAATATGGCCATCCGAGAGACATGATAATCACTTTAATATACAAATAGAAAGAAAGAAAGAATGCTGTCGTGTAAGATAGTTTTGATAGTTACAGACATAAAAGTGATATCATCACAAACACTTCCAGATGATGTAACTATGAAATGATGATTCAGTAGAAGATGGTAGATCAGTATTACTACATATACATTGAACGTGTGTTAGTTTTCACAAAATGTTATGCTACAGGTTAGTAAAAGCTATAAATATGTAAACTTCACTAGTTTATTCATGTAGCTTTATTAGTTATATATATATATATATATATATATATATATATATATATATATATATATATATATATATATATATATATATATATATATATTATATATGTATATATATATATATTTTATCGTATGCCGTATCTTCGAGAAGAAAAACGAAGTGCACATTGCGTATGGATTGAGGAGACATAATGTGGTCTATGAATGTTCGCATGGTGGAGGTGGACACGCAATAGATGAATCAGCGGTGATGAGAATGAAGGGGCTTGGAATCAGCTGGAGACGAGCAGGAATTGACTCGGGAGAGTACGGTTTCGGCTTATATATATAACCAACGTCGAACGGGAACAATCAATATAATCCCCTTCGCCATGTGCTGAGGAAGACTGAGCACATACATGTTTTTTCCGTGCGCATTGGAGTCCTTTCTGAAAACTGATTAGTGCTATATACAGTTGTTATAATAATTATTTCATTTTTTTCGGCAACCTAACAACAATTGCAAGCTAATTAAACACTGCGATCCAACATTTCACCTTTTCGACTAATCTCTTGTTCCTAACGAGTCGAAAATATCAGTTACCATGCATTATGACAATTACAAGGAAACGCAAGCCAGTCATTATGTATGAAGTAAATATGTTAGTGAAGTTTTGAAATAATGTATGGTCACACCTCTCCTGGGTGAGCTGAGAAGCAACATGTGGTCACACACACAGTCGACCTGAAAACTCAACTTTTGGGAAACCTGACAGACCTGAATCTGACTATCCAGTTTGTAGTCCACAGTGAATTCCAGAAACCACCGGAGAATGTATCTTTTGTTTATGTGAAGAATAAGTGACATTACTAGAAGCAATACTTATATGCGAGAAAAACCACACACTTGATAGAAACACTAGCTTTCATTATAGTTAGAAAATGTAACACATGCTTCGAAGAAAAATAAAACCCTTTTTGTGCATATTAACGATCATAGTTATATAATTGTCATCATCTATAACATAATTGTCAGATCATATAACCACTAGATGACAGCCGCACTGAGCTCGATCGAATAGCCACTATAACACTGTGCTAGTTGTAAACCATATTGGATTGTCTTCAATCCAACATGAATACATCATACAACATAGAGCGAACAGTTCCATCAATGGGCTGATTTACGAATAAATCGAAAGTACTGGACCGTGTCATTGCAGATTAATTATCGACGCTAATAGTCTTGAGTAGACTACAGGCTTGACCGCACAGGACATGTTGATCTCAGGGAAGAAATGTTAGCTGCTTGTCTGAAACGGAATCTGTGTTCCACGGGGACAAACAACTGCTACTAACGGCTTCATCTCAGTTTCTACCGTCCTCATCAGCTCCAAACACAAGCACTCGATTTTTCAGTTCTCTGCTTTCTTTACCATGTCTTGTTATGTCGTACTTCTGTCTAATTACGAGGTTGAAATTAAGAGCAAGTCTGATTATTTTGCCACTTTTGGATTCTTGTTTCAATGCTTTCTCTTTACTGTTCTTCAACTGTAGTAGTTATATTCTTTTACACAAGTCGGTATAGTTACTTTTGACCAAGTGAAAGGGAGTCTGGCATATAGACAATTGCTTTGTGGAGGTCTGGTGCAGTTTTAATTGTGTATTTTTGGTTACATTTCATGTCTCTGGGCCATAGTAGTAATGTGCAAGTAACAATGATTCGCTACTCGAATACTCGCTAGTGACTGGATCCGCAATTAACTAGGGAAAAAGTATTCGCTACTTGAGCACTACTAGTTACATGGCCACTATTTAATGTGAAGCCAATATTATTAACTAATTTTGTCATCAGTTAGAAGATTAATATTGATTTCTCGGTAAAACCTAGGTAGTTCCTACTTTAGATTAAACGAACAGTTGAACAGTTTACTGTGATCTTCGAGAGAGAGAATTAATATAATTCCTAGGATCAGCAGCGAGCTAAGACAGTCTAGTCCAGACTAGAGTATCACATCAATGTCACAGCCTGGTCATTGAGATAAGTCGGTGTTATAGTAAAGCACAACATGATCGCTGTGTGCCCGTGTATATTGTGTGGGGAGGGTGAACAGTGCTGATCAGAGGTGTGACTGACCGATGAAAGCTGACAGAATCACAACGATTTTAACTGGTCCGAAATCTGGTTAATACCGATTTGTCTTCACCGTGTCACATTCTTAGACAGATGTGTGGGAACAGTTAAGTGATTAATTGTTGGGCTAATCGTTTGTCGCCCAGTTTCTGTTGGAATATTGTAGGACAACAGACATGGGAATGACAACGTTAGATATTTCACAACAGACAAAGAAATGAAGACATAAAAGGTCAGATATTTCATAAAAGACAAGGAAATGAAGACATAAAAGGTCAGATATTTCATAAAAGACAAGGAAATGAAGACATAAAAGGTCAGATATTTCATAAAAGACAAGGAAATGAAGACATAAAAGGTCAGATATTTCATAAAAGACAAGGAAATGAAGACAAAGGACGTTAGATGTTTCACAACAGACAAAGAAATGAGAACTGGTAACATTGTGTAGAGAGACTTGATGTACATACATGACACTAAACTCATATGAGCTGCAACTTGTGAACTCAAGAGTTTATGTTGAACTTTGAATCACGACTAAACTGCAATGATTACTTGCATTGCTAGAAGACGGTAACGGATCAAACTTATGGCGAGAAGCAGTCTTATATATTGCTGACAGACAAAGATGACATTGAGATTATTTTGTGGTCAGAAAGACTAGAATTTCATGAGCTCTAGATGGCATACATCAAATGATTGATGTTGCGATGACATAGAGAACATCCCACCGATTCTTACATATAACATATTTAATTAAAATTGTATGGCATATTCTCACGCGACTGAGACACCAAGTTCAGCATGTTGTCACGCATAGATCTACTTAGCTTATTTGCTAAGAGCTTTAGTCCACGTCATGAGCGTCTAAAGTATAAACCGGCATCACATACGGGCACAATTCCCTAACTGGTACAAGCTGCTTGAAGAGACAGTCTATGTGGTATTGTGCGTGCGCGTATGCCCATGTCTTAGTCTTTTCTCTTCTTTCATTCCCTCCTCCACCCCAGCAAATTGTTTTCGCACTTGTACTCAGCATAGCGTTCGTATTCTCTGTACTCCCAGTTGCTTGGTCTGAAATCTTATCAAAGCATTTACAGAGCTTATCCCAGTCTCATCAAGTTTGTCACACACACGACACACACAGCTCACACGCACACACACACGCTTCTTGGTAGGGTCAACCTCCCCCTCCTGAATATTGATCGATTTCTAATATTTGTGGCGTGTCGATCATACTTAAATGTAAATCGATTTGTAATTGATGAGATTGGTGGGTTGTCGATCATCGTAATGACAGATGGATTTCTTATTTGTTGAATTATGTGTGTATCCCACACAGTGCTTGCTTTTTTTGTTAGTTTTATCATCAATGTTCTTCTCATTTTATTTGCAACCTATCCCTAGTCTTAGCCCTCATGCATATTGAAATGTATTGTTGTTCTAATGTCTCGGAATCTCAATAAAAGTGCTTCTTTCTTGCCATTCATTTTAATGTGGACGATCATGAACGTCCATAACTGGACACTCCTTGTGCTAACCAATTAACGTTGGTCATAGCTTATCATATTTTATGCATTGTGTGTCCACGGCATGTTGGGCCATTTCAACCTTAGCTCTAATATTGCTATGTAACGCTGTTTAACTGCAGTAATAGTAAATATCAATTGATTCTTCTATGTAAAGTTGTTTAACTGTAGCAGTAGTAACTATTATTTCATTTTCTTTGTAATGTCGTTCAACTGCAGTAATAGTAAGTATCAATTCATTGTTCTATATACTATGTGTAGTGAGCTCGATCACAATCCAAGCGTACCTGGTTCAAACTCCGCGGAGAGCAAGTTTGGAAGCGAATTTGTTCTCTTGGATTTTTACAAAAGGTAAAAATATACATCACCGTCCAGAAAGCAATGGCGAACTACTGAACGTATAAGTGGCGCCTAAAAAATCGACTACACGTTGACTGTAGTTGATGGCTACGTCCTGTAAAGGAAATGCCACGTTTTCACTATGTACCGTAACATGTTTAATCAGCAATAGTTGTCTATAAATGTTAAATAATGCTTCGATTTTCATGTTCATGTACGTAACACTGTTTAACTGCAGCAATAGTACATGTCTATAAATGTTAAATGGAAGCTTTCCTCCCCTGACTGTCAAGAAATGCTGTCATAAATATCTCATCTGTCATGTTATCACCGGCATAGGGAAAGTATAACTTCCGTTACATGTAATAATTAAAATAGTTTGACAAGTGAACACAATGAGCACTTTGTAGTCTTTACATTGGGCGCCGTAAACACAACAGTGCTGTTTCTTGTGTACTATCTATGCTCGACTACACATCAATTGTGTATGATCTTATCTCACTGACATCAAGGCAAAGAGATCTGTCACTTTGTGATTGTTCTGGAATAAATAGAATACGTACATACAAGATGTTGATCAACTACTGTATGTGTTATATCATTTAGAGAAGTTGACTAACTGATATATATACATACACACATATATAGCACTCATATTTGATATATAAAGAAAAAACAGTTATTGAAAACTAGCAACTGCTCACAATGGACACATCTAATTGATCAACTACTTATTGATATATAAACCATCCTTTACTTGATAAAGGCCTTTTGGTCGAAACGTTGCTGCGCATTGTCAATTGTTTTTGTATTTTTATAAAACTATAGTAGTCTCCGCTATTGTTTGGAGTGGCCATTGACTGGGTGATGCGAAAATGTTGCAGGGCGAAACTGGCATCGATTGGGTAGAAAATAGTCAACTAGAAGATTTGGATTTTGCAGATGATATTGCCTTGTTAAGTAGAAACAACCAAGATATGCAAAGAAAAACAGACAACTTGTCATCTATAGCATCAAAAGTTGGACTGCAGATAAGCTATGAAAAACAAATATAATGAAGACACCTATGGCAAGTAATGCAGATATCACACTGGAATCTAAAATGATAAAAATAACAGAGCAGTTCACCTATTTAGGTAGAAATTTTGATTGCACAGGAAATGTTAAAAAGAAATTATGATACGAATTGTCAAAGCAACATCAGCGTTTAAAAGTCTAAATAAAATATGGAACTGCAAGTTATATAGTATTAAAACTAAATTACGAATTTTCAATTCAAATGTTGTATCAATCCTAACATATGCAGCGAGAGTTGGAAAATGACTAAAGATATAGAAAGCAAGTTGAATGCATTTGAAAATTGATGTCTGAAAAAATAATGAATATAAAATGGAACGAATTCAGGAGAAGTGATGAAATCAGAGACATGTCTGGTCAACCACTAGTGACAACTGTTATAAGAAAGAGAAGATGGAGATATGTTGGGCACACCTTGAGGAAAAATGATCAACGAATATCAAAGCAGGCATTGAAGTGGATGCAAAGGGTTCAAGAAAGAGAGGTCGACCTAAGGAGACCCTAAAACGAACTTTGCTGAGAGAGGCAGGAAATATTGGTCTCAGTTCCATGGCGGAGATTGAGCGAATTGCCCAGGATAGAGCGATATGGAGAAATTACTTGCAGGTCCTATGTAATGTATAACGGTACGAGATGAATTATTATAGTAGTTTGTGTTTGTACGTGTTTCGCCTATAAACCACCTACATTGTGCGTGCTTCTCTGTACATTTGACTATTTTTATTTAATCCTGACAACATTGTCAAATATAATGGTACTGTATACACACATAGTGGCATCCATTTGACTAATGTTAGCAAGGTAGAAACACCGCATTTATTCACGACAATCGTTCAGATCTCTTACACTTCACTTGATTAATAAGCCTATTTACACCATCCCAACAAACCTGCACTACAAATACTTTTAACGGATACTTGAGATTGATTAAAAATTACTATATCCCACAGTCGCCCTGCTTTAGCTGAACAAAATCATAAAAAAAACATATACATGCACACATTATAGTAAATAAATGTGCCCAAAATATTTTTGTAAGTGCAGAAAAAACATAAATTAACACCGAGTTGTGAAATAGTGTCAACAAAAATGACACGATTTCGTTCATGTACAATCGGTCTGATCGTGCAATTTGAACATGTATTCGAACTAACTCAGACACGCCAAGACAGGGTGTGTGGGTCGGCGTCTTTTTAATGAGAAACTGAGGCGACGATAGTTGGGTTTTTTTTTACTTCTACGGTCAACAAGTCTCTGAGATGAAAAACGGGATGTGACTGTCTGTGTTTTAGAAACGAGATCGATCGTAGAGGTGGATGATTGGTACATTTAAACATGTAAGACGTTGAATTTGTTGATCATCACAAGAATATTGATAGCAGTTAGTTTACACAAATGGCAAGTCTGGATAGATAGTTTACATACTTTCCTGGAGCGGTAGACTTGGGGCTTAGTTTCATCATTCTATATCATCATAATCACATCGTGTTTAAGCTATGGGTTTTTTTTTATATTTAAAAAAAAAAAAAAACTGGCCAGCAATGGCGGAATGCGGGATGGCCATTCAGAGTCAGAACTGTTTGATTCTGAACACGACTTTTGCTAGCGCATTTTCGCCATGTTTGGTCGGGTATTTTCCGGTTTCGTTTGCCGAGCTACTGAGTTAGTGCTTGAGCAACGCTGTGAGCTATGACTGTTACAGGAAATGCTTTTTGCTGTGTCAACCGTGCGTTTGTTGTGTGTTAGTGTGTATTAAAAAAATGGCGGACAGCGGTTATGACGAACAAGCTCAATCTGCCGTATGCAGTTATATTGCGAGTGCAGAAAACTGGATTTTGTCATGATTGATGTTCCTTCGACAAGAATTGCAATTCAAGTGATGAACAGTTTTGTGTTGCTACATTAGCGACGGCCATATGCATTTTATGCGGATCCGGTTTCTTTTTGTGGCGGCACGCGGCTGTTTCATTCTGGAATTAGTTCACACAGGAAACATTTCAGTTGTTAGCATTTCGTGTGATTTTCATTGGCACAGGAACGGAGCAATTATGGGGTGACCCGTTGCAGTGAAGTTGGAACCGTACTTATGAACTATAAACTAAGTTGTCTTCTTGTGTAGTCACACTGTGACCAGGTTGTTGCCCAGTATCGTGGTTGTCTGTTTTTGTTTTGCGCTGCTCTAATGGCTTGGGTGATAGACCATGCTAGGGGTTCAAAGGGGAAGTTCTAGGGACAACGTCGCGCCAGGTTTAGTGAGCTGTCACTATTCAAGATCCTACACCACCTCCACGTGATGATCCTGTAAACAGACTGAGGATCATGTCTGGCTAAGCGGGTAGGGATCGAGGGAGAGCTACAGGTAGTGGTAGTAGTGCAAGCACGGACAAGAGTAATGCATGTCCAAAACCCTGAACAAAATGCACGCCTTTCCTGGCGGAAGTCCGATGAAAAGTTACCACAAAATATTTGCCGAAACGTAAGAAATAGTATCGTACGAGTCGTCTGAACGAACATCAACTCCCCCGGAGTAAATGGCCGCACTAAAATTGCCAGCAGTGGGGCAAGAATCCATGAGAACGATGAGTCAACGGTTGCACCACAATTGCTAGCTCTGGGCAAGTGTCTCTGAGTACCGTTTTAACGCATCGTGTCGACACACGGGAAGATTGCAGTAAACTCCGTATCGGAGGCCAAGCGCGGACCTATTTATTGGGTAAGGTTGCGGAGCGCAAATCTCAAAGTGGTGTTCTGGGGCCTAATGAAACTGCCCACTCTGGGACAACCGGGTAAGGTACTGTTGCAATAACAACTAACATCCCTGGAAGAACTGGAGCTGGTGATAGTGGCGAGCGCAACATTTTCAGTTGAGTTGACCGCGCCATTTGAAACGACCCTCTAGATCATCTGTGTGCAGCCCAGTTTTTGCCGTGGTCAGGGAGAATGCAGAGTTCAAACTTCAAATTGCCAAGTGCCGATACGCGTCTCAAAAAGGCTGAGAATGTTCATATTGAGGAATAAAATCACAGTGGCCGAAAAGTAAGGCCGACAGTGTAATGGTTTGACAGGTCGTCCAAATTCAAACATTGGCGAAGGCCAACACTTTTCACGGTGACCAATACGAGTAGGATGCTGTGGTGCACGACAAGCTTATGTGTCCCTAATGGCTGAGCATGTTCCTAATCCGGAACGACCACATATAGTCAGATGGGCGCATAGTGTGAACATATTCGTAGGCGAAGATGAAAAGGCCCAAATATACGGCAAATAACGATCGGTAAAGAGCAACGAACACACGAAGCAGCCGACAAATAACCGTCCCACTGACTAGTCCTAGAAGGGTGTTAATGTTCCCAAACCGGAGCGACCACACCCAGTCAGAAAAATTTGCAACTTAGTAAGTGCTCTTTGTCGTAGATCCAAGCCCAAATATACGGCGATAAACGGATCATTAAAGAGAAAGGTACTCACGATGTCTGAAAAGTGTTTGACTGCCGGCATGGCAGACTCGAAACATTTCCGAAGGCCGGAAACGCACAGGATGCGCTTGTCCTACAACTGTAGGGGCTTAACGGAGGCGCAACGTTCTAACCGTTCTTGGCAAAGGCTGTTTATCACAATAAGAATGATCAAAATGGCCGAGAAGATCGATCGAAAATAAGGAAAAAAGCTATGCTATCTCTTCTGATGTTAACTTTTTGTAGATATCGTATGTTAGGCTGTGTTATGGAAAAGAATTACATTGTTCAAGAGTATAACATAAAAGGCCACTTTTAACTCAAACATAGAACCTATAGATCACTGAAGGAATCTATAGATCACTGAAGGAATCTATAGATCACTGAAGGAATCTATAGATCACTGAAGAAACAATGAAGACATAATACGACAACACATGAGCAGCTATGAAATCGTTGAACGGTCATTCGGTCAGTTGAATGTATTTGTCAATATCAATAAATTCGGTCAGTTGAATGTATTTGTCAATATCAATAAATGTTGGATCAGTTGAATGTATTTGTCAATATCAATGTTCAATGTTCGAGATTGCAGTGAAACAATTCATTAACCAATCAATTATAAAGAGTTCCGAAAACATTTTTCACCTACCATTTTTGAAAGTGTTTGCTATCTTCTTTGCGTTAGTTCTTACCAACTTAGACAACCATTGTTTGTGAACTGTGGGCTTTACAACGAAAGCGTCTATACGTACGGTGTTCCATGGATTATAGACATGTAGTGCAGACACATACAAATAATGTCGACATGGAAAGGATTACTATGAAACTGTAGCACTGCCATAATGAAAGGAAGCCGAAAGTAAGTTTACCCCTCACAATTGTTGAACAACTCCGATGACATGCCGGAAGATATCTACAAAGAGATATATGAACGTCCGAAACTTGTGATAGCTTTCCCGTCACAATAAGTCAGTCAAGAGAGGTGACAGGGACATACTGAAAAGTAAGTATATTTTGTAATAATGATATTGACAAACGCTGAGTGCATCATATTAACGTTACCGCCACTCAATGCGGGCGCTGATGAGACTATTGTATTGTTCAAATGTTGGAGCTCATGTTTAAGGATTTAGTTTTGTGTTGGAACAATCTCTGTGCAGTGACAACAAAGCTTATTATCTTCATAAATGTAGACATGGTTTGTCAGAATGAAATCCCATCTGTCAGATTTAAGTAAAGTCATCTATCTTGATGTCGTATTCTTACTTTGTATGGTTCATCAACAGAATGTGTGTGTGTGTGCCAAAGCTCCAAAGCTGACATTCCCGTCGTGGTGGTATCGTGCGTAAACTTTATCAAATCAAAAGCACCCAAGCATCATGATTTTCTACTTCAAGACTTCGATCCTGAGTATAACAATCTGCGTTATGACTTTGAGACACATTGGTAAAGTCGTAAGAAAAAAAAAAGATATTCTGATGCAAATTTATAACATAGGAACTGAAATAGAACTGTTTATATACAGGAATAGTAGCACGCACGGTCAAATAATTATGTGTGGCTGTGTGGAGATTGGCTTGCTAGCTTTCTTTGTTAGAATTGTTTATATACATGAAGAGTAATAGCACGGTCAAATAATTATTTGTGGCTGTGTGGAGATTGACTTGCTAGCTTTCTTTGTTAGAGACATGGCTCAACATTTGAATTATCTTTATAACCTCAATGTACCAACACAAGGGACATATTTTACATGAACTATACCGCACAACGATACCATACGACTGTGGTATATGCACACATAGACACAGTAAAATCAGTGGATTCCTCCTAACTATCCTACGTAATGAAAAGATGCACTTTCGACCAAAACGTCCCAGTCTTTTTGTGTTTTGTAAAACTACCATACTACTTGTCTGCTTATTTCGCTCTTGGAACATTAGTATAGCTAGAGTTTTCCCCCTTTGTAACGACAAATATGACACTAACACTTCATTATAACATACGATTATTCTAACGGGAAGCCTTAGTTGCACACAATGTAACAACGAATTATTATGTTAATAAAATCTTTAAACTTTGGTCTGTATATAGTTGATTAACATTTAAAACGTTGTCTTTACTTAGTTCACCGTTCGAGACTGCTGCATAAACTTGAATGCCGTGATTCTATAGTAGTCTTCTGTAAAATATTATTTTCGGGATGAAAAACTAAACCCAAAAGTAAAAAGTGGACTAACTGGCAAATATCTGCAAAACACACTACACATTGCAGTTATGTAGTCTATCCCTAACACATTTGTACAGGCGAATGCGGGGAATGTGTCATGCATAATCATCTCATTCATTTTTGTGAAACTACCCATTTATAATTTATTGATCATTTGTACAAATCTCTTTTCCTACTTCCATTTCAATCATACAATACTCATCCATGTCTTTCACTTTTCCTACTTCCATTTCCATCATACAATACTCATCCATGTCTTTCACTTTTTCTACTTCCATTTCCATCATACAATACTCATCCATGTCTTTCACTTTTCCTACTTCCATTTCCATCATACAATACTCATCCATGTCTTTCACTTTTCCTACTTCCATTTCAATCATACAATACTCATCCATGTCTTCCACTTTTCCTACTTCCATTTCCATCATACAATACTCTTCCATGTCTTTCACTTTTCCTACTTCCATTTCCATCATACAATACTCATCCATGTCTTTCACTTTTCCTACTTCCATTTCAATCATACAATACTCATCCATGTCTTTCACTTTTCCTACTTCCATTTCAATCATACAATACTCATCCATGTCTTCCACTTTTCCTACTTCCATTTCCATCATACAATACTCATCCATGTCTTTCACTTTTCCTACTTCCATTTCCATCATACAATACTCATCCATGTCTTTCCTTTTCCTACTTCCATTTCCATCATACAATACTCATCCATGTCTTTCACTTTTCCTACTTCCATTTCCATCATACAATACTCATCCATGTCTTTCGCTTTTCCGTAATAATACAATCTCTTTTTTAAAATACTAGTTTGTGCATACAAATGAAGTAATTTACAGATAAGTTGTAATAGATCGGTGTATCCGACCATCTACATTCTATTTTTTAAGTTCTAATCCTTATTATATGAAATGACGTCTGTCTCATTCTGTCTATGTAGACATCCATAGCTCTAGACGTTCACAAACTGTCTAGACACTTAAAACTGTCTATGCATTCTCTGTAGACATCTTTATAAGGTATTCGCAACTACGTAGACATCTATATATGTGATATTTACAACTAGGTAGACTACTACATCTATACAGGGGCGGCTCGTCATTAAGGGACAGTGGGGCCTGGCCCCACCGATAATCGAAAGGGGGAAACTTCCCGGAATAGACAAATAATAGTAAATACTCCGAAACCTCTGATTTTTTCCGAAAATTTGTGTCTGGCCCCACCAATAAAAATGAGTATAAGCCGCCACTGCATCTATATAGGTATTCACATTTACATCTGTCTAGATAATAACAACGGTCTAAGTATTCACTAGTTATATCTCCGCGGCGGGCAAGTTTGGAAGTAAATTAGTTCCCTTGGATATTTACAAATTGTAAAAGTAAACCTCACCATTCAGAAAGCAATGGCAAACTACTGAATGTGTAAGTGGTGCCTAGAAAATCGACGACTCGTTTACTGTTGTTGATGGTTAGGTCCTGTAAAGGTATTCACAAATGTCTATAGATATTCACAGCTGTAGAGAGATTTACCGCAACTGTCTGATCAAGATAATCGCCAACTGTCTGACACCTGCATCTTTCAAAACAAAATGACATGTCATTACATTCCAACATTGATTGTTACCCCTCTCTGTTCTTACTGTATCGGATCTAGCACTTACACACTCATTGCTTACTGTAGCTAACCTATAGCAAGCGTCTAGTGGCAAACAACACGATTGTGGTATTCAAGCAAGTGTGTAGTCGGCATTCATACTTTGTCCCATAAAAACCCCACCAGTCACATACCCGTTGCAAGTTCCTCCGCACTTTGGCAGCCTAGTAAACCACAGTTTTGCTTGTCTTCATGATTATGTCATCTTATGGCAAGCAACTACTTCTTGTTTGACTATGCACTCCGTTCAGTTTCTAATATCTTAGGGTATAATGTTATTTGAAATAAATATGTCGTAGACGACTATCCCCCAAGACAACTGATTTTTATACCGTCCCGATTGTGCATCGACCATTTGGGACTTAGCTCTCAGTTAGTTCTCGCTGGACTCAATCGTAGTGTGTGGTTTAACATTTCAGTTGAATGGTTCCATAGTCACTCTGCTTTTATCGTCGTCCGGCTATGGTAGGACTATGATCTCGATCTCACCGACACTTAGATCATGGCTTACTAGAAAACTAGCTCGATCGCTGCATGCAGGATTGCGAACCGTGTAGCGAGAGGCGAGCACCACATCTGCACTCCACAGAGACCTCCAACACGTTCGACAACTGCTATTATTATGCTCTCTGTATGATTACGAAACACAAAGGGCAGATAATTGTGTGTCTTTGTCTGTTTGTTTGCATGCCATCCCAGAGGGAGTAAGAGTTGGCACTCGTTTTTACCCTCTGTGCTGTACTCTTGCACATATTCTTCCACATGGAACAGACGTTTCCTGACGAGAAATGTAAGTGTTTTAGAGCATTCTTTATAATCTCATGAGGGTCGTTTGACTCACAGTTGTCATCTACTTCAGATGGTCATTCCAGTGACATCCGACCGCGTTCCCCGCAGGGCATGCCCGACCCATCGCCACACTCACCTCCCAACCTGGGTAAACATAGGTTCCTGACCTGTTCCTATCCACAGGCCTGTGTCCTCTACTCCGTCATACCATCTCTGTCGAGAATACACCGAAGATATCCGCCGACAATGGATCACTGATAGATTTGACAAACGTAAAACCCCACTTTATAGTAGTCAAATCTGCTGTGTTATACCGTATCATGGTGTCAGATCTAATTGGTCATAGAGCTAGGTGAGGACGTCAGAACTACTAACTCTATGCTAATGTGTTTCTTAGAAACTTTACTTACAACTGAACACTTTTTATGATGTTTTTGTTGTTGATGTTTATTGTAGCATATATATTTCACGTAGGAACATTTGTGTCTTTCTTTTGTTTACAGTTCTCTTGGCGTGTCTGCGTTCTCCCCCCGTCATCTGCGATACGTCGTTGTGTAAGTAGACTGCTTGTATGTGCTGGATTGTGTGTCTGTGTGTGTGAGTCTGGCTAGCAGATAAATATGTGTGTGGATGGTTGGAAAGTGTGTGTGTGAATTCCTGGGAGATATGTATGGTTGGAGGATTTGGGTTTTTGTCTGGTTGGTAGGTGTGTATGTGTGCGTGCGGGCGTGTATGTGCTTATCTGTATGGTTGGTAGTGTCTTGTTGAAAGACGTGATACTTACACACACATACCCATCGCTGCACACACAAGACACGTACATATATTTTATAACGCTATCAGTGATGGTGTGTAATGTGTGGACAAACATGCTGTTTAATTGTAAAATAATATATATATTTATTTTGTTTGACCTTCTACACCACACAAACAAAACCGCGCCACAGTCAGTACATGTTGGTCTGGACAGGTGTGTTGTATAGTTTTAATATAGACACATCACAGTGCACTGTTGAAGACGCCAGATAGGGCTCAACGGTAAAGAAAAGGGCAAATGCTGCTGCTGCTGGCTCATCTCTCCTTATGTAAAACGCTGCTAGTGCGTGTCTGCACATCTAGCTTGATAAACGATGAGCACCGTTTTTTCTCTTCACCTTCGGTTGGTGTGTCCGGATGAGCAAGCGATACCTGGAGTATGCCTTGCCGTGTTGTGTGTGTGTTCTCTCGCATTGCACTAGGTGTGGGTAGTCCAGGAACACAGATTCATCCTGCTGGATTATCTCTCGCGTGTGTCTGTCTGGTGTCTTGGTAAGTTTAATTTCCTTAGATCTAACAGTATCTAGATATCTCACAAGTATACTCAGTTAAGTAAGAAAATGTGTAGACATCATTGTAACATTTTATATTGTTCTCCTGAATACGATATATAGAATAGCATAAACTAGCGTATCGAGCAGTAACGGGTTCAAGGGTGTAGAAGCAAATATGACCTTGCCAGCCAGATCTGGTCTGACTGTAATGTCGTTCCAGTAAGATGCTTAAAATGGGGTTGTTTGATTCTTATTTGAGTGAATCAATGTTTTCATTTTGTTGTACTATTGTCTCGTACGCGCAGTGTATGATTCTAGTTTCCGTAATAGCTACAGATACCAGGTTATAACTCAAATACCTAGGAGTCCAAGTACGTAGGAGTCAATACCGCTTGATTATTTGTGTGTTCGTGTATGAAGATTTGTCTATTACCGAATCTGATCTGATGTGTGAGAGACACACACACATACCCAGAGACAGACACAGAGAGAGACGCACACACAGAGACAGACAGACAGAGAAAGAAAGAGAGACACACACACAGAGACAAACAGACAGAAAGAGAAAGAAATATACAAAGTCAGGGTTTAGCATCGGTAAATTTCTTTCGTGACAACTTGAGCCGGATCGAGAATATTGATGCCGGGATACAGTACATGTGCCAGAAAATGATGGACAAAAACTTAGCAACGAATACTTTAGAAATGAAAGTGAAAAAAATCAAACTGTCAACGAATACTTTGAAAATGAAGGTAAAACTATGCAACAAATGTTTAGAGAATGAAGGACATAATAATAATTCCTCTCGTACCGTTATAAGTTACATAGGGCATGCATGTAATTTCTCCATACCGCTCTATCCTGGGCAACTCGCTCAATCTCATACATGGAACTGAGACTGATATTTCTTGCCTCTCTCAGCAAAGTTCGTTTAAGGGTATCCTTAGGTCGACCTATCTTTCTTGAACCCTTTGCATCCCACTTCAATGCCTGCTTTGATATTCGTTGTTGATCATTTCTCATCAATGTGTGTCCAACATATCTCCATAATGAAGGACATACCTATTGAGAAAATGCTTGTTGGTTGAGACAATAAAAAGAATTGATATGTGCGACATCGACATACATCTAATACTAATATATGAATCTTGGATAATAAATAAACATGCAAGATAGAATCTGCAGGTTAGAAAACATTTTGGAAAGAAAGATATAGAAATATAAAGGATATTGATAGAATGGCATGTAAGTAAACAACTGATTTGATCACCAACGCTGGGGACAGAAAGTTGTGGATATCTATGATTGTCTAAGCCAGCAGGCACATCACTTACGGATCATGACAATACATTACATGTACCAGCTTACAAATGCACCACTAACTATGAAGATGTTATCTGTAGTAGGAATCTGTCTTCAACTGAGCGTGTCTTCAACTGAGCGCTGATGAGTGGGACAATCGGTATGACAATAAACACCGAGCCAGAGATGAGAGCTTCTATTCTAGAGCGTCAAAACACATACGTTATGAATGGAGGATTAAATAGGCTGACGCATACACAAGAAAATGGAATGTAACTGACGAGAAGGTTTCAATGACATCATGAACTAGTCAAACTGTCTGTTAAAAATCAAGGTATACCGACCGACCGATGTAGAGATAGAGAATATGTGGTTGAAAGTGTGAACAATAAAACAAAGAGATGATGAATGCACACTTTGTCTACCATCTTTTTGTCAATTTGTGTTTGAACAAATCCTTGTTTTCACCAAATCATGATATGCACTCTTTAATCTGCTGTAGTACGTGTGATGTAAAAATGTTTAGCTTGTTCATGAGTAACAAAGAACCAAATGTTATGAGTTAATAGTGAGCTATCGTCAAGGAAAATCAATCTTCATCTGCATATCTTCATGAACAGAATCTGGTACTGTGGGTCATCTACAATTATGAGCTGCTGACAAATCTAATCATAATACACACACCTACTGCTCTGATTACTCAAGTTAGCATCTACGACATCACGCTAGTACTGTACTATCTACGCATGTTCGTGTGTGCTGGTTAGCTGTTTGTTCTTCCAGTATTGTTAAACATCTAGTTAGTACGATATTTCGTCTAGTATCTCCCTGCACATTGTATATTGTGGTCCTAGTGGTCTCTGACTAACAATCTGACACTGTGACTGGATATATTTGTCTTTTATCTGGTATTCTTGATGTATCTCTCTTGTCACTTGGGACTACATGATGTGCACGAAACGGCATTATTCTAGTACCACTGTTATTAGAATATATACATGGACGAAACTGTACTAGACCCGAACTCAGTCAATGAAATAAAGTGGGTTCAGAGAACTCAGAACGCAATCTAATTAACACATTACTTTTTGCACACAATCAATGGCTTAATGTGTGAGCATGACAATAAAATGCAATGTTAGGCACATTCACTGAAACTCATCATATGAGAGATATTATATCAAAATAAACGTCTTAAAGACAAGGCATGAAAATCAACAGGTCACCTTACCTCTGAAGTCGGAGTAAACTTCACCTGAATAGCGACGGACACTGATGATAAGGAAAGCTAACTTATTTCACGCAAAAATAAGTAAGAGGTACCACATTAGGCATCATGATTATACCTGAATTCATAGCGGTGGGAAAAATACAGATCACCAAGCTTTGTTCAGAGTTCAAATACATGTGAAGCATTTTCATGTTAGAGAGAGGATGTTAGATGTTAAAGATACAGATCACCAAGCTTTGTTCAGAGTTCAAATACATGTGAAGTATTTTCATGTTAGAGAGAGGATGTCAGATGTTAAAGATACAGATCACCAAGCTTTGTTCAGAGTTCAAATACATGTGAAGTATTTTCATGTTAGAGAGAGGATGTTAGATGTTAAAGATACAGATCACCAAGCTTTGTTCAGAGTTCAAATACATGTGAAGCATTTTCATGTTAGAGAGAGGATGTCAGATGTTAAAGATACAGATCACCAAGCTTTGTTCAGAGTTCAAATACATGTGAAGCATTTTCATGTTAGAGAGAGGATGTTAGATGTTAAAGATACAGATCACCAAGCTTTGTTCAGAGTTCAAATACATGTGAAGTATTTTCATGTTAGAGAGAGGATGTCAGATGTTAAAGATACAGATCACCAAGCTTTGTTCAGAGTTCAAATACATGTGAAGTATTTTCATGTTAGAGAGAGGATGTCAGATGTTAAAGATACAGATCACCAAGCTTTGTTCAGAGTTCAAATACATGTGAAGCATTTTCATGTTAGAGAGAGGATGTCAGATGTTAAAGATACAGATCACCAAGCTTTGTTCAGAGTTCAAATACATGTGAAGCATTTTCATGTTAGAGAGAGGATGTTAGATGTTAAAGATACAGATCACCAAGCTTTGTTCAGAGTTCAAATACATGTGAAGTATTTTCATGTTAGAGAGAGGATGTCAGATGTTAAAGATACAGATCACCAAGCTTTGTTCAGAGTTCAAATACATGTGAAGCATTTTCATGTTAGAGAGAGGATGTTAGATGTTAAAGATACAGATCACCAAGCTTTGTTCAGAGTTCAAATACATGTGAAGTATTTTCATGTTAGAGAGAGGATGTCAGATGTTAAAGATACAGATCACCAAGCTTTGTTCAGAGTTCAAATACATGTGAAGTATTTTCATGTTAGAGAGAGGATGTTAGATGTTAAAGATACAGATCACCAAGCTTTGTTCAGAGTTCAAATACATGTGAAGTATTTTCATGTTAGAGAGAGGATGTCAGATGTTAAAGATACAGATCACCAAGCTTTGTTCAGAGTTCAAATACATGTGAAGCATTTTCATGTTAGAGAGAGGATGTCAGATGTTAAAGATACAGATCACCAAGCTTTGTTCAGAGTTCAAATACATGTGAAGCATTTTCATGTTAGAGAGAGGATGTCAGATGTTAAAGAGAAATAGAAACCAGATACCAGAAGTGCAACTCAGTGCCGACATACTGTAACGTATGCACACCATCATGCAAATTACAAGACAGATTCAATATATATTTGATATCTTTGCTATCAATATCTAACATGGATTTTATCTAAGACGGGAAGAAAAAAATCACAGTTTGAGATGAAGGGCTTGAGAGAAATAATAAACATTACCAGATGGGATTAATGTGAGAAAACACCTACGTTAGAAACATGTTAGAAAGTGCACATTTATCGTTAGATATACGGAGAGAAAGAAAAGTCAAATAGTGACGAGGAGTCTACAACAGCAATGTGTGTATACAACAGCAGAAGAGCAGGTCTAAGCGTATGATGAAGACCAAGAGATACCTAGATAGACATTTATCCCAGAAATGCATCAAATCGTGTGAGGGACAGCACAGTAACATGCCAACAACCATATCTTAAACTTCACAACGACGTTTATGTATACATGGCTAGTTAAGACCAATGGGGGTCTATGTGGCTAAGTGGTTACGCCCTAGCCTCGCGTTCCGAAAGTCGTGGGTTCGAATCCGAACCGCGACGTTCTTTTCACGGGTATATTTATTTCAGAGGTCCCTATGATTGTTGCCGGAGCTACAGAGTTCGTGCTTTGTGCAATACTCTCGGCAGATTGCGTGCTATTCCTGTGGAGAGTAACCGAACCATATGGGGTAAACTCCGGTGCAATGAAGTCAATTCTTCGGTTTTATACCAGTAAAGTGTACCCACTTTGTTGTGATCTTTGGTGGTATCTACACATTTTACTTCGCTGGTATCTACACATTTTACTTCGCTGGTGTCTTCCTGTATTCAAGATTTCATTCTTCTCCCATTTTGCTTTCTGTTCTTTTCTCTCTTCGCCCACCCAACAAACAAACCAATCAAGCTTACACGTACGTCTCCATGGCAAGTGGACACCAACTTGTGAGACATGACGACGATGACACCCCCAGTTAATCTGGAGGAGTCAGTGGAAATAATAATTGATCGTAACAATGCATTAGTAGTGGTGTCAGATTTACAGTTGCATGAATCCTCGTTAGTTTCATATGCTATTTCTTCTTAGACACTACAAGAGCATTCACTATTGATTTCATCCATCTTGTACTTGGAACATCTAAAAATAAACTACTCTAGTTGTACTCAACTGACGGTATATTATACTCAAGCTTTCTCATTCTTCATTTTTTGTGGGTTTCAGTCAAACGTTTTTGTGGTTATATTGGTTTTCTTGTTTCCCTGGGAAGCACGCACTTTTCAAATGACATTTTGATCATGTATTAGTTGGTATGAGAAAACACTTCGTGGGAAAGTCTCAGTTTTGTTGCTTGGTGATATACTCGACCACAAACCGTATTTATTTATCTTAGAATAGCACATATATTTAACATGTTCTTATTAAACATACTAATCTGATGTTCTTGGTAGACAGCTGATAGTTTCATATAGTACTATGTTCA
This sequence comes from Arion vulgaris, assembly GCA_020796225.1. Lineage (NCBI taxonomy): Eukaryota > Metazoa > Mollusca > Gastropoda > Stylommatophora > Arionidae > Arion > Arion vulgaris. The sequence continues at coordinate 50,777,020 of CM036765.1, read as the reverse complement.
CCCCCCAACCACCACACACGCCTACTCTATCAGGCATTCATTTTTTAAATCGAACAAATAATAATATAAAGAGAGATTTGTGTGTTCTATTACATTTTCGCTACTATAGTATTGTTCAAGTTATTTTTTCGGTGCTTTTATGTAATTGTGTGTTCACCTTCGTTTATATGTATGACAAATAATAAAACATCTCAGTACTAGGCTGAAATGATGAATATGCTATCTTATTTGTGTTTTGTTGTTTATTGCAACACTAGTCTAGAACTTTCTGTAAGCTTTGTTAGTATTATATTCTCTACATAATTTGTGTCTATTCACAACCATTACAGCCAGTTACTTTCAATATTGATTACTGAACTGAAGTCACATCACTCATAGCTGCTCAATTTCCCTCAACATGTCGAAAGGCATTAGGCTGATGGTTCCCTTGGCTAGCTGGTTAAACATAGAACATCCAGTCGTCTACACTATACCTTCGTCCATAGAAACGCTCATATACATCTGTTCTGTAATATAGCATCACTGATATAGCATCTCGTTTTTGTTGTGGCTGAATTTATTTATCTCTCTCTTTCTCTCGCTCTCTCTTTCTCCTATCTCTCTGTGCGTATGTGCGTTTTCTCTCTCTCTCTTCTCTTTTCTGTGTGTGTGTGTGGTGTGCGTGCGTGCCGGTCTTTAAATTACATTTTGATCTCGCACGTGAAAACGACAATTTCATGTTTATGTTAACTTTCAATCCCTCACTGTAATTGTTTTTCATTTCTTCATTTTTCTGTCAATGTTTTGTTGTGATGTTACATTATGGGAGATTTCACTTTCGTTGAGTTGCTCTTAGCTGGTTCTTATAGAATGTTCCACATCTCTCAGTGAGTCATTATTAACCACAAAACATCTTGGCATGTGATTCGGATCGATGATCGACGGTATTGAGAAATCAATCAAAGCTAATGGATATCCACCGATTGCATAACTATTTGTTGAAGTGAATTCCCTGTACCTTAGATGTGTTTCCATTCGAACAACGTTGCGTATATCATGTTGGCTAGAAATGCTTGCTTAGTTTCAACATCAGAACTATAGTTGTGTTTTCTGTCTCATCAACTCTATATCCATATGTTACTGTTTACTTATCTTAAAGGCCGTCTCACGGAACTAACTATATGTTTGTGGCTAGGCGGCCAATATTGTGTTTGTAGATGGTAAATTGGAATATATTTAGGAGGGGGAAGATGATGTGGATAATATATGTTTCGGACATCTTAAATCGTTGTCTTACATCATTTTCTCTCTCCCACTCACTCACTCTCTCTCTCTCTCTCTCTCTCTCTCTTCTTCCTCCCCCTCCCATATTCTGGTGATTTCTTAAAGTAACTAGGTTTGTACATGTCTTACTTACATTCTAGTAGACTTGCAGTGAGAGCAATACATTTCTGTGTTTGCTGCATCCACTTGCTGTCCGCTAGTTATATCTTCTTGTAAGTACTCAGACAAACACAACTTGCTGTCCGCTAGTTATATCTTCTTGTAAGTACTCAGACAAACACAACTTGCTGTCCGCTAGTTATATCTTCTTGTAAGTACTCAGACAAACACAACTTGCTGTCCGCTAGTTATATCTTCTTGTAAGTACTCAGACAAACACAACTTGCTGTCCGCTAGTTATATCTTCTTGTAAGTACTCAGACAAACACAACTTGCTGTCCGCTAGTTATATCTTCTTGTAAGTACTCAGACAAACACAACTTGCTGTCCGCTAGTTATATCTTCTTGTAAGTACTCAGACAAACACAACTTGCTGTCCGCTAGTTATATCTTCTTGTAAGTACTCAGACAAACACAACTTGCTGTCCGCTAGTTATATCTTCTTGTAAGTACTCAGACAAACACAACTTGCTGTCCGCTAGTTATATCTTCTTGTAAGTACTCAGACAAACACAACTTGCTGTCCGCTAGTTATATCTTCTTGTAAGTACTCAGACAAACACAACTTGCTGTCCGCTAGTTATATCTTCTTGTAAGTACTCAGACAAACACAACTTGCTGTCCGCTAGTTATATCTTCTTGTAAGTACTCAGACAAACACAACAGTGGACAGTTATTCTCATACTCTTTATATTTAACAACTGACCTAACACACAAATTGATCTCTAACACAAACTGACCTAACACATCAATTTGTATTCACCATCAACTGACCTAAACATCAATTGTATTCTACCATCAACTGACCTAACACATCAATTGTATTCTACCATCAACTGACCTAACACATCAATTTTATTCTACCATCAACTGACTAACACAAACTGACCTAACACATCAATTTATTCTACCATCAACTGACTTACACACAAACTGACCTAACACATCAATTTTATTCACCATCAACTGACCTAACACATCAATTTTATTCCACCATCAACTGACTTACATCAAAACTGACTCTAACACATCAATTTTATTCACCATCAACTGACTTACACACAAACTGACCTAACACATCAATTTTATTCTACCATCAACTGACTTACACACAAACTGACCTAACACATCAATTTTATTCTACCATCAACTGACTTACACACAAACTGACCATCAACTCAATTTATTCTACCATCAACTGACTTACACCAAACTGACCTAACACATCAATTTTATTCTACCATCAACTGACTTACACAATAAACTGACCTAACACATCAATTTATTCTACCATCAACTGACTTACACACAAACTGACCTAACACATCAATTTTATTCCACCATCAACTGACTTACACACAAACTGACCTAACACATCAATTTTATTCTACCATCAACTGACTTACACACAAACTGACCTAACACATCAATTTTATTCACCAAACTGACACACATCAAACTGACCTAACACATCAATTTTATTCACCATCAACTGACTTACACACAAACTGACCTAACACATCAATTTTATTCTACCATCAACTGACTTACACACAAACTGACCTAACACATCAATTTTATTCTACCATCAACTGACTTACACACAAACTGACCTAACACATCAATTTTATTCTACCATCAACTGACTTACACACAAACTGACCTAACACATCAATTTTATTCTACCATCAACTGACTTACACACAAACTGACCTAACACATCAATTTTATTCCACCATCAACTGACTTACACACAAACTGACCTAACACATCAATTTTATTCCACCATCAACTGACTTACACACAGCTGACCTAAACATCAGTTGACTCCACCATCAATGACTTAACACACAAACTGACCTAAAACACAGTTGACTCCACACACCAGCTGAACTAAAACATCAGTTGACTCCCCCATCAAGTGACTTACACACAAACTTACCTAAAACATCAGTTGACTCCACCATCAAGTGACTTACACACAAACTGACCTTACACACCAATTGACTCGCATTCAACTGACTTTTCAACCGACTTTGTCCGTGAACTGATTTTTCCTCCATCTAACGTATCCTTAATCTTGCCCTTCAAATGATTTTCCCCTTCAACTGACTTGCCCTTCAAATGATTTTCCCCTTCAACTGACTTACCCTTCAACTGACTTGCCCTTCAACTGACTTGCCCTTCAAATGATTTTCCCCTTCAACTGACTTGCCCTTCAAATGACTTATCCTTCAACTTAAATGACAGCTACAATCTGTCTATAATTTTATGCGTTTCATTTTGAGAGTGACTTCTTCCTTCTTTAGTCTTGTAGTTTGTCAATTTATAATTCAAATATTGTGTGATTGTGCATCAATACATACTGAAATTTGTGAACAGAAAAGAAGGATCTGTTGAAGAAATCTAGACATTTGATAAATGTTGACTATAAGGAGCATATAAGAACTGTCTCCGCCACTTGCTTGTTTATGTTGAATGTTGTAGTATCTGCAACTTGTTGTTTTAATGTTGAAAATACAAACATTTTGTGTCAAATCATTGTGTAGAATATAGTTGTCCTCCTCCGTCATAGGCGGATTCAAACTATCACATGTCAGCATATTCTATGTAATAACGGTTATCATATGAAAACTAAGCTTTGGGAAACCTGACAGACCTGAAGCTGTCTGCCCAGTTTGTGGTCCACAGTAAATTAAGCGCATGACCAGAGATCGCTGAAGAAGAAGAAGATATAGCGTAATGATACTTTATAAAGGTTTTGGTTGTGCCCAAACATGCAACTTGTATTTCTTCTTCGTTGTTCTGTTAATAATTTAATCAGATCATCGGTGGCTGCACTGAATTGTATGATTCACTTCAGATCCTGACCTATTGCTATCTAATCTCATTTACTATGCTCTAATTAACTATTTTGTTATTGTATCTTTTCATAAAGGCATATATGTCAAAACTTCGTTTATTTTTCATTTTATTTATTAACTGTTTGTGTTTATCGTGTATGTTTGCATAGTTTAACCGCAGCTCTCCACTCCCGGTTCTTTTTTTAATCTGATTGGCTCCCATAAACCTCTGGGAGCGCCACTGTGTATTTCTATTAGGTCTATCGTAAAGAAAATTCATTTACCTACAAAATGGAATATTACTCATAAAAATCGGTTAATAATTAAGAAAACTGCAGTTGAATTTGTATCTACACATGCAATGGGGAAAATATGACATAAATTCAGTCACATCCCGTTTTTTTCAATTGGGTAGCCAATCAGTTAATCTGATTTGTTTTAGACATGTTGGTAACATGTTATCTATCGTATGAACTGTAACTCTACCTATGTGCATTCCATCCAATTCTCGGTAACAAATATGTCATGTTAATCGTGTGTTGCTGGTAGCAGCTGAAGTGAGAAGTTGTATAAGAATTACAACAAAGTGTCATTAATAATGTAGAAGATAAATACATCATGCAAGATAACATACATCATGTAATATAATTATTGTAATGTTATCATACTTAAACGGAAATAATTGACACCAACACAAACGTGACCGGTTCCTGGTTGCATGATTTATATCATGAGTGAGTCACCACTTGCTGCTGTCCTGTTGTATCAATGCATATTCTAATCAAGTCAGAAACCAACTCATTTTTAGTCATATGTGGGCTGTGTGCTTGCATGTTATATGTTAAGTATGTCGCTACTGAAATTCATTTTTAGTCATATGTGGGCTGTGTGTCATGTTATATGTTAATGTCGCACTGAAATTCATTTTAGTCATATGTGGGTGTGTGCTGCATGTTATATGTTAGGAGGCATATGTGGGTGTTGCTTCATGTTATATGTTAGGAGGCATATGTGGTGTGTGCTTGCATGTTATATGTTAGAGGCATATGTGGGTGTGTGCTTGCATGTTATATGTTAGGTGTGTCGCTATTTAAATTCATGTTTAGTCATATGTGGGGTGTGTGCTTGCATGTTATATGTTAGGTATGTCGCTACTGAAATTCATTTTTAGTCATATGTGGGTGCTATGAAATTCATTTTAGTCGTATGTGGGTGTGTGCTTGCATGTTATATGTTAGAGGCATATGTGGTGTGTCTTGATGTTATATGTTAGAGGCATATGTGGTGTGTGCTTGCTGTTATATGTTAGGAGGCATATTGGGGTGTGTCTTGATGTATATGTAGGTATGTCCTACTGAAATTCATTTTAGTCATATGTGGGTGTGCTTGCATGTTATATGTTAGGTATGTCCTACTGAAATTCGTTTCGACAAGCCCTGTAACCAAGTATACTATGTGTCTTATTCTGAATAGTTTATAATGAAGGTCAGTAACGATATTTAATAATAACACAGAACGTGAGTTGTTAGCATAAACACAATGAGATACATGCTAAGGAGGAGATTAGAGCAAGTATGGACATGTGCGATGATGATCCTACAATGAACAATGAACGATATTTAATAACTATTCTGTATTTCTTCATAGCTTTTATTCTTCTAGTTTGTTAGTATTTATGTGCGTTTATAGCAGATGTTTTAGATAAAGTGTCCTCGGGAGTATCGACTCATCATGCATCAATGGAGATTAAACAATGAAGATGGAGATTGATTGGGCAAGTATGCCACTAGGCGATTTTGATTGGGCAAGTGTGCCACTAGGCGATTTTGATTGGGCAAGTATGCCACTAGGCGATTTTGATTGGGCAAGTATGCCACTAGGCGATTTTGATTGGGCAAGTATGCCACTAGGCGATTTTGATTGGGCATATGTCCGTATAGCGAGTTGGCATTGCATAGAACATCTTGATGGACAGAAGGATTTGAGGGAAATACAGGCATTGTTGGGCGTCCACTAGTCACAAAACATGAAGAACTGTGGAAATGAAATTGAAAGATTGTGATCTGCCATTGAAAATAGTAGAAAGGTGACATAACTGCAGCATTGAAATCTCTCGTGGAGACCTGGTGTGCCAGAAGAAGAGACACAAAGAGGATATAGATAGATAGATATCATATGTGTTATATTTCCTCTTTCCTGTGTTCAGTTCATCAGTTCATCTCACTAATAGTTTCAATGAAATATATACACTTAGCTCTCAAATAAAATCTGGATTCAAAAGTGACATTGTCTCGGCAGGACATATTTTCTTTTGTCTTTCCGTGGAGCCGACATGCATGAAAGTGTTCATTAGTTTCTTGTCTCAGTCCACTAGTGTGCAATAAATATATAAAATGTGATGATCATGATGCTTTTGCTGAGGATGATGCTTTTGCTCAGGACATAATCCTGAGGAATGTAATGGTCGCATGGCTAGTACAGTCACAGTGATGCTGTTCAGGTTATGATTTTTTCTTCATGCCCCCGACAGAAGAAAAACGTCTTGGTCTTACAAGTGATTGAACCCGAGAGAGAGAGAGAGAGAGAGAGAGAGAAGAGAGAGACCGCACCCTAATCCATTCGACCAGACGCTCCTCGAGCTAGTGAAAAATTATCTGAAAATCACATTGTGACCATCCTGCCGTACGAAGTAGAGGCAAACTTGAACATATTCGCAATGCTCTATTTTTCAGTGTGTGTATGCGAGCGAGAGAGAGAGAGAGAGATAGAAGGAAGGAGAGAATGAATGGGGATACGTGGATTTTCTCAATGTTAATCTGGACATGATGCTCTTGGGTGGTGTTTTATTTCCCATTTGCCAATGTTTTCTGGTAACATGAGCTTATTTGCCAGGACACTTGATCAATTCTTCGCTTAAGAGAGCACACATATAAGCCTCAACTACATTAGGAGCACAGACTTACACAAATGTCTTTAGCAGAAGAGAATAACATTTCTGCATGATGTATACAGTTGGGAAAACACATTTGTAGACATTATAGCTCGTCGGTGCACAGCGGGCTGAGGTCATATTTATATCGTGTCTTGTAGGATTGTGTATATTTCTATTTTATAGCGAGAGAGGAGAGAGAGAGGGGGAGAATGATGAGAGAAACAGATACATCTTGGTTGAGGATCAGATGCAGTTCGTAAATATGCAGTTAAAAAACGAACTTTCTACTTAACAATCTCTCTCCATTTCTTCCTCTAACTCTCCATTTCTCTCTCCACGTGTCTCTCTCCAAAACTAACCGATCAGCCGCTTAATAACGCATGATTGTGGTTTGTGTTGATGATAATTGGCAACTTTGCTTTCTTTTTGTTGGATGGCAAATATTTGCTAGAGTTCACCTGTTTGTTGTGAATCTGTTACAGTACATAATTCCAACAGGTTGTGTGTGATGTGGAAGAAGAAAATGAAAACTTACCTGTACGTTCATGGTAAACTGCATCCTTTATGGTAGCTAGCTCTAACCACGCATACAGAAATAAATGTATGTGCATGCATCGTATGTCACCGGTGTGTTCAGCAATATCTTTTGACGTTAATATGTATGTATGGTGTGTGCAGTGTACGCATGGCACAGACACCTTCTGTGTTATTTTATTAGTTATATGTTTGCGTGCTCGCTGTCTCACTTTATATTTCTCTCATATTTATATATATGGTCCTTACGTTGCATGTGCCAAATCGAAGAGATTTATTTTTATTTTCCTAGGTAACTGTTTCTTTTTGTGTTGTGTCGGTGCTGAAAGCAAGGATAAAATGTCCTCTTCGTGTGTGCCTAGTCTGGGCATATATATATCAACTTTTTGGAGACTTAAAATTTATTTCACTTTTGCATCTACAGTTTTCATCTTACAGATGGTCAATTGGCAAGTGTTTTACTGTGACAACTTCTGAGTTTTCGCTTTTTCTCTTGTCTTTCAGCTCATACACAAGTCTCTTCTCAAAAGACTCTGCGTCCTCGCGCAATATCCCCTTCCACACAACTCTGTCACCAGCTAGTTGTTCCCATGAGCTGGGACTTAAAGAAAAGTTTTCCATTGAGACACTACAAGCATCTTTATAGCTGAGCAGTGGTCTGCTCTGGTGCCTCTTCCCCTCTGAAAGTTCACAGAACAACATTTGTTTTGATATGTGACAAAGAACTACATATATTATTGAGTGTGTGTGTGTGTGTGCGTGAGACGTAAAAATGAATATCATGAAGTGTTCAAATATTGTTAGTATAAAATAATAGACTGTACTGCAGTCAAAGTACTGCCCAAAGTACAATTCATATCATAAAGAATGTGCAATTTCTTTCCTTTTTAGTGTTACATTTTGAAAACAATTTGTCTTTTTCCAAATTACTGTTAAATAATGTATTGTATTATTATGTCTGGTCCGTTAAATATGAAACTTGTTCTATCGTGGAGACAGACGTACACACGCGTTCGCGCGCGCACACATACACAGCTGAAAACATATAAACCTGTTTTATCACAGGAAGTTTCTTTTAAATAGGCGTTTGGAATTAAGTTACTAGCGAGCAATCTCTCTCTCTCTTCCCCCTCCCATCCCCTACCGACTCTCTCTTTCTTTAACCCTCCAATTCCATGCATGTGCGATGTTGCACTTTCGATGCCGTGTTACCTGAATCGGTTTACCACAATTTTATATCTCAATTATTGCATTTTGTGCTTAGTGAACTGAGCGTTTTCTTTTCATAAGTTGACTGATAGTTTTTTTTTTTTTAGTTGACTGATAGTTTACATAAGTTGACTGATAGTTTACATAAGTTGACTGATAGTTTTATTTTTTTAGTTGACTGATGTTTTCTTTTTTTCCTTAGTTGATTGATCGTTTTATTTTCCTTAGTTGACTGATAGTTTTATTTTTTTAGGTGACTGAGTTTTATTTTTCTTAGCTGACTGATAGTTTTATTTTTCTTAGCTGACTGATAGTTTTATTTTTTTTAGCTGACTGATAGTTTTATTTTTCTTAGCTGACTGATAGTTTTATTTTTTTAGTTGCCTGATAGTTTACATAAGTTGACTGATAGTTTCTCATCTTTTCTTTCCTCCCCCTCTCGCTTCTCTTCTCTTACACCCCTCCTCTCCTCTCTCCCTCTCTCTCTCTCCCCTCTCCTTCCACTCCCTCCCAAGTTGACTGATAAAACAAACTGTATTCTGGTTTTGTCGAAAACAGGAACCATCATCTGTGTTTGATAAACAGGAACTATCCCCTGTGTCAGTGCGGACACGCTTGTCTGTTTAAACACACGAACTGCTTGCTAGCATTCAAGTCTTATGTCGTGTGTAATTTGTGAATAATAAGCTCATGTTTTTGTTCAAATTGAGATGTGGTCCTCACCTATTACTCTCACACAGATCTGCATCGTCTAATGCTAATGAAATCCGTACGCACGCACATTTCTACCAACGTATACTTTTACCACAAGATTTTCTTCAGAGAGGATTTTAGTGCGTGTTTGCAGCTATTCAGTTGTGTCTTCAATCTGTGCAGGGACGAGGTCTGGATAATGTTTTCTTGAAATTTTCAGCCAGATCGCAATCGTTGTCTTGGTGTTATTGTTTTAACATGTATTGGCTCTGCGCCTGCTTGCATGTCGAAGATGGGTGTGAGTGTAAGACACATGTATTTACGTGTCAGTGCCGAGACGAGGGTGAGTACGAGAGGAAAAGGTGAGTAGTAGTGCTGGAACATAGACTTGCAAAAACCCAGAACGAACGATGTGTAAAAAATGTGAGGAAATGTTTTAGGTATGCATTACTGAAGCTTTGCTGCAACTATCTTGAGTTGTGCCAAGAGTGCGATCAGTTAACGTTAAACATCACCATCTACTCAATGCTACAGTCAGTCCTAGCTGTAATATCCAGCTTCGCATGGAGAATGTACTTATACTTGTGAGTTTATTCCGAACGTAAGGGCGCTAAGGCAGACTCAGATTCATTACCAAAGAAGCACTGGGAAGTAATGAATGACCGGCGTTATGTTGACCACATCACCCACCGTGTGCCGTAGACCAAGAAAAATACTGATCTAACACCACACTCACCAATATATCTCAAGGTTTGAAAGCGGGTTACTTTTTAAATTGTCCCAATTGTCTATTACATTATGAGGTATCTGTAGCGTTACATTATGAGGTCTCTGTAGCGATTGGTATCTGTAGTTCATATGAGGTATCTGTAGCGTTACATTATGGAGGTCTCTGTAGCGTTACATTATGAGGTATCTGTAGCGTTACATTATGAGGTATCTGTAGCGTTACATTATGAGGTATCTGTAGCGTTACATTATGAGGTATCTGTAGCGTTACATTATGAGGTATCTGTAGCGTTACATTATGAGGTATCTGTAGCGTTACATTATGAGGTCTCTGTAGCGTTACATTATGAGGTATCTGTAGCGTTACATTATGAGGTATCTGTAGCGTAGAGGTTAGGTGCTCACCTCTCGTGTCAAATGTAACCGGTTCGCTCCCTCGTAGAGCCATCGGGATATTTTTCAGAGATCCATATTCTCAGTGTAGGTGAGATCGAGTTTCTACTCCTATCGGAGACGGACGATACAACGCAGGCCCCGTGTTCAATTTGAGCACATAAACGTGGCAGTTCAAAATAGATAAGAGCATGCTGGAAAGCCGCTGCCCGGACAAAATTCAGTAAAAAAATAAGATTAAAAATTATATACCTACAAAAAAATCGTTTAGGGGCCTACCAAACTAATGTGCAACGTATACACGTTCTTGGCAAAGATCAAACATAGCACAAAGAGTGATTAAAATTGGTCGTAAAGAACGAACGCAAAGAAGAAGAAGAATTTATTGTCAAAGCACAATGTTTAGCAATTTCTTTTCTATTTGTTAGCACGATCTTGAAACATGCACCCCAAGATACACATAGTCGTCTAAACTCACTGGCTTTTATCTTCTCTCCCTTTCTCTCCTCTCTCCTTCTTCCCTCCTTCTTCCCTCACTCCCTCCTTCCAAATCCCCACACACTCTAATCACACTATCTCGCTCTTACGCACCCTCATACACTCTCAAAACACACGTACACCACTATTTGTCTCAATTACTCAAACACACACATATATTCTCTCTCCCCATTGCTCAAACACACACATATATTCTCCCTCCCCATACACACACACATACTGTCTCACCCACATCTCTCTATCTCTCTCGTTCATACACACACGTCCACCATTCAGTCTCAAACACAAAAGCACACCAACTGTAATATTGTTTCTGTTTGAATGGCATGATAAGTTTGCTTTGTGCCCAATGATGTCCCTCATGGCTACGTTTTTGTCCTGATTGTTGACATTTATACATGATATGTGGTCTCTAGTCATTTGATTATCTGATCATCTATTGTTATGTGGATTACACTTCCCATGCATACGCTTAGTTACACATACGTACGCACACACATACACACAGAAAATAATTCTGACAAGCACTTGTATCATATAATGCCCTATATTTTCTCATACACTTCTCTTTGTTAGCGCGTGGGTGTAGGTATGTACGTGCCTGCCCTATTGTATTTATTATTGATGATATTCCTCTGTTGTTTGATACTATTATTTGTAGAATCAGTGTATAGTAAAGGAGAAAATAGGTTAGTTACAGATCAGATGCCGTGTTAGGCGCCAGTGCCAATACCAATCTCAACAATTGAGATTGAGGTTCTTATTTAATCTAACCACGTTTTGTGATTGTCTACTTCCAGATACTATATTCGGAGCTTATATCTTCTTCTTCTTCTTGGCGTTCGTTCTTTACCACCAAATGTAATCACTCTTTGTGATATGTTTGATCTTTGCCAAGAACGTGTATACGTTGCACATTGGTTTGGTTGGCCCCTAAACGCATAGATGTTTAAGACACGTGCATCCGATTTCAGCCAAAGTTTCTTAGTCTTCTCTTACGACATGCGTGACAGGTAACAGTGGTTCTGTTCTTTACACCCCAAATTTGGGCCCCAGTAACCACTCGGGCGGAGCTTATATCAAATAGTTGTTGTGAAAAATAATGGATGAAAAACTTAAGTTATCGATTGTACATTATGTTTACCTTTTTTCTCTCTGTGACATGAGATGGACGTATGTTTTCTGTACAGAGACATGTTTCTGTGACATGAGATGGACGTATGTTTTTTCTGATGACATGAGGAATGGATCGTATGTTTTTTCTGTGACATGAGATGGACGTATGTTTTTTCTGTGACATTGTACATCAAGGATTGTGACACTTGCGCGTATAACACCGCGTATAACACCAACACGTTATAAGCACGGCTTTGTGAATCGATTTTGCCTTTCCTTTTAGATCCCTACTTGCATAGCTAAATATCATTGTAACATCTTGTTATAAGAGCCACCACTTGTAGCCGAGTAGGGTCTTGATCAGCTCTGGTCCGCTAACCACAAACTTCTATTACCCTCACTCATTCATTGCATGTAGACCAGGTTTGCGGTAACGGGCTGATGTAACAAGACAACTCTTAAGTTAGCAATGTGCTGACACACACTTTCAGATTACATTCTACCATGGCATTAGCTAACAGTATCAGTTGCTATTATAAATGGTGTGGGTCAAGAAGATTCGAACTTGGGTCACACTCTTACTGGTAATCTACGGTAGTAAACTTCTTCTTCAAACGCTCTATATCGACCACTTGTTAATCACTGTATGTGATTTGTATGTGATCTGAGCATAAGAGCGATTGTACGCTGTGCTAATTATGCACCTACAGTAGGCCAGCACATCCAATTTCTGCGATACCTTTTACTCACTAGCGTAGCTTCCCTAGGCTCCTACATCAGTCAGCCTCTTACGACATGCCTTGTAGGTCGCACTGGTACTATTCTTTGCTACCCTTGCGGGCCGCGGCACCACACGGGCGCTACAGTAGACGACGTCTAGAGTAGAGATATACAATAGCTGATTTTTAGAGTAGAGATATACAATAGTAGTTCGTTCCAAAATTCTTGATCGTCTTTACCGACCGATATAAAATCATCCCCTTGACATAAATTAATGATTTTTATTTTATATGGTAACAGTAACGACCTTCCAAAAGTATTTTTGCCCACCCAAACCTTTAGTTCTGTAAGATTTTTAAATTAAATATCTTATTACTAAAATAACAGCGACGTTGATTTTTTATACTTGTCGAAGTTTGTCTATAACTAAGCATTTCCGTGTTCCACATGCAATTCAGTGCAAGTCAATATCTTGAATTCCGTGTAATTAATCAGTTCACAATGTTTCCCACCGACTGTCATTGGCGTGTGTACGTACCATTTATTTTCATTTATAGAAGTGGAAGGTATCATTTGTTCACTATGTCACCTTTTTTTAATAATATGTAATAGGGATACGTCTTTGCAAACATTCGCCACCATTTTGTGTAATAATGTAAATTGTAAACTTTGGTTATCATTTTGTTGTGTTTATGCAAAGTTATATAGCTGGAAACGTTTTTTGCATCAACTAAGCTACCTACCAATTAGTTAAACATGAATTCGTAAGGTCATGAGGTATATAAGACTGCATGCAAAAAAATTACTTTTATCCCTCAGGTAGGTTTCGTACAAATTAAACCTTAGTGCGATCACGAATTTTGGAACGAACTATAACTGGTCAAATGACGTAATAAAACCGAATGTAAAGTGCAGTTAAAATTATCATGCGCCCTTATATATAGCTATCCTCATCGATCATCTAGAATGGAATATGTCAAGACTTATTGCGACCATAGCAAACACTGTGGGGGAAACCAGTTCTCTAACTCCATCAAGACTTGTAACTATATTGCCACATTATGATTTTCTTCCGTGAAAAAATTTCTAGTGTTATAATACTCAAATGTTGTATGGTGGTTTGTTGTTGTTGTTTTGATTCCTGGTTGCTAGGATAGGTGTGGGTGATAAATGGCAACGTTTCCTGTTGTGTTGGTGACTAGGTTTTAATCGCTTGTGCTGCAGCCCAGTTTTTAAATGTAGTCTGTATAGAGTTGCTTTTAATAACCCGGTCAATCTCTGGTATGGTAACTTAAGCTTTCATCAGGTTTGTAATATTGTTCTTTTATTAGATGCAATATTGTTTATTTTTGTGTAGGTAGACGTGGGTTATAAGATATAGTGATGATATATTTTACCACATCTTGTTTCGTTTTTTTCATGTTTTCATATAATTTCATGTTTTGCACAGTCTCAAGGAGTGTCCGTAAGTAACAAATAATGTCCAGCTCTTATATGTGTATATGAGAGTATGAGATAGTACATCACCTACTCATATGATAATGCGAATATATTTCTAATGTGTGTGCGAGCGTGCATGTATAGTTATGTATATAAAGAAGAAAGTAAATGAAATGTGTTATATGTATTTAGTATGCGTATATATATTGTTAGTAATATACTGCACTATGTGTCTTGTACGAGTAATAAATAGTCAGTAACATCCCATATCTACCGTGTGCATGTGTGTGCGTTCCTGCGTAAACACAAGTCACCATGATCAGATATGAACTAAGTACCAGTACAGATAGAAGCTTCATCAAATCTGTAGTAGTATAAGTTGTCCTCTCAGATTCTATGCTTCATTTTCTGTGTTGTTGCTGCAAGTATTTAAGCTAATCTAAAGGGTCTGAAGCCGAAGGATGACCTCATATCACCGGGTTTTACTCCATACGACTCTGCCCCTCTTCCCAGAAATGGCACGCCACATGCCGAGAGTATCCCACAAAACACAAACTCCATAGCTCCGGCAACAATCTTAGGAATCTCTGCAAAAACATTCACTACAGAACGGCGCGGTCTGGATTCGATCCCGCGACATTCGAAACGCAAGGCGAAGGTGTAATCACTCAGCCTTAGAGAGAACCGCTATTTTTTGGTTGAAGCTGATAATTCATGTTTGTTTCCGATTGTTTTTGTCTATTTAGATGATATTGCTGTCTTGTCTAGGAGCTCACCAAATATAATACAAAACAATTCTCCATTCAATAAATTGAATACCTTAATGATCATCATTCCTCCTGTCTTGTCAATACATCCAAATAAAGGGACATTTTTACCCATAACATTAAAACACGTCCTTATATGTAGATGTTAACTTTAAAGTGCATACATATATATGTTTATATGTCTACCGCCACATGTCACCATCTCTAATTAGCATCATTTATATATATATATATTTTTTTTAGCATTTCCAGTTCTAAAACTCTGACATGTCACTGCAAATTGTCACACAACAGCACATACATTTGTTAACCTCGGCGGCCCCTAACAGGGAAGGAACATTCTCTGACGGGATTTATAACTGCTACCAATTATAGATCTTTGAATATCTCATGCAGGTACAAGCTTTCACTCAGGCTTTATATGTATATCCATGTATTTGTCTGCCTTCTGGAGTTTTCTTGTATTATAGTGACATTAAGATGTAGCTATTCTTACACGGACACCAACTAAGATTAATGATGGTGTGGTCATGCAAGCCTTGTCTGTGTCAATGAAGCTTATTAAAGACATCATTTGGAGTGGTTTTGTCAGGGATTTGATCATGTTATATGATAGCAGTTGGAATACATTGTCATGATGGCTAGGACAACAAGTCTCAGATGTTGGACAGTTGAAACATGGATGTTGTTGATGGATGTTGTAATATACTACTTCATGCAACGTGACGGCACTGTAGTAATATTACTAGTAAGAACATTTGGAGAAGGCATGTTATGTACATGAGGAAAATAAGCAACAACTGATTATTGTTGTTTTTCTGGTTTCCTAATGAGAGATTTGTAGTCCGAGATATCAACTTCCTAACTAACTATACATTGTTTATTGTTTGTGTTGTGCCTTGATAGTGAAACGCAAATAGTTCAAGAACGAAAGGACGCAATAAGGATACCCTACAACGAACTTGACTGAGAGAGACGAGAACAGTCTGACTTAATTCTGTAGATGAGATTAAACGATTTGCCCAGGATACAGCGATAGGGAGAAATTGCTTGCATGCCTTAATGTCAACGTATAACGGTCGGAGAGGAATATAATAATAATAATAATATGTTTTATCATGATGTGCCGACTTTATCAAGCAGAATATGTTTATTGGTTGTCTAACACTTTATGGTTCTAATTTGTGGGCGTGTATGTATGTGAGTGTGACTGACATGCGTGTAGTATACGTCATTTGACGAACATTGATCCCATAACAGCTCTACTAAATGGCTCATGAACTCTTAGCCAGATCCCCTTCCTTCGATGTCGTGTTTAAGGCTCAGACGATGTCCAGAAATCTACAGATCTGAGTTGGTCAGACCCCAGATCTGGAGACAATCGTGTTCAATGCTGAGTGCCCTCATTTGCCACATCTTGGTTATCTCAAGTCACGTTGTATAATATGTACTATCATCAATTTTCTCTCGAGTATAACAGTGTACTATCACAATAAATATAATATTCTTCATCTGTCTTTATCCAGTTTATTGCCTTTCTGTCAACGTTCCAACATCAGCAGCACACACCAAACATAACATTGCCCTCTGGTCGCTATATATGATCAGCGGATAAAATGTGCTTGTTTAATCAGTGCCACACATGATTCATTTCTGATATTTTTCTGCGTATTTGAAAAAAAAAAGAACATAGTTTGTCATATGAATCTAACAATTACGTTTCCTGCCTATAACGTATTCCAGGAACTGATATTTGTTATATTTTATTGTGTACATGTGGATGATATAACGAAAGATGACGATTATTCTGTTTAACGAGCATCTGTTGTGGATAGGAAGAGACAATGTCGTTAACAATTAAGATTCAGAGAAACTCTTGAGATAGCCCAAGCTTACAACGCCCTCAAGCTGCTGCTTAACTAGAACATTGACACTATTCTAAACGCATACAACAACAATCATACTTCTTCATCTTTGGTTCTAAAACAGTCTGGTATGTTATGTTGTAGTTTATATCAAGATTACAATATCAACGCCTTTCGTCACGACATATCAGTTCTCATCACATTTTTGAAACAAGGCTTGCCCTCTCCTCTTCGGTTCCTACTAGCTTCACCATATTGCAATGATACATTATGTTATTAGGACTATCACTTGTATATGATATCAGAATATAATTTCTGTATGATTTATTACATTTATCAATATCACACAACATAGTTTCTCCATCTTATCTTCCCTTTCCCTCATCGATCTCCAAACATAGTTTCACCATCAACTACTCCTCACTGAAACAGTGAACATAAATGATCGATTCCACTCTCCCCTCGTTTCATGGACGCCATTTATGGTAAATAGCGACCCAATGGACACTAATTTATTATGGTCTGATCACGTGGCTGTGCAACGTCTGGTCGGTCGATAGAAGACCCGGGCAATAGCTCCTATAGTTAGAATGTAAATGCTGATGGTATTTAGTGTCGTCTGTTAGATTGTGCCGATGTACTAGAATCGTTCAAAGTGTAGATTGTGTATCATATATTGTCACTCCTCGTTGCTTGACCTGTAGACTGGTGGGTTTTTTAAAATGTTTAATAGTCAATAAAAACATGACCAAATAAATATTTAAAGTACAATTATTATTATTATTTTGTGGTTGTTGTACACCCCCTAGAGACAATAAGTAGAAAGCTGCAACTTTGCTGTGTATCATGTACAAACATCAAGAACGATGTTGCAGTTTTGTTGATTGTCTCATATACTAACAAACTATGTTGCAATCTTGATGCACACCTCTTGCAGACCTCAAGTGCTATGTTACAATTATGGTGTACATTTGGTAGCACCTTCATGGATCGACGACGAGGTTAATATGGCACACTTTAGCGTCATGTGTCTGCTAACCGACAAACTGCATACCTTTGGTCCGACAAAGTGAGTAAGAATCGAAGAGGTACATTACGCATACGCTGTCATCTTAGTGTAATTGACTGCTGTGCATAGCACGATATATGCGTGTTTACCAAACAACATTTCAAAGTGTTAGGTCAGTTCCATTTGCCTGACAGACGTTTAGACATCGAGTTCCAACACGGGTTCTGTGCCGTCATGCCCGTGGCAGCTATCCCGACCAGTTCTGTTGGTTTATCTAAGTAACGAAATCTGAAGTGTACAAAGTTGGTCTTGCCCAAGTAGTTGATCCTAATATTTCTTACCAGTAGGCACCGTATACAAGTCCTTTGTCTCTGGTATAAGATTTGGCCGGTTTGTCGAAGGTTCGTGGTACTGACAGTTTACCTGGCTGATTGTATCTGGTTCTAACAATTTCTGCTGGTGATCCGCCATTTTCTTACTTCCTGCAGGAAACCACAACGGAACGAAAACTCATATATTTCCTTGTGGAGACTCAATTGATGTATGTCAGGCCCAGTTTCTGGGGCCGCGCTGTAGACCGTGTCTACTAGGAAGAAACACAACTAGCTTCCCTTTCAGTGCGAAAATTGGCACTGGCTAAGAAGTGGGAATCTCATAAAAACACATGGGCATCGAATATCGAATATTCTGGACACACACCAGCGTAACCCACTGTATATCATCTCATATCTTATTTGTTTCATTCACAAAATATGTCGCCGATTGGTTTATGATTGATGATTCTAGAGTAATTGCAGACGGACGAAGAAGTAACGTCACCAGTAGGACTGACAATAAAGTAATAACGTCGTCAGTAGGACTGAAGATAAAGTAGTAACGTCATCAGTAGGACTGACGATAAAGTAATAACGTCGTCAGTAGGACTGAAATAAAGTATATACGTCGTCAGTAGGACTGACGATAAAGTAGTAGTATGTCATCAGTAGGACTGACGATAAAAGTAATAACGTCATCAGTAGGACTGACAATAAAGTAGTAATGTCATCAGTAGGACTGACGATAAAGTAGTAATGTCATCAGTAGGACTGACGATAAAGGGAATAACGTCATCAGTAGGACTGAAGATAAAGTAGTAACGTCATCAGTAGACTGACGATAGCATCAGGTAACGTCATCAGTGACTGACAATAAAGTATATATTGTCACAGGGACTGACGATAAATAGATATTCATCAGAGATGACGATAAGCAGTAAACGTCATCAGTAGGACTGACAATAAAGTAGTATATTGTCATCAGTAGGACTGACAATAAAGTAGTAGTATTGTCATCAGTAGGACTGACGATAAAGCTGTAGTAACGTCATCAGTAGGACTGACAATAAAGTAGTAGTAACACACATTTTCTGTACTGATATCGGTGTATATGTCTATCCTCATATTTTGTCAAACAAAATACAACATAAATGCAGAATACAACCAAGTAATAATTATGTTACTATTGCTATTACTATTGCTATTACTATTGCTATTACTATTGCTGTTACTATTGCTATTACTATTGCTGTTACTATTGCTGTTACTATTGCTATTACTATTGCTGTTACTATTGCTTACTATTGCATTACTATTGCTATTACTATTGCTTTACTATTGCTGTTACTATTGCTATTACTATTGCTGTTACTATTGCTATTACTATTGCTATTAATATTGCTATTGCTATCATGGTTGGACTTTCTGAGAGCTGGGGTTAAAGTCGTCGTCTGATCCTGTCTCTCCAATTCGAATCAGATATATCATTCATTTTTCTCTAGACCAAATAATGTGTTACCATATCTGGTGTCAAAGCAAGTGAGTGCTCTTCTCTGTGAATTATGACAGACTTGCATGAACTAATACCGATAGTTACTTGCTTCCCTAAGCTGAGTTTGCCTGCCAAAAGTAGTTCGTTGTCTCTCCTCTTCCCAAGGGATGGGCGTAGTAACTTATATATTCATAGAGTTGAGATAAACATTGATGTGACATTTAGTAATAAGTAGTTTGTAACCTGTATAATGCTTATATTGTTGTTGTTGTTGGTCTATCGCTCTTCAGAAATCAAAGAAACTGAAGAAAGCTTGTAACACAACTACCAACATAAGCTTTGAAAGAGCCACTATCTGTTTGATCGTGCCATGTTGCATGTGAGACTTTGCTATTTAACATTAGATGAGAAATGACATTGAATAGAAATGTTACAGACCAGCACTTAAAATATCACGGGCACAGACAATAACAAATCAATTGATAATACCAAAATTCAACATTGATTATTATGTCTGGTTATTGATAAAATGATAGGATAACTAAAAGTGAAGTATTTTAGTCGTACAGAACGTCATGGTGGCTGCTTGAAGAAAATAATCGTCCAAGTTATATATAAATAGAAACGAGAAGGTGGATTCCAATGTAGTAGTTAATAGTAAATGGATGTAGCAGATGCATGGCACCTTTACTTTATGATAGAGATGTAATTAGTAGAGCTGACATGCAGACAAAGTTTTGTCAAGTACATACTACTATTAATGAAATAAGTTTTAGTTTAGTTTAGTCGTCGGATCATCATCATCACTGCACGTCGAACCAATTAGTCCATAATTGCTCCGATCTCCCCCTCAGTATTTCCCTCAGCGTGTGGCAACTAACGACACCGGTTCTTTGTTGGTTTACTATTCTTCTGTGGCTAGCAGCATATCGTTCTTGTCTAGCTACAGCACACTTGACTTGGAGTTCTTGCAAGAATGAAATGAGTGCCAGGGATTACCTCTAAAGTCGGCACAGGTCCGCATGTATGGCGAGGGACATCGTTTAGAACGGTAAGTATGCTTTCACGCAAAAATCATTCATAGCGGGCGAACGCAGAAGAACTGACTTTGATAAAACCATTACTGTAAACTGGTATACCAAGAAATAAAGCCTGTAGCATGTGGCACTGGTAAATTATGTGTGAGGTCAGACACTGCTGGGTCTATAAGGTTAATGAACAGACAGGTTCAATGCACGTGCCCAGTGATTAAGAGTATGTAACAACGACATGTAGGACATTTATTGGACACTTTAATATACTTTAATGTACTTTAATATACAGCTAATCGATCCTTGATGAAATTCAATTGTGTCTTTCATGTGACTGGTTCGCACTGGTTAGATACATGTCCCCTTCTTTCAATCACACTTGCTATACGCCCCTGGCACCGCTATTAAATTCTAGTTATTGTTACACCTTCATGCACTCTCAACTGACTGCACTGGTTAATGACTGCATCATAAATTACTGATCATAAAATAAGTTCATCAAGTCTTTCTATTGGCAAAGCTAGATGTCAATTCCGTTCTGATGGTTCTGATAGCTGCTTCTTGATACTGGTATTTGAAAGTTTCAGCGATTAGTAAGCAAACCATGAGTTTCAAACCATATAATCATTCATACATCATGCATTACTTTCAGCCTAATATCTATTCATCTCAACTGTCCCTGCACACATGCACCCCACCACATGCACACGCGGACACACACACGTGCACCCACACATGCACACACACATGCACCCACACACACACATGCACCCACACACACACGTGGGCATTGCATACATTTTGATCGTATCTTCTTATTCAAGTTGACGTCTATTTAAAGAAAGCAGGGGTTCTCCTCATGTTGTATCCTGCTATGGAACTTTTGACGTCCATGTCTTCTCTGTTCCAGATACACTTTGTGTAATCTTTGTAAAAATATATGTTCAAATGTTATTTTGTCAGTCTAAAGTTCTAAAACAGAAGGATTGACTTCTTCAATTGCACTGGGATTTACCCCATATGGCTCGGTCTCTCTCCACATAAATGGCACGCCGTCTTGGCGAGAGTATTGCACACAGCACGAACTCCGTTGCTCCAGCAACAATCGCAGGTGTCTCATAAAAAAAGGCACACCTAAACAGAACGGCAGGATGCGGATTCGAAACCACAACCTCGGAAACACAAGGCAAGGGCTTAGTCAGCAAATCCCATATTTTGTCAGTGCCACAACCTCGGAACACAAGGCAAGGCTTAGTCAGCAAATCCATATTTTGTCAGTGTCACAACCTCGGAAACACAAGGCAAGGGCTTAGTCAGCAAATCCCATATTTTGTCAGTGCCACAACCTCGGAAACACAAGACAAGGGCTTAGTCAGCAAATCCCATATTTTGTCAGTGCCACAACCTCGGAAACACAAGACAAGGGCTTAGTCAGCAAATCCCATATTTTGTCAGTGCCACAACCTCGGAAACACAAGGCAAGGGCTTAGTCAGCAAATCCCATATTTTGTCAGTGCCACAACCTCGGAAACACAAGGCAAGGGCTTAGTCAGCAAATCCCATATTTTGTCAGTGTCACAACCTCGGAAACACAAGACAAGGCTTAGTCAGCAAATCCCATATTTTGTCAGTGCCACAACCTCGGAAACACAAGACAAGGGCTTAGTCAGCAAATCCCATATTTTGTCAGTGCCACAACCTCGGAAACACAAGAAAAGGCTTAGTCAGCAAATCCCATATTTTGTCAGTGCCACAACCTCGGAAACACAAGACAAGGGCTTAGTCAGCAAATCCCATATTTTGTCAGTGCCACAACCTAATCATCAGTTCCTCCTATCTTGAACTTGGTGAATAGATGGGCCATATATAAACAAGTGCCAGAACACAAACATGTGAAATGTGGTCACTTCAGCCATAGATCATTCTCAGTCGTTCTCTCTCGTGTCTATTTGCATATATATCTATCTATCTCATATACTGTACAAGTTCTGTTCTTTATGCATGTCCAATGTGGTAGACAAGTAGCAAACACAGCAGTATAAAAGCTACTATTCGACCTGCACATCAAACTGTCACCTTGTAGTATACTAGTCAAACAGAAGCAACCATACATACGTACACACGCGCGCGCGCGCGCTGATAGTTCTAGTACCCGTGTACCTAATAGTGACAAAGTAACGTATATTTTTACTCGGTCATATTCGTTACGTTCGGATCAATACACTAATAGATATTCGAGTACCTAATCATTACTACCCATTATCCCTAATACGCACGCTCCTTGCTTTAGTAGCATTCTTCAGTAGTTGAGTCTAGAAGCATTTGTAATCATGCGAGTTGTCTGATTTCTGTATGTTTGTTGGCCTACACGCCCTGATGTAAAGAATAAAAAAAAAGAAAAGACTTGTTCTTAAGTTGAAAGTATACCTCAGCTTAAATCCTCTACATAACAAACAAACAAACAAACGTGTAACCATCTTCTCTTAGTCTACCATTGACTGACGACGATGTAAGCTTGCTGGGCTATAACCGTGATTTGGCGTGTTCTGTTGTTTGTAAAATGATGGTCTTTATCTAACAATAACCGTGATTTGGCGTGTTCTGTTGTTGTAAATGATGGTCTTTATCTAACAATAACCGTGATTTGGCGTGTTCTGTTGTTTGTAAAATGATGGTCTTTATCTAACAATAACCGTGATTTGGCGTGTTCTGTTGTTTGTAAAATGATGGTCTTTATCTAACAATAACCGTGATTTGGCGTGTTCTGTTGTTTGTAAAATGATGGTCTTTATCTAACAATAACCGTGATTTGGCGTGTTCTGTTGTTTGTAAAATGATGGTCTTTATCTAACAATAACCGTGATTTGGCGTGTTCTGTTGTTGTAAATGATGGTCTTTATCTAACAATAACCGTGATTTGGCGTGTTCTGTTGTTTGTAAAATGATGGTCTTTATCTAACAATAACCGTGATTTGGCGTGTTCTGTTGTTTGTAAAATGATGGTCTTTATCTAACAATAACCGTGATTTGGCGTGTTCTGTTGTTTGTAAAATGATGGTCTTTATCTAACAATAACCGTGATTTGGCGTGTTCTGTTGTTTTTAAAATGATGGTCTTTATCTAACAATAACCGTGATTTGGCGTGTTCTGTTGTTTGTAAAATGATGGTCTTTATCTAACAATAACCGTGATTTGGCGTGTTCTGTTGTTTGTAAAATGATGGTCTTTATCTAACAATAACCGTGATTTGGCGTGTTCTCTTGTTTGTAAAATGATGGTCTTTATCTAACAATAACCGTGATTTGGCGTGTTCTGTTGTTTGTAAAATGATGGTCTTTATCTAACAATAACCGTGATTTGGCGTGTTCTGTTGTTTGTAAAATGATGGTCTTTATCTAACAATAACCGTGATTTGGCGTGTTCTGTTGTTTTTAAAATGATGGTCTTTATCTAACAATAACTGTGATTTGGCGTGTTCTGTTGTTTGTAAAATGATGGTCTTTATCTAACAATAACCGTGATTTGGCGTGTTCTGTTGTTGTAAATGATGGTCTTTATCTAACAATAACCGTGATTTGGCGTGTTCTGTTGTTTGTAAAATGATGGTCTTTATCTAACAATAACCGTGATTTGGCGTGTTCTGTTGTTTGTAAAATGATGGTCTTTATCTAACAATAACCGTGATTTGGCGTGTTCTGTTGTTTGTAAAATGATGGTCTTTATCTAACAATAACCGTGATTTGGCGTGTTCTGTTGTTTGTAAAATGATGGTCTTTATCTAACAATAACCGTGATTTGGCGTGTTCTGTTGTTTGTAAAATGATGGTCTTTATCTAACAATAACCGTGATTTGACGTGTTCTGTTGTTTGTAAAATGATGGTCTTTATCTAACAATAACCGTGATTTGGCGTGTTCTGTTGTTTGTAAAATGATGGTCTTTATCTAACAATAACCGTGATTTGGCGTGTTCTGTTGTTTGTAAAATGATGGTCTTTATCTAACAATAACCGTGATTTGGCGTGTTCTGTTGTTTGTAAAATGATGGTCTTTATCTAACAATAACCGTGATTTGGCGTGTTCTGTTGTTTGTAAAATGATGGTCTTTATCTAACAATAACCGTGATTTGGCGTGTTCTGTTGTTTGTAAAATGATGGTCTTTATCTAACAATAACCGTGATTTGGCGTGTTCTGTTGTTTGTAAAATGATGGTCTTTATCTAACAATAACCGTGATTTGGCGTGTTCTCTTGTTTGTAAAATGATGGTCTTTATCTAACAATAACCGTGATTTGGCGTGTTCTCTTGTTTGTAAAATGATGGTCTTTATCTAACAATAACCGTGATTTGGCGTGTTCTGTTGTTTGTAA
Source organism: Arion vulgaris (assembly GCA_020796225.1). Classification (NCBI taxonomy): domain Eukaryota; kingdom Metazoa; phylum Mollusca; class Gastropoda; order Stylommatophora; family Arionidae; genus Arion; species Arion vulgaris. The sequence goes on along the minus strand of CM036765.1, from coordinate 50,751,645 downwards.
AATGATGGTCTTTATCTAACAATAACCGTGATTTGGCGTGTTCTGTTGTTTGTAAAATGATGGTCTTTATCTAACAATAACCGTGATTTGGCGTGTTCTGTTGTTTGTAAAATGATGGTCTTTATCTAACAATAACCGTGATTTGGCGTGTTCTGTTGTTTGTAAAATGATGGTCTTTATCTAACAATAACCGTGATTTGGCGTGTTCTGTTGTTTGTAAAATGATGGTCTTTATCTAACAATAACCGTGATTTGGCGTGTTCTGTTGTTTTTAAAATTATGGTCTTTATCTAACAATAACCGTGATTTGGCGTGTTCTGTTGTTTGTAAAATGATGGTCTTTATCTAACAATAACCATGATTTGGCGTGTTCTGTTGTTTTTAAAATGATGGTCTTTATCTAACAATAACCGTGATTTGGCGTGTTCTGTTGTTTGTAAAATGATGGTCTTTATCTAACAATAACCGTGATTTGGCGTGTTCTGTTGTTTGTAAAATGATGGTCTTTATCTAACAATAACCGTGATTTGGCGTGTTCTGTTGTTTGTAAAATGATGGTCTTTATCTAACAATAACCGTGATTTGGCGTGTTCTGTTGTTTTTAAAATGATGGTCTTTATCTAACAATAACCGTGATTTGGCGTGTTCTGTTGTTTGTAAAATGATGGTCTTTATCTAACAATAACCGTGATCTGGCGTGTTCTGTTGTTTGTAAAATGATGGTCTTTATCTAACAATAACCGTGATTTGGCGTGTTCTGTTGTTTGTAAAATGATGGTCTTTATCTAACAATAACCGTGATTTGGCGTGTTCTATTGTTTGTAAAATGATGGTCTTTATCTAACAATAACCGTGATTTGGCGTGTTCTGTTGTTTGTAAAATGATGGTCTTTATCTAACAATAACCGTGATTTGGCGTGTTCTGTTGTTTGTAAAATGATGGTCTTTATCTAACAATAACCGTGATTTGGCGTGTTCTGTTGTTTGTAAAATGATGGTCTTTATCTAACAATAACCGTGATTTGGCGTGTTCTGTTGTTTGTAAAATGATGGTCTTTATCTAACAATAACCGTGATTTGGCGTGTTCTGTTGTTTTTAAAATGATGGTCTTTATCTAACAATAACCGTGATTTGGCGTGTTCTGTTGTTTGTAAAATGATGGTCTTTATCTAACAATAACCGTGATTTGGCGTGTTCTGTTGTTTGTAAAATGATGGTCTTTATCTAACAATAACCGTGATTTGGCGTGTTCTGTTGTTTGTAAAATGATGGTCTTTATCTAACAATAACCGTGATTTGGCGTGTTCTGTTGTTTTTAAAATTATGGTCTTTATCTAACAATAACCGTGATTTGGCGTGTTCTGTTGTTTGTAAAATGATGGTCTTTATCTAACAATAACCATGATTTGGCGTGTTCTGTTGTTTTTAAAATGATGGTCTTTATCTAACAATAACCGTGATTTGGCGTGTTCTGTTGTTTGTAAAATGATGGTCTTTATCTAACAATAACCGTGATTTGGCGTGTTCTGTTGTTTGTAAAATGATGGTCTTTATCTAACAATAACCGTGATTTGGCGTGTTCTGTTGTTTGTAAAATGATGGTCTTTATCTAACAATAACCGTGATTTGGCGTGTTCTGTTGTTTTTAAAATGATGGTCTTTATCTAACAATAACCGTGATTTGGCGTGTTCTGTTGTTTGTAAAATGATGGTCTTTATCTAACAATAACCGTGATCTGGCGTGTTCTGTTGTTTGTAAAATGATGGTCTTTATCTAACAATAACCGTGATTTGGCGTGTTCTGTTGTTTGTAAAATGATGGTCTTTATCTAACAATAACCGTGATTTGGCGTGTTCTGTTGTTTGTAAAATGATGGTCTTTATCTAACAATAACCGTGATTTGGCGTGTTCTGTTGTTTGTAAAATGATGGTCTTTATCTAACAATACTGGAATGCGACGGTTGCGGTCTTATTTCCTTGATTACATTTTTTAAAAATGTTTTTTAAAAAAAAACACGAACTCGCCGGCCTTATGTTATCGTAGGCCACGGTTCGTTCTACTGCCTGTTGCAGAGAGATGTGTACATACTAATAGACAATATATACGAAACCATGCGGACATAATTGGATTTCATTATACTGGTAATTAGTATTGAAATTGATTTGCAAGTAGGAAGATAACATCACAACTTAAATAAATAGTTAAACTATTAGATGAAATTAGCCTCGATAGTGTAGTGGTTAGTTGACTTACTTCGTAGACGAATGGTTCCCGGATAGAACTCTACATTGGGAGTTGGGATTTTTTTCCAACCGTACACCTCTCAGTAAACCCAACCTCAATTAGGTACACACTGGATAGTAAGTAAAGTTAATTGATGTTATGTAGACCATATCACTCATCATCGTGTACCGTTGGTCAAAGAACAAATGTGGGCTCATCACCATTTTCACCAATGTGTCCCATGATATGAAAACGGTTACTTCTTCTTTAATAGAAGATGAAGAAGCAGGCGTAGAGAAAAATATTCACACAATTCAATAAATACATTAATGTTTACCGATGATCAACATCTTGATACATGTCGATGCTAGGAAATTTGCATTAGCACACAAACGCTGATTAAATGTATCATTTACTGTGTGAAAATGAGCATCGTCAAGACCAAATAGTATGTTTAAGATCTGTATTCGTCTGCTAAAGTACACTCAATCCAAGCACACTCAATATACTTTGTTCAAAATTCATCACGTCCCATCTTTCACATACAGTAGCACCACTTTTTATTATATACAGAAGATTTGACCGAGAAATCGAAACAAAGATTCCACAATGTCAACAGAGTAACACACAAACTAACATTGTGCGTGACTCACATCAACTGAAATACCAGTATACAAGTTATATAACAGAGTGCCAGTGAAACATTACTACCAGCGTGAAACATAGACAATGTTACAAGTACAATATAAGATCAGAATGTGCCAGACGAATTACTTGAGACAAGTCATCAATATTACTGGACAAGTCGGAATGAAAAACACAGACATCGACCACGCTCAGAAACCATAGTTACCATCACATATAAATATAAACATGAAATCTATTTGTTAGAATAATATTATTAGGAACATGAAGCCCGGTTTGGGGTCCTTGAGCAAGTAGAAGTTTAATCAGGTTCCCCGCAGATATTCTTCTCCTTGATTATGTGATATATGTTCTATTTTTGAAATTACACTATATCACTGTGTACACTTTCAACAGTAGAAGCTCGTGTTCTAGGAAAACTAGGAAGAACAGGATGCAGATACACCAACATCAGTAGAAGATCTGGTATAAGAATAGGAAGAAAGATTTGGTATAAGAATAGAAAGAAAGTTAAGTAGCAGATAGATATATACCAACATCAGTAGAAGATCTGGTATAAGAATAGGAAGAAAGTTAAATAGCAGATAGATATATACCAACATCAGTAGGAGATTTGGTATAAGAATAGGAAGAAAGATCTGGTATAAGAATAGGCAGATAGATATATATACCAACATCAGTAGAAGATCTGGTATAAGAATAGGAAGAAAGTTAAGTGGCAGATAGATATATATACCAACATCAGTAGAAGATCTGGTATAAGAACAGAAAGTTAAGTAGCAGATAGATATATATACCAACATCAGTAGAAGATCTGGTATAAGAATAGGAAGAAAGTTAAGTGGCAGATAGATATATACCAACATCAGTAGAAGATCTGGTATAAGAACAGAAAGAAAGTTAAGTGGCAGATAGATATATACCAACATCAGTAGAAGATCTGGTATAAGAACAGAAAGTTAAGTAGCAGATAGATATATACCAACATCAGTAGAAGATCTGGTATAAGAATAGAAAGAAAGTTAAGTAGCAGATAGATATATACCAACATCAGTAGAAGATCTGGTATAAGAATAGGAAGAAAGTTAAATAGCAGATAGATATATATACCAACATCAGTAGAAGATCTGGTATAAGAACAGAAAGTTAAGTAGCAGATAGATATATATACCAACATCAGTAGAAGATCTGGTATAAGAATAGGAAGAAAGTTAAGTGGCAGATAGATATATACCAACATCAGTAGAAGATCTGGTATAAGAACAGAAAGAAAGTTAAGTGGCAGATAGATATATACCAACATCAGTAGAAGATCTGGTATAAGAACAGAAAGTTAAGTAGCAGATAGATATATACCAACATCAGTAGAAGATCTGGTATAAGAATAGAAAGAAAGTTAAGTAGCAGATAGATATATACCAACATCAGTAGAAGATCTGGTATAAGAATAGGAAGAAAGTTAAGTAGCAGATAGATATATACCAACATCAGTAGAAGATCTGGTATAAGAACAGAAAGTTAAGTAGCAGATAGATATATACCAACATCAGTAGAAGATCTGGTATAAGAATAGAAAGAAAGTTAAGTAGCAGATAGATATATACCAACATCAGTAGAAGATCTGGTATAAGAATAGGAAGAAAGTTAAGTAGCAGATAGATATATACCAACATCAGTAGAAGATCTGGTATAAGAATAGAAAGAAAGTTAAATAGCAGATAGATATATACCAACATCAGTAGAAGATTTGGTATAAGAACAGAAAGTTAAGTAGCAGATAGATATATACCAACATCAGTAGAAGATCTGGTATAAGAATAGAAAGAAAGTTAAGTAGCAGATAGATATATACCAACATCAGTAGAAGATCTGGTATAAGAATAGAAAGATAGATATATATACCAACATCAGTAGAAGATCTGGTATAAGAATAGGAAGATAGATATATATACCAACATCAGTAGAAGATCTGGTATAAGAATAGGAAGAAAGATCTGGTATAAGAATAGGAAGAAAGATCTGGTATAAGAATAGGAAGAAAGTTAAGTAGCAGATAGATATACACCAACATCAGTAGAAGATCTGGTATAAGAATAGGCAGATAGATATATATACCAACATCAGTAGAAGATCTGGTATAAGAATAGGAAGAAAGTTAAGTAGCAGATAGATATATACCAACATCAGTAGAAGATCTGGTATAAGAATAGAAAGAAAGTTAAGTAGCAGATAGATATATACCAACATCAGTAGAAGATCTGGTATAAGAATAGAAAGAAAGTTAAGTAGCAGATAGATATATACCAACATCAGTAGAAGATCTGGTATAAGAATAGAAAGAAAGTTAAGTAGCAGATAGATATATACCAACATCAGTAGAAGATCTGGTATAAGAATAGAAAGAAAGTTAAGTAGCAGATAGATATATACCAACATCAGTAGAAGATCTGGTATAAGAATAGAAAGAAAGTTAAGTAGCAGATAGATATATACCAACATCAGTAGAAGATCTGGTATAAGAATAGAAAGATAGATATATATACCAACATCAGTAGAAGATCTGGTATAAGAATAGGAAGATAGATATATATACCAACATCAGTAGAAGATCTGGTATAAGAATAGGAAGAAAGATCTGGTATAAGAATAGGAAGATAGATATATATACCAACATCAGTAGAAGATCTGGTATAAGAATAGGAAGATAGATATATATACCAACATCAGTAGAAGATCTGGTATAAGAATAGGAAGAAAGATCTGGTATAAGAATAGAAAGAAAGTTAAGTAGCAGATAGATATATACCAACATCAGTAGAAGATTTGGTATAAGAATAGGAAGATAGATATATACCAACATCAGTAGAAGATCTGGTATAAGAACAGAAAGAAAGTTAAGTGGCAGATAGATATATATCAACATCAGTAGAAGATTTGGTATAAGAATAGGAAGATAGATATATACCAACATCAGTAGAAGATCTGGTATAAGAATAGGAAGAAAGTTAAGTAGCAGATAGATATATACCAACATCAGTAGAAGATCTGGTATAAGAACAGAAAGAAAGTTAAGTGGCAGATAGATATATATCAACATCAGTAGAAGATCTGGTATAAGAACAGAAAGTTAAGTGGTAGATAGATATATACCAACATCAGTAGAAGATTTGGTATAAGAATAGGAAGATAGATATATATCAACATCAGTAGAAGATTTGGTATAAGAATAGGAAGAAAGTTAAATAGCAGATAGATATATACCAACATCAGTAGAAGATTTGGTATAAGAATAGGAAGAAAGTTAAATAGCAGATAGATATATATACCAACATCAGTAGAAGATCTGGTATAAGAACAGAAAGTTAAGTGGTAGATAGATATATACCAACATCAGTAGAAGATTTGGTATAAGAATAGGAAGAAAGATATACACCAACATCAGTAGAAGATCTGGTATAAGGACAAGAGAAATAAAAGTCCATCTGCAGATGGATATACACCTACATCAGAACTGAGAAAGACATGTACAGTAATAAACCGAAGTAACTATCACGCGATGTATCCAAATGAGGGATGATCTGTCAACAGAGGCGTTATCAAACAAGAATCGCAGATCATATAGAACGTGTGTATAGCAGCTATATCTGATGTGTAACATGATATTTGTGGAGTAGAACCGGGAGAAATAAGTTCGAATTTTCTGTGAAAAGTCAAGGTGTCAATCGTTTCATATTGTAAGAACCGCTTGAAATGTCTTTCAGCGTTGGCGCTCAGATGGAGAATAATCGATGGGTTTAATATTCCACTCTCTTGGCCCAGTCCGTTAAGTCCAAAGCCATTCATATTTTTGTTAATACACTTGTTACACCCGAAGAGTGTGTCATTTGGGAATGAGCTGTGAAAACTATGATAGAAGAAGGAATCTTTGAAAGCTAGAAAAGCTTTGAAATTGAGATAGATTTAGCGTGAGAGAGATATATGGCGAGATAGAGATAGAAAGAGGTTAGAAATAAACGTAGGTACTCGCTGGATAAACTGTTAGAGTATTAGTGTTCCCTGTCTGTTGGGGTCATGTACCATGTTGCTCTATCTGTATGTGTGTTCTAACTGAATACGATTGTATGTATGTATCTGTCTGTCTGAATCTACTTAACATCTGTATGTATCTGTCTGTCTGAATCTACTTATCATCTGTATGTTTGTATGTCTGTCTGAATCTACTTAACATCTGTCTGTCTGTCTGAATCTACTTAACATCTGTCTGTCTGTCTGAATCTACTTAACATCTGTCTGTCTGTATGAATCTACTTAACATCTGTATGTTTGTATGCCTGTCTGAATCTACTTAACATCTGTATATATGTGTTCTGTCTGAATCTACTTAACTATCATTATGTGTGTCTGTCTTTATCTGCTTACCTGTCTGACACACTTATCGGTTTTGTTTTACTATTTGTAAAACTCAGTTGACATACCTTTCTGTCCGCGTTGTTTGCCGTGTATAAGTTTTATTGTGATCAGAGACCTACTCACATAAACCTGGATCACGAAGATGTTCGAGTGTTCAATATCACTTTCGTCCAGACACAGATAACTTGAATCTTGAAATCCACCATGAGTGAGCTAGCTATACATGCGCTCACTGGCACCATGGTATCAGGTACGGACCTACTATGTTGCCTAACCATAGCAGCCTGTTGTCGTCACTAGAATGCTATTATTGATTTCTGACAGAGAAAAACGACACAGTAACAGTTGATATCGTCCTCCTCTGTGCGTGCTATGCCTCAGACTGGGCCCGTTGCAGGTTATTATCTTGCGGCGTTCAACCTCTGCAATACGGGAACACAGATTGTCATGACAGAAGTACGTTCACAGTTGCTGCTGTCAATGTAATTAATTATAGGGAGTAAGCTTAGTGCATTTGTGCTGGAGTGGGAACACAGAATCACGACCACAGAGTGAGAGAGGAAGAGAGATAACGTTCGAGCGAGAAAGAATTTAATTAATGGTCCTAACAAATTATGTGAGGAGATAGCTCCGAGTGCCATTAATGATACAACAATTTTCAATTGACCACAAAGCGACATCTGCAGCTCAGTGGAGAGCTGGAGTTCTGATAGGGACTGAGACCACGCTCACATCAATTACATCGTCTATTTATTTTTTGTCATCTTTCTTGTTGTCATGTGTTTAACTTGGTGTTTTTAAATAGTAAAATAAAGAAATGAAATGGTAGTGTTGTTTCATCATCAAGGTGTGTATCATTTATAGGACGTTGCTCTCTTTGCAGCACATCTGCTGAAATTCACTCTGTCTCGTGCCAGTTCACCCACTTCGTCGATGGTCATATTCATGGTTTCTTTAATATCTTGTAGCCATCTTCTTCTTGGTCTGCCTCTGAGTCCTGGAACCCTGCCATCTAATATTGTTTTCTCCAGGCCATCGTGACGCTTAATGTAACCAAAGTATGTAATTTTTCTGTATAGTATGTTGTTTATCAGCCAATTCTCTTTAACATTTAGTTCTTTCAGGACATCAACGTTCTTTTTTTCCATGGTTTTGTTTAGGTATCGTTTAGCATAGGTTATTGTGTTAGGCTATCGTGTTAGCATAGGTTACTGCTAATTTCCAAGTGTTGTAGGATACCATAGGTTATTGTTAGCTATGTGTTAGATAGTTATTGTCATCGTGTTAGCATAGGTTACTGCTAATTTCCAAGTGTTGTAGGATACCATAGATTATTGTGTTAGGCTATCGTGTTAGCATAGGTTACTGCTAATTTCCAAGTGTTGTAGGATACCATAGATTATTGTGTTAGGCTATCGTGTTAGCATAGGTTACTGCTAATTTCAAGTGTTGTAGGATACCATAGGATATTGTTGTTAGCAAATCGTGTTAATCATAAGTTATTGTGTTAGGCTATCGTGTTAGCATAGGTTACTGCTAATTTCCAAGTGTTGTAGGATACCATAGGTTATTGTGTTAGGCTATCGTGTTAGCATAGGTTACTGCTAATTTCAAGTGTTGTAGGATACCATAGGTTATTGTGTTAGGCTATCGTGTTAGCATAGGTTACTGCTAATTTCCAAGTGTTGTAGGATACCATAGGTTATTGTGTTAGGCTATCGTGTTAGCATAAGTTATTGTGTTAGGCTATCGTGTTAGCATAGGTTACTGCTAATTTCCAAGTGTTGTAGGATACCATAGGTTATTGTGTTAGGCTATCGTGTTAGCATAGGTTACTGCTAATTTCAAGTGTTGTAGGATACCATAGGTTATTGTGTTAGGCTATCGTGTTAGCATAGGTTATTGTGTTAGGCTATCGTGTTAGCATAGGTTACTGCTAATTTCCAAGTGTTGTAGGATACCATAGGTTATTGTGTTAGGCTATCGTGTTAGCATAGGTTACTGCTAATTTCCAAGTGTTGTAGGATACCATAGGTTATTGTGTTAGGCTATCGTGTTAGCATAGGTTACTGCTAATTTCCAAGTGTTGTAGGATACCATAGGTTATTGTGTTAGGCTATCGTGTTAGCATAGGTTACTGCTAATTTCCAAGTGTTGTAGGATACCATAGGATAAATCGTTGAATACAAATCAGATGTCTCTAAACTTTATAAGCGCCCCCATTTTGCTAACAATTATGAGTATGTTGTATGTGCTCACGTAGTAGCTATTAGTGAGTGCATATGGATTTAGACTAATGGTTGCACAATGTCAGCAACATATGCTCATAGCGTACTTTATGGCGTGACGCACTTGTAGGTGACATGAAACGTTCAAGTCCTGGCAGTCATCACTGTTTGTGCTCATACAACAGCTGGTCAACCAGACAGTCGGCAGGATCATAAAGTCTCCGGACATGACATATCACAAATAACTAGCGCACCAGATGGATCTTTTCAAACTCGGGCTGAACGGTTGACTTGAGTGAAATTTCTGGACATAAATGCCACTTTTCTGAAAACGACGGTTGTTGAAAACTAAAAGTGCTTTCTGTGAAGCGATATAGTCAAAAGTACATTACTGTCAAACGTGGTTATAATCGGATTCGGTGCTCTCAGACGTGTTTATCGGTTCTAGAACTGTCTGAATTTTGGTAAGTAACAACTATACAGTTTTAATTGTGTCTGTATGTCTTCACTCTTGTATGTCCATGCCGTCTGTATTTACCAGTCTAGGACATCTGGCTATTTGTATCTGTTTGTTATATAACTATGTGTTTGCCTTATTTCTCTATCTGCCTGTTCCATGCCTGTATACATATACCATATGTATGTTTTTTCTCGCCTCCATCTATCTGTCTATTTTATATGATTCACACTATACTAGACATTATTTGCCTCTCGCAGACATACCAATATTATTTGAATTCTTGTATTGATGCAACTCAAACGATGTTTTAAGTAACGATATTTCTCAGCCAAATCGTTGTCAGACTACTCGGAAGCTTTTTTGAAAAGTAGTTTGCGTTTGAAATTTGAACTTCCTTATTGTACGTAGTGTTGAGACATATGTTGTATAGCAGATAACTTGGTCTTCCTATGTGACTTTTCCAATTTTCAAACACATTTGTAGACACCACTTCAAGGTTCATTATCCTAAATATAGCAGGTAGATTATGCATGTTTAACTTAATTTCATTCCAGTACAGAACACCAAATAAACTTAGTTGGACCTGATAAAAATCATGTTGCGGGTCATAAGTAGGTTGCATTCCTGAAGTTGCATATCCATGAGTAGATTATGTACCAGACATACCGTTTACGTAGCTTCAAGTCCAAACTCCTACACAATTTCTTTTTTCGGACACACCCGTTACAATTCTACGAACTCCCATGCATTATTTTCTCACTCTTCTCTTCTTCTTCTCTTCCTTCTTCTCTCTCCCCCACCCGTATTTGAGCGAGAATACTAACTTTCTTGCAGACGCAGAAGATAACTTCAGGAGTGTAGTGCTCAGCTCAGTATTGCTGAAACTCAAAAGTAGTCTATTGGTAACCTCTGCCAATACCCCCTCGTTTCTTGCACGATAGACGCTCTAAAAACATCACTTATTGACCACACTGGACAATCTGCTTGTGATTATAGTCTAAAGAGCTGCTTCCAAGATTGCTCTATAACCAGCCACTTGTTAATCACTATGTGAACGTTATGTTGTTTACGTCAGAGAGAGTACTGAGCTAACACATGCACGGACAGACGGAGGATTTGCGTTCATTCGATAGATCATTTTACGGCTGTTTATTGTGGCCTTTATTTGATCTGAGCCTGGAGCGTTCGCATGCTGTGGACAGTCGCACCTGAATGGCGTCGGACAAACCTTTATTTCTTACGGCGCTAGTATGAAAAGTGCACATATTATTCTTTGGTATTAGCCTGTATGTTATCTGTTTGTGGCTCAATATGGACAATGTACTGACATTGTGTGGTACATTTGTTGTATTTAGCTGGATGTTGTATATAATTAGTCATAAATTGTCCAGTATGACCAATTATATTCTACAGGGTGTTCAAGATTAAAGCAGCCTCATTGACAAATCGAAAGTTGCCAGATAATCTATCACGTTATGTTTATGTACTATTTAAACCGGTTCTGACTAGCTCGTTTTACGTCACATTTGTTCATCGCCCCTTCCCGCACTACCATGATTTATAATCTATATGGGTATATGTTGCATGTATTCAAGTTATATATTTACTAGATGTTTCATTGTTTCTTTTCTATTTCTAGTTTTTATGTGTGTTTTTGTGTTACATTTATTTCGTTATTCGTTTTTATTCCAGATTTTCCTTAGATACGTTGGTATTTGGTCGTCCATTTGTGTTTCATTTTAATTTGTCACTCCCGTTTGTTCGTTTGCTTGATAAAGGCCTTGTTGGTCGAAACGTTGCTGTTTATCGTCACTGTTTATGTATTTTGTAAAACTATAGTACTTTGTTTGTACGTGTTTCACTATTTACCAAGTTTTACTGCAGTCTTCCCTATTACAATTACATACCGTCACATAACCGTGACCTATACTACGTCATAACTGAACCTTCTAATTTTCATAAATATATGCCAGATTGACTCCATTCACAGGTGCTATTATCTTGAACACCCTGTATGTTCAACTGTATTCTTTTTTACACATCATTTCACAACCCGTTTCACATTGGCAGTATAGAACTCAACCACTCGCTTACCCAACCACTCGCGTACCGAACCACTCGCTTACCTTTGCACGCACACATTTTAACTCACCCATGCTCGCGGAGATACACTAACACACATACTCACACACGAATATTCTTACACACGCATACGTATTCACACACACACGTCTCCTGTCCCATCTTCCAGATAGCACACCCTCCACTATTCTCTAATCTAATGTGAATCTTATAATGTGATTAAAATATTGTTTCCAATGCATTTTATTGTTTAAGAGTCAATGTTGCTCTATGTTTAGTTCATGTATTATGTTGATATTTTCCTTATTCTTTGTTACATTTATTTTGTAGCACTTTGTTACAAAATATTCAGTTTTCCTCTTCAATGTTTATTGTAATGGTCTATGGTTCACATTCATATATTTGATCACACACAGACACATATTTGCTTACTTGCGCGCACACACGGTGAGTACATCAACTGTGAACAAACTGCGTCCGAGTATTGGAACGCTATACCCTTGACCCGTCGGACTCTGCCCTTGTGAACGGAGGCACCTGACAGAACTGATCAGAAACGCTAGAATAATTGAATTTAATCTAAATATCAGCCCACGGTTGAGAAATCGATTTACTGCTTCACTTTTGATATATACGTAAACAGGAGAACGTGTTATGGTTGCTGAGTAGGAGGGCAGGAGGAGAGTCATTGATATTAGTGTGTGGCAGCAGCGTGTGGAGTACGCAGTCCAACATCCCTGCTATTGATTATTCAGCAAAACTAAAAGAGAATTGCTTGTAATAGATATTTGTAGAGTTTAGTTTTCTAATAGAGACTGTCATTGAAGCTTGACTGAAGGTAACATCTAGTTTCTGTTACCTCATTGTCTTATCCTTTAGCTTGTTTTATTTCTGCTACATCTGTTCATTCTGCTGTCGTCTCTCTTCTCTCTCATTCATGATACTGTCTCACATGCTGTTCTCTCTCTTCTCTCTCTCTCTGTCTCTCTCTTCTCTCTCATTCATGATACTGTCTCACATGCTGTTCTCTCTTCTCTCTCTCTCTTCTCTCTCTCTCTTCTCTCTCATTCATGATACTGTCTCACATGCTGTTCTCTCTCTCTCTCTCTCTCTTCTCTCTCTCTCATTCTGATACTGTCTCACATGCTGTTCTCTCTCTCTCTCTCTTCTCTTTTCTCTCTCTCTCTTCTGATACTGTCTCACATGCTGTCTCTCTTTCTTCTCTCTCTCTCTCTCTCTTCTCTCTTTCTCTCTCATTCTGATACTGTCTCACATGCTGTTCTCTCTCTTCTCTCTCTCTCTCTCTTCTCTCTCATTCATGATACTGTCTCACATGCTGTTCTCTGTCTCTCTCTCTCTTCTCTCTCATTGATGATACTGTCTCACATGCTGCACCTACCTTAGCGTTATATTTCTCATCTGTCCACTGAGTAGACTTCTAGATTGTTCTATATCAATCAATTGCCATGCCTACCGGCGTAGGCGATCATGTCGCTCCACAACGCTCTCTCCTTGGTGCAGTTAATCAGTTCTGACGTCGATCTTTTGTCGATCTACGATGTCAAACCATCCAACATCCTCTCCTCTGTCTTCCACTATATCTCCTTTCCTGAATGTTACCTGTTGTCACCAAATGTTCCAAACCTTCTCTTCGCATTATATATCCGAAGAATATTGATGTCTGATTACTCTTCTTCTTCTGATAAGTATTCTATATGACATGATTCTTGTTTGGACTATTTGTCATAGAATTCAATGAGTGTGTTTGTGTGTATTGAATGCCGATAAACGCCAGTTCTCTCCTATTATTTTAGTGCTACAGAGAAACTAGATTCAAGTAATGTTGTATCGTTGTAATAGATATATATGACTCTGCCTTGAACTCTCGATATCGTAAAACCGGCAGCAAATAATGGCGTGGAACTACTCTGTCGAGCATAGACGCTTCTAGCATCCCCACGGCTCTCATTTAGTATCACTACACATCTGGAACAGTGAATGGTGAGCTGCTTGACCTTTGATAAATCTTGCTATGGTCTGACCGAATAGGCTCTTCTACACCAGACAGGGAAGCTCAAGCTGGAACTTTGAAGTGTCCTGAACTCTTGACAAATCTCTCGTTCTCTTCTCACATACTCTTCCTCTTACTAATGTTGTTCGGTCATTATCCTATCAAGAAGAAGTGTATCGAGGTCGTCGTCGTCGTGTGAATGTTGGATACATAGGTACATTTTGAACTTCATTCCTTTTGTCATCTCTCTCTTTCTCATCTCTCTCCACCCATGTTGAGTCATGTTGTCGAAGGGTGTTAATCTAATTATGGAACTTTATGGAACTGTGGCTATAATATGACTTGCTAACGCGTTTATTATCGTGCAATTCAGCGTATTTGTCTCTGCGGGTGTGCTTTTCTCTTCTGTCCATCCTTCTCTGCTGGTGTACTTCTTTTCTCTCCCTCCATGATCACATAAACAGGTGCTCTCACTCACTCTCCCTCTGTGCGTGAATTTTGTTTCTCTCTCTGGTTGTGTGTCACTTCTGTGTGGATGTTTTTTCTCTCCATAACTTTCTCCAGATTGTTATCGATTTGTTTCTGGTTTTTTCCCACCTTTTTATTTCTCTATCTCGTGGTCCACTTTATATTTTCCATGTGTAACATGGAAAACCCGTCAAATCTACCCGTAAAGTGTTCATTGTTAAAGTAATATTTGTATATTGTCTGTCTTCTTCTTTCCTTTCTTTTCGTTTACTTGCAAAATCGTCTATATCTGCATTGTTGTCTCCTGTATAAAACTTACAATAGTGTGTAGTTCACACAGCGGCCCATGTGGGATGGCAGTCTTAAAGTATGTTCTGTGTAGTCTGTGATGTATGTACATAGTACACATAACTAAATTGTCAATCTCGAGTTGTGTAGACATGTGACTACGTAGTCGATTGCGTCCTGAGAAAAAGCAAACTTGTAATATACGATTTGCATGGCCAACTCTAGCATAATGCCGTCTATTCAGTGGGGAATTCCTGTTTAATTTTATTTACAATATACCATTTTGTCCGCGTTGTCCTGTTCTTAAATTGAATTCTTCTGAATTCAACAATACTGGAATTCAGGTGTCACTTGAAGTGAGATGAATAATTTTAGGGAATGTTCACTTGAGCTAGTCTGTCTTGTGTGAAAGTTTGCATTGTTCAACGCTTATGGATCGAGTTACATCATAGTTTCTATGCAATCTTGTCCTTGTACCAGACATCTATCACTGAAGTAAGATATGTTCTCACACCATACGAACCCCCACCCCACACAGCACTAGCTTCGTAGATCTGTTGAATTGCCTTGTCCCTGACAGCTACTTGTCTGATCTTGTCGGCGCCATAGATCATGTTTTCAAGGGCCGCTGCACACGTGTCCCTATAGATACCCTTAGAATGATATTTGTCAGAACACTATATGAGCAACATCAAACTCCAGTAACCCAATACATTTGACCGGTCTGTCAAAGTACCGTGCCAATAACAGCTGGCCTGACTGGTTCTGCACGTGTGCCTGGTCCAATAAATCTTGTCAGTGTCCGTTGTTTCCGTGTCCCGCTAAAGGAAAATAGTGTGATATCTCAGATTTTCTGGGAAAGTTGTATTAGATCTGTGCCGTACAACTGTAGGCGAGTATGTACCTTATCATTTGGTCTCCACAGTAAGACAGATAAGCGTATAGAAGCTGTTCACTGAGTCTGGAACTAACTCAACTTACCAAACGCAGACAACTCATATCCTAAACGAATGTAATGATAATCCTTACGCTGGATACTTTTCCCCTAAGAAAATGGCACAGTAAGCTGGGCGACGGTGCTATTGATCGTGCTTACAGAGAACAAGTGCAGGTGCTACCCTGTAGACTGTATATGAAGGCTATTACGAGCTAAGGAGAGCAAACACGAACAATAACCAATGCTGAAATCGGTTATTCTTGACCGAAAAGTGGAAGAAAACATCGTAATGCAATTTACAACACAGAACAACTGACATCACATAGAGTGGTGTGTAAATAATTACTCTATAGTGTGCGCAGAAATGGAAGTCCAAATGTGTATTCTACATCGAATTATGTTTCACATATAATAATTATGCTCTTAAAATAATTGCATGATATTTCCAGCTCACGTACTGAATGCCTTTTCTTTCTCTCTCCTCTATCGGTCTCTTCTCCCTCGCGCGCTCTCTCTCACTCCTATCTGTCTTCCGTCCTTACTGTATGTAGTGTGTCGGCTGGTGACTACAGAATTGAATGCCAATATCCTGGACCGATAAAGTTGTTTCATGAGAAGAGAGTTGATCTCATTAACAAGGTCTGTAACTTTCACAAGTGAGTGTAACAACGTTAACGTTTCTTGACATTCATGAACGACTTTCTCCCGTCATGTCTCGTCAGCGCGTGCTTGCTCACCCTCCAATTTTTGTCTTGTCTTTATCACACACACACACATACGCACTCTACCATTTCCTAATGTTGTCTCAATCCTTTTTCGAATGCTGTTTTTATCACACACTTCTTTTACTACTTTTTGTTTGTTACAGACTGAACATAACAAATACGCAGTCTTGTACTCATTTGTTACAAACTGAACAGAACACATACATTTTCTGTACAACTTTGTGTTACAAACTGAACAGAACACATACATTTCCTGTACAACTTTGTGTTACAAACTGAACAGAACACATACATTTTCTGTACAACTTTGTGTTACAAACTGAACAGAACACATACATTTCCTGTACAACTTTGTGTTACAAACTGAACAGAACACATACATTTCCTGTACAACTTTGTGTTACAAACTGAACAGAACACATACATTTCCTGTACAACTTTGTGTTACAAACTGAACAGAACACATACATTTCCTGTACGACTTTATTACAGATTGATATTATTTCAAGTGTAACACTAGTTTTGTCTACTGACACACTCGATCAACTTCCAGCGGTGTAGACACATCGTTTTCTTGTACATAATATGTGTGTTAGAGGCACCATCTTCTATTCAAATGTGGGATCGCTATATACCGATATATCTGCTATAAAAATGTACGGTCTTGCATCGATACAAACACAATGTAAATCTGGTTATTGTATGGCTCATAAACATCCTTAGTTTCAAATCCATTATCTGTATGTTATCTCTCTCTCTATCTCCACACAAAACCCTGTGTGGGCGTGCGTGCGTGCATAATTGTCTGATATCTGATTACTTTTTTTCATATAAATTCTCTCAAAACAATCAAAAAATTAGTGGATTTCCTATCAACAACTGGCATAGAACATTGATACCCGTTGTCCACCCACAACAAAGTGTCACTAATTTAGTTTCCAGCCTACTAAGATATTGCGAATAAATAGACATTCAAACGCTATTTAGCACATCTTGGAGAAAGAAACCAATTAGCAAACTGAAGTCTAACCACAAACCTTATTTCTCTCATCATCCATTACCTAGCCTTGAAGACGAGCGGCGCTTGCTTTCTCTCTCAGACCACAACCAGCTATCTCTACTGAAGCAAAGACACTTGTCAGTGGCAAATACAACCGTACATTGAGACGTAGAACAGACAACAATTATTCACAAGACCTCATTTTAAAATTAGATAGAAACCAGCGAACCACAATCTTTAACGTGTGTACATAACACTATAGACTACAAGCTTATCACCACCAAATTAAAGATGCTCAAACTGCTCATCAGACTCTCGAACACATACTTCAAACATGCCCACTTTTCATTGACTTGAAATATCAAATCTGATCACTGAAGACAAACTGACGGATAAAATGTTAAGCATCCTTTGTGTTCTCCTACTGACAACTTGGCTCATGAATGTGACTTATGTCTTTTTGTTTAGGTATCTTAGCATGGGTGGAAATCGGATGGCAGAATATGAAGGTGCAGTGTATTCTTTAGAAGCTGTGCAAATATACTCTTTATAAGACATCATCACAAGTCATTGAAAGATGGTTGTCATTTATTTGTTATATGCTAGCATTAAGTCACATTCCATTCACTAGAAAAATAGTTGACATTTACACGGCGTCGGCACCTGGCAATGTAATAATATAGTGCGTTAGTGCGTACAGGCAGTCAAGTGTAGACTGCAAGTTTCATATACATTTCTCTACCTTTCTTTTTTGGATATACTATTGTTGCTATAAATATACCAACAATATGGCAGGATAATTGTCGTTACATTCAGTACTTGTATTTCTGTATGGTGTCTGTCACGCTCGTTTTCTCTCTTATTTATTCTTTCGTTGACCGTCATCGGTTCCTGGTGGTCGATTCTAAACCTCATACCAATGCTGTTGAAATACCTACAATTCTCACGGGCCATAGAAACGTACTTTGTAAGTTTTATCTTTTATTGTTCACGTCTCTCCTCATTAGTTTTGTATCTGCTGTCATTGTTCAGCTATTACTCTACTACCTTTTCTCAGGTATATCTCTCCATGTAGTCATATTTCTATTATCGTTATTTTGCTAGTTTCTTTCCATGTGGACTCAATTCTCTACTACATTACTGTGGTTCTCTAGTATTTCGTTACTGTGGTCTCTCATCATGTATGAGAATGAGTATCATCTCTACTACCGTTGCTGTGGTCTCTCATCATGTATGAGAATGAGTATCATCTCTACTACCGTTGCTGTGGTCTCTCATCATGTATGAGAATGAGTATCATCTCTACTACCGTTGCTGTGGTCTCTCATCATGTACGAGAATGAGTATCATCTCTAGTACCGTTACTGTGGTCTCTCATGTACGAGAATGAGTATCATCTCTACTACCGTTGCTGCTAGTTCTTGCTTCCCGAAAGACTGCCATAGAATCGGAAATTGGTGTCGCAGATTACTAAAATAATTGAGATCTACAATAATCGTAGTGGGTGTGTGCCTAAGTTTTCAACATTTCAATTAGTTATTACTTTAATCAAAACAACAATGAAATCAAACACGGTATAACTAATGCAGGCTGGTCTCGTATCATTTCTGATCTGGACACAGTGTGGTCTCTCGCTTTCTTTCTCCACACAAAACCCACCACACACCATGTGTGTGTGCAGAATTGTTGTCTGAGATCTGATTACTTTTTTCATATAATATGTTGTTGCTGTTGTTTTTTTACAGCTTTTCGCCTCAGCTCTGTGACGTCATGGACGTATATGCTAGATCTGTGACGTGTTGGACGTATGTTTTAGCTCTGTGACGTCATGGACGTATATGCTAGCTCTGTGCCATGTTGGACGTATGTTTTAGCTCTGTGACGTCATGAGCGTATTTGTTAGTTCTGTGACTTGTTGGAGGTATGTTTTAGTTCTGTGACGTGATGGACGTTTGTGTTAGCTCTGTGACTTGATAGACGTATGTGTTAGTTCTGTGACGGGTTGGACATGTGTTAGTTCTGTGACTTGTTGGACGTATGTTTTAGTTCTGACTTGTTGGACGTATGTTTTAGTTCTGACTTGTTGGACGTATGTTTTAGTTCTGTGATGTGATGGACGTATGTTTTAGTTTTGACTTGTTATGCGTATGTTTTAGTTCTGTGACGTGATGGACGTATGTTTTAGTTCTGTGACGTGATGGACGTATGTGTTAGTTCTGTGACGGGTTGGACGTATGTGTTAGCTCTGTGACGTGACCAACATGTGTGTTCGATCTGTGATCATTGTTACACGTATTAGAAAACGATGTGATCATCTTTACATCATTAGAATGCCTATAACAGACTCATTCTCACATTTTGGGGTTTGGCAGAGCAGTTATTTGTGTTCTGTTTATGTTAAGGTACCTGGTTTCTAATCATTTCTGATTTCCTAACGTATGTTGAGTCTTCAACGATTTCTTAACCAGATCTATATTCGTTCTTTTCTTCTATTTCTTGTTCTTGTTTTCTCTTCCGTGTCTCTTCCTCTCTGTCGCTGCTCTTTCTCTCCCTCTCTGTTTATCTCTTTTTCTCATGCTATGAATGCAGGAAATACATCTTGCAAACTACCGACATTTATACACAAGAAGGTATACTTGTATGCACATATTTCCCTTCGGCTTCGTTATAATACTATAGATGGAGCTATGAAATGAAAATCGTGGCACATCCTAAAGGACGTAGCCATCAACCACAGTAAACGAGTCGTTGATTTTCTAGGCACCACTTATACGTTCAGTAGTTTGCCATTGCTTTCTGAACGGCGAGGTTTGTAAAAATCCCACGGAAACGAATTTGCTTCCTAACTTGCCCACCGTGGGGTTTGAACCATGTACGAGCTATACCTTCATCTATATTTCATATATATATATATATATATATATATAATCAATCAATATGTCAAAGACCTATACCTTCATCTATATTTCATATATATATATATATAATTAATCAATATTTCAAAGAGCTATACCTTCAGGAAGGTTATAAACAACTACTTGACACACAGTTTTATCAAACTAGTTCTACTGATGTCTATCGAATAATAATAAGGTTCGTGAAGTCATTAAGAACTTAATTACCACGAAAGACCTTCCTACTGGTGCATCATCACTCTGTGTGATCGATAGCGAAACACGTACAAACAAAGTACTATAGTTTTACAAAATACAGTAACAGTGACGATAAACAGCAACGTTTCGACCAAAAGGCCTTTATCAAGCAAACGACACAACAGGAGTGACGAATTATAGAGAACACTTACAAATGGACGATAACGGAAACATGCAAATGTATCTAATGAACTGGGAGTAAAAACGAATAACGAAATAAGGGCAACACAAAACTAGAAGTGGAAAAGAAGAGAAACAATATACAATCAAGTAAAAATATAAATTATATATATGAAACGTTGCTGTTTATCGTCACTGTTTCTGTATTTTGTAAAACTACAGTACTTTGTTTGTACGTGTTTCGCTATTTACCAAGTTTTACTGCAGTCTTCCACCTATTTCGATGTGTGATCGATAGCTGTTTGGACAAACCCGCATTTTATATGCTCCCCAAAATTCATAAACTTTCCACCCCCATAGTTCACTGGTGAAAAATGTTTTATTCCGTCATCTGTCTATCCTTAAGTCAGATCCTGAGACCCGTTCAGTCTTCCCAACTATCCTTTGGTGGCTTACAGACGGAACAGAAGTCGTAAGGATATGTTGGTACACAGTCGCCTTAAGTCCAATATCCAGAGTCATTTTGGCACTGTCCAGTGTGGCCGTCGGCGTTGCAATACGTGTGATACAGATTCGTACTGTATCTTTTCCTTTATTCACGTTTGTTATTGAAGATGGTTTCACATGCGAGTCCCGAAATATAATCTACGCTATCACTTGCAAGCGGTTTGCTAAGGCATATATCGTCGAAACAGTCAAAATGCTCAGTAACCGTTTCGGCCAACACTTACGCGATATACACCAATGCTCTGACACACATGTAGCCACGCATTTCAATGGAACTGACCATTTGGGTGCTCGCGACGTCCAGGTCACTGCCATCCGATCATGTTCCTGTGATGATCGTAGTCGATTTGCTCTGGAGAATCGCTTTATTTCTTTATATGGTAACTTGCGACCTCATGGACTCAACGCTCTTCATGCCTATGCTTCTTAGTACTTTCTCTTCTCATGCTCTATATTTTATGTGTATATGTTAATCGGCGTTTTACTGTAAAATTAGTACTTTCGTACAGCTTTGCTACAGTTTTCGCGAAACGTCACACAAATTGGCCGATATGCAAAATCTAAGCTGCATTTCGATCTGTCAATGACACATTCCTTTGGTCATCGTCAATATAAGACTGTATGCAAAATTTCCTATCAATACAACAGATAGTTTTCTAGAAAATTGAACTTGAACGAGGGCAAACATTTGTAAACGGACTATAGTATAGAAACAACCTTTACGCATGTGACATGCTCGAGTAAATCGTATTGTCACGTACTATGTTATGTTAGTACAATTCCACCAGTATTGTCTTCTCAGATCAGTGCGGTAATGTCAACATCGTCTTGTCAGATCAGTGCAGTACTGTCAACGTTTTCATTGGAGGACTGGGCTCGGAAAATACTCTCAGTGGTTGTTTTTTTTTATTCAACCTGGAAACCTCCAGGGAAGACCTAAACAAGTTGTTCTTCGCCGAGTCGATCGAGATATGTGACATAGGGCTGAATGGTCTTCTCGTTTCGGTACATCAAATGCAAACATATGTCTCAAGGTATGTCGATTGCAATCTCCGTACATAAATTTTATACAAAGTAAACACTCAATTTCTGTAGGCACAAAGTGCATGATTAAGCATGTTCCTAATCCGGAACATTCTCGCTACAACACATGCTTGCCAATGCTCTTCGGCTCAGATCACATACTAAACAAGTAGTTGGAAAGAGGTAAATAAAAGATCAAATGCAAGTACGAAAAAGTGATGTCCACTACTGTGTCTTCCAAAATCCACGTTTGTTACTAAAGACAGTTTCACGTGCGAGTCCCGTAATATTATCTATGCCATCACCGGCAAGAGGCTCAGTGACCGATTCGACCAACACTTGCGCGATATACGCCAATGCTCTGTCACCCCTGTAGCTACTCATTTCAATGATACTGGCCATTCAGGAGCTTTGCGATGTCCAGGTCACAGCCATCCGATCATGTTCCTCTGATGATCGTAGTCGATTTGCTCTAGAGAACCGTTTTATTTCGTTGTATGGTACCTTGCGACCTCTTGGACTCAACACATTACATTCCTATGCTTCTTAGTACTTTCTCATCTCATGCCTTGTAGTCTATATGTATATTTGTTTCATATATATGTTATATATTCACTTAATTGTTTATTGTTTCTCTTCTTTTCCACTTCTAGTTTTGTGTTGCACTTATTATTTCGTTATTCGTTTTTATTCCAAGATTTTCATTAGATACGTTTGAATGTTTCTGTAATCGTCCATTTGTAAGTGTTCTTTGAAATTCGTCACTCCTGTTGTATCGTTTGCTTGATAAAGGCCTTGTTGGTCGAAACGTTGCTGTTTATCGTCACTGTTTCTGTATTGTGTAAAACTATAGTACTTTGTTTGTACGTGTTTCACTATGATGCCCAGTATCACAACGAATAGTCCGTCATAGACTTGCGGTGACAAGTCTGAATATGTAGATCCGAACGATGGAAATATCGTGGCTGATGTTGTAAACGTCCAAGTACAACGTATCTCTTTCTTCTGCACAAACCACATACATGCTCACGAGAGAGAGAGAGGACAAAATGAGTGATTAAAACGAACTCGGTTGAATAAGAAAAACGTGTAGACTCAAGTCAGTTACGTGTTGACGCAGTCGTAGGTTACTTATGGGCGCAGTCGTAGGCTACGTGTTGACGCAGTCGTAGGTTACGTATTGACGCAGTCGTGGGTTGCGTGTTGACGCGATCGGGCTGCGTTGACGCACGGGCTGCGTGTTGACGCAATCGTGGGCTGCGTGTTGACGCACGGGCTCGTGTTGACGCAGTCGTGGGCTACTTGTTGACGCAGTCGTGGTTTACGTATTGAGGCAGTAACTTATTGTTACATGTCACGTCATTTTGCTTTGATTGCATCAGATTAGATCTCGCTAAGCTTGTCAATGCTGCATTCATGACTGACAAACAAACAAGTATACGCCTTATCTAATTTGAACACGCAATTTCTGGTTTCTTTTGTTCTGTTGTCTGTCCATCTCTCACTTTATTCCTTCCACTAAATGATCTGATCATCTCTTCTACGAGCTCTCAAATTCTTGATGGTACAAATGCTTGTCATTGTTTTTTCTTTATACTCTCCGTCTCTGTAGTCCAACTCTACACCTTTGTTGTCTATTCTTGTTTCTCTGTGACTGCTTCACATTTCTGTTTATTGTCATCTATGTTTAGTTTATTCCGCGGTTTACTATCCTTGTCAACAAACACAAATATACTTATTTTTCCAACATACCAATCAAGGAAATACATACACCTTCATCATTCTACCATACAATCAAGGAAATACATACACCTTCATCATTCTACCATACAATCAAGGAAATACATACACCTCCATCATTCTACCATACAATCAAGGAAATACATACACCTTCATCATTCTACCATACAATCAAGGAAATACATACACCTCCATCATTCTACCATACAATCAAGCAAATACATACACCTCCATCATTCTACCATACAATCAAGGAAATACATACACTCATCATTCTACCATACAATCAAGAATACATACACCTTCATCATTCTACCATACAATCAAGGAAATACATACACCTCCATCATTCTACCATACAATCAAGGAAATACATACACTCCATCATTCTACCATACAATCAAGGAAATACATACACTCCATCATTCTACCATACAATCAAGGAAATACATACACCTCCATCATTCTACCATACAATCAAGGAAATACATACACCTTCATCATTCTACCATACAATCAAGGAAATACATACACCTTCATCATTCTACCATACAATCAAGGAAATACATACACCTTCATCATTCTACCATACAATCAAGGAAATACATACACCTCCATCATTCTACCATACAATCAAGGAAATACATACACCTCCATCATTCTACCATACAATCAAGGAAATACATACACCTTCATCATTCTACCATACAATCAAGGAAATACATACACCTTCATCATTCTACCATACAATCAAGGAAATACATACACCTTCATCATTCTACCATACAATCAAGGAAATACATACACCTCCATCATTCTACCATACAATCAAGGAAATACATACACCTCCATCATTCTACCATACAATCAAGGAAATACATACACCTCCATCATTCTACCATACAATCAAGGAAATACATACACCTTCATCATTCTACCATACAATCAAGGAAATACATACACCTCCATCATTCTACCATACAATCAAGGAAATACATACACCTCCATCATTCTACCATACAATCAAGGAAATACATACACCTCCATCATTCCACCATGCAATCAAGGAAATACATACACCTCCATCATTCTACCATACAATCAAGGAAATACATACACCTCCATCATTCCACCATACAATCAAGGAAATACATACACCTCCATCATTCTACCATACAATCAAGGAAATACATACACCTTCATCATTCCACCATACAATCAAGGAAATACATACACCTTCATCATTCTACCATACAATCAAGGAAATACATACACCTCCATCATTCCACCATGCAATCAAGGAAATACATACACCTCCATCATTCTACCATACAATCAAGGAAATACATACACCTCCATCATTCCACCATGCAATCAAGGAAATACATACACCTCCATCATTCTACCATACAATCAAGCAAATACATACACCTCCATCATTCCACCATACAATCAAGGAAATACATACACCTTCATCATTCTACCACACAATCGACCCAATACACACACCTCCATCATTCTGCCATATACATGCACGTCCAGCGTTACCTCTACGATCTTACAAGTACACCCCGAACAGTAAAAGAAAAGAAAATAAGACGCATGCAGATCAACTGTGAGACAAGCAAACTAATATGGGCAAGCGAACAGGGAAATCGACTTGAAGTAATGCCTAGGGTAGGTCTTCACTTCTCTCTGGCCCAGTCCATCCATCGATTGCCTCTTATTGATTTGCTGTTAGCTCGTGCTGATCCCCACGTGTTTGTCAGTCTGTATAGAAAAAAGGGGGTAGATGAGTCGAACGTAAATGAATTAAAAGGAAATACGTCTTTTGTTCTTATTGATAGTCTTACTTCTTCCCTCTTCTCATCTCTCCAATAACATCCCCCAATCCATATACTTCTTCCCTCTTCTCATCTCTCCAATAACATCCCACAATCCATATACACAATAATATGATTTTATTACCCCTTACACTACCATACCCATTTCTATTTCCTTTAGTTCTACATTTTACCGCATCTTCCTACTCCACCATTTCTTCTTCTTTCCCCCTCCCTTTCCACATCCTCTGATCTATCCTCTCGAGACACTTCCGGTGACCATGTTCCCTCATTTTCTATCTCAGTGCCCCTTTTCGTTTCGTCTTGGCGGCCGATGTTGTCACGTGACGAGTGGAGATTCCTGCAGATGTGATAGAATTACGAGAGCATTACAATAGATGAATCACTCGGTCTCTGTTAAATAGACACGCAACACACATATCTTGGCAGATCGGTAAAGCCAGGAATACTGAAAGGGGGCGCTGTCCAATGTTGGATAGAGAATAGTAGCTACACCAGCATGCAACCACAACACACTTCAGAGTTCCGGCTGTGTACACATCATCACTGAAACTGTTGACCCCGACATCCATGTGCCGCCAAACGTTTGATGATGTCAAGGAACTCCTCTTCCTACAAGACCAGATAAACGAAACATACTATAATAATAATAATAATAATAATTCCTCTCGTACAGTTATACGTTACATAGGGCCTGCAAGCTATTTCTCCATACCGCTCTATGCTGGGCAACTCGCTCAATCTCCTCCACGGAACTGAGACCGAAATTTCTTGAATCTCTCCGCAAAGTTCGTTTCAGGGTTTCCTTAGGTCGTCCTCTCTTTCTTGAACCCTTTGCATCTCACTTCAATGCCTGCTTTGATATTCGTTGATCATTTCTCCTCAAGGTGTGCCCAACATATCTCCATCTTCTCTTCTTATAACAGTTGTCACTAGTGGTTGACGAGACATTTCTCTGATTTCATCACTTCTGAATTCGTTCCATTTTATATTCATTATTTTTCACAGACATCTAATTTCAAATGCATTCAACTTGCTTTCTATATCTTTAGTCATTTTCCATCTTTCGCTGGCATATGTTAGGATTGATACAACATTTGAATTGAAAATTCGTAATTTAGTTTTAATACTATATAACTTGCAGTTCCATATTTTATTTAGACTTTTAAATGCTGATGTTGCTTTGACAATTCGTATCAGAATTGTTGTTTTTTTCCCCCAAACATTTCCTGTGCAATCAAAATTGCTACTTAAATAGGTGAACTGCTCTGTTATTTTTATCATTTTAGATTCCAGTGTGATATCTGCATTACTTGCCATAGGTGTCTTCATTATATTTTTTTCATAGCTTATCTGCAGTCCAACTTTTGATGCTATAGATGACAAGTTGTCTGTTTCTCTTTGCATATCTTGGTTGTTTTTACTTAACAAGGTAATATCATCTGCAAAATCCAAAGCTTCGAGTTGACTATTTTGTACCCAATCGATGCCAGTTTCACCCTGCAACATTTTCGCATCACCCAGTCAATGGCCACTCCAAACAATAGTGGAGATAGAATACAGCATTGCTCCGGTTTCAACCATAAACCAGTCTCTGTGTCCACCACCAGTGCGAACTGCACACTGTGAACTATCATAGAGGCTCTTGATAATGTTTATTATTTTGTCTGATATTCCATAGCATCTCAGAATATTCCACAGGGAGATTCTGTGTAGACTATCAAAGGCTTGTTAAAAAAGGATGATTTTTAGTATAAGTGGTTGTTGCTTCTCAATATGTTCCTCCAAAATTAGTCGTAGGGTAATTATTTGGTCTAAGCAGCTTCTCCCAGGTCTAAAACCAGCTCGTTCTTTTCTCAGGGTTGTTTCCACTGCACCTTTCTCTCTCGCGATCGTTCGTCCACTGCTCCTTTGATTTTATTAAAAATGATAGTGCAGAAAGCCTTGGTGATTACTGATAATAGGGTGATCCCTCTCCAATTGTTGCAATCGTTGAGATCAAATTTTTGGGGGATTTTAACAATTATTTCCTTTTTCCATTGATCTGGGACAGTTTCTTCTATATACTATATAGAACATGCTATATAGAACATGCTATATATAAAACACAATATCAATATAATCATTAGAACATCCTTACTGCACAAGCAGCACGTCCGCAAGTGCTTCGGCGATCTCATCGTCAGTACACCTGTCAGCACGCCACGAGTAACGTAAGTACACCTGTCAGCACTCGACGAGTAACGTTTTCACTATTTTCTTCTTTTCTTGAATCCTATTTTGTCTCATAGCGTCAGAATAAGATTTCTATAACGGACATTTGTGTGCGTTTCATAAACATTGTTTTTCGTCGCATCTGTTATCTCTGATTCCTGCAGAAGTTTTGTAGGACGGTCTTTTACTTCGTATCAACTGTATCGGAGTAACATTGCCCTTTGAGGCCTGTCTGTAGATAATCTGCGCATGTGACCGAACCATATAATTTGCTGTTTTTTATGTTATGTACTGATCCCCACTTTTTTCCTGATGTTCTCTTTGCTAAACCGGTCTCTTCTTGATACTCCTAGCATTCTGCCTAGACACTTCGTCTCCGTCTTACTAATTTTCGTCTATCGTTTGATGTCGGTGTCCAGGTTTGGCACTGTTAGCATAAATGTTGGGACAAAGATTGTTTTATACAGTTGGTTAATGAAACATCGTCTACTCCCCGTATAGTGTTCAATTCTAGCAACACCACTTTAGTCTCTCTATTTCCTAAAACTGGAACATGATCGTAGAATTCCAAGTTACCACCTGAATCCACTGTCTGACCCGTCGGGCGAACAGCGTTCAGGATATCACACCTGTCCGTTGCTCTAACCCGTGCTGGGATGTTACATATTGTCTGCAAGCAATTTCTCCATACCTCTCTATCCTAACCAACTCGTCCAATCTTTTTTCTGAAATCGAGTCGATTTCTGTCGCCTCTCTCAGTAAAGTTAATTTCAGGATTTCCCTAGAGCATCCTTTCATTCTTGAAATACTTGCCTTCTACTTCAATGCCAGTTTCTGTTTATATAGGGATGAGAAAACCCAGCTAAATGAGAAAGGAGTGCGCATCTTAACTTTAATACACCAAAGCATTAAGAAACGCCAAAGGACTCTGTTATAAGCGTCCTTCAAAACCCTTATCGTCTCACAAGGTCGCCTTGCGTGAATGAAAACTTTGCAAGTACATTATGGGCCAAGACAAGCATCATATCATCAGATCTGCCAGTTTGGATGGTACTCGCCAATAACAGAAAATGTAACCACTCAAGCTAGCACGACATATTCCTTGTAATTATTTTCTTCATCAGCTTGCCAATCGTGTTCTGTATAGATGTTATTCTATACCCTGGAATTTTTGTATATTGTTTTTCTACGTGTCTTAAGTAGGGGTATCAAGTAACTGAGCATCCAGGCCCCACCGATTGTGTCGCTTTTCATGATGTTGTTAACAAAATATGTGCCAGCTAATGTAACTGAGCAACCAGGCCTCACCGATTGTGTCGCTTTTGATGATGTTGTTAACAAAATATGTGCCAGCTAATTCATTTATTTCCCTATACGTCAGCCTGCATATATATATGATATCCGACCTTGGTGAAGAGTTTTGTATTCGCTCAGGCGCATCCCGTATATCATCATCTGTAACAATTGCATCATCATCATCAATTATTTGGACCCTGTACATTCCTCAAATAGTTCCTTATATCATGTGGCGCCTTCTCTTCCTCCCCCATTTTCTTCTGAACGTTTTGTTCTAGAATGCGCACAATCAGAACCTTGCCTTTACTCTCATCAGTCTTATGCCAGGTGAGATCTGTACTCTGAAAGTTATCGATGCCCTTACTGAATCGCTCTTGGTTCTATGCAATCGTCAGAATATCTTCAGTGAGTTCTAACTTGCAACAATCTTGCAGAATTCCTCACTTAAGATCCGTGGCATCATATTCGATTGTTTTAAACGTGTCCCCTTTTGATTCCTGTCCCGTTTAAACAACAATTTTAGATCTATAGGCTTTTTCCATGTTTGCCTTGCTTTCTGCCACGTTTCATCAGCTTGTCGTTTATCTAATCATGCACGTTTTATGAACGTTCAAAATAATTTGTTCAAGTAAATGAAACCAAAACAAAGCTACGCCCATCCTATTCAAGATGTCAGTTTTAATTGTTCTTGTAGACACCAAAACTTAAAGTGTATCCATATGTCGTTTGACGAGTCTAAACCTGACTTGGCACAGTCACTGTATGAAAAGAGTTATAAAAATAGAACTCGACTTGCTAGTCTTGACATTAATAAGCTCTTGGCTACAGTTGACGCACACTGCTGTGAGTACAGTGCACGCACCAATATTCACATTTGGCACGCACTGCACGCCCTTTCATCCGCAATAATATGCAATAAGTGAAGGTATTTGCGTGTGCTAGACGCTGGAAATGGTATTCTGAATAGAAGACGACAGAACGGAGCAGCTCATCTTAAGTATTGAATATAACCCTTCTTCGTTGATCTAGTATAACCACTTTATATATCGCTATTTTCAATTAATGCCATCTGAGAGTAAGTACATTGTTCCAATTTCACCTTGCACGTTTTTGTTTCGGGTTCGTTTTCTCATTTGTTTCATGATGGTAGATTTGTGACTGAATTCAGATTAATTTTCTAAACTTAATTGTAAAAAAGGAATTGAACGAAAGAACAAACTTTATTCTCGGCTATATGATAAAATAAGGTACGACCAGAAGTCAGATAATAGTACTTCCGTCGCCCGAGTGGTTACCGGGGCCCAAATTTGGGGTGTAAAGAATAGAACCACTGTTACCTGCCACGCATGTAGTAAGAGTCGACTAAAGAGGTTGGAAGTGGGTCTAGCTACCCCAACCAGGAAAATTCATAGCTCGCCACCCGAGTAAGAAGGACCCTGCAAGGAGGAGATCTGGAAAAGATAGTCTTGGATAGGCAGGCTTGGAAGGCCTTAGTTGCGGACCTATGCCTCCCCGAGGGCGAAGGATGAAGAAGAAGAAGAAACACACTCACATATATATATATATATATATATAATCAGTGGTTGCTTGAGTTTGCATTGTGTACACACCAACTCTAGCTAGCACGTAACCACCAGCCTATATCTTTATATATCTATAATATGTCTATATCTGTCTGGTTTGTCATGCCTCACTGGCCCAACTTCAATACAATTGGGTCAGCTTTGACGTCAATGGACGATCCAAGAAGTTATAAGTAAACTTATCTATTATGTGTGATTTCACTACCAAGTCTAATGGTATAATGGTGATATGTAGAAACCTTTCAATAACGCTATTCAAAACAAAAACAAGCAGTCATCATACAAAGTGATTTCAAATACCCAGGGGCAATTTTCACTTCAGACGGACAAAATGGATGCTGTAACATACATTAAAGGCAAGTCAGGTATTAGGACAACTAACAGTACTCCTGGCACACATAGAGATACATTTGAATACCAAAGCAAATAGCATAAGAAATATGTTTTTGGTCAATTTTATGCTATCAAGTCCAAAGATGATCGATCACAGCAGGCAATAAGCGAGAAATCATAGCAACAATGATGCGATGTCTGTGAAGAGTTGCAGGGATAACAATGAGATATTACATTAGAAGAATATTACAAATGACACAAGGCACTTAATTCATACAAGAACAACACCTTTAGTACGGGACAAGAATGCCCTGGTATCGTCTGCCTCAGAGAGCAACATTGCATAAATATAATGAATACACAGTCACGTCGTACATAATATCCTGAAATCTTTGGCAAATTGAAATTAATGGCAACCTTGTAACAATGTAGCGATCGTCTTCAAATGGACCAGTTCATATAGTTGCCTCAGTGACACCAGTATTTAATGCCATCACTATCAGTGTTGATCAGTTACAAACATCATGTTGGGAGATCCCCTTTTTAAGACTAATATTTGTTAGGGAATCCCAGTTGTATTGAAAGATATCAACAAATGATACCCGATAGCTTGTGGCGTCTACTCCATTCAAATATTTGTCAATGGATAAAATGCTAGTGAAGGTGCTTGAATTGTGTCTGGAATGCAATGGTTGCTGTTCTAATCTCTGACGTTTAGTGGTGTATCGGCATTGCACTTTTCTGAAGCCGTTTACGGATCAGATTTGATCTGCTGTTTAACTACACGCAATTGGACTCTTCACAACAGAACACAGATTGTTTTCATAATTTTTAGGAAAGCTTTATTTTGCCAGTTGCACTTGTTGCTTTGCTTCTGCTTTCATTGTTAAACAAATACTATGTAAACTGTTTGGAGTAGTCACATCCATCTGAAAAGCTTTATCAATCTTGTTCTTCTGTCTTATAACAATTTGCAATCGTTGTTCAGCAAGTTAACCTTTGTTGGCTCAGCAATTTGGTTGCATCGTCAAACAGTTTGTTAAATTTGATCTGCTTTTTGTGTCTGTGATCTTTCATTTTCCGAATTCTACTGTTTTTCACCCCATTAATTTGAATGTGATTAAATATTGATCTCTTTCTTCTGTCCATTGCTAACCTAAATATTTGTCCAGTAGAAGCAATAAATCTGTCATTGATTTAAATCAGTGACAATAGCAGTCATTAGTAATTGGGAAGAAAACAACACTGTGTATGCTGGTAATTGCTTCGTAATTAAACAATCAGATCCAGTTTTAAAACTGTATTTTCCAAGTTCACAAATGATGCTAGTAAGTTTTCACGTAAGAAATGTGTGTCTGCTATGCCATATCCTGTAATGACTGATTGAACACAGACAAACTTAACTCATTCGTTCGGTAAAGAAACAAGTAGAGTTTAAATAGTATCACTGGTCAAAAAATTCCTTCAAGAATAAGCTGTCCAAATGTAATGTTCTCAGGGTTGGGTGCTTGTAAGTTGTTCCAGCTTCAGACAAACACACACACACACACATTGACATCGTGTTTTGTAAGGTATAATATAATCGTCTAAAGGTATATGTAGCAAGTCACCGAATTGTTTTCTTTTAATTCTATTATCATTGTATTACTCTTACTATAATACTTTGTGACATATTTCGTTGAAATTCATTTATTTGTTCACTCCAAACTACTTGACAGTAGCAGATGTACTTTTACTGATCAAGCTCTAGACAGGTCTGAGGATAACACTTCCCTGTTCACATTGTATGTGCAATCAACATTAATATAGTACAGGGACAATCGCTTACAGTTTTCGGGTTTCTATTTGATAGAGAAATTCTTCTCACATAAGACTGATAGCTGTTGGAATGTCAAAAGCAAACGATCCAACCAGAATCCTACAGTATCGCCGATGATACAATTAACACAAATGTGTGTGACGTAGTGCTGAAATCATCACACTTTGAGTTTACCGATTTATGTTGTTTCTAATTTATTTTTATGCAAGCTTCAGTCATCTCTCCTTCTCTCCTCTTCTTCCCCCTTTCTCTCTTCTCTCCCCTCTTTCTCCTCTCCCCTCGAATTAGTATATATATATATATATATATATATATATATATATATATATATATATATATATTAAATTACATATTTTGATATATTGGCGAAGCCAGGTAGTATAGCTAGTAAACTAATATTATAATACCGGAATGTGCAACAGATTAAACGTGCGCACTCTGCTGTAATATGTACACAGTTATCTGTAGAAGAATGACTAATGTTAATAAAGCCATTAACAAAAGATAAGGATACTATTGATTGCTATTATTGTCAAGTCTACTCTGTCCCGAAACACAGTCTCACTATTGAATCAAGCTTAATTAATTTAAGTGATTAACGTTTAATAAAATGTACATTTCTTGTACAGTGTTGTTTTTTAAATCTGTGTCTTAATACATACTTACCAAATGAAGGCCAGCTATTTCATAAAAGACATGTCTGCTTTATTTTAACAATACTTACCGAATGAAGGCCAGCTATTTCATAAAAGACATGTCTGCTTTATTTTAACAAACTATAGTTATACCAAATATATACAAATCTAAATGTGAAGTTTATCAATTACTAGAAAGTAACAAATATATTCTTATAATATAGTCTCATTCATGATCTAAAGTAGGTACTCTACACACTATTGAAATGAGCCACCAGTACTTATTATTAATGAGTAATGTATACAAAGCTAGTTAAGAATTCTTGTTGCAGAACTAATACTGACAATGTTCGAACAGTGACAACTTAATGAATACTGGTCATGTAACTAACAGTTACTATATAACGAGTACTTTTACGGATATAAATTAAATGATGGTACCAATACTCAATGAATTCTTAGAACTTGTCTTAAAACTACGGAGACAACTTGTACTGCCTGCCGCGATAATATAAACGATAACTGTATGTTCACAGACAAGAAGATCAAATCTAGACAAATATGTACCGGAAATAGATAAGAGGATGTAACTGGACAAAGCATAACAATTGTACGGAGACGGGTAGAGTTTTGATGTCGCCACCATCGATCGACTAGTCACTGTACAATCGACATACTATCAAATCTAACATTGATCTTATCGATATCTGGAGAGTAACGGACATTTATTTGATGCCTTTTATCTGCTCGTAATTCCATGCCGAGTGAATGAAGCAATATGGATCTTTCCCAGTGATCCCTGATCTTAGTGTAGGTGATCCAGTTCATTGTCCTATCGGTGACTCATCATAAAACACAGGTTTCGTGTTGCAAGTAAACACGTAAAAGAACTCTTGACAGTTAAAATCGATTGGAATAAGCTGGAAAGCCGCTGCCTGTGTAAAATTGCTTAAAAATAAAAATGGCCACAAAACAAATGTTTACCAAAGTCATATATGGGATAAACGGATCGGGACACATGGTTATTCACCGAAGTGCAATGATGATAGTATTATCAATTATTATATATGGAATTAGAGTGATGTACTCTTTAAATTTGATTTTGCTTTGATGATAGTCAGATGAAAAGTGATTCTCCGAAAGGAGTTAATTCTTATTTTCATGTTTGTTGGCCTACACGCTCTGATATAA
Organism: Arion vulgaris; assembly: GCA_020796225.1. NCBI lineage: Eukaryota > Metazoa > Mollusca > Gastropoda > Stylommatophora > Arionidae > Arion > Arion vulgaris. The sequence continues at coordinate 50,716,708 of CM036765.1, read as the reverse complement.
CCAATAAAAGGTTCGCCTTAGGTTGAAAGGGCGTGCCTCGGCTTAAAGAGGCTTTAATCCCCTACTAAACAAACAAACAATTGACCACAATTGACAAACGTACGTACTTTTCAATGGAGTACAAGTTACGAACGTAGCGGATAATATGAACAATGATTACTGATGACATTAGCCTATATTTTTAGTCAAGTCAATGAGACGAATGAAAGACATTCAAGTGGACAGCTATAAATGAGTAGCTATTTTTGGCTGTCTACAATTGTAGTCTGTCGAAAGGTTGAATGGATTAGTGCTACTAACTACGTACCGCTACCTAGACTAAGAGCGCCAATGACGTTCTTTCTTTGTATTACAACCACTTAACCGCTGAGAATTGCTCCGGGTGTGGTTGCCACGTTTACCACCACCATCCAGGCTTCGTATTGTTTAAGTTAGGACGTAGATGCAGGATACCATAACAACATTTCAAGTACTTTCAAGTGATACTACAGATATAGTATATATATATATATATAATATATATGTACCAGCTGGTGGCGCACATTGTTAGTATGACTTCTCTCGTGGTCAGTAATATTTATATGTTCATGTGAAAGAACGTTTTGCCGACATTAGTGTTCAGTCTTGCTCTATTATTGTAGTCCGTTTACTCTTGTGTTATATGTATTCCAGTCTGTACGTATTTCTTCTCATTGCAAGACTACTGATTATACATTTTTAATTAATAGTAAGAAGTCACACAGTAGTTCTAGTTGGAACATATTCATTGATTGCGAGGCTGCTTACATAATTCGTAAATTAGGAAGTGACACAGTAGTTCTAGTTGGAACATATTCTTTGATTGTGAGGCTGCTTACATAATTCTTAAATTAGGAAGTGTCACAGTAGTTGGAGTTGGAAATTATTCATTGCTTGCGAGGCTGCTTACATAATTCTAATATTAGGAAGTGACACAGTAGTTGGAGTTGGAAATTATTCATTGCTTGCGAGGCTGCTTACATAATTCTTAAATTAGGAAGTGACACAGTAGTTGGAGTTGGAAATTATTCATTGCTTGCGAGGCTGCTTACATAATTCTTAAATTAGGAAGTGAGACAGTAGTTCTAGTTGGAAGGTATTTCATAGTAACCTTATATCTGTATCTGGTGAGTAGTTGTATTTTCATATATCATTTGCTCTTCTCTAATGACTAGTATCGTATGACTAGACAAATGTCAGGTAGCTAATATTACAATTAATCGACTCTGTTGTTGGTGTACATATCATCATCATCATCATCTCACATTAATAGTAATGAACACCTATCAAAGACTTGTCAGTGAAACAATGGAATATAACAAGTTACAAAGCATTTTTTACAAGTCAACACAAATGTAAATAATTTAATTATCATCTGGACACTCTACTTATTCTAGTCACTTAGTACGCCATCTTTTTATGTAATATATGATTTGTAACTTAGTTCATATTGATCTTATCAGTAAAGTTATATATCACTTTGTGGTGGCCTGAAGGAGGAGAACCGCGCAGTCCACCCCAAAATGGGACTTCTTGTTCAGACGATGAACGCTGAGACGACACACACACACACACACACATACAATAGATTGGGTACTAATAGCACACGTCGGTCATGTAAGATTGAATAGTATAGCTGTAGCCAAATGATATGACACTCTAGAATAGTTGTCACAGATAACTCCAGTCGTTTGATAGTTGTAGACAACCGTCCTCATATACAACAAGACTGCTAGTGATATTTGATCAGACGTGATAAAGAAAAATGCATGAACTTAATGGTATCATCCACATTAACACAACTGAATATCATTATTACGCGGGTAACAGGTTTTTATTATGGACTGACTATTATGACTTGCTATTATGACTTGTGTGTTATTGTTTAGTAATTTGATAGATATAATCATCTTGAAGTTGGGATGAAGTACCGTTACTACATCACATGTTGATAAATGGATCTCCAACATTATTATATCTTTTGGCTATGGGACAATAACAGAGCTTAATTATTTGTTCATCTATATGTTACATTCATAGCTACAGAAAGTTATTGGTTTGTTGACCTTAAGAGTGGCAGGAAGAAGTTGATATTCAGATGAAAGATGCATATCAGCAATTTCCTATTTTCTTGGTGGTAAACATTTCAGAAATGTGTTAGTTTGTTGTGGCTGTAAGCATGTCATGTATTTGCTAGTTTGTTCACTGTCTGTCAGAAAGTCGTTGTTATTCTGTTGAGCATAGGTGTGCCCGCATCAATCCATGTTCAGCGTTTCTGTCGCTAAATAATACATCATCATCATCAGGCGCCGGCTGGCGTAGGCGATCATGGATCTCCACAAATTCTGTCTCTGGTGTTTGCTGTCATCTCACGCTTGTTGACGCTTTTCCGTGCCATAACGTCAGGCTATCATACCTATACAGGATACTTGAGTGACAGGCCCACTGTCATACTCGTGTGACATGTACTGTATTCAAGGTGAATAGTGCACCAGGGCCTGGTAACGGTCTTGCGACAGTTGAGAAGTGACATGTGATTGACAAGTTAAGATACCATCAAGATTGACAGCAGTTTGATGCTGGCGCTGAGTTGTCATGACGTCATGTGCATAGTTCTAAAATTAACAAAATGTAACATATCATCTTTATGATTGGTCTATTTATTACGGCTGGTGTTGTTCTTGGACGAATCAATCACTGTCTGTCTGTCATGGAGTCCCACTTTGTACATACTTCAATATATACTTTCATAGTAGTATAGTTTCATGTTATTCAATGTCTCTCACTGACTTTGTATAATAATGTGTATTATGGTATCTCAATTAAAACAGCCAAACAGTGAGATACTTCTGATTGAACTAACACTCGTTTCGTCGGCTATATTTGGTCTCATATATATTATATCAGTGAATAAGTAGTCAGTTCATTAGTTCACCACTAAGTCATAGACAGTTTCTCACCAACATATGATAATGATGGCTAATATAAACACTAGAATGTTGATGATAATCTCATGTAACACAACTAGAATGTTGTATGATAATGATGGCTAATGTAACACAAACTAGAATGTTGTATGATAATGCTGGCTAATGTAACACAAACTAGAATGTTGTATGATAATGATGGCTAATGTAACACAAACTAGAAAGTGTATGATAATGCTGGCTAATGTAACACAAACAGAAGTGTTGATATGCTGCTAATTAACACAACTAGATGTATGTTAGAGCTCTCAATCTAAAGTTTCCATTAATACCGCTGCTCAATTCCGCACCATTATTTCGCAGCTAATAACATTCGACTAGCATTGACTATACTAACTCACGGGCTGATTGCCAGCGACTTACACTCACTTCGACCGGGAAAGAATGTATGCATGCTCAATGGGGATCTTCTACACATTCCCACTGGAAGCCTTCATTTGTTTATTCGGCAACGGTTATGGTCCTTTTCTTGTTGAACAGATCTGGTATACCTGAACGTTTTCTTAACATGAATCATGTTTTCTTCAACATGCACACAGCACAACTCTTCTTCTAAAAGTATATACCATAATGTTGCCATCATCATGTTATCACATCTTGCAGACTAGAGTAGTTGATGTGTTCAATTGTAAACCAGACTGTCATCTCTTGCAAGGTACGCCTTTAATATTGAAACATTTGGTGTACACGAGAATCCGTCTCTGTGGCTAAGTGACCGTGCCTTGCCAGTTAAAGGTCGTGGGTTCTAATCCGCACCGTTCTGTTCACGGTGCATTTTTTCTAGAGACCCCAGTATTGGTGCCAAAGCTACGGAGCTCCATGCTTTGTGCATTACTCTCGGCAAGTTGCGTGCCATATCTGCCGAGAGGAACCTAGCCTTATGGGGTAAAACCCGGTGCAATGAAGTCAATCCTTCGGCTTAAAACCCGATAAAAACCCTAATAGACATGGCATTAGTATGACGGACTTGCTCTCAGAATCCTAGCTCCTGTAAGATAGACGCTAGCTAATGTATGTACATGACATTCATTGCATATTACCAGATGGTTGATATCTCAACACTAACAGTTACCCAGCTAACAGTGTACAGCTACTTCACGGGCCGGAAGGTTCAGCTAACATGTTACCGGGCGAAGGCAGATGTAGCATGGCTTTCTAATAAGAACATACACTCTCTCATTCATTGTGTTGTAATCTTTTCAACATGTTTTATCATCCACGCTCATCTTTTTTGTCTGCTAGTTACAATTTTATATAGCTTCTCGTCTTGTTTCTGTTTATCTGCCTGCTATTGATTGTTTTTCTACCTACCTTTATATTGGCATCACTCTTTTCTCTCTTCTTCTCTCTCTCTCTCTCTCTCTCTCTCTCTCTCTCGTGTGTGTGTTTCTGTTGTGTGAAATTAAATCTTTCACTCTTGTGCATTATAATGTCGGCTATATGTTTATTGTTTTCTTCATCAGTGAGCACAATTGCAATATTCAATAATATTTTTTAATATCTATTTTCTTTTCAGAAACGTGAAGACAAACTCTAGGCATTAAGCATGGATGCATCAGGGCATGGCCCGGTGGGGCTCCTTATGGCCTCACAGTGGTCGAGTTGCGGGAGCTGATGGAACACCGAGCCCACGAAGGTCTGGATATTGTCAACAGATTTGGCGGAGTTCACAAAATGTGCGAACTTCTGAGGACGTCACCAACAAGTGGTAAATAATTGGCTTGAAATTAATGATGTGCAAGTTGAATGTTCCATCTTTTGCTCTCTCTCACTCTCTCTCTCTCCTCTCTCTCTCCTCTCTCTCTCTCTCTCTCTCAACACCGCATTCTCCAATATACATTGAGATATGAAAAGGTGTTTGGCTGAAATCGGATGCACATGTCCTAAACGTGTAGAAGTCTATGCGTTTAGGTCCTATCAAACCAATGTGCAACGTATACACGTTCTTGGCAAAGATCAAATCATATAACAAAGAGTGATTAAAATTGGTCGTAAAGAACGAACGCAAAGAAGAAGAAAAGGGTTCTTTTTAAATATGAAGGGATGTGGTTCCATTTTTCTTTTTTTTTTCCATTTCCATTACCTTGATATGATGGGGCAGCTTGCATGCATTTATGATTCTGAGTTTTATTGACATGAGAAGTGTGTTCCTGGTCCTGGTATGTTAGTTCAAATATGTTGAATAGGTCATAGGTGAAAGAAAGGTCATAAAAGTTGCCCCAGGTTTAGGAAGGTTAGTTCACATCTAACAACCCCAACCTAGGAAAACATTGTTGTTCCAGTTACAATATTGTTCCAGCTACTACAACTTAAGCCGCAGTTTGCATGACTCCAGACGAATTATTGCAGCTTCGACACGAAAGTCTGCAAATGGAAGTCACGTCGCCGATTACTCTTCTGTCAATCAATGTCAAAACGAGAATCTCAACATGAAAAATAGAGCACCCTATGAAACAGATAAATGTGCATAAATGGACAGATAAATGTGAAGCTACAGTGGTGAGCTTCTTTCAGAGACTAGCAGAAATAGAGCAGAACACAACCGATTTGACACATGAGAAAACATCAATTAAAGCAAGTTAAAGACTACATATCTGGGGAGCATTTTACCAGCAAATGCAAGAATAACTAACCAAATCCAACATACGAGATGCAATAAATCAAGTCATTGGACAAATTGTACCAATTTTGAAATGCAAACATGTCACATGAACACAAAAAAGCATTGTTCAACGCAATCTTTCTTACAAAACTATGCTATCAATGCCAAACCTGGACGCTGACATTAAACGATAGAAGAAAACTAGTTACGACAGAGATGAAGTGTCTATGCGGAATGCTGGGGGTAAGAGGACCGGTTTAGGAAACATCAGAATACAATATCAGTACTGAGCGTCACCAAGAAACAAAATAAATGGTTCAGCCACATAAACAGGTTACCAACAGCCTCAAAGAGCAATGCTACTTCCATACAATTTATGCAAAACAAAAGTTTGTCCACATAAAAGGTGGCACACATAAATAACAAGCAGTGAAAAACACTATATGATACGCACACAATAGCCTGTTCTAGAAAGATCTTCTTATCCTGACACTGTCAAGCAAAAACGTTCAAATATTCATTTGTTAGTAAAAAAAATACAGCTTTAAATGATGACAAACTGATAGATATTCAAGACATGCTAGGTAATCACATCACACAAATTATAACAGCAAATTTCATTCCAAGAAAAAAAACTGATATACATGAAAAATCTAGAATTTGTTACTCAACAAAACTAGCTAAGCAGATATATTCACACCATGAAACAAATCTTGAAATTTACTCAAAACTAAAATAGCATGATATATTCACACAAACAATGCAAACAAATCTATGAAATTTGTTACTCAAAGCAAAACTAGACAGATAAGCATGATATATTCACACAAACAATGCAAACAAATCTATGAAATTTGTTACTCAAAGCAAAACTAGACAGATAAGCATGATATATTCACACAAACAATGCAAACAAATCTATGAAATTTGTTACTCAAAGCAAAACTAGACAGATAAGCATGATATATTCACACAAACAATGCAAACAAATCTAATTTATAGACTAATTTGTAACTCTAAATTGCCAAAACTAGACAGATAAGCATGATATATTCACACTAAACAAATGCAAACAAATCATACTGAAATTTGACTTAATCAAACTCAAAGCAAAACTAGACAGATAACAAAGACGAGACAATTATGGTAGATGTAAAAGCATATGTTGAAACAGACAAATAGCAGCAGATATGAATTGATTACGGGGAAGAACGGAATGAAAATAAAAATTTGGATTTTTATTTCTAATTTCTGAAATGTCAGCGACCTAATCATTCTGGAAAACTATCTACCCACACAGAAATGTCCGTAAGGTTACATGGTGCTCACCAGATATAGAAAATTAGATTATTTCATAATAGACTTGAAAATGTAGATGCTTCCTGTAAGATGATGAGAGTTAAGGGAGAAGCAGGTAGGAGATCGAATCATCATTTTCTATTGGGAACCATCCGAGTCAAATGAAATGTTAAAGAGATAAAGCATAAATAGCATCACATGAAATACAAGACTTCAAACAAGGCAAGTTTAGAGTAAAAACTAGAACAGATTGACGTGGAGACCACATAGAAGAGATAACCGTTGACAATTACTGTTGCAAGTTTGAGGAAACAGTTGGATGCACATTCCAAGAGGATAAAAATCAAGATAGGTCAAGTAAACAACATCAAGAAGCAATCAACAACAGTTAATCAATATAGAAGCACGAAAGATACATTTCAATATAGAAGCAAAATAAAGATCATTTCAATATAGAAGCAACAAAGATACATTTAAATATAGAAGCAACAAAGATACATTTCAATGATGCTCGTCCATCACGGGTGATGATGACCACACAAATTTTCATCCAAGGGACTGTAGTTGCGCTATGTTTGTCTGTGTGTGCGTAGATGACTAGTGAGCCCGATACGGGCTTGAAATGTTCGTGTACAGTGTGGGCAAGGTATACTTGCACTTGTGGAAGTTTTACTGCCTTTCTGTTTTGACGTCTTTGCTCCATCCGTGCTGTTCTATCTGCCTCGCAGGCCGAGGAACCGTGTCGAAGAAGTGTGCGCCAGGCTGATCTGTCTTTAGCAGCATTCTCCCAGTTGTTGACATCTATGCCAAAAGATTTCATCGAGTTCTTGAGTATCTTTGAATCGCTTTTTCTGGCCCCCTGTGAGCGTTTACCACTTTGTAGCTCACCATAAAAGAGTCGTTTGGGTATTCTGCAATCTGGCATTCGAGCCACATGTCCTGCCCATCTTGTCTGGGACTGCATCAAGATTGTGTAGATGCTGGGGAGGAATTCTACATTTCAATATAGAAGCAACAAAGATACATTTCAATATACATCATACTTTTATCTGCTTAAAATATTGTCTATATCTGCAATGTTGTCTCCTGTATAAATTTAGCTGTCTTCTTTAGTCCACAAGAGGTCAGGGTAGTTTTCTTTCCAGTGATGCTTTTACAAGATAGTCTTTTTTTCACTTGAAAAGCCTTTCTAGTCTTGATTATGTGCTATACAGCCTGACCATATACACACATGTGGTTGTTGCTTTGTAGATCTGGTATTTTTAATGCATGTGGTTTTAATAATGTCCTGTTCCGAGGCGTAGAACTGGTTCTAATCATTTTGAATATAAGTAGACACATATACACAGCAAGAGATCACTCAGGATAGACTAAAATTGGTAAAACAGCGGGCCATGGAAACATCCACAGAAAGTATGAAAGCCAACACTCACATTTACAACAAAAATGCAGGACTAATTATTCCAGATAATATGAACATATACAACTTTTATTTGGGAGGGGGAAGGGGGCGCGACTAAAGACATTCTTATTAAATTGTCAAAGATGGGAGATTTTAAATAAATGCAACAATTGACAAGGTAATTACACACATTCGCTCTTTTTCTCCCTCCTTCCCCTCCCCCAGCACGCACACAATTGACGAGGTATCGTTGTAAATCATATGAGAGAAAACTATATATTATTCAGAGAGGTGCAGCCAACATTTCCAGCTGGAAGATCATAGAAGACAGACGTAAAGTATCAGAAGCTTACGAAATGAAAGCTTACGCAATACAGATATGTCTACTGTACCCAACAATCTGCATGATGATTATAGACGGGGATGAGAGAAACTATAGAAGGCTGGACAAGAGAAAAGCAATACTGTAAACATTTAATCAATAGTTTGATATTGATTTTGCCAAGATTTATATCTGCTAGCAAATCAAGAGAAAGACAGGCCAGAAACAAACAGGAACAGCTGAAACAGCCATCAAATTTCAGCACAACAAAAAGAACATCCATATAGTAGTGGCTAGCGCGTTTGCCTCATATGGGCGTGGTGTCAGGATCAATTTCTCTTAGTTTGAGTGGAATTTATTGCTGGTCGCAGCGGCAATCGGGTCGACACAGTTTCAATTTTGTACCAGACACCGAAAAGTAAATGCGACCGGCGAGATGTTGATTATATTACCCATAGCGTGACGTTAGTCACAGAAAAGATACGGACATGACTATATCATATTGTCTAATATATAACAGAGTATGAAAACATGTTTATGTCTGGTGACCAAATACTTGAAGAAATACAGTTGTACATATATTTATTTGCCTTGTAACATTAGCATTGAGTAATACAACACAATTTCATTGATATGACCTTGCCAAACCAGATTGTCTTATAACAGTATGAAACGTGGTAATATATAGGAAATATACTTCAACTGCACAAATATCAAATTTCTCCGTGTTTCTATGATATGGCATGAGGCCAATAATATCATATATCATATACTGCTGACATTCATTCATTATGATTAGTAGTGGAAACAACTATAACTACACAAGCACATGAGATTTCATGTCGGAGGGAATAGAAATTGTCAAACACTCTCGCGGAATTCAGACGTCTCTATTTTCAAAATGTCCGTCTTACCATTTAGAACGAGCGTTTCAAAGACAATGACTATATACACTCTAGAAAACGTCTGTATAATATTGTCTCTCATAGCTAGACGGTGATTTCCCGAAAAGAAATCAAAATATGTGTAGTATCAGCTTTCATGTTTGATATATTTATCACCTAGAATCACCATATACATATGTAGTATTAGTTTGTTAGTTAGTTAGTTTGACTTCTTATCATGTTCGCTGGCCTGGGGTTTTTCCCTTTGGGTTTTTATAACTGCTAATCAGACATTCGCCACACATGTCTACATCACATACTCCGTGCCAGACTGTCCGAAGTGATAAATACAACTTTGGGAAAGAGAACAAGACATAAACCAATACGGATAGAAGTTTACAAAAAGTGTTGATTGATTGGTCACACACATGGGAAACTATTACACAATATAACCAGACATGCACATATCTGAAACCCAGATGGGAAGGGGAAATATCAGGTCAAAGAATACATGACAAAGAAAAAGTCTGCAAGATCGGACGTAACGTCATGGTAAAGCTGAGAAATACAGTCCAGAATATAATGTGATGCATAGTTACTGTTGCATTCATTTGTTCCACTGTCAACAGTGGGGTCTGATTACGATACGAAATAGCCAAACAGCGGAGTCCCTCTCATACACGTGTCCCTGTGTCACCCCTGATCAAACCACAGAACATGTCCTGCAAGACTGTCCTCTCCTAGACAGGAATGCTGGCCCTACAACTCAACACTACATTCAAAACTAAGTGACACCAAAGATGAGCTCCAGACAACAGTTGGACTTCATGATAAGAACGCTTCTAACGTTATAATCATCAAAATAGCGACCTCAAAAAAGAATAAGAAGCCCACCTGACAATCAAGTCACCACACTTGTCATGTTAATAACATACTATCAATAAATAGACAGTGAACAGATACTATGCTTCCAGACCAAAAACTAACCAAACAGGATAACCAAACCTTTATTTGACAACCAATCGATCCCATAACGGATGAGAACGAGTAAAACGTGTTTCCTTTTGCGAAACCTTTTCACATAATTTTTCACAGTATTCACGCCTAGATCTAATCTACAAATTTATAATTATGAGGGTTGCTTACTAGAACACTAATTGAACAATGTTAGAAGCCTAGCACTTAACAGTTTCATTGAACAGTTTTGTAAGACAACAAAAGAGAATATAAGATATGACAATATTCAGCATCTAGTGTATACTGCATTTTAATTTCCCAATTTGTAAGCATAAAGTGAGAAGAGGATTAAGCAAGACAGTACAGTTGAAGTCTATAATTATCTCTTACTAGTGTCAATGAATATCGCTAAGACATGGAAAACAATATACATAAATATATATATATCTAAAGCTGATAGAGGATTCTACAGGATGCTCATTGTTCATACAAGTCGCAACCTATAATCACTAGCATTTTATAGAGGTTAAACAGTGAGGTTCAGCTAGCATTGTAAAGGTTAAACAGAGATGGGAGATTGATTGTAGAAGTTTGTTTTAGTCTGTTCTTATCAATTAAGTGAGCAACTCTCTTGTGATCTGTGTAGTTTGCACCGATAAACGTGTGTACGTTGTCCACCCTGTTGTGCCTCTACGGCATGTATGGCTGGTACATCGAGACTTCGGACGTCTATGCATATCATCAAACAGACACACATTTGTACTGACGGGTAACTAAGATTCTACACAAGAGAAACCCTACTTCAGTGTACCACATCTGGAGTTATACTGTAGCATGTTATCAGATCTGATAGGTCATATGAAGACCGTTATAGCTGACTCGTGCCAAACTGTTAGGGCACATTCCCCCTTAGAAATATGTGGTCATGCCCAGAACGCACACATTTCCCCTTAGAAATATGTAGTCATGCCCAGAACGCACACATTCCCCCCTTAGAAATATGTGGTCATGCCCAGAACGCACACATTTCCCCTTAGAAATATGTGGTCATGCCCAGAACGCACACATTCCCCCCTTAGAAATATGTGGTCATGCCCAGAACGCACACATTTTCCCCTTAGAAATATGTGGTCATGCCCAGAACGCACACATTTCCCCTTAGAAATATGTGGTCATGCCCAGAACGCACACATTCCCCCTTAGAAATATGTGGTCATGCCCAGAACGCACACATTCCCCCCTTAGAAATATGTGGTCATGCCCAGAACGCACACATTTCCCCTTAGAAATATGTGGTCATGCCCAGAACGCACACATTTCCCCTTAGAAATATGTGGTCATGCCCAGAACGCACACATTCCCCCCTTAGAAATATGTGGTCATGCCCAGAACGCACACATTTCCCCTTAGAAATATGTGGTCATGCCCAGAACGCACACATTCCCCCCTTAGAAATATGTGGTCATGCCCAGAACGCACACATTCCCCCCTTAGAAATATGTGGTCATGCCCAGAACGCACACATTTCCCCCTTAGAAATATGTGGTCATGCCCAGAACGCACACATTTCCCCCTTAGAAATATGTGGTCATGCCCAGAACGCACACATTTCCCCCTTAGAAATATGTGGTCATGCCCAGAACGCACACATTTCCCCCTTAGAAATATGTGGTCATGCCCAGAACGCACACATTTCCCCTTAGAAATATGTGGTCATGCCCAGAACGCACACATTTTCCTTAGAAATATGGGTCGCAACACACATTCCTTGAATTTTGGTCATGCCAGAACCACAATTTCTAGAAATATTGATCATGCCCAGAACTAATTTCTCCTTAGAAATTGTGGTCATGCCAGAACCACATTTCCTTAGAATATGTGGTCATGCCCAGAGCACACATTTCCCTCGAAATATTGGTCATGCCCAGAACGCACACTTTCCTTAGAATATGTCGGTCATGCCAGAAGCACACATTTCTCCTTAGAAATAGTGGTCATGCTCAGAACCACACATTTCCCTTAGAAATATGTGGTCATGCCCAGAACGCACACATTTCCCCTTAGAAATATGTGGTCATGCCAGAAAGCACACATTTCCCCTTAGAAATATGTGGTCATGCCCAGAACGCACATCTGTATTGTGTGTAATGGGTCGTCTATAAGGGACAGCTTGTAGTTTCAGTCAGCCTTGATAATGAGGAATATTGATATTGTTTGTTTTTGCTTTTGTGTATCTCACTCAATGTCGTTGTGATACAGTGCACACTTCACGCTCCACAACTATCTGGTTCACATCCTATAAGGAGCGATCGGGTTGTTTCTCGGTGATCTCATGGTAGGTGAGATCGTGTTCCTAGTCCTATCGAAGACTGACGATACGTCAATGTTCAAGTTAAACACATGCACATTCACCGTCGAAATGGAAAAGAGCACATGGGAAAGTCGCTATCCATTGAACTAATTCACATAACTTTTTAATTTACCATCATCATCCTTAAAATGAGATTGTGGAGTATAACCGTTTCTACCAAGTTCGTTCACTCACGCTTAGATTGTGGAGTATAACCGTTTCTACCGAGTTCGTTCACTCACGCTGAGATTGTGGAGTATAACCGTTTCTACCAAGTTCGTTCACTCACGCTGAGATTGTGGAGTATAACCGTTTCTACCGAGTTCGTTCACTCACGCTGAGATTGTGGAGTATAACCGTTTCTACCAAGTTCGTTCACTCACGCTGAGAATGTCCTGTGAAAGAAAGACGTTGGAATACACAAGATTATTCATATAATTGCATTAATGATGGTGCTATGATTGAAGCTATGAAGTCAGCGTCTGTGGCTTAAGCGGTAGTGAGCTCGATCACAACCCAAGCGTACCTGGTTCAAACTCCACGGCAGGCAGTTTGGAAGCAAATTAGTTCCCTTGGATTTTCACGAACGATAAAAATAGACCTCACCGTTCAGAAATCAATGGAAAACTACTGAACATATAAGTGGTGTCTAGAAAATCGACGACTCGTTTACTGTTGCGGATGGCGACGTCCTCAAAGATATGCCAGGATTTTCATTCATGATTGAATCTCTACTTAACCTATCATATATGATCTATATAGCAAAACATCAACCATCATAATGCCGTGATAACTAAGCTATTTCACCCGCATATGCATTTTGTATCCCATTGCTCGAGATCGCGTTTTTAGAGTAAACGAGGATGTAGTAGTTGGTGGCATCTATGACCTAGGGGATAGTGACTCGGTCTATTAACCCCGACGCTCTGAGTTCGAATCAGGGCGGGCAATTTAGTTGCAAATTGTTTCTCGTGGATTTTTACAAAAGGACGATGACACCACCCGTTCAGTAAGCAATGGCAAACTACTGAACGTAATAATGCCTATAAAATCACAAACAGCGTTAAAAGCTGGGGTTGATTCGCAAAGTCCTGTAAAGGATATGCAATTAACTTTAGTCTGTGGGGCAGAACTGTGTAACACCACAATTTAACTGCGTGTTTTAATCTATGTCAGGTCCGTCTGACATTGAAATTGATTATTATGTTTACATTTGAATGTTTCCTAATGAAAGTGTTACTAGATATCTTTGTATATATATATTATATACATACACTTCCTTCAACAATCTTTGGACTGCGGGTGACTAGCCCTCTGTGAGTGCGGTTCAATTCCGCTGGTTGGCAGAAAAGCCACAGGTTCCCCAGATTCACGATGTTCGTGGCACCGAACCGAAGGTTACGATGTCCATGGCACCGAGCCGAAGAGCTGAAAGCTCAAGTGCTTCTGGATCGAAAGAAACCCCCAAGGTTAGGTCCTACTTATTTAGACCACACATGGTTCTGCTTTAACCTAGCTTTCTGACTGTTTCCGACATAGTTAGTTATTTGAACTACTAGTACGATGTCAACAAAATCATTGCTAGATATGTAGATTTCTTTGATCTCAATGAGAGTATATGGTGATCTTATACAAGCAATATAACAACTAACCAATATCACACATTGTTTACGTGTGTCTATGTTGTGAAAATCCGGAGCGGAGCCCCTAAGGCGTACAGACATCAAGTGATGTCCTAACGGCAGCTTCTGCATCCGAACTGATACCAGATGTCGTGCTTGCACTCCTCTGGATTCTATCAGCGAGGTCGAGAGGGGTAGTTGACGCTTGGGCAACTCAGCTACTCCATAAAAATTGTCAGGCATGCGTCACGGAGAACATACTACGTGACGCAATACCTATTGTCTTCTGAGACAAGAGGCCGATGATGATGATGATGATGTGTTAATTTAAATTACATTTCATAAACAAATATTCTCTTTATGGTCGCGTATTTGTGTCAATGTTTATATTGTAGCTACGCTTGTTGTTTGCTGGTTATGTCCATGTTTATATTGTCCTGAAGTTATGTCAGCGTCTTCATAGTTCTGTAGTTGCTGTATCAATGTTTTGATTGCACTGTCCGCTAGGTGTCAGTTGAACAGATTAAGCGCATTGCATAGAGAGTTCATACTTAGATGTGTCGTGTCCTATTTTGTTCTCTGAATGTGTGAGCGTTTCTTCTGTTATTATAAATCTGTTCCATTACATTTATTTTTATTAGTTAGGATGGTCACATCCCCATGTAGCCATATCTTACCGGGGGAACACGGGTTAGTATGTCCCTGGTATGCACGTTTTGTCCTCATCTTGATGTGAAAGATATATCCTCTTCTCGTGTGCAAAATATTCTTTGGGTATATCCTCTTCTCTTGTGCAAGGTATGGTTCCCTCTTCTCTTGTGCAAGGTATATCCTCTTCTCGTGTGCAAGATATGTCCTCTTTCTGTGCAAGGTTGTTCCTCTTATCTGTGCAAGGTATATCCTCTTCTCTGTGCAAGATATGGTTCCTCTTCTCTTGTGCAAGGATATATCCTCTTGTGTGCAGGATATGGTCCCTCTTCTCTTGTGCAAGGTGTATCCTCTTCTCTGTGCAAGATATGTCCTCTTATGTGTGCAAGTATATCCTCCTCATATTCTCTTTCTTTTCAAGATATGTTCTCTTTTTTTGTGCAAGTTTTGTCTCTCTCTTCATATGTTTGTCAAGATATGTCCTCTTCTCTTGTGCAAGATATGTTCCTCTTTCTGTGCAAGTATGGTTCCTCTTCTCTTGTGCAAGATATGTTCCTCTTCTCTTGTGCAAGTATGTCCCTCTTCTCTTGTCAAGATATGTTCTCTTGTGCAAGGTATGTTCCTCTTCTCTTGTGCAAGATATGTCCTCTTCTTGTGTGCAAGATATGTTCTCTTCTGTGTGCAAGATATGTTCTCTTCTTTTATTGTGTGCAAGATATGTCTCTTCTTATGTGTGCAAGATATGTCCTCTTCTTGTGTGCAAGATATGTTCTCTTCTTGTGTGCAAGATATGTTCTCTTGTCAAGATATGTCCTCTTCTTTGTCAAGATATGTTCCTCTTCTTTGTGCAAGATATGTTCTTCTTGTGTGCAGATATTTCTCTTTGTGTGCAAGATATGTTCTCTCTGTATGCAAGATATGTTCTCTTCGTGTGCAAGATATGTCTCTTCTTTGCAAGTTTCTCTTCTTGTGTGCAATATGTCCTTTTCTCTTGTGCAAGATATGTTCTCTTCTTTGTGCAAGATATGTCTCTTCTGTGTGCAAGGTATGTCCTCTTCTTGTGTGCAAGGTATGTCCTCTTCTTGTGTGCAAGGTATGGTTCCCTTTTCTCTTGTGCAAGATATGTCCTCTTCTTGTGTGCAAGATATGTCCTCTTCTTGTGTGCAAGGTATGGTTCCCTTTTCTCTTGTGCAAGATATGTCCTCTTCTTGTGTGCAAGATATGTTCTCTTCTGTGTGCAAGATATGTCTCTTCTCTTGTGCAAGATATGTCCTCTTCTTGTGCAAGATATGTTCTCTTCTTGTGTAGATATGTCTCTTCTTTGTGCAAGATATGTCCTCTTCTCTGTGTGCAAGTATGTCCTCTTCTTTGTGCAAGATATGTCCTCTTCTTTGTGCAAGATATGTCCCTTCTTGTGCAAGATATGTCCTCTTCTTGTGTGCAAGGTATTTTCCATCTTCTCTTGTGCAAGATATGTCCTCTTCTTGTGTGCAAGATATGTCCTCTTCTTGTGTGCAAGATATGTTCTCTTCTTTGTAGATATGTTCTCTTCTTGTGTGCAAGATATGTTCTCTTCTGTGTGCAGATATGTCCTCTTCTCTTGTGTGCAAGGTATGTTTTTTGCTTCCTTTTCTTGTGTGCAAGGTATGTCCTCTTCTCTTGTGCAAGGTATGGTTCC
Source organism: Arion vulgaris (assembly GCA_020796225.1). Classification (NCBI taxonomy): domain Eukaryota; kingdom Metazoa; phylum Mollusca; class Gastropoda; order Stylommatophora; family Arionidae; genus Arion; species Arion vulgaris. The sequence goes on along the minus strand of CM036765.1, from coordinate 50,699,939 downwards.
CTCTTTCTTGTGCAAGTATGTCCTCTTCTTGGTGAAGATATGTTCTCTTCTTGTGTGCAAGATATGTTCTCTTCTTGTGTGCAAGATATGTCCTCTTCTTGTGTGCAAGATATGTTCTCTTCTTGTGCAGATATTTCTCTTCTTGTTTCAAGATATGTTCTCTTCTTGTGTGCAAGATATGTCCTCTTCTTGTGTGCAAGATATGTTCTCTTCTTGTGTGCAAGATATGTCCTCTTCTTGTGTGCAAGGTATGGTTCCCTTTTCTCTTTTGCAAGATATGTTCTCTTCTTGTGTGCAAGATATGTCTCTCTTTGTGCAAGGTATGGTTCCTCTTCTCTTGTGCAGGTATGGTTCCTCTTCTTGTGCAGGATGGTTCCCTTCGTGTGCAAGATATGGTTCCCTCTTGTATAATGTATATCCTCCTGTGTGACCATCGAACTTGTATATACTGTCCATAATTTCATTACTTATATTACCTATTATAATGTATACTAATAATGTTCTAGTTTTGTCATGTTGTATTGTGTATCCATGACATTTACTCTTATTTCTGTGTTGCAGGACTGGATGAGAGCGACTTAGAACATAGGCGGAAGATATTCGGTTCAAACGTGATCCCCCCTAAACCACCCAAGAGCTTCCTCCGGTTAGTGTGGGAAGCCTTGCAAGACGTCACCCTAATCATTCTCATTGTCGCTGCCATCATCTCGCTAGGATTATCATTTTACAAACCACCAAAAGAGAGTGACGGTAATTTTGTGTGTGTTTGTTTGTTTGTTTGTGTGCATGCACACTTGAAGATTTCTATTTGAAGGTCTGGATCCCTCCTAAACTTCACATTTGTAAAATGACCAGAAGTAAATATGATGTAACTATTAGTTTGTCATTCAACAGATTCATATCAATAACGTTCTAACCATGAGGATTCCTCATCCCAACACATCTTCGTTTTGATTATATGTTATTGACAACTGGAGATTTGTATTTCTAAAACAAGAACCCTCAGTTAGTGATTGTATGCTGTTGTCAACTAGCAAGATCATTTTAGCTTTTTGGGAACAAGTTGCAGTCAATTATTACATTTTAAATTCCATTTTGTTTTGTTGACTGCTAATCATAGGATCGGATCGCATTTGCCTCCATGTCAACATATTTCATCTTTCTCTCTTCTAACATTGAAACTTGTTATTAAAGGTATCATTTAATATCCTTGTTTTCCAAGAAAACATAACTCCACTCTACTACTTGCATCAGCGCAGTTGTCTCATCTGCTGTTTCTCTTGTCATCAACACTGTGCCTAGCCATGTGCCTCCATGTCATCTGCTGTTGCTCTTGTCATCAACACTGTGCCTAGGCATATGCCTCCATGTCATCTGATGTTGCTCTGATCAACACTGTGTCAGGCATGTGCCTCCATGTCATCTGATGTTGCTCTTGTCATCAACACTGTACATAGGTACTTGCCTCCATGTCATCTGTGTTGCTCTTAGTAATCAACACTGTGCCTAGGCACGTTGACCTCCATGTCATCTGCTGTTGCTCTGTAATCAACACTGTGCTAGGCACTGCCTCCATGTCATCTGCTGTTGCTCTTGTAATCAACACTGTGTCTAGGCATGTGCCTCCATGTCATCTGATGTTGCTCTTGTCATCAACACTGTTACATAGTTTGCCTCCATTCATCTTGTTATCTCTATGATCTAACATGTGCCTAGACCTATGCCCCATGATCTGCTGTTGCTTTATCATCAACACTGTCAATGATTGCAGTATTCATCAAATTGTCTTGTACCCCTTTCCATGTCATAACACTGTGTCTATGCTTGCCTCCATGTCATCAACACTGTGTCTAGGCACTTGCCTCCATGTCATCAACACTGTGTCTAGGCACTTGCCTCCATGTCATCAACACTGTGTCTAGGCACTTGCCTCCATGTCATCTGCTGTTGCTCATGTCATCAACACTGTATCTAGGCATGTGCCTTCATGTCATCAACACTGTGCCTAGGCATGTGCCTCCATGTCATCGTGAAACTACAATGTGTGACATTAGTTTGTGATATTTTCAAGAAGTTTGTTATCACTATTTGATCTAGTAGGAGGACCGACCTATCGACCGCCTAATGAATGGTGATTTGGCATTTAATGTTGAATCTATACAATGATTTCAGTATTTTAAAATCAAATTGTACACTGGACGCCTGAAGGTCATAAATTATAAGATGTGTGTTTTAACCAGAGAGTCACAGGAAACATCAGCAATCGTACTCTTCTACATCTTCTGAGGAAGACTAACAATAGGTCTAGCCAGTTTGTTACGGCGACTGTTCAATAAGCCATTAACATAGACAGAAATTGTAGATTGTTTTCCCTTCAGTATATACTATACCAGAAGGCTAATGACGTATTGTACATGGTTTGTTATTCGATCCCAGAGGGAGTATAGATTTTAACTCTTCCCCAGTACCAGACAGTTAAGCTTGTACTTTTAGTTTCCTGTAGATCTTTCTTCTGACTATTCCTTAGACATGTTATATTTCCAGATCTATCATTCATTTCCCAGAGGTGTACTTGACCCAACGTGAGGATGAATGCTTTTTTATAAACTGGATAGTCTTCACATGGGACTGTTCTGGAAGCTTAAGTTTTCAAGTTATCGTTTAATAATTGGAAGTCACATTAGGCAGAATGTTTCTATTCACTTATCCAGGTCTATGATAAGTGATTGATTGATGGATTGTTTGATAAGTGATTGATTGATGGATTGTTTGATAAGACCATCATCATTGCACTTCAATGAATAACCATCTGTGCTTCAATCTATTATGTACACAGGAAGGTCTCGGCGGCGGTCTACGAAATCCATATCACTTACGAGGGTCCTCGATGTAATTTTTGAAGATGTTATACATTTTGTAGGAATTTTATTTTAATTATTTTTTTTAAAATGAATTTTGCCATGGCAACGGCTATGCAGCTTACTCTTATCGATTTTCAGTTGCCATTGGTTCTTTTGTGTGGTCAACTTGAACACAGGTCATCCATTTTATCGTATATCTCAGATAGGACTAGGAACTCGATCTCACCTACATTAAGATCAGAGTCTCGCTGTCATTTTTAGTCACTACACATCCATTTATCGTTTATCTCAGATAGGACTAGGAACTCGATCTCACCTACATTAAGATCAGAGTCTCTGTAAAATATCCCAAATCCTTCCCAGGAAACGAACCGAGTATCTTTGGAACGATGGAGAGAACCTTATGTTTATTCTACAGAGTTATCCTTGAAGCTTCTTCATGACAAGACAACATCTTCTTCTTCTTACGTTCGCGTTTCGTATGCTCGTCTAAATCATGAGATGGGAGAGAACCTTATGTTTATTCTACAGAGATCATCCTATGACAAGACATCTTCTTCTTCTTCACGTTCGGTTTCGTATGCTGTCTCAAATCATGAGATGGAGAGAACCTTATGTTTATTCTACAGAGATCATCCTATGACAGCAACATCTTCTTCTTCAACCAAGCAGGGAAAGAAGGCACCCTGGCTTTATAATATATGATATAGGTTCAAGTTGTCAGAACAAATAGATGCGCTCATCCATTGACTACATTTCTCTTCAAGTCAGGCTTCAGACAAAGCTATGAGACAATAGCATTGTCAACCGACCATCAGCTTGTCCTGTAATGTTTATATGACATACTTTGTTATGAAAACCAACTTCCTCCAGCTGCTGTTTGAATGTTAGTTATGGCAAGTCTATTGATTTCAAACAAATATCATGTAGGCCTATATTGCCGTAGGGGTTGTAAGTGTTAAAGACCTCACAATGCTAGGGCTTAGCATTTGTAGGGAATTTATCAAATAGGAAAATATACTGTGTCAATTATGCAAATGACAGGGGCGTAGGATATAGTAAATAAGATAACAGTAGGTAGAATCAACAAACCAGAGCTCATAGAGACCCTACTGTACATACAAGTGATGATCCTGGTAACAGACTGCAGTCTGATTGAACGATTAAGGATCAGAGGTGGAGGGAAATCATTCCCAAAATGCAATGCTGAAAGCGAAAGTCAATGAAAAAGATGAACAGATATCACAGTCTGGCTATAAAGTGCAACGCAGTGTAACAAATACAACATATGAAAAGACAAATATAATGAAAATTATGGCAAGTAGAAAATTTTGCTGTGAATTGTCAAAGCAACAACAGCTTTGTCAACGTTAGCTTTTAAAATACTAAATTAAAATATGGAATTCTCAAGCTATATACGTTATAGTTACATTGTCAAGCTAAATTACGAATTTTCCATTCCAATGTTGTAGTAATCCTAACATATGCCAGCGCGAGTTTTAAAAGGACTAAATATATAGAAATTAAGTTGAATTCATTTGAAAGTGAATGTCTGCGGGAAAATAACGAATATTAAATGGGACGAATTCAGAAGTAATGAAATTGGAGAAATGCCTGGTCAATCACTAGTAACAACTCTTATAAGAAAGAGAATATGGAGATAAGTTGGACACAGCTTGAGGAGAAATGCCTGGTCAATCACTAGTAACAACTCTTATAAGAAAGAGAATATGGAGATAAGTTGGACACAACTTGAGGAAAATGCCTGGCAATCACTAGTAACAACTCTTATAAGAAAGAGAATATGGAGATAAGTTGGACATTTGAAAGATAATCCAAGAATAACAAAGCAAATATCGAAAGTGGGGGTAAAAGTGTTCAAGAAAGATAGGATCTCTGTGAAACCTGAAACAAACTACCAAGAAAGATAGGACTCTATGGAAACCTGAAACAAACTACCGAGAAAGATAGGATCTCTAGAAACCCTGAAACAAACTAGAGAAAGATAGGACTCTCATGGAAACCCTGAAACAAACTACCGAGAAAGATAGGACTCTCTATGGAAACCCTGAAACAAACTACCGAGAAAGATAGGACTCTTAGAAACCCTGAAACAAACTACGAAAAGATAGGACTCTTATGGAAACCCTGAAACAAACTACCGAAAAAGATAGGACTCTCTATGGAAACCCTGAAACAAACTACCAAGAAAGATAGGACTCTCTATGGAAACCCTGAAACAAACTACCAAGAAAGATAGGACTCTCTATGGAAACCCTGAAACAAACTACCGAGAAAGATAGGACTCTCTATGGAAACCCTGAAACAAACTACCGAGAAAGATAGGACTTCTATGGAAACCTGAAACAAACTCCGAGAAAGATAGGACTCTCTATGGAAACCTGAAACAAACTACGAGAAGATAGGACTCTCATGAAACCCTGAAACAAACTACCGAGAAAGATAGGACTCCTATGGAAACCCTGAAACAAACTACCAAGAAAGATAGGACTCTCTATGGAAACCCTGAAACAAACTACCAAGAAGATAGGACTCTATGGAAACCTGAAACAAACTACAGAAAGATAGGACTCTCATGGAAACCCTGAAACAAACTACCGAGAAAGATAGGACTCTCTATGGAAACCCTGAAACAAACTACCGAGAAAGGAGAGAAATATCGGACTGAATTCCATAGAAGAGATTCAACTAGCTGTCCAGAATATAGCGGTATGGAGAAATTGCATGCATGCCCTATTGAACGTTTAACAGTACGAGAGAAATATATAAATGTCAAACAGATTACATGGACATCTTTGAACTGTTGACGCATGTCAAGTTAGACGAATGCCGCCTAGAACTTCAGATGTTATTGTGTATGTGCGCGGAGATGTTGATTCTAAATCAGTTTTACAAGAATCCAGAAATGTTCACATTCAAATATTGCAGGTTTGATTAACGTGTTTTATCTATTAGTGAGACTTAATGGTTGCCATCAAATATCCATCAAATGGGTATTATACTTTTATTCGAACTTCTGCTGAGACAATCACTTTCTCTCCGTCGTCCGCCGAACATATTCTTACTTATAACCGAATCAACTGTAGCATATGATAGCTAGCTATTGGGAGGGGAGTCTCTGTGGCGTAGAGGTAAGGTATTCGTTTCTCGTGCCTAAGGTATCAGGTTCGCTCCCTCATCGAGCCATTTTGGATATTTTTCCAGAGATCCCTGATCTCAGTGTAGGTGAGATCGAGTTCCTAGTCATATCGGAGACGGACGATAAAACGTAGGTCTCGTGTTAAATTTGAGCACGTAAAAGAACCCTTGGCAGTTCAAAATCAAGAAGAACAGGCTGGAAAGTCGCTGTCCTGTCAAAATTATTAGAAAAGATTACTTCTTCAAAATTACATCGGGACCCCCGCCGGTGCTACGGAGTTCGTGCACTGCAGCTGAGATCTTCCTGTGTAAGAAAGATATCGGAGCACACATGGTTACTCATCGAAGTGTAATGATGATGTTCCAATCAATCAATCAAACTGATAGCTATTGATGACTGACTGGGAGCACCATTTGATGCAACTTCTAGAAATCGATCTTTAGAAGTTGATAGGGGCCTACCAAACCAATGTGCAACGCTTATACATTCTTGGCAAAGATCAAACATATCACAAAGGGCGATTAAAACTGGTCGTAAAGAACGAACACGAAGAAGAAGAACATGCCTTATCACCCTGGTCAATATCTTTTCAGTCCGAGTTTCTCCACCGTTGTCCATTGTACATTATGACCTCTAGTGCAGCCATATCAACAATTGTTCACCATGCGCTATAAGACAAATATAGAAATCATTGACAATTTATACATGTCTCCAATGATTTGGTCAATTAATAGAGTTGTTCAACATTTGTTTTCTGGTTGGTGAGATGTTAGAACTCTGGTGCATACATAGAATAAACATTCGTTTCATCATGAAATGCTCGATGATGACAGATTTCGCTACATGATTCATGTTATCATGACTATGTATACGTCAACGTGTGTGAGTGTGTGTGTGAGATCGTCTCCCACTCACTCGTTCTCTTTCATTTTCTCTCTCGCTCTCTCCTCTCTATGATTCTGGAAATATATGCGCCGTATTGATCAGATCACGTGAAGCAGGTCCGTAATGTGTTATGTAAAGATGTCCCTCCCCATTTCCTTTCAAAGTGTCGGTTCTGCCCGCGGCCACCAATCAGTTGGGCAATCTAACGTCAATTCGGTAAGCATTGCGAAATATCCAGAGTTGATCACATGCACTTACACATACATCGTTTCTTTCTCTCTCTCTCTCTTTCTTTCTCTCTTTTTCTTTCTCTCTTTCTCTTTCTTCTCTCTCTCTCATGCACAGTTACAGGAGAATGAGCATGGATACCAAGTAGTATATCATGGCGTTTGATGTATATAATATTAGCCTGTCAGAGCTGAATTAACTTTGTGATATACATTAAAAGGAGGGACTCAAAGCCATGAAATAATTAGTTGCCAATGACCATATTAGTTCCTGTTCTACTGCTTTATCTTATTCCTTTCCTCTCCTCATGGGACATATGACCTCAACAGTAGTTCGCCAATTCTCCTGGTCTCTGGCTGTTTTCTTTATAGTTTCACAGAGTAGTCCGGCATCCTTCAGTTCTTCATTAAGACACCGTTGTTTCCAGGTCTCTTTATGGTGTCCCATTTTCTGTTTTCTTTGTAGGTTGTTCCTATTAGCGTGTGCATTTTCTCATGTAACAACCAGACCATCATAACTGTTACAAAATGTGTGAATCCAATAACTGTCAGCCCAAATCACACTGACAGTAACAGTCTACTTAATCAACTATTATCAGTAACAGTCTAGACTACCATATTATTATCAGTAACAGTTGCCCAACTCTATTTTATCAGTAACAGTCTAGCCCAACTACAACATTATTATCAGTAACAGTCTATCTAGCCCAACTACAACATTATTATCAGTAACAGTCTATCGCCCAACTACACATTATTATCAGTAACAGTCTAGCCCAACTACCATTTTATCAGTAGTTGCAACTCACATTGTATCAGTACAGTCTAGCCCAACTACACATTATTATCAGTAACAGTCTATCTGCCCAACTACAACATTATTATCAGTAACAGTCTAGCCCAACTACAACATTATTATCAGTAACAGTCTAGCCCAACTACCATATTATTATCAGTAACAGTCTAGCCCAACTACAACATTATTATCAGTAACAGTCTATCTAGCCCAACTACCACATTATTATCAGTAACAGTCTAGCCCAACTACCACATTATTATCAGTAACAGTCTAGCCCAATTACCACATTATTATCAGTAACAGTCTATCTAGCCCAACTACCACATTATTATCAGTAACAGTCTAGCCCAACTACAACATTATTATCAGTAACAGTCTATCTAGCCCAACTACACATTATTATCGTAACAGTCTGCCAACTACCCTATTATCAGTAACAGTCTAGCCAACTACAACATTATTATCAGTAACAGTCTATCTAGCAACTACCACATATTATCGTAACGCTATCTGCCACTACCACATTATTATCAGTAAAGTCTATCTAGCCCAACTACATTATTATCAGTAACAGTTGCCAATTACGATTATTATCAGTAACAGTCTAGCCCAATTACCACATTATTATCAGTAACAGTCTAGCCCAACTACCACATTATTATCAGTAACAGTCTAGCCCAACTACCATATTATTATCAGTAACAGTCTAGCCCAACTACCATTTTATCGTAACAGTCTAGCCAACTAGTGCCCTACCACTGCATGACTAATCACTTGTTGTATTGTTAGTATGTTAAAAGCTGTTTGATAGTGCACCCTTTCTTGATGTATTGCTGTTTTTAATTATTTGACATACTAGAAACTTCTTGCCAAAAGTAGAACAGACTGTCAGTGAAACTAAGTCAATATGGCATATTTGTCTAGCTTAAGTTTCCCAAACTTTTATTTACTTCTAATCTCCCTTGAATATAAGTTGGAAAAAAAACAGCTTGCTTCAATTCCTATATTGTAGGTCTTTCTCCTATCTTATCTCCTTGCTCACATCCACCCTCCTCTCATGTACCATACTCTGTCAGTTTCTCTACTCTACCTGTCTTCTCCATCTGACCCCTACCTCAGCAACATCTTTGTTCAATTATCGAGTCTCACATACAGACAAATAAACGTCTTGCCAGATATGCTTCCCTCACATTTACTACATACCTTACTTTCGTTTACCTGGCATGTTCCATCAGATTTTTCTTTCTCTTTGTAGTATTCTCAAACATTGTAGTTCTACCTACCTGTGTCTCATGTTTCTCCACACCAACTCTCATCTGTTTTTGTTTTCCATTTTTATCCTTGAGATACATTTTTCGTCTGTGTGTTACCAAGGCTCCAAATGGGAGGCAAAAAAAATATATTGCAACTCTGTAACAGCCTGTCATACTTATCGTAAGAGACTTTTAAGAAGGGTTTGGTGGGGGGTTGTTTGTAGAAAATCATAAGCCAAAACTCAACAAATATGATGAATACACAACTAAAGGAAAACATGTACAACCACTTGATGCAACATCCCTGAAGGTCACAGTTGCTGACTTATTTCTCTCTATCAGCAAAACATATGGAGTTAGTAGCTGGAATGTTAAAACATTAAATTAGTCAGGAAAGACTGAACAGGTGTCAGCAGAAATTAGAAATTTTAACATAAACATTTTAGGAGGAAGTGTAACTTGATGGATAGGAATAGGAAGAATTAAACAGCAGAGAAATTGTGCTGACCACAGAATGAGATCTAAAGAATATAGTGTAAGCTCAATGATACAGTAGTACCAACTATAGTGTAGAGCAGTTCAATGATCAGCAAGTGCGCACTCAGAATGAGATCTGAAGCCAACTATAGTGTAGAGTAGATCCTAATGATACAGCAAGTATACCAACTATAGTGTAGGAGCAGATCTCTAATATAGAAGTATGCAGCACTAGAATGAGATCGCACATTAGAGATCTCAGCAGAAGTGACTATAGGAGCAGATCTCATGACAGCAAGATCGCACTAGAAGAGATCTGAACCAACTATAGTGTAGGGGGATCTCATGATACAGCAGACAACTATATGTAGAGAGACTAATGATACAGCAAGTAGTGCAGCACTCAGAATGAGATCTAGCCAACTAAGTGTGGAGTAGATCCAATGATACCAAGTAGTACCCTTAGTGACATTCAATGATACAGCAAGTATAGCACTAGAATGAGATCTGAAGCAATTATTATGTAGTATTATTTTCAGCAGATTACAATACATATGGATAAAAAGACATGAAAGAACAAAGGTTAATACGTCTCTGAATGTACTGGCACTGTTTGAATATGACCTAATTTTTCATGATGTGTAGTGGAAGCTGTTTGAAAGACTGGACTAAGACTAAACAAGGCTCTTTTTTGGAGAGCTAACTGATGCAAATGTTCTCTTCTCTTCCCTCCTCTTTCTCTCTCTCTCTCTCTCTCTCTCTCTCTCTCTCCTTTCCTTTCCTTCTCTTCAAACCCCTTCTCCCCCAACCTTTACCCAAATACCTGTTTTATGTGCAGTCATTTACCATTTTGATGGGGAACAAACATACATAGATATGATCAGATAACAGTGGGGTTGAAGAGATCATTTGGGAAATATGAACTAGGTACTGTGAATGAAAACAGATTTTAAAAAGTCTGCATTTCCAACCAATTTGTAGTTTGTTCTTAAATAAAAGAATAGAAAAACAAACGTGACTGTTTTAATTTAAAATAGAGATACAGTTTGGGATTGTTGATACAGCCTGGAAACAGAAGGTGCTGCAAGGATACCTCTTATCTCCATTTCTTCTTTTCTGACTGTCTATTGACTGCAACAATAGCAATGTAACAGTACAGGAATGCAGCGGACTATGACTAGCCAGCTTGAAGATCTGAATTTTGCAAGTGACATAGTTCTGCTTTCTCATAACCATTTCCAGATCCTAGATAGAGAAATAGATCAAGCAAATGGGGTAAAACATACACAAGGAATAAACATAGATCATGCAAACAAATGAGTATACTAGAATAAACAGTTCTAGAGGATGTGGTTTCATCTGTATATATTAGCTATACACATAGAGATAAGAATGTAGAAACAGATAAGGATATTACCAACAATGTAAGAAACAAGAGGAACTCTTAGTGCACTATAGGAAATAATATCTAAACAGATAACAAAGAAGATAAATATGAGGATTATCAAGTGTTATTTTTAACTCTGTTGTATTTTTGTATGGCTCAGAAACATGGACATTTTAACAGTCATTTGGAAAGCAGGATTAATGCATTTGAGATGTGAATATACAGAAGAGTTGGTCCTGTTTCATGGAAAGAGACAAATAAAGATTAGAAAAACTAGTCATGAGGAAAGAATTACTACAGGAAATAGAAAATAAATAATGAACTTATTTTGAACACATAAAGAGACATGGCACATTGATCAAAACCTTATTAGAGGGGGAAACTGATGGACGATGAGCATGAGGAAGACTTAGACACAAGTGGGAAGGAAATTCAGGAGATTGACAAATTACAGCCTGGCAGAGTGCACCAGGTAGGTAAGAGAGATCTATTGCAGCCAAACTACTATACAGAGATGACTTCTGATGATGATAGTAAGTATAGGGATATGAAAAGATATCAAATCCAGTACTAAACTGAGGATGTTTAACTCAAATGTCAAGTCAGTTCTTATGACTTGATGGCTTTGGTTAGGGCACACATTAAGACTAGCAAATGGTATAGCAAGATGAACTTTGTTCTGGAGCCCACAAGGAAAGAGAAAGAAGAATATTTTTTTTAAACCAGGGGAGAAGAGCACCACAAACAGACATTGGAATACTTGGGAAGACATAAAAAGACATGGAAAGGATGTCGCAGAACAAAAATAAATTGCAAATGTTTGTTGAGGGAGATATGTTATTTATGATCTTCTTCTTCTTCGATCGTTCTAGGCCTGTTTTAATCATTCTCATTGTGATATATAAACAGCCAAACATCAGAACGTGATGTACGTGCAACCAGCCTTCAGCACCTATTTGAGCTCAGTTGCTTATCCTTCGGTGGGGTGTTCGTTTTCAGCCAGCTTTTTGATTTACTAGGGTGAGCTTTCCTAGGTTCGATCAGCTTTGCCATATTTTTGGGCTTTGTGATCTACACCGGGACAGTGAGTTACGCTGTTTATGCCCGTTCTGACTGAGAAATATTTCTCGGGGCTTGTAAGCTTATCCTCGGACGAGCGTCTTACTCAGTATAAAACACCGTGTAAAGTATCGGCCTTCGCCAATGTTCAGACCGAACTTCCTGTTTGATCCATACATTGTCGGCCTTGCTTTACCGTACATTTTGAGTTTGATCCGGAGAAGGAACATTCTCAGCCTTTTCTAGACGCGCATTAGTACGTGGCAATTTGCAATTAACCTCGAAAGCACTGGCATGGGGCGAGTACAAACAATGTAGAGGGTCGTTTCAGTTGGCACTATCAGCGTAACTGAGGATTTTGCGCTCGCCGCCATCACCCGTCCCAGTTATTCGGGATGTTATTCGACTGCAATCAAACCTTGCCCGGTTGCCCCAAGGCTGGCAGTTCCGTTAGGCATCACCAACCTCAGTTCTTCCGGGATGTTAATTTTAATCGCACAGTACCTTCACAGTTTTCCCAGGGGTAGTTTCGTTATGCACTAAACGCAACTTGTTCTTTTGCGCTGGGCAAACCTTGCCCAGTACATGTATCTGCACCAGGCTACCGATGCGGGGTCAGTTGCAATCTTCTCTCGCACCAACACGAGGGTAGACTTTTATTCGTTACGGTCCTGTCTTTTTTATTCTTGCCGACGGGCTGGCAATGTTTGCCCCCTCCTCAGGGCTTCGAGCTTCGCCCTACGTGGGCATACGTTTGGTCACTGGATGCACCTCTCATCCATGTCTGAGACGTTTCGTTGCTGTTTCTTTGCGTTCAGGGACTTGGGCAGTATCTTGTTGGACATTGGTCAGGAGATTTGTGCATTTTGTTTGTATGTATCTTTATTGTATTTCCGTAATTGCACTGCTACCACTATCAGTAGTTTTCTCTCCCGATCCCTGCCCCTCTTAGCCAGACCGGAACCAGAGTCTGTTTCAGGGTCACCGCGTGGAGGTTGGGGCAGGGTCTTGGTTAGCGCGCGCCCTCGCTAACCCTGGCTCATGTTACCATCATGACCTCATGAGCCTTTGACCCCGGATCGTGTCATCTATTGAACCTCGACTGATTTAATGAGCCATTCGCGGTTTCACCGTGAGACAGTGTGAACTTAGACATGCATGGCTTAATCTTTGAGACAAGCATATGACTACTGGCAGGATCAACCAGATAGCTGTCATGGACGAGACTGGACCGACAATGCTCGGGGTAGGAGACAGCGCTCTGTGCAGAGCGGATCCCAGAATCCCGGCTAAAATGCGAAATTGAGCGAAACGACCGAGCGCTCGCTTCCCACAGTTTTGCCGCAAGACTTGCGCCTGCCAAGCAAAACGACACAATGTTACTACCTGGGACCCACAAGCTCGTTGCGAGGCCGGGCCTTTAACGAGACCACCGTCGAGCGTTTACAATTTTAGACTGACTGCATCACATCGCGACCGAGAAACTCCGATATACGGACACACACACCACCAATAAGACCGCGCGCGCGAGCGAGTCTTAATAGCAGACGCTACCTTGTCCCTTATTTGCTGGGAGCCTCGTTCGCGTGAAAAAGCGAGGAGGCACGCGCATTTATGATCTGTTTACACCTATACAGGTTGTCTAGATCTACTGATGAGGAGAGTACTACTCTTAGCTATATATAGGTTATAAGTTAGGTTGTCCAGATCTACTGATGAGGAGAGTACTACTCTTAGCTATATATAGGTTATAAGTTAGGTTGTCTAGATCTACTGATGAGGAGAGTACTACTCTTAGCTATACATAGGTTATAAGTTAGGTTGTCTAGATCTACTGATGAAGAGAGTACTACTCTTTTACAACAATACCACACACCCATAGAGCTCGATTAACCTGGGTGATTAGCTAGGGTGAAAGCTTCTTGAACATTTGACTTACAACTCAAACCTAACCCTGATCGATTTCCACCCTCTTGGTCTGCTAAATACTTACCTTGGTCTTCTAAATACTTACCTTGGTCTGCTAAATACTTACCTTGGTAAGAAACACTTTGCTGATGTTAAAGAAGTTGAACGTGAGGTGTAAATGTGGCTAAGATAGCACTTCAAAGATTTCTATGATGCAGTTATTGGGGAACTAGTAAAGATATGAATATGAGAATCAATGTTTGCAGAATTGTTGTTGAGAAATAAGAAAGTATGTAAGTACCAACAAAATGGTCAAGTTTGCATCTCAGTTTTTTTTTTTTTAAATTAGCCATTTGTGATTTATTATCCGACTTATCCTGGTATTAATGAATTGGCACAGTGAAATATATGGGAAGGTGGGATACATAACACAGGATGGATGCCGTAAATTCCAAATGTAATCATCCAAACGTGCGCAGTGAAAGACCATTGTAGCAAGGAGGCATTACAAAGCTGCCACAATTAACAAACTATAGCCAGAAAACTGATAAACTTACTTATGATGCATGGCCTCTCTACATTACTCACTATTCTATAGAATGCTTTCGGTCAGGCCATGGATGCTTGTTCTCAGCAAATGGTAAGCAGGCACATTTAGTGCTATGTTATCACTTGCAAAGTTTCCTTTCAGTTTTGAATTTTGACATTTCGTTAGTTTTGTTCTTAGTGGTTTTTTTTTGTTGCTATTGACAGTTGAGCTGTTTACTAGGGTTAGTACCTTAGCTGTTTCGTATACAGTCTTCTACAACAGAACTTCAGGAAAGAAGGCGAGAGGAAGACCACGAAAAAGATGGTTAGATTACATTACAGAATCCTTTCAGAAAGCAAAAATAATGATCACCCAGGCCACTAAAGCAGCGCAAGACAAAAAGAGAAAACCACAACACTGGGCAACAACCCGGTAGCAGTGGGACAACAAAAGAAGAAATACTTGATCTGTTTACTGGCATTGTGTTATCAACAGGGTTTCCTGTTAGAAATGTTATTCAAATTAGTCAGATCATGGTCAGTTATGTATGATTTAGCTGGAAAGAAAATTAAATAGAAGTTCTTTAATAATAGAACTTGCAAAACATATTTCTAATTTCATAATTGGTATTCATGTAGTGGTCACTTGGAAGTTCTGATTTGTTTGTTGGTTTATTGTTGCTGGTATTTATATAGTATATATATATATATATCAATCCTTTCCTGTGATGGGAAATGTGTTTCTAGAGTTTCTTTTTATACACATGGAACTACAAAGCTATCACTGCGGTGTTCAATGATGTGAACTATGAAATGTCTTACCCAGATTGGATATAGACTGCAGATGTGCAACCTCACTGTAATCTAGAACAAAACATAACAAATGCTAGTTTTCATAACCATTGATAAGGTATTAGGGTCACAGTGTCATGATATATAAGAAATTATCCATGCAGAGAATTTGACTTCAGGTGTAGCTAGTACTAGACAACAACAAATAAGAAAGATATATGTATATTGTTTTATTTTTTCTGAATTAAGAAACTCATAACTGAAATTTTGTGCATTTCCTGAAATGGCAAATGTCTATTCTGTTTTCTGTGTAGACAGATGTGATAACTAATTAATATGTTCATTTTGACTTGTCTCTATAGCCTTTATCAGAGAAGAGGATACATATGAGGATGAGATGGGTAACTATGAGGAGGCTGCAGGCTGGATTGATGGTCTGGCTATTTTGGTGGCAGTTGTGGTTGTGGTTCTAGTGACAGCATTTAATGACTGGAGTAAGGAAAAGCAGTTCAGAGGTCTGCAAAGTCGTATCGAACATGAGCATAAGTTTGCAACAATCCGCAAAGGAGTGGTCGAACAAATACCTGTGGGTGACTTGGTTGTGGGAGATATATGCCAGGTCAAGTATGGTAAGTAGTAGATTTGAACTTTCAACCTTTTTGGAAAGTTTTCTTCTTCAAACGATCCATATTGACCACTTGTTAAACCACTCTTTGTGATTTGCATGTGATCTGAGCCTAAGAACTATTGTACATTGTGCCAGTTACATACAAGTAGTCCAGCACATTCGATTTCCGCGAAGCTTTTTATTTACTAGGGTAGCTTCCTAGGTCCCTACCTTAATCGCCTCTTACGACATGCTTTGTAGGTTGCAGTGTTACTATTCTTTGCTAGTGGTAGAATATACATCAGGAGACAGATGCTAGTGGTAGAATATACATCAGAGACAGTGCTAGTGGTAGAATGTACATCAGAGACAGATGCTAGTGGTAGAATGTACATCAGAGACATGCTAGTGGTAGAATGTACATCAGGAGACAGATGCTAGTGGTAGAATGTACATCAGAGACAGATCTAGTGGTAGAATATACATCAGGAGACAGATGCTAGTGGTAGAATGTACATCAGGAGACAGATGCTAGTGGTAGAATGTACATCAGGAGACAGATGCTAGTGGTAGAATGTACATCAGAGACAGATGCTATGGTAGAATGTACATCAGGAGACAGATGCTAGTGGTAGAATGTACATCAGGAGACATGCTAGTGGTAGAATATACATCAGGAGACAGATACTAGTGGTAGAATGTACATCAGGAGACAGATGCTAGTGGTAGAATGTACATCAGGAGACATGCTAGTGGTAGAATATACATCAGGAGACAGATGCTAGTGGTAGAATGTACATCAGGAGACATGCTAGTGGTAGAATATACATCAGGAGACAGATACTAGTGGTAGAATGTACATCAGGAGACAGATGCTAGTGGTAGAATGTACATCAGGAGACATGCTAGTGGTAGAATGTACATCAGGAGACAGATGCTAGTGGTAGAATATACATCAGGAGACAGATGCTAGTGGTAGAATATACATCAGGAGACAGATGCTAGTGGTAGAATGTACATCAGGAGACAGATGCTAGTGGTAGAATATACATCAGGAGACAGATGCTAGTGGTAGAATGTACATCAGGAGACAGATGCTAGTGGTAGAATGTACATCAGGAGACAGATACTAGTGGTAGAATGTACATCAGGAGACAGATGCTAGTGGTAGAATGTACATCAGGAGACATGCTAGTGGTAGAATGTACATCAGGAGACAGATGCTAGTGGTAGAATATACATCAGGAGACAGATGCTAGTGGTAGAATATACATCAGGAGACAGATGCTAGTGGTAGAATGTACATCAGGTATCATACACTATCAGTGGAATGTCTGCCTTATTATTGCTAGACATGTTGCAATGAGATGGGAGTCACTGTATCATAGTTCTGTTACACTGTTGGCATAGATGGTACAGTAATTGTTTTTCTTTTATTGATTAGTTCTGCATTTTTATTGATCATTAGTGCTGCAACTACTGATAGTGCGTTAGTTTTAAGACAAAGGACTGATTTCATTGCACATTGTTTCTCCATATCGCTCAATCCTTCATTGCAGAGATGGCATGCCAACTGCTAAGACTATTTCATAAACTCAGTGCTTTCAGCTACAAATTTAAGAATCTCTATTTTTTTTAAATGCACTTGTGAATCAAACTACGCTGTCTGGATTTAAACACACAATGTTCAGAACGCACAGCAAACGACTTTACCACAAGAGGTCCCCCAGTGTGTTTGTGGAAAGAACTATTTGCCTATTTGATTCATTATGGTTTCTGGTCCAGTTTTCAAGACATCTGCATCTGTTGTAAAGTTGCTAACAATACTGTACATCTTGCTTGTAAAGAATAAGTGTTGCTTATAATAAAATCTTTCATGTCCGTACAGATGGACAATGTTATATGCAGACACGCTAACAAGCAGCCATTCAGAGTATCATTGTTGACATAATACCTGCAATTATATTGAATGCAAAACATGCTTTCAGAATGCTTAGAAACTGTTCTGCTGTCTTAGCCATGAGATGAATTTGTTCAGGCTAAAGAAGGCTAAACAACACATAAATAATGAATTATGTTTACTCAAAAAGTGAATTTATATAAAAATGTGTATGTCATGTATAGAAACAAGTCATGGAGGAAATGAAATAGGAATGGAAAGTGAGTTATTGATCAAATATTATATTGTTGGCACAAAATATAAATTGCACTGTTGAAACTGACACAGGCAGACAAAATTACAAACAAAAATGCAGCAGTGGTGCAAATAAGAGGGGAACATTAAGAGAAAGAATAGTTTAGCAGAATACGCTGCCACAGCAAGAGACTGGAGGAAATGTTGGAGATCTGTTATAGTTGACCTTTGTGTGTGTAGATAGTACTTGATCAGATTTGACTGACAAGTTGCTAGTTCCCAGTACAGTCTACTTCTTTTAGTATTCATCAGAGATGAGACACATTAAGATAACTAAATTCCCTCAGGTGACATTCGTCTTGATTTAGTTGACCAGTGAGTAATCTAGAAAGGTGACCAACCAATGACATTTTAACTCTTAATAACTGAGATAACCTGTTATTGGATTATCTTTGGACTAAAAGTGTCTAATTACCTTTTGGACACCAGAAAGTGGTAATGATTTGTGAGCAGCTGGTATCTGATGGACAAAAACTGGACTGTCATTAGCTTGACCATTGATATTATTGTGGTCATCATCAGGTACTGTGCCGACTGGCATAGGCGATCATGAATCTCCACAACTCATTGGTGTTTGTTATCATCTCAGATGTTAACACTCCTCCGTGTCATAAAGTCAAGATGTCTAAAATGTTCCGTCTCGTCTCCTTCGATTTTACGGTTGTCACAATGTGTTCTAAATCTCCCTTCTCGTCACATGTCTGAAAAATAACGACTACCTCTTTATTATATTGGCAATACGTTGTCTCTGTGTGTCTTGGTTGTTGAGGT
Source organism: Arion vulgaris (assembly GCA_020796225.1). Classification (NCBI taxonomy): domain Eukaryota; kingdom Metazoa; phylum Mollusca; class Gastropoda; order Stylommatophora; family Arionidae; genus Arion; species Arion vulgaris. The sequence continues at coordinate 50,681,031 of CM036765.1, read as the reverse complement.
AGCCAGATTAAATATATAGACATTCAGTCCAGCTGTAGATGAGTCTTTTTTTTTTATGTGGCCAAAGGTTCCAACATTTTCTGAAGAATGTTTAGTCATTCATTCATTTATTTATTCATTCAGTAGTATATCCGTTTCATAACTTCACTCCCATGACAACTTTCCTCTCTGTCATTTGCATGGTACCTCACATCTAATACATACAATTCATCCATCACATCTTGCATCCATATTATCTACTCCCATCTTTCTGATTTCTTCTTCCAACGCCCCATATCGACCACTTGTTAAACCAATCATTGTGATTTGTACGTGATCTGAACCTAAGAGCGATTGTACATTGTGCCAGTTATGCATCTACATATAGGCCATCATTTCCGATTTCTGCACCTCTTTTTATTTACTAGGGTAGCTTCCCTAGGCCCCTACATCAGTCGTCTCTTACGACATGCCTTGTAGGTCGCAGTGGTACTATTCTTTGCTTCCCTTGCGGGCCCTGACACCACACATGCTGTCTAGATCATTCACAGCATTCTAATTTTCACACTAGATTATCTCCACTCGACCGTTGACTGACATGACTAACTTACAAAAATCAGTCACCCATCTCTTGTAGATACATGTTTAGCGCAAAGTGACTTAGGGAAAATGTCCGTTCAGACCTTAGTGTATGAACTATCTTACTTCATATTTGCAGCTCAAGTGTGTGATAGTTAGAAGGACCAATTCATTTTCTTACTTGCAGGAAGTCTAGTGTGGAACTGTACCTACAACTCTCTTATGTCTGATTCAATATGCAAACTCTCTACTTATTACAGCCGTCCCACAAAGTGACTAATACTAATTCTAAATTATCCACCTGAACACAGATATGCACAATGTATTTTATATATATATATAATTTCATGTCTGATTTGCTGGTGGGTGACTAACTATCTTGTGGGACTCTTCATTACAGGTGATCTGTTACCTGCTGATGGTGTTCTCATCCAGTGCAATGACCTGAAGGTGGATGAGAGCTCACTTACTGGAGAGTCCGACCATGTCAAGAAGGCAGAGAACAAAGATCCCATGCTACTGTCAGGTAAGTACACTCAAAGTGACTGATATCAATACAACATTTATTTGAATAATTACAGTGGAACTTTGTGGAATCCACAAGGAAAATGGAAAATTCCAAACAAATCTGGAGACTGTCATGAAAAACTAAAGGATGCTGGACAATCCTCTGGGAAGCCATAAAGAAAACAGTCAGTGACTGGGAAAAGTGGAGAACATGGAAAGGAATTAGAAGAATTTTTTACAGGTGCTGCACTGTAGACAGGAGGGGAACTCATAAGTCAAATCATGTGCTCAGATCATCACCTTAACAGTACTCTGAATTTTCTCTTCATGCCCTTTGCCAGGGATGCCTCTTCCCATGATGGTCTTCTCCAGCCCTCATGTCTCTTTATATGTCCAAAATACTTAAATTTTCTCAGTCTTATTTGTAGCATCAGGCAGCTCTCTACAATTTTGAGTTCTTTCTGGGTAGATTTATTAGTTCTAACATAGCACTTGATAATGTGGAGAAATATTGTTCTAATAGGCACCAATTTATATAGATAAGTTTAGAAACAAACAAGAAACCACAACTTGATAGTACCACATTAAATGAGTTATATGTCATTTCTAATTAATCATAAAAGAATCTGTCAGAACTGAATTATGTTTGTCCAGATAGACATATGTCACTTATTGTGTACAAACTCTTGTATATCCAGGCACCCATGTCATGGAGGGCAGCGGCAAGATGCTTGTAACAGCAGTTGGACCGAATTCACAGACTGGCATTATCTTTGCTCTCCTGAATGAATCTGAGGAAGGACAGGAGAAGAAGAAGAAGAAGGAGGATAAAGAAGCTGGTAAAGTGTTTGTACCTTGTATCCAGATATATATATATATATATATATATATAATATATCTTTAGATATTATTGTTGATGTCTTTGTATATACATATTCTTGTAGAATTATATCCAAAACATGGGAGAAACTTAACAGCATTACGATTCTTGGTGCATAATGTCATTATAATAGCATCTTGGAGATATGATTGTTTGTCAGCTCAAGTTTGCATTATTCAGTTTTTCTGTTGTTATAGTTAGATTTTTCACATTATTTGCTCAGAGCATTGGATGTATTTTCTTTAATTATTTTTGTTTATTTTTCCCCCCTCCAGATTAATGTTCCTTGTGATCCATTCTGTTTTTTATTTTACCTTTTTCTGTCCCAATTTCTATAACATTTCTTTGTTGTTGATAATATGATCTCTTTAATTTTGAACTTGTTATTTATATACATCAGTAGACAATTGAAATGTAGACACAAGTAGGCACTATTATATAAGATACCAAATTCCAGTTAGATTGTAACAAGGAGTGTACTTTATATAGATAAAACTGAACTCAAGTAGTCAGTAATGTCAATTAAGTAGGTTTTTTTATTTGACAAAACACACAAGTATATAATATTGAGAGTTGACTAACATGTGGTGTGAGATTGTGATGAGTTTTGTTGATATAAAACACAGGATGTTGGCACCAATGCTGATTTCAGTGTTTGTTTTTGTTTTAAGCAAAGTATTTGCATGCAATTGATTTATCTTGCATAATGTGTGTATAATCATCATTTATTCATGTCTCATGCATGGTCGGAGTCTATGTCAACAGATAGTAGTCTTTTTTTTTTTAAAATCCCTCCTCATCGGTTGTTAAAAGTTGAAAGTATTCGAAAAATTAAAAACAATATATTGTTGCTAACATATATATAGTGTGTGACAAAGAAATGAGAGACTTATACCAACTTCACCTCTGTCCTGCTAGGGCCTGAAAAGGAAGGAAAGAATATACAGCAATGTGTACTTGCCACGCATTTCATAAGAGACGTCTAAGGAGGGTTGGGGTAGGAGGCTGGCTACCTCACCCCGTAGAAAAGATAAGCTAACAAAAATGTCAACAATAAATGTGAGCTGGAAGAAATTTGTTGAAGACCTTTGCTCCGTTGGGATTTTAAAGTGAAGAAGAATATGAACTTGCTATTGTATTCTTAGTATCTGCACGTCTAATAAGTTTGAAATGATACAGTTTCTGACTTGAGGTTATGGTTGTTGTAGATGTAGATACTGACTGAAGACCAGCAAGCAAAGCTCTGTTCAGCATAAAGAAGGTAAATGTAGTTCTCAAAAGATATTAGTGGACATCAGAAGAATTATTGTGTGAGAGACAATTAGCAGATATTTGGATGGAAGGAAAATACAGAGAAGTAACATTGATTGTATTTGTAACTAAAGCATGGACCTCATTTGAAGAGAAATGTGTTTGATTCAATAGACAAGATAATCAATGTACAAGAAGTTCTAGACTACGTTTATGGATGTTGTCTTCTACATAGACGACATTTTACATAATTTGAATATCTAAAGGACTTTCTGAGTGAAAGCAAGAAGAGAGACCTTATTTGGATTTGGAATAGAAACAAGAGTGAGGTCAGGGATTCTAGTCAAGTTTTGGGGTTGGTTGCTAAATCACCTCTGATGAAATCCCACTGCAAGAGGTAGAATCATACATATTTGGGCAGCAATAAGGACAAAGAGGGTGGAACAGATAGAGATGTGAAAATAAGAATACAGAAGGCAAGGGGAGCTTTCATTGCACTAGGAAACATATGGAAGTCTAAAGAAATCAAATCTAGAACAAAAATTTGGATATTTTATTTCCAATCTTAAAGCAGTTCTGCTGTATGAGTAGAAACATGAACTACCAAAATAATAACGTATAAATTGCAAACATTCATCATCCGGTGCCTTCGTAGAAAAAGAGGACTGAGATGGTATGATGGGGTCACAAATGAGGAACTTATGGAGAGAACAAGACAGATTCCAGTGAACCAAGAGGTTAAAAAAGACGCTGGTGCTGGATAGGACAAACTTTGCAAAAATCTAAGGGAAATATAACGAGAAGGATCCTTTCCTGGAGCCCACAGGAACAGCAAAGAAAGGGAGAAGGCCTAGAAATATATGGAGATGAGATTTGGAGGCATAGATCAATAATATAAAGAGCTGGAGGGAGCTGTAGGAGATATCTAGAGATAGGAAGACTTGGCATGAGTTGGTTGAGGACCTATGCACCAATCTGGGTTGAAAAGGCAGAGAGGGAGACACTTCATTTAAGCACTTAATGTAGTGGCCTTGGTAATGAAAGTATGGATGGACATGGTTCCATTTATCACAAAAAATGCAGATGTCATGAGATAACCTTGAGTCAACAAGTAGAAGTGAAAACATCTTCAGGCAGCCAGTTATGGGATGAAAACATCTTCAGACAGCCAGTTATGGGATGAAAACATCTTCAGGCAGCCAGTTATGGGATGAAAACATCTTCAGGCAGCCAGTTATGGGATGAAAACATCTTCAGACAGCCAGTTATGGGATGAAAACATCTTCAGGCAGCCAGTTATGGGATGAAAACATCTTCAGGCAGCCAGTTATGGGATGAAAACATCTTCAGCCAGCCAGTTATGGGATGAAAACATCTTCAGGCAGCCAGTTATGGGATGAAAACATCTTCAGACAGCCAGTTATGGGATGAAAACATCTTCAGGCAGCCAGTTATGGGATGAAAACATCTTCAGACAGCCAGTTATGGGATGAAAACATCTTCAGGCAGCCAGTTATGGGATGAAAACATCTTCAGGCAGCCAGTTATGGGATGAAAACATCTTCAGGCAGCCAGTTATGGGATGAAAACATCTTCAGGCAGCCAGTTATGGGATGAAAACATCTTCAGGCAGCCAGTTATGGGATGAAAACATCTTCAGGCAGCCAGTTATGGGATGAAAACATCTTCAGGCAGCCAGTTATGGGATGAAAGATCTTCAGGCAGAGGAGCATTGATTAAGATAATGTAGGCAGCCTAGTTAAAGGATGGAGACATGGTCCATTTTCCAGTGCAGATGTCATGGAGATAACCTTCGAGGCAACAGTTTTGGGAGTGAAACATCTTCAGGCAGCCAGTTATGGGATGAAAACATCTTCAGACAGCCAGTTATGGGATGAAAACATCTTCAGGCAGCCAGTTATGGGATGAAAACATCTTCAGGCAGCCAGTTATGGGATGAAAACATCTTCAGGCAGCCAGTTATGGGATGAAAACATCTTCAGGCAGCCAAGTATAAAATGAAATTGTATAGTAAAGAACTAATTAATTTGAAGCAAATCTTCCAATAAGTATCAAGTTACTACTGAAAAATTGATCATATCTTATCTCTCAATGTCACTGGCAGATGTTCATTTAGTCGTAGTTAAAGGTAATCTCAACATTTCATTATAGCATAACTTTTCAAGACTTTGCCGGTGTTACATGTCTCTACAAGTCTGTCATGTGTTTGCTGTCATATTCTACCAATCCTTCTCTTGACTATTGTGGCTGTGTTCAGGCTTGTTATAATCATCTGTATTTATTTATCAACAATATATTTCAATTTGTGTGTACACAGCAACTTCTGTTGTGTTGTGCATATATACAGATTCATATGTTGTACAGTATAGTGGACTTTTTCTTTCTTTTTTTCTTTTGCTTCTTCAGAGCATCTCATATTTCAAAAATAAAAATTAAATAAACCGCACAAAAAGTAAACAACAAAACTAAATATAACAAATTTGGACGTCCTCATTTATATTTGTTTTTGTTAAAACCCCATGAATGTGATTTTTGGGTTTTTAGTTATCTGTTGTCCGATAGACTTGAGCTGTATTATGCAAATCTTACGTTCTCAACCAGTCCCATGGAAGAGAAGTAGTAGATTTTGACATCAGTAGATCAGATAAATAAATTTCCTTTTCTATTTGTTAAGACTTTTGTCAAATTAATTTTGTGTGTGTATTAATGTACAAATGGAAACCTATTTTATATGTCCCATCCACCTTTATCAAAATTGCCAGATCATCACACAGATAGATTTGTTTTTTGTAACCAACAATTATGTGTTTTGTGTTCTTTATTATGCTAACTTGGACATGTGTTATGTTCTTTTGTTTGGTGTATTTTGTAGAAGATGGTAGAGACCTGATTTCTGGTCTTTTTTAGAATGTTTTCTGTTAGCTTTTCTGTAATAAGGATATGATGTGTATTCATTTGTTTTCTTTTATCTGTGCTATGGACACTGTGTCAGTTGTCAATTAATATGTTAGAGAGATCTGATGTGTTTTAACTAGTCTTATATTCTGCTGTTTTGTTGTACATATACAGACTTCAGTAATATCAGCTTAATATATCTGTGTTACAGGTCTACTACAGTAATATCAGCTTAATACATCTATTACAGTGTTTATTCCATTGTCAGCATATTGCTTATCTATATCTCTGGTAATGTCGAGAAATTATTTGTTGGGCATAAAGACAAAATCCTAACCTGAACAGTTTTGCTGTGACTGCACTGGCCCTGTGGCCATTAAATTCCTCTAGTTCAAGTACCCCCTTGTCCTACACTGCCCTAAAAAGTGGTAACACAGGCAGTAAAGACAGTTTTAAAAGACTATTACATTGTTTATTCCAGTAATATCAGCTTAGTACATATCTAGTACATCTTAACAATGATATCTACTTCAGATAACTACCCAGTCTTTTCTCTTTATCTGTTGTATTTCTCTTTTTAATGATCTTCTGATAATCATAGTCAGTCGTTATCTATAGTTGACATTGAGTAATCATTGACTCTGACAGAATAAGTTGCTAATGTTCATTATGATAGTCTTGTTGAACTTTTGTCTGTGATTTGAGAGCAAAGAATTGGACCACTGAACCTGGCTGATTTCCTTCTTACACAGTTGGTAATAGAGATTTATTGCTGAGTCATTAACTGCTATGGCTGTATCTAACAAAACACCAAGCACTCCTCATCACCTCACATGTTTTATGCTAGTTACAACTGGTGATTTCATTGTTCAAACACAAGATAGATGGTTGCACTATTAACACTTATGCACACATCCCAACATTAGACAAGTATTATTGTATTTGATAATGAACAAGGGCACACTTCATCAACTATAGCTAGCTGAGACGAGAAATGAATAAAGATGTTTATGTAGAGAACATATTTTGGAAACATTCGTTTTGTTAAACTCTTAACTCCATCACACATAATACTGTCAAGTAAAGTGAAGAACCTGTTTAAATACCATGAGATTTATTGGGGAATGTAGTTTTGGGCATGCAGAAAACTATTACATGTGCAGGATGGATAAACTAGTTGACATTATGTCATCTTTATATCTAATTGAGGCTCAATCATCCTTACAGTTGTTGACTGGTGGGGAAATCCCACTCATCTGAAGATGAGACTCACTTGGAACAAAAAAACACATAGAAAATACAGATGGAAGACTTGGATTACTTAAAAAACTGGCAGGTACCAACTGGGGAGCTAATGAAACCACACTAAAGAAAGTTTACAGTGGTTCGGTTTACCTAGAGTTCGGCTCAACAACACGGCTACAACTGCCAACTCACATCTACAGTCATTGGACAGAGTACAAAACTAAGCACTTAGGTGTAGATTTTTATGGCTCTGGTGATTATCCTATCTCAGAGATGCAGAAAACCATGGAAGTACAGGCACTGGCATACAGAAGAGAAACCAAAAGTATGATCCAGGTAGAGAAATACACCAGTATGCCCTTGCATCCAGTGAAAGCAAGGTTAAATGATCTGGCACTCGGATGACTAAAATGTAGAAGCTTCATGGCTATTTTGAAATGTAGTTGTCCGTAATTATCTTTTCTTCTGCTAGTTCTCACGGAAAGATACCATATAAAATATGGGTTAGTTATACACAAGGATAGCATTTTCACAGCTACAGTTTTTTTAAGCGCTCACACACACACACTGACCATGTCTTGTAGATTGTAATCACAGGTATTACCAAACTTAATCTAACTTTAAAGAATCTTCCATCTTTGCTCTTGTACCTTACTCTTCTCAATGAACCATAGGGCTGTAATTTATCAATGATATTTCTAGTAGTTTGTTAATTTGACACTTCTACTGCAACATAGTTTTGAAATTGTTCGTAACATTATATCAATATCTCATTACAGTTTGTAGAACATAACCATTTTCACAGATTGTGGTTGTTGGTGCTAACCCCCAACACACAATAGATAGCAGATTGTGTAGCCCATTTTAGACATATTGGTTACTAATTGAAGTTTAGGATTAAGGAAAGCTAACTTTATAATACCACATCTTATGAGTTATAGTATTGTGTCAGATATAAGTAATCATAGAGAAGACTGTCAGTGCTGACTGATGTCCAACTTGAAGAATGAATGCATGAACAACTATTTAGCTTTATAAAAAGTATACACATATAGCCTGTCATTGTTATATTGGATTCAACATGTGGTTGAACTTCATTACTCAGTATGTGCTTGCATGGACGATTGTCTTTGACAATTGTTAGCTTTGAATTGTATTCTCATAAATTTATAGTGTCAGAGAGGAGAAGTTACAGTGGAGAGACTAGCTCATATAACATCACCAGTCTTTGAATAGCTTAGCCTGAACAAATAAAAGTAGAAGACAATGAGGACAGTTTATATAACATGGTCAAGTGAAGACTGTTGCTTAGCCTGAAAATAAAAGGGAGTTGTTAAAGAGATTAAGTGAGGACAGTATGCCTCTGAAGTCAGAGAAGGCGTGATGGTGAACACTAAAAATAAGGAAATGCCTTCATGCAAAAATCAGTCAGAAACTCCCTGATTACATCTGAATGCAAGAAGAAGGAGGACAGCGGACTTAACACCAGTTTTTGGCATTTTCTAACCTGGAAAGAAAGACACCACAGAGAGACAGTTTCGGATGACTTCAAAACCAATGACAGCTTGCCCTCATTGAATGACAAAGTTTTTTGTGTGCAGTGATTTGTGGGATAGCCATTTTCTTTACTTAGTACTTTGGTCAGATGATTTTGGCCTCCGTCATCAGCCTGATTGATATGGCAGCTATGAGCAACGCATGTTCTAATCTCTCATAGTTTGCATTCTTCTCTAACTCTCTAACTTGCAGGGGTGGACAGACGGGACCAGGAGCAGAAGAAACCACGTAAGTCTCTTGTCCATGTGTCTGTTATCCCATTAACCGCATGTCATTTTCCCCCCTTAATTTTGTGTGTGTTGCATATGTTCTTGAAATATGCAGGTTTTTAATTCTGTTTGGTTCTAATGAAAACTACTGGTAGAAATAATGTTCTTAATATGTGAAATACACGTTATTATGCAGTATTAAAGCTGTACCATGTGGTGATGGTGGTTGTGGTGGCGGCAATGAATAGCTACTGCACTGCAGAATAGATATATTACATGCATGACTTGTCTAAATATGATCAAATTGACAAGAAACACAGAGAAATAGACATTTTTGGGGGGATTGTGTCAGACAACTGGTATCTTAAATGTTAACCAGTCGGAGAGTTCACATTCTCATAACAATTTTGAGAGCAACTTGATTATATGTCTTCAGTGAAGAAGTACACAATATTAGATATGTGAAATATTACAAATAGGAAACAGTAAGTATTACATATGTGAAATAGTATTACATCTAGGACAAATTGTAAGTATTACATATGTGAAATAGTAAGTATTACTTCTAGGAAAAATTGTAAGTATTAGATATGTGAACTAGACATGAAAGTATAGTTCTATTTGAACTTAGCTTTAGCAGTGAGTTGTGAAGATAACATCATATCAGTGATTGACTAATCTGACATGCATTTTATGTTGTGTTGTAAGTCAACTTTCTGACATCTGAGATGCCAGAGAAGAATCATAAGTCAGTCTTAACTTTAAGCGAGTTGTAAATAGTTATATATAGTCACAGTACTCTAGTTGTTACCACAGAATGAAACCGACTACATGAAAGTGGTGAAACAGTTTGAATAAATATTATCAGAAATAATCATTTGATAGTTGTTTGTATTGAATTGTAAATGCTAATATTTAGAAAATGTTAGGGTAATATATATATGTGATGGATTTGTCTCTATCGGGACATAGGGTTTATGTTGGTGAATAGAACAGAGATTTCATCTGGTAAATCATATTTACCAGTAAATAACCATTTGTGCTTGCAGCTTATGCTTTGTGCATAAATTAACCAGCAGATTCTACCAGCTCTATACCACTCTGTCTTTCCAAAGCTTATATCTCTTCTGTTCAGTTGAAACTTTATCATCATTTCTTTGCTTTCATTTGCAGTGATAAAGACACAAATACAGTTGACATTGCTATTCTTTAATTTTATTATTGCTAGTTTGTGGACATGTGCTTCTGGAATAGCAATCTTTATTATCAGTTTGTTTGGATTAGTGGTCATGTATAAGTTGTGATTGTGGCTAGCTTAGATTAGTGGTCATGGATAAGTTGTGATTGTGGCTAGCTTAGATTATTGGTCATGGATAAGTTGTGATTGTGGCTAGCTTAGATTAGTGGTCATGGATAAGTTGTGATTGTGGCTTGCTTAGATTAGTGGTCATGGATAAGTTGTGATTGGGGCTTGCTTAGATTAGTGGTAATGGATAAGTTGTGATTGTGGCTAGCTTAGATTAGTGGTCATGGATAAGTTGTGATTGTGGCTAGCTTAGATTAGTGGTCATGGATAAGTTGTGATTGTGGCTAGCTTAGATTAGTGGTGAAGATTAAGTTGTGACTAGTTAGCTTAGATTAGTGGGAAGATTAAGTTGGACTAGTACTAGATTAGGGCTGAGTTTAGTGTAGTCATGGATAAGAAGTTGTGATTGGGCTTGCTTAGATTAGTGGTCATGGATAAGTTGTGATTGTGACTAGCTTAGATTAGTGGTTAAGATTAAGTTGTGATTGTGGCTTGCTTAGATTAGTGGTCATGGATAAGTTGTGATTGGGGCTTGCTTAGATTAGTGGTATGATTAAGTTGTGATTGGGGCTAGCTTAGATTAGTGGTTAAGATTGAGTTGTGATTGGGGCTAGCTTGGATTAGTGGTTAAGATTAAGTTGTGATGGGGTACGTTTGTTAGATAAGTTTACATTTAGTTTGGTTAGATAATAAAGTTGTGACTGTAGTTAGCTTACATTAGTGGTTAACGTTAAGTTGTGACTAGTTAGCTTAGATTAGTAAAGATTAAGTTGTGACTGTAGTTAGCTTACATTAGTGGTTAAGATTAAGTTGTGACTGTAGTTGGCTTACATTAGTAGTTAAGATTAAGTTGTGACTAGTTAGCTTAGATTAATGTTTACCAGAATGATCTGTTCTGACTTACGAGTCTGATGTTGAACTATATTAGCAAATCATGACAAGATGTGAACATAGCAAGTTTCTTGTCCAGAGATAATTGTGTAGAGAGTAGTAAGTCAATATCACATGATACTTGTTGAGACTGGAATAAATAAATAATATATGTCAGAAATAGTTGTACCGGGTGATGGGAGCAACAAGTCACCACTCAAGGTCATTTTGTCTCCATCTATAATTATATCAGCATAAGTTCAGATTAGAAGTTCTCTCACTTATGTTATAGGTTACATTTTGCATGTTCTTTCATTGATTATATTTGATGCTGTCTCTGCATCTAATGTTTGTTATTACCTTCTCAGATCTCTCATTGTTTTACCAATGAAGATTTTGAAGTCTGTTCTTTTACTTTTTTCCCCCTTCAAAGCACAACATGATGTCTCCTTTAAACCTAAATGTCCATTTTGTAAAAAGAAAGGTGATAACAGTTTGTAATATTTTTTTCCCAGGATTTAAACAAAAACTAGTTTGTGCCCAGTGATTATTTTTTTCTTCAAAGTTTTAAAATATGCAGGCATGCTTGATTTGATTTTCAATCCCCTCCTTTGCCTTCAACCATCATTCCCTCACCATTTTCACCATGATCTATTTTTAAAATGTTTCCAATCAATTTGACAAAAGCAAAATAAATGGTTAATATTTAAACCAAAGACATTCATTAATTCAATCAAAAGAAATGGTCATACGTTGACCAAATGTTTGTTTAGCTAGTACAAAGGTGTCTTCAACCACACCAGCATGAGTTTGCTTTGTGATAATTTGATGAGTGTAACTTTGAACAGAATGCACCTGTACAGGATTCTCTAGTGCTGAAATGCATGACAGCTTTCATCTAGTTGTAAAAGTTCAATGGTGGATTTGGAAGATGTCATTTTGTTCAATATATTTGTTGTTGTTGTTGTGTGTGTGTGTGCCCTCAACCTCACCCATCCAAACTGCAGTTGACAGTCACAGTGTTTGTGTCATTGAACAATAGTTTAGCTGTTTGGAGAGAGTGGACAAAACCAATATTGTTTGTATCTTTGAGCGTAGCAAGGATGTTATCATAATCCATGATTCTAATTTGATATATGTTTAACAACATATTGCCAGTCAGTGGAAGCATTCAAACTGAAAACTCATATAGTAGATCTTCTCTCCCTACCACTAATAAAGATTCCATGTAGTTAGTATACACAAGCATTAGATCTTCTCTCCGTACCACCAATTTAGATCTATCCCTACATCTGGTAATTTCTTATAGCATTCACAATATTAGCGAGAGTTGGATAATGAGTATAGAAAGCAAATTGAATCCATTTGAATATAGATAACTGCGAAAAATAATGAACATAAAATGGGACGAATTCAGGAGAGATGATGAAATCAAATGTCTGGTCAACCACTAGTAACAACTGTTATAAGAAGGAGAAGATGGAGGTATGTTGGGCATACCTTGAGAAGAAATGATCAAAGAATACCAAAGTATGCATTGAAATGGAAGACAAAGGGTTCAAGAAAGAGAGGACGCCATAGGGAAACCCTGAAACAAACTTTACTGAGAGAGGCAAGAAATATTGGACTCAATTCCATGGAAGAGATTGATTGAGTTATCCAGGACAGAGCAGTATGGAAAGTTGTGTGCATGCCCTATGTAACATATAATGATACGATAGGAATATATATATTTATTCACGATATTGGTCTGATCTTGTCTCTACCACTATGCAAGATCTCTTGTAGCATACACAATACTACATCGTCTCACCCTACCATTACAATGGATCTTCTCTCTTTGCCATTAACTCCTTATGGACCAAACGCCATATAAAAGGGCATTTTTATTCTAAAAGAAATGGCTTGTAGTAAAAACATGGCTTTTGCCTGGTCCACTGAGAGTTAATAAAGACCTATACATGTTATGTCCACATTTCCGACCTGAATAACTGTTGCCAACTCAGTTGTGGGCATCGTTCATACAGACATTGGAAATGTCTTGCTTTCAACTAAAGTAGCACTCTCCCATGAACCTTAAGGAAACAACATTGTTTGCTCATGGGTTTTATTTTTTGTATCTACAATTTAACTAACATGTATAAATCTATCTGGTAATATTAATACTAAAGAGATTATACGAATCAAGTACAAGAAATATACCGCAAGATGTTGGCTGCTTGGAGCTTGTGTTTACCAACGTTAATGAATGGGGTTCTATCAATATCTTGGTACAGGATATTTGTTACCTTTAGGCTGATGGTCAGATCTAATTCTTTGAATGCTGCAGCAAATCTGTCCAGGAGATATTGACTTTTTTCCCTCTGTGTTAATGCTGCATCATCAGCAAACAAATGTTACTTAATGGTGATCCTCTGGACTTTTGATATGAGCCATATTAAAAAATAATAATCTTTATTTTGTATCAGCTGATTTAAAAGCATGGGAGAGAAACAATGAGAAAAATATCCCAAAGAGTGTGGGTTAGAGTAAACACGTAAAAACAAAGTACTACAGTTTTACAAAATACATAAACAGTGACGATAAAACAGCAACGTTTCGACCAAAAGGCCTTTATCAAGCAAACAATACAACAAGAATGACGAATTTGGGGAACACTACAAATGGACGATTACATGTGGAAACATAAACCTATCTGATGAAAATCTGGGAATAAAACGAACAACGAAATGAGTGCAACACAAAAAACCGAAAGTGGAAAAGGAGAGGAACAATAAACAATACAGTGGATAAATGACACATATATGGAGCAAACACACATATAGATAACAAGGCACAAGATAAGACAGTACTAAGAAGCATAGGAATGTAATGCGTTGAGTCCAAGAGGTCGCAAAGTGCCATAGAATGAAATAAAGACGGTTCTCCAGGCGAATCGACTGCGATCATCGGAGGAACATGATCGGATGGCTGTGACCTGGACATCGTCAACTCCTGAATGGCCAGTATCATTGAAATGAGTGGCCACAGGAGTCCAGAGCATGCGAATATCGCGTAAGTGTTGGGCGAATCGGTCACTGAGCCTCTTACCGGTTTCACCAATATAGGCCTTATGGCATCGTTGGCAGGTGATAGCATAGATGATATTGCGGGACTCACACGTGAAACTGTCTTGAATGGTATAGGTAGCTTTTGGAAAGAGACAGTACGGGTCTGTATTACATATGCACATGTATTACAGCGCACGGCCACATTGGATGGTGCCAAAGTGACTCTGGATGTTAGGCTTGAGGCAACTGTGTACCAACAAATCCTTGAGGCTTCTGTCCCGTCTGTACGCCACCAAAGGATAGTGTTGAAGACTGAACGTGTCTCAGGATCAGACTGAAGAATAGGAGATGATGGAATAAGACCTTTTTCACCAGGGAACTATGAGGGTGGAAAGTTAAGATAAGTTTAACCCTGTCAGACTTGGGGGTTCTAAGTATGTGAGAGAGGGCCTCCTGGCAGCAATTAGCTTTGGGTGGGAAATGCATAGAGAAAGTTCCATCGAACACCACTCTACCCTTCATTCTTCCTTTCTCTAATCATGTATTGTCTCACAGCATCCGAAGAATTATTATGAAATGACATGATTTTAGACAGCATAGGCTGTTGATCAAGTAATTTTCAAGAAGTTTAGAAAAGATAGTTCTATTCATTAGGTCAAATGCTTATGTTAAATCTATGAAAGCAAGTAATAAAGAATGTTAACATTGTCATCTGAATCATGAAATCCTGTCTTTGTAATGAAGAATTCTAAAAATGCAATACATTTGCTGCAGTCATCACTGTTGGTATCATCACCTGCTAGACACTGACAGCCATGGTAGCACTATCACTGTAGCATCATCTTATAGGTGTACAATCATTGTATATTACCTGTAAAAGGATACACACTCACATGAATTTGTTTTTGAGATTTTCATAGGACAACTAATATTTCCTGTATTGTCAAGTCTAATAAGTCTAAACTCATTCTGAGTAATAACTCATCATGTAGGTTGGTTGTAGCTTACTCTCATGTAATCTCATTTCTTAGATTTTCTGTGAGATTTACATGTTTTTTTTGTAACATGCCTTTTATTTTCATAATTTTCCTGTTATTTGAAAATAGTTAGTTGTGATTTAGTTTGGTAGAATTTATTTTGTGTTTATTTGTGTCAACATGCAACTGTTGTTGATATTCAAATAAGCAAACTACAGGAAAGTCTTGACAGTAGATAGATCAGATCTGAGTACATTTTTGCTTTCAATAGTTTTTACAGAATCCACTAGGAATAAGTTTGTTTTATCCCTTTCCTCAACCCTGTCCCAAATGTTCGTATACATTGCTTTTGTTAACATCTCTAGGAACACAATAATTGATTGATTTCAAACAAAATATCAATTTTGCTTCAAACATTGAAATATTTTTATCACTTTATTTGCAATTATTTCATTTCTTGATTTTGTTTATAAACTTGTGTGATTTCACCTCTGCCTGCATTGTTTTTTGTTGCTTTTAGCTGCTTTACATATTGTTTGCATGTGTTTGCGCTTGTTGATGTGTTAATTTCTTTTTAAAAGTCTTTGTGTCTTAGTTTTAGTTAAGCAGTATTCATCTCATCATTATCATCATCAAATAGCTTGTCCTGAGCAGAACTTTGCCACCCCAACAGTCCTCCGGAATTTCTCTCTCTCTCATAGGCCAGATGTCCTGCCTCTGCAGCTGTCATGTTCAAACCATCAGTTCATCCTGAATCCATCTTCTCAGTGGTCTTCCTCTTTGCCGGTATGCCTCCTTCCATGATGGTCTTCTCCAGCCCTCCATGTCTCAAAATATCTCAATTTTCTCTTTCTTATCATCGCATCATACTTGTATAATATTGGTCATTTGCAAGCATGAGCTGGATGCGGACTCACATAATCACAGCAGAGAAGTATTCATCTCAAAGTTGTATCTTTTTTGACTTGTGTTGATCAAGTAACCGTTGACTACCCAATTTAATCTCTTGTCTGGGAAACAGTTGAAATAAGAGATGAAAACTGCTGGTAGAATTCTGCTAGACAGGCACACTCAGCGCAGTGTGGCATAAAACAAATCTTCGCTAACCACCCAAGCCAATTCTCCATACTTATACAGTAACTACCAGTTTTTCTAAGACAAATCTTCACATAACCACCTAAACCAAATATTCACATGTATACACTAGCCACCACTTCATAAATTTGGACTAACCACATAAGCCAAGTCTCCATACTTGTACAATAACCACCTACGCCATGTGTGCATATTTATATATCATAACTAACTTTGTTATATTTGTTCCATGTCACTCAAAAATATCACAGTGAGTTCCCCTATGTGGACTACACAAGAAACAGGACATTGCATACATCAGACATGATTGTGACATATCCAGCATCTGTAGCATCTTATAATACTCATTACTGCTCAAACTATAAGCACTACCGATTCTCATATATATTGATAACCTCATACATTTGTCTACTTCTCTGAACATACATGATGATTCAGTGTAGATTGGTTAATTATAGACACAAAGCCTTTTATCCCTTCTATTCATTGTCAGCACATTTCTGTACCCATGTATGCCTACTATATACATGTGATTAGTGTTGATTGTGAAGAAGACTATTGCTACTTGTGTGAGACATAACTGCACTCAATGTCAGAACTGTGCACCTAATATATTTTTATATAATTTATATACATTATTTATGATAACAGTTTGGCTAGATAATCAATGCTACAATAATCACATCAACATGATATACTCTATATTTGTTAGATATCAATGCTACAATAATCACATAAAGCATAATATACTTATATTTGTTAGATAATCAATGCTACAATAATCACATCAACATGATATACTTATATTTGTTAGATAATCAATGCTACAATAATCACATCAACATGATATACTTATATTTGTTAGATAATCAATGCTACAATAATCACATCAACATGATATACTTATATTTGTTAGATAATCAATGCTACAATAATCACATCAACATGATATACTCGTATTTGTTAGATAATTAATGCTACAATAATCACATCAACATGATATACTCGTATTTGCTAGAAATGTCCACTACCAAAGAGAAGATTGAGTAAAATCATGCACTAAAATCACATCAAATATATACTATATTTCATGCTATATAGTCTGTAACTTTTTGTAGATATATGTACAATAATCATCAAATATATATAATTTGCTAGAAATGTTCCACTACAAGGGAAGATTGCAGTAAAACTATGCACTAAAAGCAAAATATATTTACCATATTTCATGCTATGTAGTCTTAACTTTTTACTAGACAGTACGATACTGTCTAAATATATATAAATAGATAAATAAATATATATATACTTGTGTTACCTGGAAGTCACAGGTTGATGACATTGTATTTGTATCCAGATTTATTCCAGATTAACCTGTAGTTTCTCTAATGAAGAGTTGACTAGTCAAATATGTATAGTTTCAACAATTTCTTGTTGTAGTTTTGTGTTAATAATATGGGTTATTGCTGGGTTTCAGCTGTGACTATTGGGGAGAACAAAATAAAGGGTGATTCATATGTTAGATGTAACCTAGGACAAGTAGTATTATATTGTGATTATTGCTTTGTTTTTTGAACTGTTTCTAAATACATCTATCTTTCCCATCACTTTCACTGTCTATCTTTCATCTTTCTCTCAATCTGTCTTGTCTTTTTATTCATCAGTCTTCCTACCTGTATGTATCTTCATCCACCTTTCTTTCAATGCATATGTCTCAAATCTTCTCTCCCCATCTGTGTCTTCTTTTGTCTGTATGTGAATCTTTCTCTTTATTTATCTGTCTTCACCCATGTCTCACTATCTCTTCATGATTTCTCTAAAGATGTTTATAGATAAGAATAAATATATGAGACATGTAACATTTTGTAATACTACATCAAGGTCTTGAGTATGATCTGTCTACAAGTTAACATATCTATGTATGTCAAAATAAGACTGATGTATTGTAATAAGACTAACAACAAATGTATTGTAATAAGATAAGACTAACAACTAATGTATTGTAATAAGATAAGACTAACAACT
This sequence comes from Arion vulgaris, assembly GCA_020796225.1. Classification (NCBI taxonomy): domain Eukaryota; kingdom Metazoa; phylum Mollusca; class Gastropoda; order Stylommatophora; family Arionidae; genus Arion; species Arion vulgaris. Next base: position 50,662,585 of record CM036765.1, on the reverse strand, counting down.
AATGTATTGTAATAAGATAAGACTAACAACTAATGTATTGTAATAAGATAAGACTAACAACTAATGTATTGTAATAAGATAAGACTAACAACTAATGTATTGTAATAAGATAAGACTAACAACTAATGTATTGTAATAAGATAAGACTAACAACTAATGTATTGTAATAAGATAAGACTAACAACTAATGTATGGTAATAAGATAAGACTAACAACTAATGTATTGTAATAAGATAAGACTAACAACTAATGTATTGTGATCTTCTTCTTCTTATGTCGTTCTTTACGACCAATTTTAATCACTTTTTGTGATATGTTTGATCTTGCCAAGAACGTGTATACGTTGCACATTGGTTTGTAGGCCCCTAAGCATAGACTCTACATGTTTAGACACATGCATCGATTTCAGCCAAACCTCCTTAGTGCTCTTAGACATGCATGGCAGATAACAGTGGTTCTATTCTTTACACCCCAAATTTGGGCCGTAATGTATTGTGATAGATAAGACTAACAACTAATGTATTGTAATAAGATAAGACTAACAACTAATGTATTGTAATAAGATAAGACTAACAACTAATGTATTGTAATAAGATAATACTAAACAACTAATACATTTTGTGAGATGGACATAATTAAGTTTGAAAGAAACAGTAATACATTTGAAAAGTTGAAAGTAGCCCTTGTGGTGTCATGTTAAAGCTAAGAGAATTTCACAATCTGTTAGTATTATTTGAAACAGTACAATAAATCTACAATGGGTAAGAATATCACACAATCATTATAAGAAAAGTCTGGTAATAATATGCTTAGAAGTTCTTGTGTTGTCTGCATGATTGTAGAAGGGAAATCTAAGATGACTTTCAGAGCTTTCACATGCTTTCTGTTTGAGAGTTCCACAGTCTTATCCATATCTGTCAACTGATGTAGTAGTCTTGAGAACTACCAGCTAATATTGTTGTTGCATGCAGAATTCATTAAGCATGCTGTGGCTACTGCATCGTCATTTATTTGCTTTCATCAAACAAGAGATGACACTTCTACTACTACCTGTTTATGAACTCATCTACTGGCACATGCTTCAAACTGATGAACATACTGAATTTTGTATTGAACATTTTGTATTTATCCACATGCTGAATCAATGACAGGTTCTAGCATGGAGAGATAGTATTGCTTTTTTATGTTTGCTATCAACTGTAATATTTTCTCAATTTAGAAATATCTGCTAGCTACTATGTTGAATTTAATGGCTCGTTCAGATATGAAGATTGAATTTAGTGTTATCAAATATGTAGGATGCTAAGGAAGGCAGCACTAATGAACATATCTACCAACCACTGTCTTTTCAAGAGATCAAAACCCTCAAAAAGAGCAAATCTGCAGTAGACTGAGAGACAAACACTGAATATGATTATGGAAAATATTTCTTCAAAGACATTTGCAGAACATTCAGTTCATTATATTTTTGCCTACATACTGGACACTGCAGACTCAACAGACGCTTGCATAGACTACGAATATGTCAGACAGCACTCTACCAGAGTCAACATGTGAGACAGACACTGGAGCATGTCCTGCAAGACTGTCCTCTCCGGGGGGAACTGAGAAGCAACACGTGGCCACACCGAGTTCGCCTGAAAAACTTAAGTTTTAGGGAAATCTGACAGACATTGAAGCTGACTGCTCACTTTGTGGTCCATGGTGGATTAAGCGCATGACCAGAATACATATGATTTGTTGAACAGGCTATTTCAGAAATTAGGATTCATATAGTGTAATCAAATATATAGGATTTATGGAACTTTCCATGAAATTATTGCTGTGCATGTGCTGTGGCGCTGGCACTTTCATGTTGCTGAAAGGGACTAAGTACCTATGGTGGTGCCCTGAGATCACATACGTGGATTCTATTTTCATTTAAAAATAAATAAATATTGAAAAGCAAGTTATCTAGCATATTACATTGTGACAATGGAACAATTTGGTGGCAAGAAAGATAGATGATACAGTGCTGTCCTATCAGCTTATCTCTACATGAAAAAGTGTACAGAATCGTCTCATCTTATCACTGCATGAAAAGAGTGCCAACAGCAAAGTTAATCACACAACGCTTGAGACACATCATCTGATGGTGGTAGTTGTGAATCTAGTAGATACATATAAAAGTTTTTAAACAATTAAATACACTTATCTACATAACATAAAGACGTAGGATTTACTTCATTGTGCCGGGTTACCCCATATGGCTGTGTCCCTCTCCATAGAAGTGGCACGCCACTTGCTGAGAGTATTGCACAAAGTAGGAACTCGGTAGCTTCGCCAACAATCCTAGAGATCTCTGAAATAAATGCACTCATGGATAGAACAGCACAGCCCGGATTCAAGCCTACAACTTTCGAAACACAATTAATTACTCAAAAACATCTATCATTAATATGTATTGACGCTGTTTTGTATGTATAACTGAAACCAAAAAGCAAACATGCCTGCTCAAATATAGAACATTTGATATTCAAACTTGGAAATAATATCTCTCTATATTCAAAGACATAGGGTATCAATATTAGATCATACATAATTATTATTACTATCAAATTATGGAAATGATGTCATATAATGAGTGTTCAAGACCAACTAGTTCATATCAAGGTAAGAGGAGACCACATGATGAGTATGCTCAAGGGAAGTCAACAGGCTGTCATGGACATAACTAAGATGTTCAATGTGTCAAATACAAGTTGTTAATGTCAGACAAGAAGAAGTAGAATGTCATGGAACTGTATAACAAAGTATCATTGATGTGTACATACACAGATATAACAGAATATCATAGATATATTTGTCTAAATGTTATGGAATTATAACAAGATGTAATAGAGATATACAACAAAATGTTAGCACGTTGCCATAGAAATAATATTTCATTTTTTTTGTTCAATGAGAAATATATGATCATTTTGAAATATCCTCTGCATTAGAGGTTTATATATAGTATGTGCAGTACACTTAGACAGGTGGGTAGAAACTAGAAGACTAGTCAGGGATATAGTAAAATGTTTCTTAATATGCTTGCCTTACTTGTTTTTTAAAATCCACAGGTTTACATAATGATGTTTTGTAGGTCTTGCCATGTTGATATTGCTTGGGCCTTGATCTTGCTTGAGAATGAGCTATTTACTAATAGATCATAATTGAATGCTATTGGATTGTCTTGCTTTGTTATGTAAATCTTATGCTTGAAATCACTTGTTGTTATTTGATCTTATCTATCAATGAATTTCTCTGTTCTCTAGTCACTTAATCATTAATAGTTTAGTTTATGATTTATATATTCTTTTTCCTTGTTTGTGAATTTTTTACATTTTTTAATTTTAGTGATCCTTCTAACGACACTGATGCAATATCCGGTAGGTGAATGTTGTGTTTTTGTTAGAGTTTTAAAAAAAATATACTAGAATAACGGTGAAACTGTCTTCTCTCATTTTGTTTTTTTCATATATGACTGGTATTTTCATTCTGATATTGTTTGATTGGATCATGGTCATTATGTATTTCCACTGTACCTGTGTTATAGATGTGTGTGTTCTTGGAGTAAAGTGTTGGTCATAGATGTGTGTGTTCTTGGAGTAAGTGTTGATCATAGATGTGTGTGTTCTTGGAGTAAAGTGTTGATCATAGATGTGTGTGTTCTTGGAGTAAAGTGTTGGTCATAGATGTGTGTTCTTGGAGTAAAGTGTTGGTCATAGATGTGTGTGTTCTTGGAGTAAAGTGTTGGCCATAAATGTGTGTGTTCTTGGAGTAAAGTGTTGATCATAGATGTGTGTTCTTGGAGTAAAGTGTTGATCATAGATGTGTGTGTTCTTGGAGTAAAGTGTTGGTCATAGATGTGTGTGTTCTTGGAGTAAAGTGTTGGTCATAGATGTGTGTGTTCTTGGAGTAAAGTGTTGGTCATAGATGTGTGTGTTCTTGGAGTAAAGTGTTGCATAAATGTGTGTGTTCTTGGAGTAAATGTTGGTCATAATGTGTGTTCTTGGAGTAAAGTGTTGGTCATAGATGTGTGTGTTCTTGGAGTAAAGTGTTGGTCATAGATGTGTGTGTTCTTGGAGTAAAGTGTTGGTCATAGATGTGTGTGTTCTTGGAGTAAAGTGTTGGTCATAGATGTGTGTTCTTGGAGTAAAGTGTTGGTCATAGATTTTGTGTTCTTGGAGTAAAGTGTTGGTCATAAATGTGTGTGTTCTTGGAGTAAAGTGTTGGTCATAGATGTGTGTGTTCTTGGAGTAAAGTGTTGGTCATAGATGTGTGTTCTTGGAGTAAAGTGTTGATCATAGATGTGTGTGTTCTTGGAGTAAAGTGTTGATCATAGATGTGTGTTCTTGGAGTAAAGTGTTGGTCATAGATGTGTGTGTTCTTGGAGTAAAGTGTTGGTCATAGATGTGTGTGTTCTTGGAGTAAAGTGTTGGTCATAGATGTGTGTGTTCTTGGAGTAAAGTGTTGGTCATAGATGTGTGTGTTCTTGGAGTAAAGTGTTGGTCATAGATGTGTGTTCTTGGAGTAAAGTGTTGATCATAGATGTGTGTGTTCTTGGAGTAAAGTGTTGATCATAGATGTGTGTGTTCTTGGAGTAAAGTGTTGATCATAGATGTGTGTTCTTGGAGTAAATTGTTGGTCATAGATGTGTGTGTTCTTGGAGTAAGTGTTGATCATAAATGTGTGTGTTCTTGGAGTAAATTGTTGATCATAGATGAGTGTTCTTGGAGTAAAGTGTTGATCATAGATGTGTGTTCTTGGAGTAAAGTGTTGATCATAGATGTGTGTGTTCTTGGAGTAAGTGTTGATCATAGATGAGTGTTCTTGGAGTAAAGTGTTGATCATAGATGTGTGTTCTTGGAGTAAAGTGTTGATCATAGATGTGTGTTCTTGGAGTAAAGTGTTGGTCATAGATGTGTGTGTTCTTGGAGTAAGTGTTGGTCATAGATGTGTGTTCTTGGAGTAAAGTGTTGATAATAGATGTGTGTTCTTGGAGTAAAGTGTTGGTCATAGATGTGTGTTCTTCGAGTAAAGTGTTGGTCATAGATGTGTGTTCTTGGAGTAAAGTGTTGGTCATAGATGTATATTAAAATAGCATTGACATATAATGCATTAGGCCATTAAAATGCATCCATACATGAAATATCTTCTGTTTTTCCATCATGAACTACCTTCAAATTCAGACATTCACACTCAGCTGTAGATTTGTCATCATGAACTACCTTCAAATTCAGACATTCACACTCGGCTGTAGATTTGTCATCATGAACTGCCTTCAAATTCAGACATTCACACTCAACTGTAGATTTGTCATCATGAACTACCTTCAAATTCAGACATTCACACTCGGCTGTAGATTTGTCATCATGAACTACCTTCAAATTCAGACATTCACACCCGGCTGTAGATTTGTCATCATGAACTGCCTTCAAATTCAGACATTCACACTCAGCTGTCGCCATTTTTAGATTGAGTTTTGTCTTAGAATGCTCTTGTTTGCATTTCTCTTCCAGTATTTAGTTAGTTTCTTGGTGTCTGATCTTATACACAACTAAGTTGATTATACATGACAATATGAAGACTATGCAAGAATCCATGCTTAATGGTCACAATAACCAAGTTATGGATAAGTGTGACTACTGTTCTAACATCTCTTTAGTCAGTTTATCAACTACTTGCTTAGATCTATGACCCAATGTTCTGCAATTTTGCAAGTGTTTATGCAGTCATTATCCTTTAGATGTCATTAGTAAGCCTACATAACAACAATAGTCTCACTCTTGGTCTGGTCTCTACCTATCTGCCATGGGAGACCCTGCTGATCTATCATGGACTTCTTCTTTCTGTAATCCTGATTTGTCTTACATCATCAAGAAATAAAGAGATTTCTAGAATGTGCACTTAGTACATGATGTATTTAATTGACTGTTATTTATGTGGTCCACCATTTGCCTGGGGTCGCCTTTTGCCTTGTATCCACTGTATCTGAATAGCATTGCCCATTGAGACAATCTGCTTAATTACTGAACCATTTCATTTGTTGTTTCTTGATGAGTTTGGTACTGATGTTGTATCTACTTTTTACCTGATGTCTTCCTTCATTCCTGAACCGTTCTTTTCTTGATAACTTCCTCACTCTGCATAGACACTTCATCTTTGTTGTGACTAGTTTTCTTCTGTCGTTTGATGTCAATGTCCAGGTTTGGCACTGAATGCACAATATCAGGAGAAAGATTGTGTTGTACAATGCTCCTTTAGTGTTGATGGTGAAATGTTTGCATTTTACAATCAGTGCCATTTATCCTATGTTTTGGTTTGCTTTATTGCATCTATGTTGAATTTCGTTAGCTATTCTTCCATTTGCTCAAAAATGCACTCAGATATGTAGAGCCTTCAACTTGTTTTAATTGATGCTTGTCGATGGAGATATTAGTAGTGTTTTTCTCTAGCTAATGTCATTACTTTGGTTTTGTCTATGTTGATTTTTATGTTGTAGTCATCGCATGTTAACTGGAACCTTTGACACTCAGGCTCATCTCTGTCTGCCATGGGGGGGCCCTGCTGATCTATCACCGACATGTCTCTTGTATTCAAGGATACACTCAAAACTATTGTCATATGTCATGGAGGACTCTGGTGGTCACCAACAGGTCTCTTGTATTAAGGAAGACATAGAAGTTCCTCAATCATCTGCCACAAGTAACACTCAAGCTGATTTACCATAACAATGTGGAGACAAAGAGAGGATCGATTAGAATTTGACTTGGAGACTGTTAACTGTAATTGAAATCTCTTACTAGGGTCAACACATGTTCTCATATATAAATTGATCAGAGAGATCGTCACATAATTCAATGTTGATCAAGGAAATTGCACACAATTCTATGTTGAACAGTGAGATTGTCACACAACTTCACAAAATAAAATCAGTTCAATTTTGTTCTATCCCGAGTCTAGTCTGTAAAATATACCAGTTAGTCACATTTAGAATGATTCCAGTTTTCTTTTCTTCTTCTTCTTCTTTTGCGTCGTTCTTACGACCAATTTTAATCACTCTTGTGATATGTTTGATCTTGCCAAGAACGTGTATACGTTGCACATTGGTTTGGTAGGCCCCTAAACGCATAGACTTCTAAACGTTTAGGACACATGCATCCGATTTCAGCCAAACCTCCTTAGTCGCCTTATACGACATGCATGGCAGGTAACAGTGGTTCTATTCTTTACACCCAAATTTTGGCCCCGGTAACCACTCAGGCACCAGTTTTCTTTATATTTCTTCTGATCAAATTGTACGTTCAGTGAGATGATTAGACTGTAGGATGTTTGAGGGCTGTTCCTCCAGATGTGCAGTTTAGCTGGTTTAAAGTATTAAATGGTGCTGCCTTGTATGCATAGAAAACTCTGGTCTGTCATTGCCTCTACTTTTGTTTTGTTGTTGTGGGCTGTGGATAAATCTTTGCAAATGGGGATGATGAACTAAAGAGAATATTTGATAAAATACTATTCTTGATGTCATGAATACTTTACAATATTTGATGAAATACGAATCTTGATGCCATGAGTGTATGGCTCCTTTAGTTTGTCCTCATATGTGTTGTGATACTGCACTACACTATATCACATGTAGAATGCATGCTAATATTGCTTGCAGTATCCCCATGAAGGACTGAACCAATTTGGTATGTATCTACCTCATCAAGAGAGTGCATTGTGCTGGCTGAGACAGTGTAGTATCTCTTATTTCTTCTGTGTTCGCAAATAGATATTCAAATTGTTCTTTCCAATGTTATTTATGTCCGGTGTTGTCTGGTACTAGATATAGAAACATGTTGTTAGTTTTTGTTCATAGGAATCCCATTGTTGGTTTTAGCACATAAGATTTGCATTGTTAGTGTCATTTTGAATGAAATATATTAGCATTGTCTTCATAAGAAGCAGTCATGTCATTGGCAACACATTATTGTCATATGAAACACTTTGTTACAGACATGTCAAGGACAATATATTGCTGTCATATCACAGGAAACACATGAATTATGTGCCATATGAAACACATTATTAATGTTATGTTACAGAAAACACATTATTAGTTGAATGTTTCAGCTCTTGTGTTTCTTATATTCAAAATCCGTCTTCAGTTGAATGTATAAGAAAGTAAGGCACAGTTTCAACCAGAATTTGAATGTCTTGTTCTACAATCAGTCTCTCATGCTCAGAAGTCCAAACAAGGAGATTGATTGCTTCCATGAATATGGTCCACAGTGGCTGCCACATCTTAATTATAAAACTCATTGTCAGTTTGTGTGTCAGGAAAAGCTTGAGAATGCCAAACTCAAAAATCATGAAATTTGGACATCTTATCCCTGCAAAATATGTGATAGTCAACTCCACCATTATCAACTCTTTACATGCTTTCTTTACCGAGTTATGAATTAAAGCACTTTTAAAAATGTATGCATTTCATATTTCAGCAATAGCTCTAGGCCATTGAGCATGCACATTGGTAAATGGGGAAAAACTTAGTTGTGCCATTTGTGACCAAGTAATATCAATTAAATACTTGAATAAAATTTCTTTGCTTATCAAAAGACACAAAACTTCTTCTTATACTCCATGTTTGACCACTTGTTAATAACTTTTTGTGATTTGTATGTGATCTGAGCGTTAGAGCGATTGTACATTGTGCCAGTGATGCGCCTACAAGTAATCAGCACATCCTATGTCTTTTGTTTACTAGGGTAGCTTCCCTATGCCCCTACCTCAGTGCCCTCTTACAATATGCCTTTTAGGTCGCAGTGTTACTATTATTTGCTTCCCTTGTGAGCCTCAGCAACACACAGGCGATATGATATCTGAGCATAGTCATGAACTGTATGATATCTGAGCATAGTCATGAACTGTATGATATCTGAGCATAGTCATGAACTGTATGATATCTGAGCATAGTCATGAACTGTATGATATCTGAGCATAGTCATGAACTGTATGATATCTGAGCATAGTCATGAACTGTATGATATCTGAGCATAGTCATGAACTGTATGATATCTGAGCATAGTCATGAACTGTATGATGTCTGAGCATAGTCATGAACTGTATGATCTGGCATATCATAAGCTGTATGATATCTGAGCATAGTCATGAACTGTATGATCTGTAGCATACAGACTGATATGATATCTGAGCATAGTCATGAACTGTATGATGCATGCTGATGATACACCAGGCTTGATATGATATCTGAGCATAGTCATGAACTGTATGATGCGTGTACACACAGGCGATATGATATCTGAGCATAGTCATGAACTGTATGATGCGTGTACACACAGGTGATATGATATCTGAGCATAGTCATGAACTGTATGATGCGTGTACATACAGGCGATATGATATCTGAGCATAGTCATGAACTGTATGATGCGTGTACATACAGGCGATATGATATCTGAGCATAGTCATGAACTAGATGCGTTACTACAGGTGATATGATATCTGAGCATAGTCATGAACTGTATGATATCTGTACATAGTCAGACTGATATGATATCTGAGCATAGTCATGAACTGTATGATGCGTGTACATACAGGCGATATGATATCTGAGCATAGTCATGAACTGTATGATACTGAGCATATCATGAACTGATATGATATCTGAGCATAGTCATGAACTGTATGATGCGTGTACATACAGGCGATATGATATCTGAGCATAGTCATGAACTGTATGATGCGTGTACACACAGGTGATATGATATCTGAGCATAGTCATGAACTGTATGATGCGTGTACAAACAGGCGATATGATATCTGAGCATAGTCATGAACTGTATGATGCGTGTACAAACAGGCGATATGATATCTGAGCATAGTCATGAACTGTATGATGCGTGTACACACAGGTGATATGATATCTGAGCATAGTCTAACTGTATGGATGCGTGAAATGATTTGATCATTAGTAGAGAACTGTATATGGATTAATCCATATTACTGCAAACTCCAAACTAACTACAGAGCATATTCTTGCTAGTATGAACTTAATCTTACAAACAGTTGATAGTGAACTTAATGAGTATGTGCGTGTACTTATGGTGATTGATTCTACTGTCATAACAGGATGGAACATTCAGGGTAAAATCTGAGCATAGGCAAGCAACTCAATGCGAGTCACCAAGGCATCCAGAAATTTGGGGCTCAAAATGAGGTACATCAGTGTATGATATCTGCAGATGTGTGAATGTAGCATGTGTGTCAGACGTAATGATATCAGCAATCAGAAGTGTGGGCACAGATTGTATCTGAGCATAGATAACTGTAGAGCACAGATAAGAGATATGATTTTCTGGATTCAGAACATGATGTAAGAAAGCAAGATGTGAGCAAGTTCATATTAATAAAAGGTATGATATCTGAGCTATATCAAGTAAGATTGAAACATAAGGTGAATAATCTGAGAAGCATGATACATATTATGGATAAAAGAGCGATCAATATCTAATATCATAACTGTATCATCATCATATAAGGATATGATATCTAGCATATCATAACTTTGATGTTGTAATGATATCTGAGATATCAAACGTATCTGTACATCAGGCCATAATATCTGAGCATCTTGAAAGATGTGCGTGACCAAGACAAAATTGTGTAGAATATGGTGACACACCAGCATATGTATCTAGCTATTAGTCAGAAGATGAGGTACACAGTCGTGATATGATATTAGTTTCAGTTTGATGGTGAAGAGACATGATGAAGAATGTCTAAACTGTGTCTTTAAGATAAGATGTTGGAAGTCATGATCAATGATTACAAAGATGAGTTGATTTAGACATTATTCTGATATGATGTGTACACACAGTGATATGATATCTGAGCATGTCTGAACTGTATTGATCTTCAAGTGATTGATTAATCTGATGATAGTCAGAACTGTATAGGGTCAACGGCATATGATATCGGCATGCATGAACTGTGATGCGTGACACAAGGCGAATGATATCTAGCATAGTCCCTGAACTGTATGATGCGTGTACATACAGGCGATATGATATCTGAGCATAGTCATGAACTGTATGATGCGTGTACATACAGGCGATATGATATCTGAGCATAGTCATTAACTGTATGATGCGTGTACACACAGGTGATATGATATCTGAGCATAGTCATGAACTGTATGATGCGTGTACATACAGGCGATATGATATCTGAGCATAGTCATGAACTGTATGATGCGTGTACATACAGGCGATATGATATCTGAGCATAGTCATGAACTGTATGATGCGTGTACATACAGGCGATATGATATCTGAGCATAGTCATGAACTGTATGATGCGTGTACATACAGGCGATATGATATCTGAGCATAGTCATGAACTGTATGATGCGTGTACACACAGGCGATATGATATCTGAGCATAGTCATGAACTGTATGATGCGTGTACACACAGGCGATATGATATCTGACCATAGTCATGAACTGTATGATGCGTGTACACACAGGCGATATGATATCTGAGCATAGTCATGAACTGTATGATGCGTGTACACACAGGTGATATGATATCTGAGCATAGTCATGAACTGTATGATGCGTGTACATACAGGCGATATGATATCTGAGCATAGTCATGAACTGTATGATGTGTGTACACACAGGCGATATGATATCTGAGCATAGTCATGAACTGTATGATGCGTGTACACACAGGCGATATGATATCTGAGCATAGTCATGAACTGTATGATGCGTGTACACACAGGCGATATGATATCTGAGCATAGTCATGAACTGTATGATGCGTGTACACACAGGCGATATGATATCTGAGCATAGTCATGAACTGTATGATGCGTGTACACACCCTTTCAATTGCTGGGTACCCACCCACACCTTTTGGGGCTGAAATGTTTTGTCATTAGTGAGAGAAACTTGTATATGGACTTGATCCATTTACTGCAAAACTCCAAACTAACACAGAAGTATTCATTTTCTGTATTGCACTAATTCTACAACCAGTTGATAGTGAACTTAATAGTTGTGCTTGCTGTATCTTATGTGTGTGTCTCTTACTGCTCTAAACAGGCATGGAAACTATTCAGCTAAAACTCCACGAAGGCAACAACTCACATGGAGTCCAACGCATCCAGATGGAGCCCAAAAAGAGGTACGTCCTGCTGTATTATTGCAGATTGTGTGGTGGCCATGTGTGTTAGACGTTAACTGCTTCAACAAACAGAAGTGTGGGCCCAGATGTCATATTAAGATAACGAGACACAGATAAAGAAAAATTATCGTGGATTGAGAACATGAAGTAAGAAAGCAGATGTGGAGTAAGTTCATTTGGAATAAAAAGTTGACGATTGACGTTATATCAAGTAAAAAATTGAAACATAAAGGGTCAAAAGAAGAAGATACAATATTATGGAATAAAATGGAGGCATCAATACATAGATTAACCCTTTGTATCCATCATCCATATATATATATATATGGATGATGGATATATATATATATATATATTTGAGTTGTAAATATCTCAGATCCAAAGCTACTCCTATATCGGTCTCGGGGCATCCTTTTAAAGATTGGCTGACCGAAGACAAAAATTGTGTAGAAATGTGACAACAAACTCAGCATATGTGTTACTATTTAGTTCAGCAAGATGAGTAACACATGGTCGTGCAAATATTTAGTTTTCAGTTTGCATGGTGAAGAGACATGATGAAAATGTCTAAAATGGCTACTTTAAGATAAGATGTTGAAGTTATGATCAATGATTACAAAGATGAGTTGGATTTAGACTGATTATTCTGATACGGATATTGAAACAAAATAATTTGACTGTTTGAATCGATTGATATTCAAGATAGATCTATTAATTATGTAGATCAGGCTATAGGGTCAACGGGCATAGGACAACGCTGCACCAGAATTGGTGAGCTGACACTAATCAAGATCCTACCCCACCTCCATGGGGTGAACCTGGTAACAGACATTGGTTCCTGTCTGACTAAGCGGGTAGGATTTGAGGGAGAGCTACTGTGGTTTGGACAGGGATGCAGACATGGTCACGTTGGATGAGATCCGCTCGCAACACAGACTAGCAGAATCCCAGAGTGACTATTAATGCACTTCTCTCCCGGCCGTTGGGAAAAGCTGGACGAATAGCCATATAGGGATGTGGGGTGCATCCAGAGAAGAGTCGTGAGCCCGAGATGAGTTGCACATGGGCCTACATAGGGCGAAACTCTGAGCCTTGAGGTGGGCGCCCAAGATAGCCCTGTGTCCAGACAGCCTAGAGACATGTTAAATGGGAGCACTGATGGAAAGGGTGGCAGGCACCAAGGCAGAGCAGCAGCATGCGGATGATGCACAGGTGTGCCCAGGGTGGGAAGACATGCACAGCGCAGATGGTGTAGCGAGAGAGGGCGTGGCAGGTCTAGGGGTGAGCGGACCATCCAAATGTGCAGAAAACTGAAAGCCCAGCAGAGACTTGAATCCAGTGTGCTTGCTCGCAGGAACTACTACTGTCTTGTAGTTAGATTGGGGACAATCAAAGGCTAGCGGAGCAAACCGAACACAAAACTGGATGAAGAAAAACCAAGTAGTCCACAATAAGACCGGCAACTTGGGCAGATGCCGCTCAACAGCCGGGAGGGTAGGTCTAAGGGCCGCTACCTAAAGAAAATAGCAACCTGCTGCCTTGCAGGTTGGCTGGGGACAGTCAAGGCTGACGGTGAGCGAACCCAGTAAGCGCTGGTCGAAATCGGAGACGATGTCAAAGGACAAGCACTAGAGCTCCAAATTTTACTGAAGATTGTGACGTAGAGCAAACGTTCTTGGCAAAGGCTGTTTATATGAGGAGAAGTCAATAAGCAAGTCACAAATGGCTGTAGAAAAATAACTAAATATGATAACTTGAAACCAGTTTATTTTTATACATACATTGTCCTTTATTTCTCAACATAATTTCCACCAACATTGATGCACTTATTCTATCGTTTTATCAATCCTCCCAAACCTGCTGCATAGAACTGCGGGCTCTGTTTTCTAAACCACGTTTTCACTTCACATTCAATTCGCATCATTCATGAAATGTCTCCTGCCAAGGTGGGTTTTCAGTGGACCAAAAGGGTGGAAATTGCTATGGGCTAAGTCGGGACTGTAAGGTTGATGTTCCAGAACTTCCCACCATAGTTGGTTAATTTTCTTCTGAGTTAATCGAGCTGTATGTGGTCTGGCACTGTCATGAAGAAGCAACACTCCTCTAGTCAGCAGTCCTAGACGTTTTTTTCGAATTGAATCATGAAGCATCGATAGAACTTCACAGTACGATTCGGAATTCACATTGTCACCTTTTTTCTTGAAATTGGCTAAAAGCACCCCTTAACAATCCCAGAACACCGTAATAACCTTTCCTGCTAATGGCGTAACTCTTGAATTTTTGACACAAGGCGAAGAAGAATGTTTCCACTGCATTGAAGCACGCTTTGATTCGGGCTGGTAGTGATGCACCCATAATTCATCCCCAATAACAATCCTGTTCAGCTTGTCTTCTCCATCTTAGTATCGACAGAGATGATGCAAGGACAGTTCAAATCAGTTCATTTTGTGTTCCTCCTTCAATTATCTGGGTACCCACCTTGAGCACACTTTCTTAAATTTCAATCGATTATGCTGTATGCTGAACCATGTGAGCACCATATTGCAGATGCTAAGAATCTATCGTTACTCGCCTGTCCCTCTAATCTTCTCCACCCGCTGCACGGATGCTTCTGTCAATCTCAACAGGATGACCTAGATCGATTTCATCACAATTTTAGAGCTCCATTGAAAATTTTTCTGCCCAGCTATGCACTGCTTTTGGACAAACATCTGTCAGCATAAACAGGAAGCATTTCCTTATGAATGTCCTTTGACACAGTCATTTTGCCCACAAAAACGCACAACAGCACGTTGCTCTTTAGTTGTACCCTCCGTAAGTACAGTCACCATTTTGTTTATGCGCTGCACATGAGACACATAGCGCCACCTGGCAGATGGGAATATAAAGTTTTATGTTGCTGTCACCTAATGACACCTTTAGAAAACACCATTAACCATAACCTAATATTGCATATGGAAATTATTACCAATCATTTTGTAAGCACAAGTAGAGAGAGATGTACTAGAGATTGAAATAATGTTGACTCTTTTTGTTATCTTAGAGCGTTGATCCAGTTGGAGCTGGAAGTGCTACAGATGGCACATCAGATGCTGAACACAAAGTCAAGAGCAGCTCTAGGAAAGAGAAATCTGTCCTGCAGTCCAAACTTACCCGGCTCGCTATTCAAATTGGATATGCTGGTAAGTTGTCTTCTCACCATTGAACTGGTTTCATTAACATTCACTTCTGCTCTATCCAAAGTGAAACAAAGTCCTTGGGTAGAAGAACAGCATCTGGGACCAAAATATATATTTCCTGAGATCTGTAATAGATATATTAAACTTGTTAGTTGGTGAATGTGAGAAATGCAGTATTTCTGTTAAAGAAAATGGAAAGTGCAACTGTGAAACATGCTTGCTCTTACATAAACTATGTTACAACAAGAGTTGAGCAAGTCTTCCAGCAAATCTTGTGTTTTCAGCGGTGAGAATGTTGATAGTGCATAGTAATGCACACATAGTTCATGTCATATTAAATGTTTGACTGATACCAACCAGTGTATGCTGTTAAGAGCCCTGATCAGCTGCAGAGTTTTTGGCTGTGTGACATTATAACTCTTTAGCTATTAATCTGTTCTAGTTAGCTACCATATATTTCTAAGCAGAACAGTCCAGCATGAAAGATTGTTTTTGTAAAGAAAGCCCAGGAAGGAAATAATATTTTGGAAGATAGTCCAGAGGAGTGTTTAGGTTTTTGTGAAGATAGTCCAGTGGAGTGTTTAGGTTTTTGTGAAGATAGTCTAGTGGAGGGAATTGGTTTCTGTGAAGAAATCCCTGAAGGAATAAGTTTTTGTGAAGAGAGCCCAGATGTAGTAGGTTGCTGTAAAGACAACCCGGAGGAAAAACTTGGTCTTTAGGAAGAAATAGGTCTCTGTGAAGACATTTGCATTTTAGTGAAATCTTGAAATACTTATATTATTTCATTGCTAGAATAATATGAAATTTGTTGTTTCATGTCTTCTTCTCCAGGTACAGCCATTGCTGTACTTACAGTTGTCATATTGATAGTACAGTTTTGCATCCGGGAGTTTGTCATTCGAGGCAGGACCTGGACCTCAGCTGACACCACGAAAAACATTGAAATTTTTGTCAAGTACTTTATCATTGGTGTCACTGTGCTCGTTGTGGCTGTTCCTGAAGGTCTTCCTCTAGCCGTAACCCTAGCCTTGGCCTACTCTGTCAAGGTCAGATTCTTAAACTGTTAATTTGTCTTGTTTACATGTTTGTTTGCTTGTTTGAAATATATATACAAATGTTGTTCCCATGGCCAAAAAAAACCAAAGTACTGTAGTTTTACAAAGTACAAAAAAACAATATAAAGGGACGTTTCAACCAAAAGGTCTTTATCAAGCAAAGGATACAAAGGAAGAGAAGAAATTCAGACTTCCTATATGGCAGATATAACATACATTCAGACAGTACATCCTTAATGACCATGAACAATATAACATTTTCCATGGAAACAGAAGTGGTAGATACTTTATTGGTTGAATCAGTATGATATTGTTATTAAGTTGTAGCTTGTCAACAGTAAGCTAAAACCAGAGACAATAAATAAACAGAAGTAATGATTAATAAGAGTAAACAGAAAACAAAAATCATAAAGAAAACCTGGCAACAAAAAAAAAAAGCAAAAATAAAGAAATGGCATGGAAACTCTAACAATAAAAAGAATAATCACATTCATGAAAATCACAAACAGTTGGGAAAAAACCCCAAATGAACAGAAATGAACATCACCGACATTAAACTTCAAAATCACTGACAATGTGAACATGAAAATCACTAATACTAAAAACGGATATAAAACTATCAATAATAAACTGACTTGAAGACATGGCAACAACTAGTTGTGTAATCAAATAAACAAGACAGACATGAAACCAGTTAGCAATCATGGCATCATATTTCTATTGATTCTATTGAGTTTACAGAAAGAAAAGTTAACTGCTCTTAAATTAATCAATTTCATTAAGATGTGGAAGTCAAAGGAGATCAAAACAAACACAAAGCTGAGAATCTTTCAATCAAATGTGAACTCAGTGCTGTTCTGTGGCTCTGAAACATGGAAGACAACAAAGGAAACTATCAGAAAACTGCAGACCTTCATAATGTATGGCATGACCAGAGATCGTGAAGAGAAGAAGATAATGTATGCTAGAGAATAGAGGGACTGAAATGGTATGATAAGATTACGAACGAGGAACTCAGTGAAAGAACAGAGCAGATACCAGTGGAAAAAGAGCTCAGGAAGAGACGCTGGTAATGGATAGGACATACATTGAGAAGACTGACCGGAAGCATTGCAAGACAGGCACTGTTTTGGAACCTGCAGGGAAAGAGGAATAGGGAATAGAGTTGGAGGCTGCTATTAAAAGGATAGGTAAAAGCTGATAATTATTCAAGAAAATTAACTTACACTACAAAACTTCAAACTTTTATCATCATTTGTTTTAGTAGACGTTATTTTAATGCAAGATTTTTGACAAAGGTAAATACCATTATTTTGTAAGCTTACAAATGTTGATCAGGTACAGCTCATAAACAACCTAGCTGTGTGTACAAACTGTACGAAAATATTGTAAATTATACACATTCACATATGTAAGGATTTCTCTCTTGTATGTGCAATTTGACGCTGCCAAGATATCTAGAACCATCTAAATCTCTTTATTTCTAGTTGCTACAAACCTACTTTGCTTGACCGTTTAATGGCTTTAGCATGCCGTACGTTTATGTTATTGTCTTGGTTAATTATTTTATCATTCTTGTTTGCTGTAACAATATATTGTAATACTAAACATAATTTTCTATTTTAAAAAAATATTGAAATATCCTTTTATGTTGAATATCAACATCCAGTGGTGTGAGCAAAACTATTTTAGTTGACATTGTTACGTTTCACTTGACATTGTTGTGTCAGCTGCAGTAACAAATTTGTCATGTTGACAAACTAACTCATGGAATTTAATTTGACCTCAGAAAATGATGCATGACAACAACTTGGTTCGGCATCTGGATGCTTGTGAAACTATGGGCAATGCTACAGCTATCTGCTCAGACAAGACTGGTACTCTGACCACCAACAGAATGACAGTTGTCCAGAGTTACATTGGACGTAAGTATCTACAACTTCTTAGTTTGATTATTTTATTTAAATAGATGCTCAACGTATATTTGATATGTTGTCCCATCAATGTCAGTCCTTGTTGTGACCAAGACTAGATAAGGTGGAGACAGTAAAATCCGCTCAGTTCAGTCTTGTGCATTTCTTTCTATCTCAAAATGTTGTCACAAGTTGCTTGTCATTCATATTAAGTGTAACAAGTCAATTATAAAGTATGTATGTTAACACTTGCAGATAGGAAAATGGATATCTAACTTTCTGAGTTACATGGAAGATTGGAAACCAATGGTGCATTTACTGAGCTCTAATGAGACACTGTCAACACGGTTCATATGGAGAAACTCGAATTGTAGAGACATGAATTCTCACCAGTTTTACAGTCAATTTTATTTTAAAGAACTATATTAGTCATCAGCAAGGCAGTGGATAATTTTATTCCTCCAATCTGTTTTGCTCAGGTCAGAATAAGAAGAGATTTCTAGAACATGTTTTTGTGTGCGTTTCATAAATAGTGCCTTTCGTCGCCTGTTATGTCTGAGGTCCACCTTTTGCATGGTCAGCCTTTGCTTTTATCCATTGTATCGAAGCAATATTGCTCTGTTGGTAATCTGCTTAGGTGGCCAACCAATTTAATTTGGTGTTTCTTGATGAAGTTCAGTATTGATGTTGTACCCAATTGTTTTTCTGATGTCTTCATTTCTTAACCGGTCTCTTCTTGTTACTCCCAGTATTCTGTGTAGACACTTCATCTCTGTTGTGACTAGTTTTTTCTATCATTTGATGTCAGCGTCCAGGTTTGGCACTGATAGCATAATGTAGGAAGAAAGATTGTGTTGAACATTTCTCTTTTTGTGTTCATGGTGACATGTTTGCATTTTAAAATTGAACACAATTTGTCATATTATTTTATTTGCTTTGTTGCATTTATGCTAGATTTTAGTTATTCTTCCATTTGCAATGGATACATTAGACTAAAAGACACAACTTACCCATAAGTTGCATTTCTTGGTGAACATACATTGTCCATAAGTTACATTTCTTGGTGAACATACATTGTCCATAAGTTGCATTTCTTGGTGAACATACATTGTCCATAAGTTACATTTCTTGGTGAACATACATTGTCCATAAGTTACATTTCTTGGTGAACATACATTGTCCATAAATTACATTTCTTGGTGAACATACATTGTCCATAAGTTACATTTCTTGGTGAACATACATTGTCCATAAGTTGCATTTCTTGGTGAACATACATTGTCCATAAGTTACATTTCTTGGTGATCATACATTGTCCATAAGTTACATTTCTTGGTGAACATCATTGTCCATAGTTGCATTTTGGTGACTACATTGTCCATAAAGTTGCATTTCTTGGTAATGCATACATTTGTCCATAAGTTGCATATATCTTGAGTGCATCGACATTGTCCATAAGTTACATATATTGGTGAACGACATTGTCCGTAAGTTGTATTTCTTGGTCATAATGCATCACCTATACGTTGCATATCTTGGTGAACATACATTGTTATTAGGTTGTATTTTTTGTGAAACATCCTGTAAAAAGATGTCACTTTAACCTCTGTGATGTCACTTTAGTTTGTGTAAACTGTAGTATTTGTTCTTGTTGTATGTGTTATATTGTGCAGTTATTGTTGAATGATGTACATTTATTATTGCTTTCAACTTTCAGAACATCATCATAAAAGTTTACCAGAATTTTCAAACATAAATAGGACACTAGGACAGCTCATTTTAGAATCTATTGCTATCAACAGTGGATATACATCCAAAATAGAAGTAAGTATCTGGTGAAGGTTTGATGAAGACTTCGTAGTGTGGCGTTTTTTCCGCAATGAGTTAAGCAGGTACTTATTACTTGTAGGCGTCTGTAGCTTAATCGGTAGTAAACTCTATCACACCCAAACGTACCGGGCTCAAACTCCATGGCAGTCAGTTAAGAAGCAAATTCGTTCCCATGGATTTTGTGAACTTTAAAAATAGACCTAACTTCAGAAAACAATAGCAAACTAATGAACATATAAGTGGGGCTAGAAAATCACAAACTTGTTTATTGTGCTTGATGGTGACATCCTGTCAAGGATATACCACGATTTTCATTTCATTTATTATTAGGTCCTCTTCATTGCAAGAAAGCAAAGGATAGGATTGAGACATCAATGAAGGGATCAAAAATCACATTTGAATGAGAGAAAACATAATTTGTATTTACAAGCCATACTTTAGGAAGGACAGAGCAACCATAAGATGACCAGGATATAAAAAATAGAAACCAACATTTCTGTGACAGGGCAAAATGCAGACAGTGTGTGAGAGACATTCCAACTAAATGTTAATGCTGAGAGAGTAGTTACTCTGTTTTGACAGGACCATGATGACAGCTGTTAATTGTTGCTAGAATATCATTCGAATAGATCAAGGATAGGCAATCTTTTTATTGGTCTGAGGGCTAGTTGCAGGATTGCTCAGCTGGTCACTGGAAACGCCCACAATTTGCTAATTGAATATATTGGCAACTGAAAGTGTTGACAATTTGGAACTTAGAAGAGGGAGGAACATTAGGCAACTGAAAACATTTTACAACAAGGAGCGTTAATAATTAGTAAGATTTGACAACTCTGCATGTTAAAGACTTGGAACATTGACCGCTTGGGAACAAAGGACCCTTTAAACATTAGACTACTGAGATCATTTGATGCCTGAAAGCATTCATAACTAGTGACATTGATGACTGCAAATGTTGATGATTGGGGGGCCTTTATAATTGGAGACCTCAACAGCAACAGACATTGATGGCTATGAACATTTATTATTTACCAATATTGTGATCTCTAATAATAACTAACCTGCCAAGGTTGAGCTTACTCATTAAGTAGTATGAACAGAGAACAAGTAACTCATTAAGTAGTATGAACAGAAAACAAGTAGCTCATTAAGTAGTATGAACAGAAAGAAAGTAGCTCATTAAGTAGTATGAACAGAGAACAAGTAGCTCATTAAGTAGTATAAACAGAGAGAAAGTAGCTCATTAAGTAGTATGAACAGAGTAGCTCATTAAGTAGTATGAAGTAAAGAAAGTGTCATGTGTGAAATGAAAAATTTGATAGATCCAAGAGCTTGTATTTACTGTGTACTGTATATTTATCCTTGTAGCAACCAGAGTTTGAAGGAGGTCATCTAAACAACTGGGTAATAAGACAGAATGTGCTCTTTGGATTTGTTGTAGCATGAAGGAATCTTATGAAAAGTAAGTGTGAATATGTCAACAGTCTTGGTTATTATAATTACTGAACAAATGTTATATATCTCTGGGCAGAGCTGTAGTTGCTCAGTCTCCCATCCAGAAGATGGATATGTATGCTGTTGGTTCCTCTAGCTTGCTGGTAAAATACAATTCTAATTCTTCTTCAGTTGTCCAATCCTGCTTTTACTTTGATTCCAGACACAGTATATATATATATATATATATAGTATCCATTTGAATTCTCATCCATCAGTGGTCACTTAGTAGCTATAGTACATTTCCTTTATCATCTCTGTTTGTTAGTTCACAAGTGAACATGTGCTATTACAGTCAATCATGTAAGATACAAAAGCTGAAGACATTAACATATGACTTTCATTCATACAAGCACCAGCCAGATTGTACCTTCCATAGTTTGAATCTTAGACACAATTATTACCCTAGTAAATGAAGTTTTAGAGAGCCACTGTGATACTCCACTGCTGCTACTAACAGCTAGCTGAAGATAACTGAGCACCTTTGGGGACACTGAGTGAAAAGTCAAGAGATTAAGTGATAGCATGAGACATGCCTCAACTGTGCTTCTTTGATTTCTCTGGAATTTAAACAGAGATATTATTCCGACATACCTGGTTCTCAGGTCAGCCCAGCCTCAATTGGGCACCAGTGAAACAAGAAGTAAAGCAGGTTGGTGTACGTTGGTCAAAGAAATGTACGCTAACATCATACTGCCCAGTATACATATGGCATGAAAACAGGTTCTTTATATTTAACTTTGCCTTGTTTGTGTCATCTTAGTATCGCTTTTGATGTATCCATTCTTCCGTGTGTTGTGGCTCACAGGAGAGCAAAAATAGTAACACTGGACCTACAAGGCATGTCATAAGTAGTACTGAGGTAGGGGTCTAGGAAGCTACTCTAGTGAATAAAAAGTTGAGAAATCGGATGTCTAGCATATTGTAGGCCATAAATGAAAGTGTACAATTGTTCTTAGGCTCAGATCACATACAAATCACAAATAGTGGTTTAACAAGTGGTTGATATGGAGCATTTGAAGAAGAAGAATGTATCCATTTCTAATTACATATCTATTTGTTTAATCAACAGATCCGTTGAATTTATCCAGAGGAGAAACGTGAAAGTCTAACCTTCAATTTGATCTAAGGCCATGGGAACTGTCATTAGAAGTGGAAACAAAGAAACACACAGGTTCTTTGTAAAGGAGCATCAGAGGTTGTGGTCAAAAGTAAGTTCCTACTGCTGCACTGTACCTTATCCAGTGTAGTAAATAATAATAGTAAGAAACCTTTCAGCTGCTCTGAGGCAGTTCTTATCATTCTTCATCATTCATTTCTGTCCTGCAACATCCTGTCCAAGTTTCTCCATGTCTTCTCAATATCAGTTTGTAGCTCTCATCTACGTGAGTGTTATTTTGATCTTTCTCTAGTTTCTTTTCTATGTTGGTTCCAGAACAAAGCTTATTTACTAGATATGGAATACATTAATATATGCTAATAATGCACCAAGATTCACGATTTGTGGCATAATTTAGCTGTTTAAAACGAAGATCTCTCTACACAGCAAATTTTGGGTGGTTGCTATTTCTCTACACTCTTCAATAGTCTATATGTCTGTACTCTATATAGTATCTCTAACCTAGCCTGTACTCTGTATAGCATCTCTAGCCTAGCCTGTACTCCCTGTAGCATCTCTAGCCTAGTCTGTATATATAGCATCTCTAACCTAGCTGTACTTATATAGCATCTCTAACCTAGTCTGTACTAATAGTATCCTAATCTAGCCTGTACTCTATATATATCTAATCTAGCCTGTACTCTATATAGTATCTCTAACCTAGCCTGTACTCTATATAGTATCTCTACTCTAGCCTGTACTCTATATAGTATCTTACTCAGCTGCACCCTGTACTATCTCTAACCTAACCTGTACTCTATAAGATTTCTAGCCTGACCCATATAATATCTCTAACCTAGCCTGCACCTATATAGTATCTCTAGCTACATGTACTTCCTATAGTATCTCTAGCCTGCACCTATATAGTATCTCTAGCCTAGCCTGTATCTCCGTAGTATCTCTAGCCTGCACTCTATAGTATCTCTAGCTCACCCTATGTATCTCTAGCCTGCACTATAAGTATTCTAGCCTGCACCTATATAGTAGTATCTCTAGCCTGCACCTATAGTATATCTAGCCTGCACCTATAGTATATCTAGCCTGCACCCTATAGAGTATATCTAGCCTGCACCCGATATAGTATCTAGCTGCACCTTATAGTATATCAGCTAGCTATCTCCTGAGTATCTCTGCCTGCACCTGTATCTCTGCCTAACCTGTACTCCTGTAGATTCTGCATGCACTATATAGTATCTCTAGCCTGCACCTATAGTATATCTACTAACCTGTACTTCCTATAGTATTCTAGCTAACCTGTCTTCCCATAGTATCTCTAGCCTAACCTGTACTTCTGTATTCTAGTCTAACCTGTACTTCCTATAGTATATTAGCCTAACCTGTACTTCTATAGTATCTCTAGCTCAACCTATACTTCTATAGTATATCTAGCCTAACCTGTACTTCCTATAGTATCTCTAGCTAATCTGTCTTCTATGTATCTCTAGCCAACCCGTACTTCTATGTATTCTAGCCAACCTGTACTTCCTATAGTATCTCTAGCCTAATCTGTACTTCCTAGTATCTCTAGCAATCTGTACTTCCATAGATTCTAGCCTAATCTGTACTTCCTATAGTATCTAGCCTAACCTGTACTTCCTATAGTATCTCTAGCCTAACCTGTACTTCCTATAGTATCTCTAGCCTAATCTGTACTTCCATATATCTCTAGCCTAATCTGTACTTCCTATAGTATCTCTAGCCTAATCTGTACTTCCTATAGTATCTCTAGCCTAACCTGTACTTCCTATAGTATCTCTAGCCTAACCTGTACTCTAGTTCTAGTAACTGTACTTCTAGATCCTAATCCTTGTACTTCCTATAGTATCTCTAGCCTAACCTGTACTTCCTATAGTATCTCTAGCCTAATCTGTACTTCCTATAGTATCTCTAGCCTAACTTGTACTTCCTATAGTATCTCTAGCCTAACCTGTACTTCCTATAGTATCTCTAGCCTAATCTGTACTTCCTATAGTATCTCTAGCCTAATCTGTACTTCCTATAGTATCTCTATGGTGAAGCGGTTCAGACATTTGCCTGTCATTCTGAAGGTTGTGGGTTCGAATCTGGGCAGTCACATGTGCATTGTTTTAATGAGATGCCTAGGGATGTTGCTGGAGCTACAGGGAGTTCTTGCTTTGTGTAAAACTCTTGGCAGATAGTGTGTCAATTCTGCCGACAGGGACAGGGCCATATGGGGAACCTGTTCCAGATGTGCTCTATAATTTAACTAATATTAACAGCTCACTCAATGATAAATAGCTATTAGCTTTATTAGCTGTACCAATCAACTCTGTATTTTGTCTTGTGTTTTCAGATGTAACTTCATCCTAGATAGTGGCGGAGTAGCCAAACCCTTCACTAATAGAGAGCAGGAGAAAGTAGTCAATGAGATCATTGAACCTATGGCCAGTGACGGTCTCAGAACTATCTGCCTGGCGTACAAAGATTTTGTCAAAGGTGAGAACAGCAAATTGAACAAATTTCAACTGGGTTTAGCTATTCCACAAGTTCTCTTGCTTAGTGGATGTTTCGCACACAATGATCACATGTTGGAGCATGTGCAAGAAATAATAACAAACCGTAGAAGAGTAAATAAACTGCAACACTTTAAGACAGAAGTACAAAATGTCAGAGACATAATAAAGATGAAATACACAACCAAAGCAAATATCTTATTCAAACTTGTCTGTGCTATAAATACAGAGAGATATTATACCAAACAAGAAGACATTTTATAAAATAGTAAAATTGTAAATTTTGTTGCTGAGAAATGTTGTCCTGCTGTTCATATTTGTGGAGAGCATCCTTCATACAATGATTAGTAAATTTGCTTCCTAGATGGATGGTCTTGGTTTAATCCCCAGTTTGAGTCTCATTTCTCTAACTGACAATTAGACAGTCTTGATTGGGTACCAAGGAAATACTTCAAAGTAAAGATGTTAACTACATCACCCAACTTGTGTCGGTGGTCAAAGAAATATATGCATCCAGTCTTATTCCCCAGTATATCATATCGTGTGAAAACTGGACTCTTTACTGTATATCTGGGTTAAAAAAATTATCTGCTGACAAATGTGTATGATTATTTTCTTGTTTGGCTTGTAGGTGCACAGCCAGAGAGTGATGTTTATCTTGAGTTCACAAATATGTGATTTTGTTGTTTATTTACAGGTGCAAAAGCTGAGAATGATGGTTCTCTTGATGGTGTTAACTGGGATGATGAACAAAGGGTCATGTCAGGGCTAACTTGTGTCTGCATTGTGGGCATTGAGGACCCTGTCAGAGATGAGGTATGTGGTTTGTGCTGGAGCATTAGCACAGTTTATGTTAACTGCTTTTGCTGATCATAATAAGTGTACCTCAAAGAATAAGAGTTGAGTTGTTTTCTGGACAAGAAATAAGGAGTGAGATTGTGTTTGAAAATGTTTTTTTTTAATAAGATAGTGTGATAAGTTTTTTTTTATAAAATGAACAATAAGACAAATACAAGTCTTGAGTTTATGTCAGATGTTTGTGAATGACTTTCTTCAATAGAAACAGACAGCAACAAACTGTAACTGATTAAACTACAGAAACACAGGTAGTGGCTGAATTAAATTTAGGTTCCATTTTCCCATTTGCAGGTGTATGTACAAATTCAGCTGCAGTTTTCTTAATTATGAACAAATTTGTATGAGTAATATATCATTTTGTAGGTAAATGCATTTTCTTTAAGATCATTCTAAAACAAATAAATAGCCTTGTAGGAGCCAATCAGTTAATAATGTGGATGTCATTTCATCATTTTCTACAGGTTCCAGAGGCAATCCGCAAGTGTCAAAGAGCAGGTATTACTGTGCGTATGGTGACAGGTGACAATGTTAACACAGCTCGTAGCATTGCATCCAAATGTGGTATCTTAAGGCCAGGAGAAGATGGACTCATCTTGGAGGGGAAAGAATTCAACAGGAGAGTTCGAGATCAACAAACGGGGGAGGTGAGATATTGCAGAATGAAATACTGATAATGTAGATTTTGCTGAGATCATCCTGGTGCATTCTACCAAGTCTTTGGGGTGGGGGGAGGTGTCAAAACTTGACCAAATTATCATTCATAACATCAAATTAATCCAACATCAGAACATGCTGCC
The DNA here is from genome assembly GCA_020796225.1 of Arion vulgaris. NCBI lineage: Eukaryota > Metazoa > Mollusca > Gastropoda > Stylommatophora > Arionidae > Arion > Arion vulgaris. The sequence continues at coordinate 50,635,609 of CM036765.1, read as the reverse complement.
ACATAATTGTTATAATTGGAAACTGTAATGTATATTAGAGATTTACAATTTATATATTCGAGGATTTATTGTTTCTACAACTCGTTTCTTGACTTTGAATACGTTCAGTTAAATTGTAACATTAAGAATGTGAATCTCTCGGTGCTATGTAAATTAGAATGTTTTGTTTGTTGTTCAGGTTACTCAAGAACTGCTGGATAAGATCTGGCCCACATTGCGAGTATTAGCAAGGTCTTCACCGCAAGACAAGTACATCTTAGTGAAGGGAATTATTGACAGCAAGACTGACAAGACACGGCAGGTTGTTGCTGTGACTGGTGATGGCACTAATGATGGTCCAGCTCTGAAAAAGGCAGATGTTGGTTTTGCGATGGTAAGTTTGTGGCAGATTTTTTCTATAATGTTGATTACTAGATGCCATGACTTATTATATATATATACTTATCTATATATATTATATATATATATATATTGGTAGTTTTAGCATTGGAAGGATGCAGTAAAATTTGAGTTTTTATGCTGGTAACTTGATCTCGTTGGGAACTTATCTAGAATCTCAATGTGTTTTCACCAGTGTTTTATATGGGAGTTTTGTCTTAACTTGATCTTGTAAGTTGGATTAATTAACTTCTCGATTAATTAATTTCTCGATTAATTATCTTCTCTATTAATTAACTTCTCGATTAATTAATACAGTAGGCGTCTGTAGCTTAAGTGGTAGTGAGCTCGATTCACAAACCAAGCATACCTGTTCATAACTCCACGGCAAGCAGTTTGGAAGCAAATTCATTACCGTGGGATTTTTATGGAAGGTAAAAATAGACCTCACCTTTCAGAAAGCAATGGCAAACTACTGAACGTATAATTGGTGCCTAGAAAATCAACGACTCGTTACTGTGGTTGATGGCTACGTCCTGTAAAGGATATGCCACAATTTTCATTAATTACCTCCTCTATTAAAGGGGGATTCGGTAGTGTGGGGATCAAGAAGCTATTTTTGTTTGTTTTCGTATTAATGTAAAATTTGTAAAACCATTTTGAAAGATTATGACTTAGAATAGTAGAAAATTTTTTTTTAAAATGTCAAAGCGTTGCCATGGAAACAATATAAAATGGCGCAAAAACAAAATTTTAAAACCTAAAGCTCTGAAAGTAATGAATGTAAATGAATTATGTTTACAGGTTATGTTTACCCAAAAATTCATAACAGAATTCATTTATATTCATTATTTTCAGAGCCTTAAGGATTTGAAATTTTGTGGTTTGGTGCCATTTTTATTGTTTCCATGGCAACACGTTATTTTTGAAAACTAAACTTTTTCTACTCTTTTAAGTCATAATATCTCAAAATTGTAATAAAAATTCTACATTAATATGAAAGCAACAAAAATTTTCCAGACCAGTATCCCACTTAATTAACTTCTCTATTAACTAATTTCTCTAGTTACTAACTTCTCTATTTACTAACTTCTCTATTAATTAACTTCTCTACGCCAGTTATTATAACACTATTAACAATCCATTGTACAGGGCATTTCTGGAACTGATGTTGCCAAAGAAGCTTCGGACATCATCCTGACTGATGATAACTTCACAAGCATCGTCAAGGCCGTTATGTGGGGAAGAAATGTCTATGATAGTATTGCCAAGTTCTTACAGTTCCAGTTGACTGTCAATGTAGTGGCCGTGCTAGTAGCTTTCTTTGGGGCATGTATTATAAATGTAAGTCCAGTCATGATCAAAGAGTCAATTTACTGTACAGGTGTGTTATATAAATGTTAGTCCAAAATGATCAAATAGTCAGTTTACTGTACAGGTGTGATCAGCTGTTTACAGCATACCTGTGTTATAAATGCAAGTTCAGTGTGAAATTGATTGTTAAATCATCCTCAGTCTGGGCTGATGTATGTGATCACAGTTGTTTTATGTTGTATAAGTGAGGTGCTCTGCATACCTAACTCAGTGTAATTTTGTGGATAGTGGAAATTTGTTAATTGTAATTTTGTAGTAGTTTATGTGTGGACTTATCAATTTTCAACTGATATATGCTCTTTTGCTTGCTCAACTTGGGCATGAGACCTATGCATAGGATTAGGTACTTTATTTCACCTACCCTGAGATCAGGGCCTACTGGGGGAAAGTGATTGCTCCACATGGGACACCAACCAAGTGCTTCTGTAGCATGAAGCAAGCACTTTAGCTAAATGCCAAAATTTGATCATATTGTAGAAAACACACATGGGTTGGGTTAGTCTAAGATGCTATAGTAAACGTTGGGAAGCTCAGCACTGGCTTCTTAAAGAGGGAACACTTTTTAACTCATTGCGTCCAGTCAATGCTCCCAACGTAGAAAACAGTTCTCTCATTATGCCAAAACATGTCGCCAACATCGAATTTGGGTACAGCACGGTTTGTTTCACTGTTCAGCTACTATACGTCCGACACTGTTGTTGTTTACAGAATTCAACGGGCAGATAACTCCCATTTCATTCATATACTATTCGGCATGGCAGAAATTATTTTCGATTATTTAGAAATAGTTTTATTCGCAAATATATTTTTCCTGTTGTGAAAAAGTGAACTTTCATGTGAAAAGTTTAGTTACAAGATGTTGTTTCGCCCTCCACGTCATTAAAGTGCCGAACAAGCCATGGATTTGTTCCAAAGTTAAATTAAACACACACAGTGTTTCATGTTTATGATTTCACCGACAATGATGGCATTTTTATTTGATTTTTTCAATAACATGAAATAGAACAACTATTTATTATCAGATTGTTCAGAATTTAATTCTGCATATTGATTTTGATTCCCACAGTATAAATCTAGCTTACCTAGAACTAAAGTTATGGGCATATTTCTAAGATCACTCCATTTTGAAAAAAATTTTTGCTAGGAATGTGTTCTGGCAGAGCGTCACCTTCTTTTCTCTCTTTCTCTCCCAATGTCAGCATATCCCTTGAGTTCTTTCATACAGACGCTAAAGCTTTGTCTCTTGCAAGTTTCCCACGTCCTCCAGTGTCACGTTCAAGGTTTCTTTGATGTCCTGCTGCCACCTTCGCCTTGGTCATCCCCTGCCTCATACTCCAGGAACCATGCCTTCTATTACTGTTCTCTCCAAACCACTGACTTTTAACGCTGTCACAATATTTCATCTTCTGGGACATGATGCTATTTATGAACCAATGCTCCTTGATATGCAGGTCTTGTTGGATATCTTTGTTTTTTTCTCTTCTCTGTCTAGGATGTTCTAAGAACTTTTCTGTAACACCTTGTTTCAAAAGCATCAATTTCATTCTTTAATGTTTTTATTATAGTCCATGATTCACATCCATATGTTGCACAGCGAATATGCATGTTCTCAGAAGTCTTACTTTGTTCTTTGCTTGTGTCGTGCCATAGTTTCTTTGTGCTGAACACCCTCTGGAAAGCCATGACTAGTCTTCTTCTAACTTCTTAAGTGCAACTTCCTTGTCTGCCACCGTATATTACAATACTACACATGAAACCTATTTTTGTTGTGTATGACAGGACAGCCCGCTAAAGGCTATTCAGATGCTGTGGGTCAATCTGATTATGGACACGCTGGCTTCACTTGCTTTGGCCACAGAACTACCTACAGATGAACTGCTGCGTCGCAAACCTTATGGCCGTACCAAACCTCTCATTTCTCGCACAATGGCCAAGAATATTATGTGTCATGCAATCTATCAACTGACGGTCATTGCTGTCTTGCTATTTTCTGGTGAGTAGTGTGATCTGGCAACTTTAATAAGACTCATTGATTTCATAGTTGAATGTTTACTTTTTATTTGTTTGTTGGTTGATGCTCAACTTCATGAACTTTCATTAAGCAAGACAGAGCTAACTATTCACTCTGCCACCATTCTGTATATTTTTGTCCTGCTCTCTCCCTGTTTATCTTGCTACCTCTGTTGCATACATTTTGATATCTCCCTCTTTCTCGTATCTCTTCTCCTTGTTTATCTTGCTTTCTCTCATTCTTCTATCTCCCTCTTTCTTATATCTCTCTCCTGTCTTTCTTTCTTCTTTTGTTACATACATGTTTCTATCTTCCTCAATCTCATATCTCTCTCTCTCTCTCTCTCTTTATTTCTCTCACATTCTCTTCTTGTACTGCCATCAGTTTTCAATGCCTATAAGTATAAGCATAAAGATGAGTTAGCTATGTGAGTCCAGTGAGTGATGATCTACAGTGACAGTGCCATTCTTTAACCCTTAACCATTGGGATAATGGGATTTCGATCATTTATGATCGATGCAACATGCCTATTTAAGTGGCCATAATTTTGTATTCATTTTGCATTTAAGTTGGTAAAATTTATGTTATCTAATACAGAACATATGATAATCTAATAAAAATTATAAAAAAATTAATTATATGTTTTTTAGATGTCTAATCTCGTTGACTGGAGCACACCTCATTTCCCACTTGCCATTTTGTAGAAATGTCCAAATTGCTCCAGCCAAAAAGCCCCAAAATATGTGATAAAATGAATTCTAATAACTCAGATTACTGTCCTGATGAAGACACCAGTGATTCTTGAAATATCTATGCTTGTGTCAGATGAACATTCTATGCTTGTGTCACTTTGAGTCTGTTTGCAAGATGCCCAATAACTTTTTTCCTGATTATTTTGTCTATCAAATATCATTGCGTAATCATATTTTGTTCAATACTATCTTTTACTTGCAAGGTTTAGAAATTATATACCTATTTAATGTTTATGTATGATACTATAAGTGTTAGTTCTTTATGGGCTGCTTACTAGACCAATTCGGCATAATCTTCTCTTGAAGGCCAAATTTATTGCATTTTTTCTTTAAAATATGAAAATATTTAATATTATAAATTTCATGATTACTGCCTTTCATATTTTCCAAACATGTTTAAATTCATATATGTTTTGCAAATATGAAGACTTTAAAAGACTGTAATAAAAGATTTCATTATATTCGTCATACTTATTTTTTCCCTTCTTTGTGACTGTAAAATAATTTGTCATTTGTAGAATAATCTATTTTTAGACTTTTCATAAGTAGGTCATGGATATCATAAATTACATCACACTTATGTTAAAACCACATATCCTGATAGACCATCCAATTAGCTTTCCAACAATATATAACATGCATATTTTCAATGCAAAGAACTTGTATGGTTGCTAAATATAGAGCAGGGCATCAAAATTATAGAAAAAAACCTTAAAAACCTGCCAATGGTTAAGAGTTAAGATATCTTGACCAGTCATTCATTCTATCAAACATACAATATATTTCCACTGCTGGATATATGAGCCTGTTAGGTCTGGCATGTTCTATATTCAATAGGAGGGAATTTATGGAGTCTTCCTGTCCATTTTGTCGCACCACCTAACACTGACTGCCAGGCATCTGAAGTTCTAAGATTAGCCTTCTATGTGTATTTGATCAGGAGTGTACTCTCTTGTCAAGTCTTAATGGAGATCAGGACACTTTGACTTTTCCTTACATTCTATTCTTTGTCTTACTCCTTCCTGTCTCTGTCCCTCATTCACTTCCACTGTCTTAGCTATTTTGTCTCATCTTTTTTTATTTCTCTCCTACATTCTATTCCTCTTCTTTCTCCTTAATTTTTAGTATGGGTCCAGATTGAAAGGAGATGTATGGTGTGAGTTGAGACAGACAATGTGGGGAGATGTATTATGGAGATGAGTGATGTGTAAAGATGCATGTATATGTGTCAAGATGTATGGAGATGAAAGATGTGTAAAGACAAGAGTTGTGTAAAGACAAAAGATGTGATTCACTAGAACCTGCGCTATAATGTATATTGTTGTAAGCACATGCAGTAGTATATAACTACATTCACTTTCTGTTTGTTGTATTCACCATGGTAACACCGGTCCTAACTGTCGTGTCTCTGCAACCTCTAGGTTCAAAACTTTTAGGCATTGATGACGGTGTATCAGATCTTGACAATGTGCATGCGCCACCCTCACAACACTTCACTATGATCTTCAACACTTTTGTCTTCATGACCTTATTCAATGAGATCAACGCACGCAAGATCCACAACCAGCACAACATTGCCGAGGGCATCTTCCAAAACCCTATCTTCATTGGCATCTGGATTGGAACCATCATTGCACAGGTGAGAGAATCAATACAAACATGTTTAAGAGTATGGTCATCCTCCTCATCTGGAGCCATGTTAACAATATTGATAATGGGAGAGACTAAAATGACATAACTAGATAGCAAGTCACAAAGTAATGTAGTTTTACAAAGTGTAACAGAAGATTCAATCAATATTTCAACCAAATGGTCCTTATCAAGCACAGATAACCAAAAAATGTATTTTTAAATAATAAAAATGGGGAAATAGCACTAAAATGACAAATGTAGAAAGCACATGCACGGTCAAGCAAGAGCTGATGGTTTATGTGTACACACATGAGAGCATGAGTGAACTCTAATGATTTTGCCTATCAGATCTGGAATTATTCTACAGTATAACTCTATAGACATGGTACTTAAAGTCAGGATTTGTGTTTGGTGAAACCAATCTTACCATTAGCCCGTCTGTACAAATTTGTGTTCTGTTGGATAGTATGCATACATCCACTGTGGTTGGAAAAAAAGCCAGAGCAAAACTGACACTAGACCTGAGGATAGAGAACCAATATGTTCAACTTTCTGTTGACCGACACCCATTGTAAAGACACAGTGGCCCAGACATGATGTTCCTCTTGCTGTGAGAATATCTGAGCACATGCCTAGACTATAGTTAAATTCAAGACCATCAAGCAATGTTATGGTGGGGGTTGAGCACAGTGAACCTTACATTGGCTGCTCTATCATTAAACAACAAAAAGAGCCCCTCTCATTCTGTAACGCTAGGTCAGTCCAATTAGTTCTGGTTCCTTTCCTTATTGGTAGAGAATCCAGACATTCCAGCTCTCCAATGTACAACATGGCATTGTGCGCAAGAGCAAGAGAGTTGTTGGGTTATTGAGGAAGAATGTGCACACATCTGAGTCATCATATGGACTGAGTATATGGACAATTATTTGGACACAACTGAATAATTTATTTAAACAATTTTAGGACGACTCAGAATAATGATTTGAACAAACTTGAGCAATCATTTGGAACACACCCAAATGATTTTTTTTAAACAATGATATCAACACAATTAAATGTTGATTGTGCAACAGCTAAGCAAAATCAGATAGTTTGATCAAATTTGTAATCCTTGATTGAACTGCGAATACATTTGTCAACTTGTAAATATTGTCTCCATTAGGTTATCATCATTCAATTTGGAGGAGTGGCGTTCCACACAGCGGGCTTGAATGCGTCACAGTGGCTGTGGTGTGTGTTTTTGGGCTTTGGCACATTATTGTGGGGGCAGGTGAGTAATCTATTCTTTATTTAATGCAGTACCATATTGGGAATAGTTTGTTTGAGTTCAGTCACAATATGTTCTCTTAATTATAGTTGAAGGAGAGGAAAAATAAGAACATTAGATGAACAATCTTCACTCCAGACCAGGACTTTGTGAACATTGCCCTTCTGTCATATAAATACAAACAGATTTTAGACAAAACTACTGCACTAAACAACACTACAAGAACAGTAGAACTAGTTAGCTTGTATTGTAGCACTATATTATCAGTAGAGATCAGAATACTAGATGATCACATTCATAGACTATTCATCTTCCATAACTTGTGTGTCTGCATAGAATAAAAACAAATTGATTAGGCCAAACAAGGTATCAAATTATAGACTTATCTTAAACAATAGTTTAGAAAGTATGGAAAATATCTTTTAAAAAACAGTCATGGAATGTCCGGTGCATGTTATGAGAATGAATCCTGATATATCTATCAGAACAGCAATCACTTTAACATCAGAAGAAAAGGAAGTGAACTGAAGACCAGAAAATAACTTGGTAATGAGCAAACTGGATGATATCGACAACAAATCAGTTCAACTCTTTATAGATCTAAACTATGTCATTAAAGGCCAATAAACACATCTCTGCTGAAATTATAAGACAGCAGACTGGGACTCACAGACATGTACAGCATGAACATCCATCTAAAAAAGGTAAAGAACAGATGATCTGACTAAAGCAATCATGTGCCACCAAATAATCGGTATCCAGGGAGCCAGAAGAACCTACAAACAATACTGGTACAATGTCCTTTGTGATAGTATTTGAATAAAATATTCACAGTAAACATCTGCTCTGAATGGATGTGTCTACAACAAGCAGGGGCAAGGCTCTGTGTTTCATGCAGAGCCAACTATAAACTACTGGGCCTTCGGACTCAGGTAAGAATTGTTGGAAATCAGACCCCAACTACACCACATGACCTCGCATTCCAGTATTGGTGTATATAGACTAATTCATTTTAAAATCAATACAAAATGCTAACTCTAAGTCATATTATGCAACAAGTTAAGTTTAACAATAAGGAATATCAATATTATAAATATTTTCACCAATAAATAACCATAGACTCACAGAATTTAGTAAAATTGCAAAAAGCATGCAGTGTTCTATCAAACATCTGTAATTTCCAGATCCCTTTTCTTATCTAGGTCAGGAATACCCGGCCAGTTGTCTGGTCTGTGCTAGAGCCTGGCTGTGGTTTCATGTAGTTTGAGATAATGATACAACCAAAACATGATTGTTTCTTGTTGACAAGCTGGATTATTCAATCAGTCCTTGTCCCGACCTAGGAGACATAAGGCAGAGATTAAACAAATTTCTATTTAATCCGATCTTGTGCTGCCTTTCTTTCTAGGTCTCCCTTTCTTTCGTAGTCTCTGCAGTGTCCATTGTATTGCATGTCTTGGCCATCTTTCTGTTCTCATCCTGACAAGTTAGATTGTATTGTGCAAAAATGTATTAGAATCATCATGTGACAATAATTAGTGATAGAGTGACACTTGACATTTCTGACTCCACAGGTGGTGACCATGCTTCCAGATCAGATAGTACCATCACTCAGTTGGTGTAAGAAAGATACCAAGGATGAGATTGATGAGCGGGATGTTGACGATGGAGAAGATGTTAGTGGACGAGGCCAGATTCTCTGGGTGCGCGGCCTCACCCGCTTGCAGCAGCAGGTAGGCTTCTGTGTTGTGGCTTTTTCAGCTTTCAGTATTATTATTTATTGTACATGTTGTCCTAAGCTGTCTCTCCTCATTTTTCTCAACGGCTAGTGTCAGTGAGTTCAGGATACCTGTGGCAGAAAGACACTCCTTTCAGGTTGGGCAAGAATTTCCTCTCAATTGTTTTGTATGGAGTGTTTCTGCATCCATTGACAATGACAGTATCAAAATTGGTTGTTGTTAGGTCCATTTATGGTTGCCTTTGTTCCTGAAGACAGCAATATGTCCAGACAGTCATGTAGTTAAGCAATCTGTCTTAATGTTAATAGCGTTCTACTAGTCAGTCAGATAGTAAAGTTTATCTTAATCTAGCGTCAGTCAGTCAGATAGTAAAACAAGCTATCTTTAAGTAGCGTCAGTCGGTCAGATAGTACAAGTTATCTTAATCTTAGCATCAGTCAGTCAAATAGTTAAACAAGTTATCTTAATGTTAGCGTCAGTCAGTCAAACAAGCTAATTTAATGTTAGTGTTAGTCATATAGTTAAACAAGCTAATTTAATGTTAGCATCAGTCAGTCCGATAGTTAATACAAATGATCTAGCCAATAAGTGACATATTATCTTGAACATTACAGTACCTTGACAAGAAATTTGATATGAACATTTCAACAGTCCTATTAACAGGTCCCTGTATTTAAAACTGAATAAGAAACACAATCCTAGTCATGGTTGTTGAATTTTCATGAATTGTTCTCAAATTTCTTCAGTTTATCCACATGTTGGGATTTCTGTAACTAATATCCCTTCTACTGAGATCTTCAAACCAGTATAAAACTCCATTACTTGTGCTGTCTACTGTTGAGACTTTCTGTCAGTACAGTCTCAGATTACATCTCTGTTCTTTTACAATGTCTAATCTGTGATGAACCCCCTATGCTTATAGATCAGATAGTTAAGAAGAGCGCCCCCTCTTCCAGCTCCAGTCAGCAATATTTCTTGTACAGATGTACCTCCAATATGATGCCAACAACAACAGTTTGTGAATCCATTAGAAACATCTATTGTTGAGTGATGCTCTAGACAGACAGACTGACATAGCCCAGTTTGTTATCACACAGCTTGTGGTTGTAGTCAAGCACTGACATGGACCTAGCTTTGTTAGTAGAAGCTGCCTACAGTAACCTGTTTGTCCAGCATTGTACATATATTGTGGTGCCTCAGTAATGTTCACATGCTTCATCACCATCACTACATTTGTCATTTGATTGTGTCAGTATGCTGTCACTGGTCATCCTCACAACATACACATTGTTCTGTGATCTTTTATCATCATTTATAATGAAATTATCATGATCTTGAACTCCTTCATTTTGATATGTTCAAATAGTTGCACTTTGCAGCATTGATACAATTAACAGTAGCCATCCTAAAACTAATAGATATTTTGCAGCATTTCTGATAGACTGATTGCCACCTGTTTGTGTCCACTAACACAACACAAAGATCAATGTGTGCTGTGCATTATTTGTCTGGATATGCAAGCATACAACTAATGTCTGTTTGCTCTTATTGGTTTGTTTTCTTGCAGGTTGAAGTCTATGCAATAATCCATGCCTGAAACTGATTAATCTCATACATTTGTTCCTACAGCTTATACAGTCACTCTTATATTGTCATCAGATTATTATCATCAAGTTTTAACTTGTTCAAACTTTTCTATCTAACCACACCTTGTTATATACTTATCTCAAGCATTGATTTGTAAGTTGGGAAGCAGCATTCTGCAATTTATGATTTGCATTTATTTTTGGTTAAACTTTATATTTGGAAAGGGTGCATACAAAAGTTTATTTATTTTTGGTGTAACTTTATATTTGGATGAAACTATCCCACATAGACTGTTGCAATCCATAGGATTAGATATCATGTGTTTGTTATTTACATTTCTATACCCAAGTATGCAGGAGTTAGAAGAGTATGGGGAGTAAACCGGGCAACTCGCTTGTTTCTGATAGAAAAAATGAACATCCTTCACATTCCGCTTATTTGTCTCATTATATTTTGTAGAGTGCATAAAGATCATTTATTTTTGTGTTTAAATTTTACCTTTTGATAATGGTGCATAAAAATTATTTATTTTATGTTTATTCAATTTTATCTTTTCACAGACTGCATACAAATCATTTATTTTTTATTCAATTTTATCTTTTGATAATAGTGCAATAAGATCATACAATTTTTTTTTTATATTATTAAATTTGTATTTTTTAGTAGTGGTGCTTTAAAATCATTTATTTTTAAATTTAAATTGTATATTCAACATTCCATTTTATTTTAATAACATATTATGTGTGTCTTGTTAATTTTAATCTTTACCTGTTTTATTTCTTGTATGTTATCTCGTTGTCTATCTTGTTGTTGATCATAATCTCTGTCTTGTCTAATGCAATCTCAGTCAGTTTGTTTTCTTTGTTGTGAATTTCTGATTATCTTAATGACTTGATTAATCATCATCAACATTTAATCACACAGACTCATGAGAATTAATCCATCTAGATTGATAGCTTTATTTAAAGTTCATGATTTGTTATTTTCATATATATATATATCATTTGTATATTTGTTTAGAATAATATGCTCATTCTCATCTTTTTTAGTATCAGAATACTTTTAGAATATTCTTTGTATGTTCTTGTTATTTTCAATGTATTCTTAGAATATTTGTGGCTTGTTGATAATTTGTTCTTCTTTGTCTAAATCTAGACTTTACGTTTTACACTCTATTTTTCATCTATGTACACTCTCTCAAGTCTAGTCTCTATTGCAAGTCTAGTATCGTAAGTGTAGACTCCCTGAAATCTAAACTCTTTCATCTAAGTACACTCTCTCAGGTCTAGTCTTTATTGTAAGTGTAGACTCCCTGAATTCTAAACTTCCTCATTTAAGTGTAACTCCTCCCTCATCTAAACTTCCTCTTTGAAGTTTAAACTCCTCTAAGTAAAGACTCATTCTCTAGATTTTGTCTCTAAATTCTCTCTAGACATTTTCTCAAACAAACCAAATCTAGACCCCTTCTCAACCTTCCAAATCTAGACTACCTCAAGCCTACCAAATCTAGACTACCTCAAGCCTACCAATTCTAAACAAATTCTCAAGTCTATCAGATCTAAATGTGTATGCAGTTGAGCTATGCTACCTGTATGTATGTGTGTGTGTATGTATGTATATATATATATACATACACATATACACACACACACTCATATAGCTACTATACAAGTCACCTTTAGTCTCCAGTGTCCAGCTTTGTTTACATAATGTTGTATTCAGTTTTCATCATTCATCAGCACAAATTGTTTACCTTCTTAGAACATGTTTGCAAAGTCTCCTAGCTTTGTTGTCTGTTGGTGTCAGTTGTCACTGTGTGCAGTACTGCTACTTTCATTTTGTCATATGTATTTGGTTGCTGATGTTTTGTCACTTAATGTTTGTGCCGCTAGCTTCCACCTTGTGCAAACATTTTTGTTAATGCTTGTTCTATGCATAGGCCTTTTATAATATCCAAGACTAAGTCTTGATTGCAGTATATGAATAAATAGTTAACTTATCAGAACTATATTAAGCTGTTATCTAATAGAAAAAATCTTTAAAAGTTTCAAGTTCATTTTTGTTCAATAATGTTTGTAGTTATGCTTACTTTGCGATTGTACATGGTGTTCAAGATAAAATCAGCCTATCAATGGAGCTAATCTGGCATATATTTATGAAAATGAGAAGGTTCAGTTATGATGTATAGGTCAAGGTTGTTTGACGGTATGTAATTGTAGTGCAGGAAGGGGCGAAGAACAAATATGACGTGGGAAGAGCTAGTTAGAACCGATTTAAATAGACACAACGCAAAAGATAACTGGCAACTTTTGATTTGTCAATTGGGCTGCTTTTATCTTGAACACCCTGTATATGAGATCAACCATTATTCCGTACATATCATGGATACCAGGATTCCACAGAGTTGTCCTGACAAACTTTCAATCTTATGAAATAAAACACGTACAAATCAAATCTGTAGTAGCTACACAAGCAAACAAAATCAACATATCTGATTTCCTATTAGGCAAGTTCTTGTAATTTAGATAGCAATCTGAGACATTAAATTATAAGTAGCATGTGATTTGGGAGAGATTGGGATGAGATAAGATCATATTGAATGTACTACAGCTGTTCCATATACATTACGATTAGATTCATGTAGCTAACAGTGTATGGTATTCTCTGCACTATATTCTTAGGCAAGCTCATTGTCTGTGTCAATATGAAACCAGGATATTCTTGTAAAATATAACGAGATAAGAGAGATTATTAACATCTAGTTGGGGTGGGCCTTTTTCTAACCGCAAACTGCTCTCAGGCTGACCCTGCCTCAATTGGGTACCGGAGAAACACTGGGGCGTATAGGTAGCCGGTGTGCTGTTAACTACATCATTCATGTGCTGTTGGTCCAAGACTATATATATATAACATTGTACTCTTCAATATACCACATTAGTATGCAAACATGTTTGTTTACTTGACTAGTGTAGACGCTATGGGAAAGTTGCCAGTGACAAGAGATTATTAGCATTATCTAATGTAGACCACCCTGTATGTAAGTTGTAGTCTAGTTTATACTGATCATTCATGGGACAGTTGATAATAGTTATAGTCTTTATGCAGACCATGAGTTTGTAATAGTTATAGAGAGTCTCAGACTATGAGGTTGTAATAGTTTATAGAGAGTCTCAGACTATGAGGTTGTACTAGTTATAGTCTCAGACTATGAGGTTGTAATAGTTTTTTAGTTATTCTACAATGTTTGTGTACAGAAGAATGGTTGTGGAGAGCAGACATAAAATATAATTAATTGCGCATGAGAGGAATTATATTACTTTTAGAATGCAGAAAATTGAACCAAAAATGTGGGAACAACAATGAAATAGGTAATTGAAATTTCACATGCAAAGGTTTTCAAACAGTGAAATTTGAGACACCATTTGAGAACAATGAAATGACTTTGATGATGAAATGGAATTTGTGTTGACATAACAGCTTGGTGGGGTCTAGAGATCTAGGATTAAGCAACAGTGTGATCAAAGCTGTTGAAATCTGAGAGATATGATGATAGAGACTTCAGTGGGAGATATCACCTGATAGTTCCCTTGATAAATTCTGTGACAATGTTTTAAAGGGTTTTAAAGCCAAGGATTGACTTCATTGCACCGGGTTTTACCCCATATGGCTCGATCCTTCTCCGCAGAAATGGCACGCCACCTGCCGAGAGTATTGCACAAAGCACGAACTCCGTAGCTCCAGCAACAATCCTAGGGATCTCTGGAAAAAACTGCACTCGTGAACAGAAGGCCGCGGTCCGGATTCGAACCCACGACCTTCAACTCGCAAGGCAAAGATTAACCACTCAGCCACAGAGACCCCCAAAAGGGAAAATGTTTACTTCTATGGTGGTGTAGATAGCAGTGTAGAACTTGTAGCATCATTCAAGTGTGACTTTAGAGAAGGAAGACACATGGGACTTTTCCAACTATGTGTTTATTGTGACTATAGGGAATAGGAATCACATGTGACTTTAGGGAATAGGAATCAAATGTGACTTTAGGGAATAGGAATCACATGTGACTTTAGGGAATAGGAATCACATGTGACTTTAGGAATAGGAATCATGTGACTTTAGGAATAGGATTCAAATGTGACTTTGGATGGGAGCCAATTGTGACTTTAGGGAATAGGAACTGATTGTGACTTTAGGGAATATGAGACCAAATATAGCTTTAGTGAACATGTTCCTCATTCTACTTGTGCCCTTCATTTGTTTGTATTTCCCATTCAGTTTGTGATATAGTTGGGTAGCATTGCTTACTTGTTACATGAATGTCTTGGTGACAGCCATTGCTTGGGAAACTTGACACTAGTATTGGAGAATTGACATTGATAAGGAAATGACACATCCTTTAATCTGAAATTATAACATTTAGCCATCAGCAGATATCTAGTTCTGTTTTCATTTATCCATGAAATATTTATATATTCTCTCTCTCTCTTTGCGATCACCTAAAAGACCGATGTACCAGATCTCTCCATAAATTCATGTGGAAATCTGATTCATGCAGCCTTAGCATGGGTGGGTTTCGCATATCTTCAGCACAATTTGGAGCTCTGGTGCTTATCCTTCAGCGATGTGTCCGGATTCAGCCAGCGTTTACTGGGTTCGCTCTCCGTTAGCCTTTGGCTGTCACCAGCTGTCCTGCAAGGCAGCAGGTTGACTTCTACACATTTAGGACATCCGGTTTCAACCAAACCTCCTTAGTCGCCTTTTACGACATGCGTGGCAGGTAACATTAGTTCTATTCTTTACATCCCAAAATTGGGCACCAGTAACCACTCGAGCGATTTATATATTCACTACTTATGTATGGCTGTGAATCATGAACAAGCAATCAATAAGTTTATTGGAAGAGATGTGGTTTTACAAAAGAATGCTAAAAATTCCATGGACAACGAAGAAGAAAACAAATGATGAGGTTTTTAAAAGGAGACCTGCACACAAAGAAACCTTATCAAAAGAATAAGAATCAGAAAATGAATGTTCTTCAGACATTAAATGCAATAAGGTTTTGAACATTTGGTGACAATGGATACAATTCAGGGAAGGAGATATCATGGAATGCAGAGGGAGAAGTTGTTGGGTGGTCTAACATTGTGGTTTGACATAAGATTAACATCAGAACTGATTAACTGCACCAGGGAGGGAGAGTTGTGCAGAAACATGATCGCCTATGCCGACAGGAATGACATTAATGATTGATATTGATGACTATTTGATTGAAATATTGACTTGATATATCTTTGTTAAACTTGTGTGTGCATCCTGTTTGTTGATTTGTTACTGTTGATATGCAGTTGGACCTCAGGTAGCCCTTGTTTCATCTTGATCATATTGTCTGTTTCAATGTGATCTTCTTTGCTAATTCTTGCCTTGTATGGATATCAGACAGAATAATCTCTTCAAGCCTGAATGTTGTTACTAATCAAATGTATTACTATAACAATTTATTGACCACTTAAATGTGATGTTTTACTGGTCCAAGTCAGAGTCACACATTTATATAAACACTTAAGTTGTAGATTTTGATGTTTGTCTTATTTCTCTAGCTATTTGGTGTCAGTGAATTTGACTTGGGTGTAACTAAATTGTTTTGTTTCAGGTGAAATTCTTCAGTCTCTACACATTAAACCATTTGTTTTTATTTGATGTGTAGTCTTCAACATGTGGTTGGTTATAATGTATCATGTTGCTTCTTGTATCCAGTACTGTTTTGTTATCATGCAGACATCAATTTGTTCTGTGGAGTCAGGCTGACTGATAAGAATACATGTCAATACTAGTGTGTGACTGTTGATGTTGTCAATGATGGAACCTGATCTCTCCAAGAATGTTTCTGCATCAAACACATTGATGGTGAAGTTTGTTGCCTTCTTCTCTCCTCTGACAGCTGCGTGTCATCAGGGCATTTAGGAGTATGCTGGAAGACCTGGAAGACAAGCGTAGTGTGAACAGCTACCATAGTTTCCATAGTCTGCGCGTGTCACGCAGCCAACTGAATCCCCAAACTATTGGGGAAGATTTAGGAGTCAATCATGAGTCATGTTGTGTTCAGACCACCTTCACCCCAAACTTTCTAACACCTGGCCATCGTGGTGCAGTTCGTAGCAAAAGTGCGCGTTACTATAGCAACTCAACAACAAACATAAGCACAAACCTTCAGCTTAAGAGTCAGTCTTATGAGAATGTACCATTAGTGTCCAGACACCAAGTTACTATAGAGAAATCAATCAACCTTGTTTGTCAAATATCATCACCTCTCAAAAATACTATAACATCACCTGGTCAGTCTGAGATAGCACAAAATACAGAAACTGCAATATGACATGTAGTACACACATCTTCTATTGATATCTCTTGTTAAAACACATCATTATTCTTCTGTGGTGACACATGTTCAAACTTACTAAACCTCACCCTCCCCCATGTTGTGATCTGTGTTAAACAGTATTATACTTCTACTGAGATTAGTTAAACAATTGCTGACAGTCTATCATTCTCTTCTTCTAGTGCTCTGAAATGGTCTTCCTAAATCACTATGATCTACCTCTTATAGAACTAATATTTTCAACACTTCTTTCATTGCATCTTGTACATGTTTTGGCCAAAACATTACCTTGTTATTCTATGAATTTGAGTTGATTTCTTTGTTAGTCTCTTGACATAGTAAAACTATTCTGTTTCAAATATATTTTCTTTATATCTTCATGTATCATATTGATTATAAAACACTGGTGTTTCATTCACTCTTGTATACACACATGGTTTATTCCTCTCCCTTTATGTGTGTGTGTGTGTTGTTGTTGTTGTGTATTTGTTTGATGTGGATGTGAATGACTTAAATCATATAGTTGATAGTCAGTACCATATCTGACATCTCTTGATTGCTGTCTCCATGGTCAGATAGATGTTGTAAAAGAAGTTTGGATTTTGTTATGTTAGTTTGTTTTCTTACCCACCAGAGCTTTAAGCTGTACGAGTACGGTGATGAGAGGGCCTAATTGTGGTGGCTTTCTTCTTGATGATGGTGGTGTCAAGGGTGAGTCCTTATTGGTCATCAAACCATTATTGTGCGGCTGGTTGTCACATCAGTGTCAGTGTCAGCAGAACTTCAGGCGGGCCAGTTTCTACATAACTGTTCCATCTTCTATTCTGTTCCCTTTTTCTTATTTTTAAATCTAAAATCAACTTCCCCACCCCACTACCGCCTGCCAAAGTACTGCTGTAGTAATCGGCTCTGCCTGTCTGCAGTGAGTTGCATGATTCAACTTAATGTCAGTTGTGGCTTCTTGTTTTTATTATCATTTGTTATCATAATGAAAATTGATTTCATGTTTTCAAGCATTTATCATTGACTTTTTGTGGCTTTGGTTTCTACGGTATACAATGATAACAATCAAATAGTTGAGACTTTGCTACTTAATCTGTCTTCCTGGAACATCTTGTCTCAAGATTGCAATCAAAGACATTCAAACATAAAGGCATTATGCTGCTAGTTCTTCATGGTCAAGAAGCACATTGATGTCCCATGATATTATTGATTTCATCATGGTATATCCCAGCTAGTGTATACTCCAGCAGTCATATTTCATTATTGTTGTTGTTGTTGTTGTTGAGTATTTTGTATGTAGGTACTGTAACTTTACAATCATACAATCCCCAAGCTGATATATGTTCAGTTGCCTCTACATTGTGATGTTGTCAGATGTTGTAGTGCTCTTATTTTTTCAGTTGCTGCAAACAGTTTCCTATTGATTTCATGTTTACTTATCTTTGCAACTATAGACATTTTACAGCTGCTGCTTGTTTTTTGTTTGTTTTTTTTGTTGTTTAATAAATAGAAGATAGATTGTTTTGTTTCTTTGGTAATTATTCAGAGAATAGAATTTGATATAGTCTGAAATATTTGTCATTTGGTGTTATTCTAGATGAACTAGTTAACTGGCAGCCATTCTTATCCAGTCTATAGTTTTATTATGATGATTTACCATTTAGTGATTGATTGAAGAACATAGTTTGAATAGTTTGCCTGCATTTCTTTCTTCATCCTCTTATGACTTGAACATTTTATTTGTCTAATCAATATTGAACAATATGCCTTTGTATGTTGTTATTGTTGATTTTTTTCTATTTTAAGGGTAGATTAGATGTCATTCTTCTAGAATTATATTTGACTTGTCTTCTAGTTGCACTGGATGGTGATTAGCTTCAGAATGAGTGTTGTTAGTTTAGTTTCCAGCATTAAGTACAGCATTACAATATTCTGCTACACAAAATAATGACTTATCACATGTTTAGCAGATGGGAGAAAATAACTTTTTGTAGCAGCATCCAACAGATAGTTATCATTATCAAGATATTGTCTCTTATCACAGAAAGTAATAGTTATTGATGTCTGGTTATCTCACTAAACAAAGTAATAGTTATCTCACCACACAAAGTAATAGTTATTTCACCACACAAAGTAATAGTTATCTCACCACATAAAGTAATAGTTATCTCACGACACAAAGTAATAGTTATCAAGTGAATTTTCTGTTATTTTATCTGATTATATTGACATGATTGTTATAAATGGACAGCAGAAAACAAAATATCACAACTGAAGCAGAACATCTATATCTTTTGTTCTTGTTGTTCATGTTATTTCTTATTTAAAACCTTTGAGATTCCATTGACTGTCATCAACACTCATCACATCAGCAAAAACCACATTAACATTGTGTTTGTGTAAACTTGTATGATTACTCCATGGTTTCTCATGTGTTCTGAGAATCTATACTTGAATCAAGTTACAATTGGTAGGGTTTACATACAACATATTCACATGCTGAATTAGCTCATTGAACAACATACACATGTTCTTCCTATCGTTATCAATCACAAAATTTCTACAAGTTGAAAGTAGATAACATATTGTCATTACATGATCACATTCCTTGTGAGAGCTAATATTTGAGACTAAGTTTATGAGCAACTATAGGTGAACCTCTTGTGTTTGTGTAACATTGCCGGAGCAGCAAATATATAAGCTGTAGCTAGATTGCTTCTGTGATCTGCAGTTTTTAATTTAGCAGAGTCATAAAAGATATTGTTAGATTATATAAACATTTAGAAGTCTCAAATGTTAGGAGCTGATACAAGGAGACTATAAGCATTAGTCTTCTCATATAAGCTTCAGTATCTCTCAAGGACTAATAGCATTTAGGGGAACAAATTTCATTAGTTAGCTTCTAACATACATACAACATTGAGTAGTATAAATTTCACACGCTAACTTTGTAGGTAGCATACATATATTTTATATACATACATATGACATTGAGTAGTATAAATTTAACAAGCTAACTTGTAGGTAGCATACATACATACATACATACATACACATACATACATACATATACATACATACATACATACATACATACATACATACATACATACATACTACATACTATACATACATACATACCACATTGAGAGATATAGTTTAGCGATTATTGCCTAATTATCAGATGTGTTGGTGGTTGAAATGACATGACTCATGAAATGAATCCTAAGGCAGATCGTGCAAGCAGACATGGTTGCTGTATCTGGTAATGAATGTTTGTTGAGGGTTCAGACAGCTTGTCCTGAGACAGGTTCCTCTCTTTGCTCCAAACCCTTCCTGGTACATCCACCCTCCCATCTCAGTTAATTTCCTGATCACAAGAGCACTCATCACCATATTTGGCTGAGTGTGGAGAATATCTTATGATCTGGTCATACCCTGTTCAGAAGTTGGAGGCGACTGACTGTAGCAGAATCTGACTTATGTACATGGCAAGTAAAACTATCCCACAATGCTGTTGTTTCTTGTACCTAAATCTGTATAGCATCACTGTCTGGCTGGTTGTCATGGCGACTGTTGCCAACAGAAACACCAAATGCTAGCAGCCACTAGAATGGAATGTTTGGAACAACCACATCAATATTCTGCAACTAACTTTAAATATGGTGTCATCTATGTTTATGTACAAATGCTGAAGTTGTCACTTGCTACAGCTGTTGTACTAAAATCAATCCTATTGTCACCTGACAAATGGTCTCCCATACTCCATTCTGATATAATGTCATATATGTTTATCTTGCACAATTAAAAGCTGAGAATGATATATGACACCAGATCTCCTCTGTGATAGTTTGCAGCCTTCCTAACAGTTTATTATCATTAACTTGATCACTTCTCTTGTTCTATATGTTGATGCCATTTTTGTCAATGTTTGGAAACCTTGAAGCCTTGTTCTATGATTGCACAGCTTAAGCAGGACTTTTTGTTTGGAACATCCATCTTGTTTACCACAAAAACAACCTTCTGAGTGTTTCCTTCTTACACATGCTTGCCACTTTTTCCTATTTTTACATGAGCACTCTCCTAGAATTCACAACGATGTCTATACAGTCACCAGATGGCAGTTACTGTTTCCTTTTGCTGTTAGACCCAGTTTTGATGTATCCTGCCTCACATCTACTGATATTTAATTTGTTTGTGTGTTTGTATATATTTTTTCCTTACGGAAACTGCGTGTATGTTTGTGTTTGTCATGTTGACAGATTTATATTGCCTCATCTCTGCATTGCTGCGGTGGAACATTTTATTTTGTCTTTTTTACTTTCCATTTCCTTTCAGATCCGTGTAATAAATGCTTTCCGCATGACTTTAGACACGCGCTACGACAACCGTAGCTTGTCTTCATTGCAAAGCTACCAATCAGTACAAAACATACGAGGGGCAGAAGGCCCTGTACCAGTCATCAACAGAAATGGCTGATTCCTCACCAGCCTTGGGGCTTATGTCATCCGCCACTGCTCCAGGCAGAATCACTGACTCTACTGCCATTTAATTTGTTAACATCTCATTTTAGTACTGCCCTTGGCTTTATTGCAGAGACCTTTTTGTGGGTACAAACCCTCTCCTCAAAGCTTCCATAGAGTTTGTACTATTGGTTTATACTTAATAAACTGACTATCTGTAGTGTGATACCATCTAGTCTTGTTGTCAGGGCACATATTGTTGCCAGTCAACATTTCTGTAATAAGAGATCAGAAAACATCAAAGGATGATGATATTTACCATCTTAGAATTCAAGATATTTCTTCACATTAATTTGTAGCAGTAAAAATGTATTTTTATTCCTTAAAAGACATGGTCAGCCTAACCAGTTGATACAGTACATGGAAACAAGTCACCCCAATATATATATATATATATATATATATATATATATATATATATATATATATATATATATATATATATATATATATATATATATATATATATATATAATATATATATAAATATCTATACATAATTCTATCATTAGCATTTGAATGTTGATTGCACTATCAAGTCTATGTATCAGATTAGAAACAGAATTACTCAATCACTTGATCAGATTTCATCATAGACATAAAAGCTCTGTTTCTGTCAGATTCAATGAATGCTTACAAATTTCCTATCAGAAACACCATTATAACATAACTGGTCCCTGCCCTTCTTAACTCTAGCTGTAATAAGCCACAGATCAGTTATCAAAAAACGTATATTGTGAACAATTCTTCAATTTTATTTCTTATCTATTTCTTTGGTTATCTTTTATACACAAGGACATGGATTGTTGCCGGAGAAATCTTAGACCATTTTATGTTCTTTTTGTGCAGTAATCAATCAGTTGGTCTTGTATTTTCAAATATGATTTTAATGATTTTTGTTGGTTGATTCCCAGCCGCTCAACCGTACTAATGTGTGTGCGTGCCCTTAGCTTCTATATTAATACATTGTGGTTTGAAATGTTCATAGCGCATTGTCCTTGCTATTCAGCTCTTGATACATATATATATGGCGATCATTTAATATACATTATCTCGTAGGTTAGCACTGTCAACTTTTTTTTATATCTTTAGTAATTGGATAAGACTATTTACAATGTAATAAATAATATAATTATATTGTTCATAGAGCTGCTATTTACACTATTGTCTTGTCCATAGCCCACACCTAATCCATTTCTGAATAACATATATATATATACACACATAAATAATATGAATGTCATTTTTACTATGTGTTTGATCAGTTGTCACAAATGTTAGCAGTTGAGTTGGCTGTATAATCAATCTGTCTTACATGAACTAGTGTTACTCATATTGGGGGAGTCTCCTCACTACAGATGTTGATTAGTTTGGGGTTGTTGTTGTTGTCAAGCAGTAAGATTTCAGAAACCCAACAAATTGTTATTCTTGTATCTCTGTTATTGAAATGTACAATTTTTGTTTTAGATCTCAAACTGGGTGTGCACTTTTACATCAACCTACTAAAATGTTAATGGAAATATATACACATGTAGGTAAATTTTTGAATAACCATCGAACCTGATAGCTGGCTAATTAATTGCAGCATCAGGCCATGTACTAACCCTAGAATAAATAGACTCACTATTGTGGAGCTTCAAGTCCTCAACACAAATTATGAACATGTAGGTTGATCAGGACAGGTGATTGCTAGATCTTGTAATGCTGTTAGGTGTATTATGCAAGGTTTTTTCTGCTGTGCAGTCCAAACCACACATGTGAACAAGGTCTGAGTTTGTGTGAGTGCTGAAATTTGAGTGCACAGCAATAAATTGTCAATGGTTTTTTTTTTTTTGAGTGCACATCATGTTTTGTTCAATCAAACTGAATATATTCATATATTAATTATATTAATGGCTTATTTTGATTTTGTTATCTTCCATACAACTTGTACATACTCTGTTTGTGTGTGAGTGACTGGCCATCTGAAGATGAATTACTTAAATCAGCTGTCAGAGGCAACACCTTTAGCTGAAACTGTAAGAACTTGTACTGCAGACACTCTTATAGAATATCTCTTTGTAGTTATTGTGTTCTGGCTGGGAGTGTGAAGCTAGCCAGATATATTATTTACATATTTAGTTGTTCTGCTTCTACCCACCTTGAAGAGTATGGATGCTATGCGGGTCACTTCATTGTCCAAAACACATGACTAGACATACATATTTCTTTCTACCCAACATTTTAAAGCATGTGCTCTCTTCATTCTTATTTAAAGTTTGAGCAAGTGGATATACATGTTTGGTTAGCCAGTGGTAGGAATGACATCAGGAAATATTCAGCAGTAGTAATGTTGATGTCTATGCTAAAACTTGGTGCAGAATCAGCTTTGCTAACACAAGGTTGTCTTCTAGATCTCTTTAGATATCCAAAGAGAGAGAGAGATATCCAAACAAAGAAGCTCATTTTAAAAATGTTCACAATAAACTAAACACATTTAGAACATGCAGTCAAAGACCACAAGTTTCATTACTAAAGATTATACTCAGTGCTAATACATGGGACCAGTATGTAACTCATATTTGAAGTATCTCATTGATATACTTCTTTTCATCCCTTTTCAGATTAGTTCATTCATATTTTAGCCTAAATTTTGTTCTCTTTTTTTAAAAAATGTAATTGTAAATGATTTTTAAAGGCACAAAAATATAGTAATAAAGACAGTTATCAGCAATATAAAGACATTTATCACTGAAAGAAAAGAGATATATCTCATAATGGTAGTGTGCAATTTATCATTATATTGTGTGAGGACATTGGTTTTATTTTACTGTCATAATTTTAACATGTTTTTATATTGTGTGTGTCTGTTTGATTGTACACCCAAAAACATCAGTAGTTTTTGTAATATAAACACAATAATAATAAGATAGGATGTAGTCTTGCAAACTAAAACAAGTGTTGAAATTTGACAGCACTAAGCACAAAATGGCCTATTTTATTTAATAAGATCTATATGTAGGATATATTCAGTATATAGGATATATTCCCAATGATGCTTCTACTTGTTGTTACCATCTCAGAGGAAGTTGATATGCTAAAATTTGGATGTGCTTGTCCCTACATGCTGTATGTGCCTAAGAAGTGGGATGCAGCGGATTCACATTCTTGACGCAAACCACACAGATCACAAAGTGGTTAGCTGGGCTTGATCTTATAGAGGTCTCTGTGGCTAAGTGGTTACGCCCATTTGTCTTGAGTTCTGAAGATTACAGTCTCAAATCCAGACCACACCATTCTGTTCACAAATGCCTTTTTTCAAGAGACCCTCATATTGCTGCAGAAGCTACGAAGTTCATGCTTTGAGCAATACTCTTGGCAGGTGGCGTACCATTTCTGCAGAAATGGACCGAGCCATGTGGGGAAACCTAGTGAAGTCATTCATCTCAAGACCCTTATAGACTTGCGCTTCTTTCAAAATGTGTCCTGAACATCTTTGATAATTGAATGGGTACACCTAATGGCTATCCCATTGATACAACTATTTGAGAATGGATTGTCTGGAAGTGGTTGTGATTTGTTATAATTCTGACACCATTCTACTACTGACAACTTGCGATAGCTAGTCACATCTGCATGATACTACACAGGTGGTTATCATAACATGCAGATATTAGTTCCAGGAAGTTGTGGGAGTATATAGGCTACAGAAGTGGAAGTTCACTCACGTTAGAACTCTGATGAAGAAAGTATCATATACTGCCTCAAGAAATTTACTGAAGCATAGCTTGCTGTGCTAGGAAATGGAAGAGTTGAAATTTGAGTTGACATTGCTGCAGAAGAAAACAGCTTTCAGCTTTGTACAGTCCTGCTTCTTGTGCTTTCATGTTTGTATATTATATGCACTATTTCAATCAGCTTTGTTTTATCACCACCATTTTCATGTTGCCATGACTCCCTGATGTTTGCTACATCCAGGGACGTCTTAGTCAAGCAGCCAGGGTCACTTGTCATCCATTGATTGCAATCATTGGTTGATCATGTTGTTGATTTCTCTGCTCTCTTGATTTCATTCTGACAGGATGGTGATAGCTTTGACTTTTTCTCACTAATCAAGGATCTCGGTAACCCTCGCAGCGCTAGAAGTCTAACACTTCCTTCCAGCCTCCACACTCGGTTCTACTTGAACTCTCAGAAAGCTAGATAGTCTTTCTGACAATCTTTGGGCTGATCTTGTCGTCAGCAGTGAGTGTAAGGAAGCTTGTTATTGATGGATTTTAACCTCATTTTACTTGTGCAATTATTGTGAGACTGGACAAGATTAGTCGGTTTGTGGGACAAATCAGACCTAACCTATCATGTATGACTGCTAGTGGGGGACTTCAACTTGAATGACCATCAAGCCACTTCATCTACAAGTTCAGAGGTTTGTCAGTGAGTATGATCACATGACAGTTTCAATAATTTGAGGTTTTACCAAAATATATTTATTTCATCTATTATACAGTTGCGACAGTAAGAAATATAAAATAAAACTATTGCTAAATGAGAAAAATATGAGGAACAGCATTGATGATGCAGTTACACACACAAGTCATGATTATTGCTGTTGTCTCTTTGTGTGTTCTGAGAGATGAAGTAGAAGCAAGTTACTGTAGATGGTTGTAGCATATTAAAGTCATGCTAACCCTGTCCCAGATCTCCTCGAGTCTGCCATGAAAGAACAAAGACTTCTTTCTATTCTACTTCTTTGTTCCAAAAGATAGCATATGTTCATCTTGTGTCATAGTTTACACTGAGATCATATTTTGCAACGTTCAATCTGGCACTCACTTTTCATCACTGTATTTTGGGACTTTTGTCTTTACTGGTTTAACCAATCTATGGTAATGCAGCCTGTTACTTTGACCACAACTTGGAGGTATAGTAGGGTCTTGGTCAGCTCTATTCTGCGGACACTGACTTCTATCATCTTATTCACTACATTTTAGACTCAAATTCAATTTAGTATTAAATATTTCTCAAATAATACAAAGTGAAAATATATGTTCTAATTCTTGTGTGAGAAGAGACTCTAGAATGCTGTTGTGAAGCACATATATAGAAATCAATATCAATAGAGACATTCAAGATTTAGAAAACTTACCAATGATAATCTGTATATTCTTGAATCAGGAAACATTTCTACATCTCAGAAACTTGTCCAATAGACAAATATGAGAACATATGTGTCTAGTAGTCAGCATTTCATGTTTGACTCTTGTATTATGTATGAAAGAAGGGACCATTAAATCAGCAACTCTATTATATATGTGTGTTCTGTAGACACGTTAAGAATTGTTGTGACATGTTAAGAGGATTATAAGACAGTAGGATGTGGTATCAAGTCAGTTTTAGAAAATGTACTTACAGCTTGATCTCTACTAGTTTACATTCAAACATGCTTGCTTGTCATTATTGAAGACAAAAGTTTGCACTGAATGTTTACCAGTAGATTTGTATTCAGTTTTAGTCAACATATATTCAAGAAGAAAGTTTCTCTTAGATAAGTCATTCTGAGTCAGCCTGGAAATCTGTACACACTCAGTATAGAGAGAGAGAGAGACATGATAAAGTTTGAATATACAAGGGGAAGTCAATAAGTAAGCCACAAATGGCTGTAAAAAATAATTAAATATGATAACAACTTGAAACCAGTTTATTTTTATACATACATTGTCCCTTTATTTCTCAATATAATTTCCACCACCATTGATGCACTTATCCAATCGTTTTATCAGTCCTCCCAAACCGGCTGCATAGAACTGCGGGCTTCACTCCACATTCAACTTCAGCGTCTTTCGCGAAATGTCTCACGCCAAGGTGGGTTTTCAGTGAACCAAAAAGGTGAAAATCGCTAGGGGCTAAGTCGGGACTGTAAGGTGGATGTTCCAGAACTTCCACCTTAGTTGGTTAATTTTCTCCCGAGTTAATCGAGCCGTATATGGTCTGGCATTGTCATGAAGAAGCAACACTCCTCTAGTCAGCAGTCCTGGACGTTTTCTTCGAATTGCACCATGAAGCATCGATAGAATTTCACAGTACGATTTGGAATTCACATTGTCACCTTTCTTCTTGAAATTCGTTAAAAGCACTCCTTAACAATCCCAAAACACCGTCAGCATAACCTTCCCTACTGATGCTAACCTTGAATTTTTGGACACAAGGCGAAGAAGGATGTTCCCACTGCATTGAAGCACGCTTTGATTCGGGCTGGTAGTGATGCACTCATGATTCACCCATGATTCATCCCCAGTAACAATCCCGTTCAGCATGTCTTCTCCTTCATCTTTGTATCGACAGAGATGATGCAAGGACAGGTCAAATCGGTTCCTTTTGTGTTCTTCCTTCAATTGTCTGGGTACCCACCTTGAGCACACTTTCTTAAATTTCATTCGATCATGAATTATGCTGAACCATGTGAGCACCCTTTTGCAGATGCTATAGAGTCTATTGCTACTCGCCTGTCACCTCTAAGCTTCCCCTCCACCCGCTGCATGGATGCTTCTGCTGCAATCTCAACAGGACGACCAGATCGGATTTCATCAACGTTAGAGCATCCTTGAGAAAAGTTTTCTACCCAGCAATGCACTGCTTTACGGGACAAACATTTGTCAGCATATGCAGGCAGTCATTTTCCCACAAAAACGCACAACAGCAGTTGCTCTTTGGTTGTACCCTCCGTAGTACAGTCGCCATTTTGTTTATGCGCTGCGCATGAGACACATAGGCCACCTGGCTGAACGGGAATATAAAGTTTGATGTTGCTGTCACCTAATGACACCTTTAGAAAACACCAACTACATTTACCTACCATCCCACAGAACTTTGTGGCTTACTTATTGACTCAGCCCTCTCGTACTACTAGAAGGAAGAACATAGGAATAGTCACTTGTCAGATATGATGTTGTGATGAGAGTGAGTGTGATCATATTATTAATGATGATGATATATATATATGGGTTACCAATTCTGGTTGTATTCCATGCCTGAATGTCTCATTTATTCATGATCAACTTGTTTTCATTGTGCATTATCTCTCCAACATACAGATAACAACATTGTGCATTATCTCTCCAACATACAAATAACAACATTGTGCATTATCTCTCCAACATACAGATAACAACATTGTGCATTATCTCTCCAACATACAAATAACAACATTGTGCATTATCTCTCAACATACAAAAACAACACTGGCATTATCTCAACATCAAATAACATTGTGCATTATCTCTCCAACATACAAATAAAAACCTGTCATTATCTCCAACATACAGAAAACAACATTGTGCATTATCTCTCCAACATACAAATAACAACACTGTGCATTATCTCTCCAACATACAAATAACAACATTGCATTATCTCTCAACATACAGATAACAACATTGTTGAGTGTGTTGACAAATATGAGAAGTTTGATAAAAGAAATACCCATAACAATATGTCAACAGTTAGACTTGGGTTACATCAGACTAGCATCACTAGCTGACACAGACTGACTGCAGTTTAGTTGAAATTTCTGCCACCACACATTCTCTCATTTCTCTTTTCACCATTTCTTAAACTCTCTAGCAAGTCATTGAAATCACTGTATGAAGTGTCTGCTAGTAACCACACAGTTACTACAACTTCATTGAATCAACTACTTTGTCAGGACATGCTTGCTGTCTCTCTTAGCCAATTACTACACAGATGGTGGTGTGTACTGTAGACTAAGATAGTAGTCTGTCAGACTACTAAATGTTGAATCTACTCCTGTGTCCTGCTTTCTCCTGTGCCCTCCTTGGTGCCATCTTTATGTGGTATAATATCTGTCAAATGCTGACCATATTCATCCAGTTGTACTAGCTACCCAGCAAGTTGTCTCACAGTTTAGAAGTTGACTTTCTTTTTGTTTCATGATATCATCAAACATCCTATTTATCGTGTACACATATTGATTGCTTCATAACTATGCTCCATTCACGTACATCTCTCTTGGAGCCTAGTAATCATGAGGTGCTTGAATAACTTGTCTGTAGTCTGATATTTTTAACATTAGGGAGTACATCTTTTCATTCTCACTACCACATCACATTTATATACAAACATAACCTTTTTTTTTTAGAATAGACATTTTGTATTGTAACTTAATGTTTCATTATTTATGACATCTGTCGATGTGTATGCCTCAAGTAATCTGCAAGGTGTTGAATAGACATGTGTCTGTCAGTCAGTATATTTTTATCTGCAACATATGAATTTTTAATGTCTTTCATTCATTTATACACTCACATTTATATCAAACAAAACCCTTTTTTTTTTTAGAATAGACATCATTGTATTTGTAACAGTTTTTTAATGTTTCTTTTTATATATATTTATGACATCTGTCAGAGATGTGTATGACATCTGTCAACGATTTGTGTGACATCTGTCAGAGATGTGTGTGACATGAGACATGTTTGACATCTGTCAGTCAGTAGTACTTTTTATCTGCAACATATTGAATGTTTGAATGTCATTTACATGTCATTGTTGTAAATACACCTAGCAACATGTGACAGTCCTTATTTGTAAACAATTAGTTGTTGCTACTAGTTCTCTGTGAAAGGATATAACAGGACCACAGGCTGTAGAAACAGAATCACTAACTACACCACATTCTCCTGTTGATTCTCATTATGTTATTGTTATATCCATTGTTGTATCTTCTGTGTAGAATTTATTGCTGGATGGGTTGATTGTGAATGTTTGTGGTTGCTGTTTGTGTTTTTTAATAAGTCATTTTCAAGTCACTAAATAGTGCTTGACATAATCATATTTTATTCATCATGTTTTATTCCTTACTTTTTTTTAAAAATAAAAATTGTATTTTCCTCTCATATTTGTTTCCACCGTTTTGTTTTGTCAGTGTCACCTGTGAGTTTGTTACCTATGAATTGGTTAGTTGTCAGTAACACCTGTGAGTTTGTCACCTGTGAGTTTGTCACCTGTGAGTTTGTTACCTATGAATTGGTTAGTTGTCAGTAACACCTGTGAGTTTGTCAGTTGTGAGATGACTCATGGTTTATGTATTGTAACTGTGTGAACATGTAATTATATTTAAAGTCTATTCATGGCATGAGAGTCTGGATAGTACAGTTTCATTTAGGATTTGTAATATTCCCAGTTAAAGGAGACATTTTTCAATGACTTTTTGATCCAGTGGATGGCATTCCGGTATATCATCATGAAACAGAGGGGGGAGGAGTGTTGCCAGTGAGCTACAGTACCAGCTTGATAGTATTGTCCATGGATTCTTTGATTTAGGGACACTGGTGAATCCAACGAAGCCTGCTGAGCCATAGTTCTCTCAATATCGTCCATACACCTCCATTGAAATGTCAATTTGTGAGGGACTGGAATGGAAAGAACCAACACATTGAAATGTCTGGGATGGCTTTTTGATAGAAGCCTCAATTTAAAGGAGAATGTTGATCCCACCATTATGACAGCCAGGAGAGAACTGGCAGCTATGAGGGTTACGACTGTTGCTAATTGTGAACAGTCTTCTAAAGTATTTTATACCAATGGGCTGATTCTTTCAGTAATTGAGTATACTATTGTAATTTTAATGTTGAGCTAGACGTAGATTAGAAAAGTTCTACAGTGAGACTGTGCATTATTTTCGGATGCAAAAGAGATACAGCAGTTAAGTTCTATGAGATTACTTGATTATCTACTTGACACTACTTGATTATCCAACTACTGAGGTTCGAACACAGATCACATGCTTACCTATATATCAGCACTGACAAAGAGCATCCACTGTATGAGAAAAAAAGTGGCAGACTTAAACAGAGATAGTCTTGGTTGGTGGATCAGACAGAGAATCTCAATCAACTTGTGTGTTGTCTAAAGAGTATAGAACCTGGTGAAGAAGGGATAAATGTGCCAGGAAACTCACAGATCTTCTTCCAGACTTCCTCCATATCACATTTGACAGAGAAAATACAAAGAAAAACCAACTGGCTGTGGAATCAAATAGCAGGCAGCATTGGTCATTGAGTATTCCACAGAGAGTGACATTGTTATTGATACGGATGGCTCGGTTTGT
The DNA here is from genome assembly GCA_020796225.1 of Arion vulgaris. Taxonomy (NCBI): domain Eukaryota; kingdom Metazoa; phylum Mollusca; class Gastropoda; order Stylommatophora; family Arionidae; genus Arion; species Arion vulgaris. Next base: position 50,603,864 of record CM036765.1, on the reverse strand, counting down.
TTGTGTAGGTCGTGGGCTTTCATAGTTCAATGCAGCGGGAAAGTTGTTAGTGAAGAGAGCCTGTGCTTTTACTGTGACCACAAGTAGCATGTCTATGGAAGTTATAGCCATGACCAGGGCAATGATCTTGCTGGGCCACCCATGTCTTCATTCTCAGTGACTCGATGAGTATGCTCAGGTAGGTCCGGACCAGTTGTTTGCATTGTCAGTCAGCATCACATTCTAAGAACCATTTTTCTCAAACTGTAATTGCAAAAGTTTGGCTCTCATTGCTGATTTTCTACACGTTTGCCATCCATCTATGGTACAAATATACCAGTAGCTTGTTGCTGATACTCTTACACTGCAGCAGTCAATTCTTCTTCAAACGCTCCATATCGACCACTTGTTAAACCACTATTTGCGATTTATATGTGATCTGAGCCTAACAGCAATTGTATGTTGTGCCATCTATACGCCTTCAAGTAGGCTAGCACATCTAATTTCTATGACGCTTTTATTTACTAGGTAGCTTCCTAGGCCCTACCTCAGTCGCCTCTTACAACATCTTGTAGGTCGCAGTGTTACTATTCTTTGCTCCCTTGCAAGCCCCGACAACACATAGACGAAACAGCAGTCAATGAAACATGGATCTAATGTTCAAATTGAGCATGTAAAAAACATTTGATAGATGAAAATCAAGAAGAGTAGACCATAAAGCCACAGTTCAGAGTAACAAACAAAAATCATGAATACCAATGTTTGAATATTTCTACAAATGTTCACCAACCATTAAATTACATCTGGGACCCTAATCTACTGCTGCTATAACAGAGTTTTATGCACTGCTTCTGAGATCTTCCTGTGTAAGACAAAAATTAGAACATGCATTACGATTCACCAAGTTTATCTTCTGATGTTAACTTCATACCTAGTGTCTACCATTAGCATATCTTCTGATGTTAACTTCATACCTAAATAGTGTCTATCATAAGCATATCTTCTGTTGTTACTTCATACCTTGATAGTGTCTACCATTAGCATATCTTCTATGTTAACTTTATACCTTGATAGTGTCTACCATTAGCATATCTTCTGTTAACTTCATACCATGATAGTATCTACCATTAGGATATCTTCTATGTTAACTTTATACCTTGGTAGTGTCTGCCATTAGGATATCTTCTGTTAACTTCATACCTTGGTAGTGTCTCCAATAGATATCTTCTATGTTAACTTCATACCTTGATAGTGTCTACCATTAGGATATCTTCTGTTAACTTCATACCTTGGTAGTGTCTACCATTAGATATCTTCTGTTAACTTCATACCTTGGTAGTGTCTACCATTAGGATATCTTCTGTTAACTTCATACCTTGGTAGTGTCTGCCATTAGATATCTTCATGTTAACTTCATACCTTGGTAGTGTCTACCATTAGCATATCTTCTGTTAACTTCATACCTTGATAGTGTCTACCATTAGGATATCTTCTGTTAACTTCATACCTTGATAGTGTCTACCATTAGGATATCTTCTGTTAACTTCATACCTTGATAGTGTCTACCATTAGGATATCTTCTGTTAACTTCATACCTTGGTAGTGTCTGCCATTAGCATATCTTCTGTTAACTTCATACCTTGGTAGTGTCTGCCATTAGCATATCTTCTGTTAACTTCATACCTTGGTAGTGTCTACCATTAGAATATCTTCTATGTTAACTTCATACCTTGGTAGTGTCTACCATTAGGATATCTTCTATGTTAACTTCATACCTTGGTAGTGTCTGCCATTAGCATATCTTCTGTTAACTTCATACCATGGTAGTGTCTGCCATTAGGATATCTTCTGTTAACTTCATACCATGATAGTGTCTACCATTAGGATATCTTCTATGTTAACTTCATACCTTGGTAGTGTCTACCATTAGGATATCTTCTGTTAACTTTATACCTTGGTAGTGTCTGCCATTAGGATATCTTCTGTTAACTTCATACCATGATAGTGTCTACCATTAGAATATCTTCTATGTTAACTTCATACCTTGGTAGTGTCTACCATTAGGATATCTTCTATGTTAACTTCATACCTTGGTAGTGTCTGCCATTAGGATATCTTCTGTTAACTTCATACCTTGGTAGTGTCTACCATTAGAATATCTTCTATGTTAACTTCATACCTTGATAGTGTCTACCATTAGGATATCTTCTGTTAACTTCATACCTTGGTAGTGTCTCCATTAGATATCTTCTGTTAACTTCATACCTTGATAGTGTCTGCCATTAGGATATCTTCTGTTAACTTCATACCATGGTAGTGTCTGCCATTAGGATATCTTCTGTTAACTTCATACCATGATAGTGTCTACCATTAGGATATCTTCTGTTAACTTTATACCTTGGTAGTGTCTACCATTAGGATATCTTCTGTTAACTTCATACCTTGATAGTGTCTACCATTAGGATATCTTCTGTTAACTTCATACCTTGGTAGTGTCTGCCATTAGGATATCTTCTGTTAACTTCATACTTTGGTAGTGTCTGCCATTAGCATATCTTCTGTTAACTTCATACCTTGATAGTGTCTACCATTAGGATATCTTCTATGTTAACTTCATACCTTGGTAGTGTCTGCCATTAGATATCTTCTGTAACTTCATACCTTGGTAGTGTCTGCCATTGATATCTTCTGTTAACTTCATACCTTGATAGTGTCTGCCATTAGGATATCTTCTGTTAACTTCATACCTTGGTAGTGTCTACCATTAGATATCTTCTGTTAACTTCATACCTTGGTAAGTGTCTGCTAAAATTGCTGATGTACGAGAACTTCTATACATTATGGATTCTCAACCTGACTCACTTTCTCATTAACAATTGTACAGACCTACCAGACAACTTGTATGAAGTCATTTTGGAAAATGAATATTTATGTTACAGTTGAGCATTTATTTTGTCCTGTTCATGGCTTCCAAACCTGTTCTCATGTCACTTAATTGTATTTTTATATTGTGTATTATTTGATCAACTGAATGGATTCAAGACTTATTTCATAAACCCAATACAGATTGTACATCAATGTAACATGCTAGTAGTATAGCTACACACTGATTCAGTGTAAATATCTGCTTGACTGCAGAAAATCAAATGTTGACATTCAAGCTTCATGACATGAAACTAGATAGAGAAATATATCTTATTCATAGAAGAATACACAAGACTAAGATCATTCTAGATTTGATCTACAGCTGCAACGCAAGATGTTGTTGGGAAGAGTTTATCCACTGTTACGATAATGAGTCCCTGACCAAGCCATCTTTACTTTCCTACCAGTTTAACCAACATACCAAGGTGAGCGTTACTGCAACAGTTAAACCAACATACCAAGGTGAGACCAACAGTTAACTGGTGTCTACACAGTTAAACCAACATACCAAGGTGAGTTACTGCAACAGTTAAACAACATCAAGGTGATGTTTCTGAACAGTTAACCAACATACCAAGGTGATGTTACTGCCAACAGTTAAACCAACATACCAAGGTGATGTTTCTGCCAACAGTTAAACCAACATACCAAGGTGATGTTACTGCCATTAGTTAAACCAACATACCAAGGTGATGTTACTGCCAACAGTTAAACCAACATACCAAGATGAAGTTACTGCCAACAGTTGAACCAACATACCAAGATGAAGTTACTGCCAACAGTTAAACCAACATACCAAGGTGATGTTACTGGATTATGTTCTGCAAGCAACCAGTTTCACAATGAGATTGTGATCTTCAGTAAGATCTCACATTATTTTTTAACTTTACATCTATATTTAGCAATATGGCTAATGGGATAGATAGTATGTAACATGGAATGGTGTCAGATGGAATATTTCATGTCCTCCTTTCTGCAAGAGATACTTTAGTTTAGAAGCAGTTACCAGTAGTAATATTATATGCTTCTTGCTGGAATGAGTGTTGTGTATGTGTGACGTGTGTAATTTTTCTGTGCCATTTAGACCAAATGTGTAGATTGATGTGTGTCGCAAGCAAGAATGGGATCAGCTTATATTTTGTAATAACACATTTCAAATGCACAGCTTTCTACATATTTGTCAGCTTTATTTATCCATTTATTCTCATTTCCCAAAAATCTGACCAAAAAAACCATGATAATGTCAATTTTATAGTGGGGCTGAAGTCGCCAGCCATTTGTAGTGTGGCTGAAGTCGTCAGCCATTTGTAGTGTGGCTGAAGTCGCCAGCCATTTGTAGTGTGGCTGAAGTCACCAGCCATTTGTAGTGTGGCTGAATCACAACCATTTGTAGTGTGGCTGAAGTCACCAACCATTTGTAGTGTGGCTGAAGTCATCAGCCATTTGTAGTGTGGCTGAAGTCATCAGCCATTTGTAGTGTGGCTGAAGTCGCCAGCCATTTGTAGTGTGGCTGAAGTCACCAGCCATTTGTAGTGTGGCTGAAGTCGTCAGCCATTTGTAAGCTGTGAAAAATTGTCCAACTTGTTTTTGACAATCCCTGTAAGTAATATTATGTTATGGAATCGACGTCATGGCACATTAGGCATTCCCATGCGTGCTCTGTACTCTGCTGCAGCAGCCATCCTAGAGTCCATTTGCTTACTGTACCCATGAGAAGTTGATTAGTATACCTTCTCTCTCTACCACGAAGATGACATTGTCTGGCGTGTCCAAACTCAACTCCTAACCCCTGTAAGTAAGGTCAACTTTGTTATACAAGTTAGTAGTAAAGTAGTAAGTAGATCAATTCATAAAGTGCTCTCAAGAGTTTATCATAGGACAACAAAGAGAAAGAGAGACTAGTCCAATGCAATAGTGAGGATCAGGATAAAAATAAGTAAGTATTATTGCTTCTTGGGTCTTTTTTTTTTTTTTTTTTTTTAATATAACTTCCATTTCACCAATTTTCTGGTTCTGCTATTTAATGAGACTTTGTTAGGAAGAAATTTCTAGAGGTCACAGAATATTCATAGTAGACAATGCACTTTAACTTCTTCTAGGCTATATTACCACCTAACACATATGTATATATAAATATTACGGTATATTAGAATATTTTGCTTGTGAAATTTGTACCATGTATTTTCTGTACGCCAGACAGCGTTTAAATATATGTATGTGATTTTGTTAGGGGTATAGATTAGAAATTAAAGGACAGTGAAATGTATGTGCCGAATAGTTATTGGTAAAAACAGACTTGTGATATCATAGGCAAAACCTCATCTAAATGTTGCAGAATCTGGCATAGATAGATATAAATGATAGTTTCATCTGGTACAGATATATATAAATGATAGTTTCATTTTGGCACAGACAGATATAAATGATAGTTTATCTGGCACACATAGATATAAATGATAGTTTCATCTGGCACACACAGGTATAAATGATAGTTTCATTTGGCACAGATATATGTAAATGATAGTTTCATCTGGACAATACAGTATATATGATAGTTTCATCTGGCACAACAGGTATATATGATAGTTTCATTTGGCACACATAGATATAAATGATAGTTTAATCTGGCACAGATAGATATAAATGATAGTTCCATCTGGCACACACAGATATAAATGATAGTTTCATCTGACACACACAGATATAAATGATAGTTTCATCTGACACACACAGATATAAATGATAGTTTCATTTGGCATAGATAAATATAAATGATAGTCATCCTCATTAATCAACTTTCAGCTTTGAAGCTTTCATATCTTTAATGCTTACTGTATATAGTCTGGCAGCTTGGACAGTCTCAGCTCTGTATACCTTTGCTAAGCTGGGTTTTTTTTTTTTTTAAATTAACATTCTTATTTCTGGAATTTGTATTGATATAAATTTTATTTGGACAAGTGGGAGTAATATTTCATTTTATTGGGGGACATTTAAATGCCATCACATAAGTAGCTAGCTAGCTACTTGTTTGTTGTTTTTCTGATTATCTTTCATCAATTTCAACAAGCTTGTTCAAGATAACATTTTGATTTGTTTTTTTCTCTCTATTAATGATATCACTTGTTGTTATTTGAAATAGTCAACAGTTATGATGATGGTGTAGTGGTTATAACAGTTATTTCATGTTTGCATGGAGGCGGAGGGAGAACTTGTTATTACTTAATTCAACACTACAGGAAGCTAGTATGTCATATTCTCCATTTTAAAAACCTGATCATTCTGCACAATTGGGCTAGATTTCTATCAAGAATAAATTACAAATTATATTGTCTAATGTTTTTTTTTATTTGAATATTCTGACTTGAAGATTTGACTTATTTTTGTCGTATAACTCAACCAGAAGACATCCTGCTGCACATTTGTATATATTTTAATAAACAGTTTTTATTCTAACAGCACATTTGTAGGGTGAAAACTTAACTAATTGTTAACACATTTGTATTAGTCTAATACATTAATAAATTTATTATCAATTTTGTCTAGATATATTTAAAATATTGACCATGCTATCAGCTATTTCTGGCAGTATCCCATCTCGGCTTGAGAAACATTGATGTTTATATAATGATTCACTCATTTACAAATATTCACTGCCGACACTTGCCATTATTCTCTCTCACACAATATATTTTGTTCTCACCTACACATATTTCTACCATCTGCAATCCATTTTTTTTTCTATCTTAAATGTTGGCTTTACAATTAATTATTTTAACCTTGCTTTGGGTATAGCTTGCTTGTTTGCTTGCTTGCTTACCAGGTACCATTAGTTTGAATGGCCAATTTGTCCTTTGCATGTATAATTTGCATGATGGCATGCTGACTTTCCATAGCCTAATCTGTTCAAGATATTAGCTGCCAGAATTGTTCATACATTATTATTATCTTAACTGGTATACTACATATTTTATTATTATGTTCAATACAGATTATTAAACTCTTGACTTCATGAAATTATTTTAAAATAATTCATTGATCAAATGAAGGGTAGATTAACTTATATTTATGCTATAGCAGATAGGTGTTGCCATCTTGTTTGGTAAACTCATGGATAAGATTAATTATTGTAGCTGTTACATTGCTGAGAAATCATATTCAGGGTTTCAAATCTCTCATTTTATTTTAATTGGGATTAAATATCTAGGAGATTTTAATTTGCAGGAGATGGAAATGAATCAATGACAAGAATATATTTTTTATGAGATATACACAAGAAATGTCTAGCTAAATAGGACAATTTAACCAGAAATGAAAATTGTATAAAATATCAGAACTTGCCCACATGTTGTTGCCTTATATTGCTGCATGCTTTTTTTATTGTAATGGATAATTTAACATTCTACAGTTGTATTCTCAACTTCATGGGTGGTCGGGATGTGTGGCACAATATGGTGGTGTTCCTGGGCATAGATCATGATATGGTGGTGTTCATGGGCATAGATCATGATATGGTGATGTTCCTGGGCATAGATCATGATATGGTGCTGTTCCTGGGCATAGGTCATGATATGGTGGTGTTCATAGGCATAGATCATGATATGGGGTTGTTCATGGGCATAGATCATGATATGGTGGTGTTCATGGGCATAGATCATGATATGGTGGAGATGTGTCGCACAATTTGGTGGTGTTCCTGGGCATAGATCATGATATGGTGGTGTTCATAGGCATAGATCATGATATAGGGTTGTTCATGGGCATAGATCATGATATGGTGGTGTTCCTGGGCATAGATCATGATATGGTGGTGTTCATAGGCATAGATCATGATATAGGGTTGTTCATGGGCATAGATCATGATATGGGGTTGTTCCTGGGCATAGATCATGATATGGGGTTGTTCATGGGCATAGATCATGATATGGTGGTGTTCATAGGCATAGATCATGATATAGGGTTGTTCATGGGCATAGATCATGATATGGTGGTGTTCATAGGCATAGATCATGATATAGGGTTGTTCATGGGCATAGATCATGATATGGGGTTGTTCATGGGCATAGATCATGATATGGTGTATCTAGGAGATTTAGATCAGGAGATGGATTGATTTATGAAGATATATTTATGGATATAAGAGATGTTCATAGGACATAGATCATGAATGAAATGTAGATATGTGCCACATATGGTGGTGTTCCTATGGTGCATAGCTTATCATGAATGGAAATGGTTGTTCATGGGCATAGATCATGATATGGTGGATGTCGTGGCGACAATATGGTGGTGTTCTGGGCATAGATCATGATATGGTGGTGTTCATAGGCATAGATCATGATATGGGGTTGTTCATGGGCATAGATCATGATATGGTGTGTTCTGGGCATAGATCATGATATGGTGGTGTCATAGGCATAGATCATGATATGGGTGTTCTGCTAATCATATTGTGTCGGCATAGATCATGATATGGGGTTGTTCATGGCATAGATCATGATAGGTGTGTTCATGGCATAGATCATGATATGGGTTGTTCATGGGCATAGATCATGATATGGGGTGTTCTGGGATAGATCTGGTGGTTTCAGGCATAGATCATGATATGGTGAGAGTGATCCATAATATGGTGGTGTTCACGGACATAGATCATGAATTGGTGGCATGATGGGTGTCGCAGATCATGAGGTGGGTGGTGGTGTTCAGGCATAGATCATGATATGGTGGTGTTCATGGACATAGATCATGATATGGTGGTGTTCACGGACATAGATCATGATATGGTGGTGTTCACGGACATAGATCATGATATGGTGGAGATGTGTCGATTAACTATGGTGGTGTTCACGGACATAGATCATGATATGGTGGAGATGTGTCGCACAATATGGTGGTGTTCACGGGCATAGATCATGATATGGTGGTGTTCACGGACATAGATCATGATATGGTGGTGTTCACGGACATAGATCATGATATGGTGGTGTTCACGGACATAGATCATGATATGGTGTGAGTTCTTCCTGTTTCTAGTTTAAGATTTTCACTCAGAACATTTCATTATCAAATGATCAATTAAATTTCGAAAGAAGGAAAAAAAAAGCCATTAGACTTGGCCTATTGCTTGCTAACCTTTGATTAAATACACTACTTGAAATATGTTGTATATATTTTCTAATCAAATTCTTACCAGCACTGCTCAGTTTTGTCACTGCAACTTTTGTTACAACTTGCAACTTAAAACTGAATTAACATTTCTTATAATTTGTAACCACAATTAGTAAACACCACTTATTGAAGGTGGTGGTGGTGGTGATGGTGCTATCTAACACTGCTCTCTACCTTGTTGAATAGAACTCTATAAATGGTGGTGAAACAGAATATCTCCATTTCTTTATTGCAGATCCGGGTGGTTAACGCCTTTCAGATGGACCTGGAAACATGTTTGGACAGCTATGATAAACGCAGCAGGCCTTCTGTGATCAGCTTATCCATGCAAGCACAGAAAACTGGAGTATCTAAGAAGCCTACACTAGCCAGCTCACCCGAGGCTGTTGAAACCACCACCACCAAGTCACCGTGGTTTGGTCATAGTGACAGCATACCCTACGCGGATGAGTAGCTACTGTCTATTTTGATCATTTAACAAGTCTTGTGTATCAAATATTGAATGATTTCTTGATTTCACCAATTTCTCATGTTTCACCCATTGTATGAATGTCAATTTGTAATCATTATACTTCTAATCACAACTGAAGGGGGTAGCATATTTCAAGTGTGACTGCCTTTCATCTAGTCATACTTCATGTTTCTATTGAGCGATAGTTTTTTTTTTGTGTTTTTTTCTTAGCTATACTATGACTGATTTTTATTAATTAGAAAATATATCTCTTCATTGGACTTGACTTATATAATAAACATTTGTGAACACCAAGAACTTGTCATTATGTGCAGCTGTTGTCTAGATCATGCAGTCTGTGTGAAACTTGTGCTGTCAGATTTGATGAAAGAAAGTTTCTATCTCCATTTGCTGGCCTCACATTATTTCTCTTGTTAAATGTAGTTTTTGAGATAAGTCAAACACAAAATGATAACAGTGCTCTCTCAGACATTTAAGAGGCTACTATTCCTAGTCTGTGTGATAACTTCAGTTGTTTGAATATTACTATTTCTTGTCTGTGTGATAACTTCAGTAAGAATATTACTATTTCTTGTCTGTATGATAACTTCAGTAAGAATATTACTATTTCTTGTCTGTATGATAACTTCAGTAAGAATATTACTATTTCTTGTCTGTGTGATAACTTCAGTAAGAATATTACTATTTCTTGTCTGTATGATAACTTCAGTAAGAATACTACTATTTCTTGTCTGTATGATAACTTCAGTAAGAATACTACTATTTCTTGTCTGTATGATAACTTCAGTTAAGAATATTACTATTTCTTGTCTGTATGATAACTTCATTGTTTGAATATTACTATTTCTTGTCTGTTGATAACTTCAGTAAGAATATTACTATTTCTTGTCTGTATGATAACTTCAGTAAGAATATTACTATTTCTTGTCTGTATGATAACTTCAGTAAGAATACTACTATTTCTTGTCTGTATAACTTCAGTAAGAATATTACTATTTCTTGTCTGTGTGATAACTTCAGTAAGAATATTACTATTTCTTGTCTGTATGATAACTTCAGTAAGAATATTACTATTTCTTGTCTGTATGATAACTTCAGTAAGAATATTACTATTTCTTGTCTGTATGATAACTTCAGTAAGAATATTACTATTTCTTGTCTGTGTGATAACTTCAGTAAGAATATTACTATTTCTTGTCTGTATGATAACTTCAGTAAGAATATTACTATTTCTTGTCTGTATGATAACTTCAGTAAGAATATTACTATTTCTTGTCTGTATGATAACTTCAGTTGTTTGAATATTACTATTTCTTGTCTGTGTGATAACTTCAGTAAGAATACTACTATTTCTTGTCTGTGTGATAACTTCAGTTGTTTGAATACTACTATTTCTTGTCTGTGTGATAACTTCAGTAAGAATATTACTATTTCTTGTCTGTAGAAAACTTCAGTAAGAATACTACTATTTCTTGTCTGTGTGATAACTTCAGTTGTTTGAATACTACTATTTCTTGTCTGTATGATAACTTCAGTAAGAATACTACTATTTCTTGTCTGTATGATAACTTCAGTAAGAATATTACTATTTCTTGTCTGTATGATAACTTCATGTAGAATACTACTATTTCTTGTCTGTATAACTTCAGTAAGAATATTACTATTTCTTGTCTGTGTGATAACTTCAATAAGAATACTACTATTTCTTGTCTGTGGATAACTTGTAGAATATTATATTTCTTGTCTGTATGATAGACTTCAGTAAGAATGTTACTATTTTTGTCTGTGTGTAACTTGTAAGAATATTACTATTTCTTGTCTGTATGATAACTCAGTAAGAATCTACTATTTCTTGTCTATGATACTTCAGTAAGAATACTACTATTTCTTGTCTGTATATAACTTCAGTAAGAATATTACATTTTTTGTCTGTAGATAACTTCAGTTGTTTGAATATTACTATTTTTGTCTGTATGATAACTTGTAAGAATATTACTATTTCTTGTCTGTATGATAACTTCAGTAAGAATATTACTATTTCTTGTCTGTATGATAACTTCAGTAAGAATACTACTATTTCTTGTCTGTGTGATAACTTCAGTAAGAATATTACTATTTCTTGTCTGTGTGATAACTTCAGTAAGAATATTACTATTTCTTGTCTGTGTGATAACTTCAGTAAGAATATTACTATTTCTTGTCTGTATGATAACTTCAGTAAGAATATTACTATTTCTTGTCTGTATGATAACTTCAGTAAGAATATTACTATTTCTTGTCTGTATGATAACTTCAGTAAGAATACTACTATTTCTTGTCTGTATGATAACTTCAGTAAGAATACTACTATTTCTTGTCTGTATGATAACTTCAGTAAGAATATTACTATTTCTTGTCTGTATGATAACTTCAGTTGTTTGAATATTACTATTTCTTGTCTGTATGATAACTTCAGTAAGAATATTACTATTTCTTGTCTGTATGATAACTTCAGTAAGAATATTACTATTTCTTGTCTGTATGATAACTCAGTAAGAATATACTATTTCTTGTCTGTGTGATAACTTCAGTAAGAATACTACTATTTCTTGTCTGTGTGATAACTTCAGTAAGAATATTACTATTTCTTGTCTGTGTGATAACTTCAGTAAGAATACTACTATTTCTTGTCTGTATGATAACTTCAGTTGTTTGAATATTACTATTTCTTGTCTGTGTGATAACTTCAGCAAGAATACTACTATTTCTTGTCTGTATGATAACTTCAGTAAGAATATTACTATTTCTTGTCTGTATGATAACTTCAGTAAGAATATTACTATTTCTTGTCTGTATGATAACTTCAGTTGTTTGAATATTACTATTTCTTGTCTGTATGATAACTTCAGTAAGATTACTATGATGTTACATTCACTTGGTTGCTACCGTGTCTGGTATCCCTTTTCTAAGTTGATGTAGCATGTTAGAGGAGCTTTGTAGCAGTATAGTAGGCACATTTTTTAATCTGTTGTATGGATATATGTATGTTTGGTTTCCAGTTGATACCTACTATTGTATATGCAAGAGTAGACTATCATATTGGGACAATGAAAAGTTCAATGTTTGATAAATCAATGAAGATGATTGAATGTCTGTGTGGGGACTTTGTTTGAACACCAAGTTTGAGTCTGTGTGGGGACTATGTTTCGAACACCAAGTTTGATGTCAGGCTTGGATTCACTATGTTATTTATTCATGATGAAAATCACTGCAATTTATGTGTTTTTTTCTTTGTATTATTATTATTATTATTTGTCCAAAAGTTTGTAACTTTCTGCATTGTTTTTTATCTTAGTAAGACTGAATATAGTTGTGTGTTTGTCTCAATTATTGGCACGGTTGTGTGCTCTTGATGATGTTTCAACTTTTCATAATATGTTAGTAACAATAAAAGCTGAACTTGTGTGTGTGTGTGTGTTTGAGAGAATATCATTTCTGATCTGTTGTTATCCGACCTCTCAGGAAGGGTGTTTAGTGGGGCCTGGTTTGGGAATCAGTTCCGACTCCTTTCACAGCTGTCAGAACTTGGTGTTCAGCTTACATTGATGTTTTCTGTCCAGTTTTTTTTTTATACAACAAAATGTCATATTTGATAATATCAGTTTTAGTGAGTGTAGGATTTAATATTCTATAATAATTTGTGGTTTTTAGCAATAAGCAACATGGAAATAGAATGGTTTGTTGTAGGTTGGTTATGTATGCAGCTGGGTGACTCATTGCTCTATGAGTTGACTGGCTAGACAGACAAGCTCTAAGTGTTGTCTAGTTGGACAGATTAACTCTAAGTGTTTAGTTGGACAGACAAGCTCTAAGTGTTGATTACTTTGACAGACAAGCTCTAAGTATTGACTAGTTGGACAGACAAGCTCTAAGTGTTGATTAGTTGGACAGACAAGCTCTAAGTGTTGACTAGTTGGACAGACACGCTCTAAGTGTTGACTAGTTTGACAGACACACTCTAAGGTGACTAGTTGGACAGACACACTCTAATTGTTGACTAGTTGGACAGACACGCTCTAATTGTTGACTAGTTGGACAGACATGCTCTAAGAGTTGACTAGTGGGACAGACACGCTCTAATTGTTGACTAGTTGGACAGACACGCTCTAATTGTTGACTAGTTGGACAGACACGCTCTAAGAGTTGACTAGTGGGACAGACACGCTCTAAGAGTTGACTAGTGGGACAGACAAACTCTAAGAGTTGACTTGTTAAAACAGACAAACTCTAAGAGTTGACTTGTTAAAACAGATAAACTCTAAGAGTTGACTTGTTAAAACAGATAAACTCTAAGAGTTGACTTGTTAAAACAGACAAACTCTAAGAGTTGACTTGTTAAAACAGACAAACTCTAAGAGTTGACTTGTTAAAACAGACAATGTACAGTTTATTAATTGATTTTTTGATTAGGAGAAATGTGAAGAATGCAGAAAATGAAATTCAGATCTACAAGATAACAATGTAGTTAGATAAAATACAGAACTCAAGTCAAGGTATACTACAAGAATAGCTGACCATGTGAGAGATTGAAGGTGGACAACTAAACAGGACTACTACAAGGAATAGCTGACCATGTGAGAGATTGAAAGGTGGACAGACTAAACAGGACTACTACAAGGAATAGCTGACCATGTGAGAGAATGAAAGGTGGACAGACTAAACAGGACTACTACAAGGAATAGCTGACCATGTGAGAGAATGAAAGGTGGACAGACTAAACAGGACTACTACAGGGAATAGCTGACCATGTGAGAGAATGAAAGGTGGACAGACTAAACAGGACTACTACAAGGAATAGCTGACCATGTGAGAGAATGAAAGGTGGACAGACTAAACAGGACTACTACAAGGAATAGCTGACCATGTGAGAGATTGAAAGGTGGACAGACTAAACAGGACTACTACAAGGAATAGCTGACCATGTGAGAGATTGAAAGGTGGACAGACTAAACAGGACTACTACAAGGAATAGCTGACCATGTGAGATGAAGGTGGAAGAAAAGACACAAGGGAATACTGACATGTGGAGAAGTGGACAGACTAACAGCTACAAGGAATAGCTGACCATGTGAGAGAATGAAAGGTGGACAGACTAAACAGGACTACTACAAGGAATAGCTGACCATGTGAGAGAATGAAAGGTGGACAGACTAAACAGGACTACTACAAGGAATAGCTGACCATGTGAGAGATTGAAAGGTGGACAGACTAAACAGGACTACTACAAGGAATAGCTGACCATGTGAGAGAATGAAAGGTGGACAGACTAAACAGGACTACTACAAGGAATAGTTGACCATGTCAGAGATTGAAAGGTGGACAGATTGAACAATTCCATCTTGAGGGCATAATTGTGACAGATTCTAACATGATGTTATTGTGTACAAACTGCAGAAATGGCTGGTACATAAGAACAACAACAAAGGGGAAAGTTGTTTGTATGGTATGTCTTAGAACAGAAAGAACCTGCAAGTTGTATATCTATGAGCTGCTTTCACTTGCAGATGACTGAATAATGAGCATTTTTTCTGAGAGATATGATAGAAGTGTCACCAATCCGTCAAAGATTATCACTGTAACCAATATTACAATCATAACATTCATATCATTGAAGTTTTGACATTACTTATTGATGGCTGCTGAGACATATTGGACTGAACTTTTGTTTCTTTAATGATTGATCAGAAACACACAACAGTTTATAAAGTCAATATTAACTTTGTAGAAACACAAACTGTAAGTCTTACACATTATTGATTGTCTGTTCTGCAACTGGGTTTTCCTTTGTGGAGCTCACTGTACAGAAGCTGTGGTTGAGGACAATCTTCACACATTGGATCGACTTGCTGTGCCCATCTGACTCAAGTCCTCTGCAGTAGCTTAACGACACTTACAATTTTAGTACTCACTATCTGATCCTGGTCACTTTGTCATTCTATCTGATCCTGGTCACTTTGTCATTCTATCTGAACCTAATCAGTCTGCAAGGACAACATGTCTGAAGTTGTAGTTTGTTCTGCATTTCAGTTTCAAGTGAAGAATATCTGCACTATTAGTCGCCCTAACCCTCAACTTGTTAAGTTCACCAGTCAAAGTCATGTACCTCAGAGTTCCCTCCTAGGTGTGCATGTAACAACTACTTGAAGACACAGTTAAGAGTTAAATATCATAGGTGTGCATGTAACAACTACTTGAAGACACAGTTAAGAGTTAAATATCAAGTTAAGACCAACCTTTCCTGAGGATCACATACATCTCAAAAGAAGCAGTCACAACATATATATGTGAGTTCTGGAATCCGCTGCTTTTAAAATGTTGATGTCTCGGGTGTTGACCGATATTTGTTCACCCATTTGATCATGAGAAACATTGGACTTATTATATACTATTTGTTGCTCACTGTCCACTGACAATTCTACTCTATCGTCAGTATATTCACTGCACTAAAGAATTGACTGTTAGAAACACCCATGCTAGAAATAAAGTGTATGAGCAGGTAATCAATGGGAAAAACAAGTCTGTAAATGGAACTGCAAATATCACAGCACATACTGGAAGTCATAGAATAAACAAGATGTACTAGTCTAATTATTTGACATTGTGAGAAAAGTTCTGTAGTTCCAGACACAACTCAGTCTGTCAGTTGACACAAGTTGAAACAGTTGATGACATTTAATACAACAACAATCTCTACCCAGTATCTGTTTATATAGTTTTTGCTTGCAAACCACAGACAATCACAAAACTAAACACCAAGTAAGGAGAGTACCTCGGTCTTCCACATTCATCACATCTATGCAGTCAACAGTGACATGAAAGTTTGGGGGGCGCTAAGACAAAAAGTGATTTGTAAAGTTGGTCCGTTATGAACTGAAGTGTTATGGGTACAAGATGTGAGTTTGTGTTTGGAAAATGTGGCAGTGTTATTGTAGTCATGCTGAAAGACAGCAGTAGTAGTAGTAGCAGTAATGTCTCTGATCTGATATTGTTCTCTTTCAACTTAGTGACCAGCTTGTCTCACATATCACACAGCAATGCAGTAATAGCACTTCATATTGTCTTAGAATCTAACTTTGCTATTTTAACAAACTTTTTCAAGTTGACCTTTGACTGAAAATAGTCATCTTGCTAAGCACTACTGTCTTGTCTTCTCCAACCCTTACTGGCATTCCAAGCAACATCATTTGATTTACTTTATTGTAGTTGAGTTTGACATTTGTTCATTCCCTCTTATAAATTAGATTAGCTCTGCTGAAATGATGTGCAGGCTTTCATTTTGTCAGATTTTCTTCTGCTCTAAGTGTTGTTCTAGGTATACATACAGTAGAAAGTGTGTAGTCAGTAATAACTGTCATCAAACTACAAAGACTAGATTATTTTAGTGTGTGGTCAGTAGTGTAGATTATGTCTGAAGGAATTACATTTTCAGTGTTCATTTCATAGTCTAGTTAGTTTCTCTATTGCCTGGACTAGTTCCATGCTTACTTTCAAAGTCATTAAACCAAGTCAATAGTATTATTGATTCAGTGCTCCTGTAATATCAAGAAATCATGATCAAACTCAAGTTCATTTATCCTGTTCAGTAATAAATGGAGACATACATATTTTTACCAACATTGTCAGACATACAAACATATAACATAGTCTTGGTGACTTTACAAACATATAGCATATAGTCTTGGTGACTTTACAAACATATAGCATATAGTCTTGGTGACTTTACAAACATCTAGCATAGTCTTGGTGACTTTACAAACATCTAGCATAGTCTTGGTGACTTTACAAACATATAGCATAGTCTTGGTGACTTTACAAACATATAGCATAGTCTTGGTGACTTACAATCTAGTATAGTCTTGGTGACTTATAAACATCTAGCATAGTCTTGGTGACTTATAAACATATAGCAGTCTTGGTGACTTACAAACATCTAGCATAGTCTTGTGACTTACAAACATCTAGCATAGTCTTGGTGACTTTACAAACATATAGCATAGTCTTGGTGACTTACAAACATCTAGCATAGTCTTGGTGACTTTACAAACATATAGCATAGTCTTGGTAACTTTACAAACATCTAGCATAGTCTTGGTGACTTTACAAACATCTAGCATAGTCTTGGTGATTTTAGAAACATCTAGCATAGTCTTGGTGACTTACAAACATCTAGCATAGTCTTGGTGACTTACAAACATCTAGTATAGTCTTGGTGACTTACAAATATCTAGCATAGTCTTGGTGATTACAAATATCTAGAATAGTCTTGGTGATATTCTTTAACAGACTGATTGGTGTCTACTGTCATTTTATGTGTTTGTTATTATTTGATATGGCATGCTGTTTATGTTATTATTTGATATGGCATGCTGGTGGTTATTACCGTTGTGTAATTGTTTTGTCTTATATAAATATGCTATGTCTTACTACTTTGTAATATGTCTATGACATACTCATTACTGTTTTGATATGAAATGCAGAGTTCATTTTTTTTATATGACATTTATTGAAGCACAAGTTTTAACATTTGCTGAGGTGTGTCTGTTTTTTGTTTCTCATAGTATGTACTTTCAGTTGGTCATGGTACATACTTTTGGTAATGGAATTGTAACATCAACAATAACTAATTTCTGGTATACTGAAATATTTGCAACATTTAAGAAAGTTGTTTTTTTTTAACACCCCTGTTCACGTGTTCTTGAAAGAAGTAATTTGTGTCCTGAGAAATGTATAAAACATACGAAGATCACGGATGTGACAGACGTACATTTCTACAACTTTTCATGAAGTGATTACTACCATGGATACCAACGGAGAAAACAACAAATGTGTGCATCCTGGCATTATTTGAACTTTTATCAAATTACTTGCTAGCATCTAATCTAATATTTAGTAGTCTTTCTCTCTCTCTCCCCTCCCTCCCTCCCTCTCTCTTTTTCCAATTTCCAAATAGTAAAATATACTACCAATTCTTGTGCCCTTATTTCTGGCCTGTAAACTCAATATATTTATTGAACAAATCCCTCCTCATGACCTGTTCTGATGTTATAAAAAAAGTGATTACACATATAAATATATTAAAGTTTCTCCAAACATTGTAGTTCTTCTGTACACTTATTTCATGCATTTCTCTCCATTAACATTGTAATTCATTATTAACATTTTTTGGCTAGAAATAAAACTAATCATTTTTGTAAATTAGAAAGCAAATGTCCCCTGTGAAATAAATGGGTGACTCAACACATTGGTACTAGAAATAGAAGCCATTTTGAAATAGTAAACATAGACACACATATGTATGTTATTGATGCTTATTGTGGTCCATGAGTGTGTTTTCCCCAGTCCAATATATTCATTATCTACAATGACAGACATGTTATTATTGTTTTTTTTGTTACATGATAACCTGCAGTGGCAATGTTTCCCATGTGTAGCGGCTAGTTCACCCATGTGTTTATGTACCTTCCAGGGTGTGACTGCTTCTTAGACTTGGGATGTGCGCTAGTCAGTGTGTATGTGCTCTAGTCTTTCTGCTTGCTGAATTTATTAGGAAATTTGTGGCAGTGACTACAGTCTGCCAGATTATGGAGTGCTCTAGATATTTTCACAAACCTGCCGTGTCTTATTAGACATGAACCTGGTTTACAAACTTGTAGCATCTCCAAACATGAGAATTGTAAACTTGTAGCATCTCCAAACATGAGGATTGCAAGCTTGTAGCATCTCCAAACATGAGAATTGTAAACTTGTAGCATCTTCAAACATGAGGATTACAAACTTGTAGCATTTCTAAACATGAGGATTGCAAATTTGTAGAATCTCTAAACATGAGGATTGCAAGCTTGTAGAATCTCTAAACATGAGAAAAATAAGAATATGGTTGTGTCCATGATTGTCATGGGTGTCCACTGTGATTGATTAACATATGAAAGAAATTTTGTATCTTTTCTTTGTTTTAAAACTTACACCAACTTCATAGGTCATACTAACTCTTACATCAACTAGAAACCAGATGTCATAGAGAGGGAGGATAATCATCAACTAAAAACCAGATGTCATAGAGAGAGAGAGAAGAAGAATAATTATCAACTAGAAACCAGATGTCATAGAGAGAGAGAGAAGAATAATTATCAACTAAAAACCAGAAGTCCTAGAGAGAGAAGAATAATTATCATCAACTAGAAACCAGATGGTGTAGAGAGAGATGGGATAATCATCTAGAAACCAGATGTCATAGAGAATCATCAACTAGAAACCAGATGGCGTAGAGAGAGAGAAAAAAATGGGATAATCATCTAGAAACCAGATGGCGTAGAGAGAGAAGAATAATCATCAACTAAAAACCAGATGTCGAGGGGAGAGAGAGAGGGGAATAATTATCAACTGGGAAACAGAATGTACATAGCACAGATGTAAGTCAAGTTATCTATTGTTGCTGGAAGCTTACAATCTCATTGAAAGGCAAGCTGGGGCTGCAAATTTACAATAATGGTATCAGCAGAAGATATGACTGGGATAAATGTGATTATATGTCAGACTTATTATTATTACCTCAATTGATAATTGTGTTTCTGTCTGTAATTAAAAAATCAAGTCAGATGTGCATTACTGGGAATCTCATCTATTTTTTGGTATGCCTATTTATATTAGCTTTGATTGATTTCATTTGTATGAGGGTGGGTAAGGGCTGTGTACGTGGGTTTATTTTAATTAGCATATGGTTTTATTTGACTGTAATCAGAAGAGGTGGCATACTTTGAATGTATCCTGGTGTGACTAGTAAGCCTGTTTTGTTTTATTCCCCGATCTCTGGCTTTTTTTTTCCCCCCTTTTCTAAACAGAATATAACTGAATATGTGACTTCTGGTTTGTTTCATCTTGTTTTTACTTCTGCTAATTTGTCATTTTTTTTTTTTTTATATATTACCACAGTAATATTATTAATGATATCTCAATACAGATATTGTATTGTCAATCGGAGCGCAGATGTGATATAATTGTTCATTTATTACAGTGTGGAAACTTTTAGTTTTCAACACTTGACAGAAATTTAGAAGACTCCAAATTTGTTACTGCTGGAATTTGAATTGTCTGGTTTCATGATTCAAATTTATCATTTCATTTTAACTCTATCTGCATGGTTGTGCAAATACCAAATAGTAGCCATGTGTACAAGCAGACAGTTGCAAAGCATGATTTTTATTTCCTTCCCGTAGTTCTGATAGCAAGTTTACAACTCCTATTTCTAGTTTTTAGTCTTGCTGGACTTAGGAGACAACTGTTGCAGTCTATCCAACAAACCAAATGCAAGTAGAGCTGAAAAGTGATATTTGGGACAGTAATTGAAGACTACCACAAGGAGCTGAGAGGAATAAGTCAGTCATTTCAAGACTTATTTGTCCCATGTCACAGTAAACTTGGCCTTGACTGGGAGGCTGTCAAAGATCCTGCTATCATAAATGTTCATGCTTCTGATCTTTTAATTTGCATTTACTGTAATATACAACAAATATAACAAACTTTGATTTTAGTTCCAGTCCCTAATTTGTAATTCATAAAGTTTCTACTTTAAACATCATGAGTTGTGTTTTTTTGGGTGGGTGAGGGGTGTCCAAATTGTTTTGCGAAGACCTGATTTTTCAGTTTCGAACCTCAGAGAGGTTGCTTTACTGTACCAAGATTTGAACACTAGTGCACCAAATCAACTGACAGAGTACTTGTAACTGACGCATTGCGCTCAGTCTCCCCTAACAGATATCACAGGATATGTATGCATACTGATAGTTCTGTGTTCGCTGGTTAAACACTCACTCTACCCTCAGTCATCAGTTCTCTTGTACAACAGGTAACCCTTGTTGGATTGATTCAACATCTATTTCAGTGTCTTCACCCAACAAGCAGTCATGAAGAGACCAAAGGACATAGCCCTTATTCTTCAACTCTCCGACAACAATGCTACTGATGCAAACACCCGCATGCCCAGGTTAGATCCATGCAAGCCTCTGGAGGTTAGAAACTTCAAGACTCCACTCCTACCACCTTGGATCTTCCAAAGCATTGACCATCCGAACAGCTCAAGTAAATGGAGTCCCAGAGAGCAGCAACTGCCTCAATCTAAAACTCCTCATACTGGAAGTTGAACACTAGCCAAGTAACCTCAGCCGACTTCTCACGACGACCCATCAATAAATGTCACTTGTATTCTTATTTTTAAAAAACTGCTTAATTATAAGTTCAGTCATTTATCTCACCCCCCAATTCTTACATTCCCTTCCAAGAGTCGTGCTACTGGGATCCATTCTTCCCGTTTTGGTAGGGTCACAATTGTAGTCACCTGACAACTGCTCTCTCAGCTTGGGATATCCACATCAAAACAGAAAATTTCACACCATAAATTAAACAGTACAAAAAAATCTGTAGATGAGATGAACAATATATTCTCCAATGTTGGCTTTTATTTTCTGTTCAACAACATATCAATACAAGACAATTGGACAGGAAATGTTTAGCTTGTCAAAAAAAAAAAACATTGTATTAATACTAAACATCAACCAGCTTTTCATTCTGTGAGAATCATACAACTCCGAAGTCAATCCTGACATGCAATGGAAGGATGAACACATTTAGAAATTAAGGACAAAAAAACCGATTTGTCTTAAGGCTTAATAATAGTAGTAGTACATCTTGATTACAGGCTGACAGTGTGAAATGGCTGATCTGAGACTAGTTTTAAAAGTAATCAAATAAACTTGCCCAACTGAAGTTCCAAAGGATCAAGAAAGAATAATAATTTTCTACATTCTCTTTACGCTCCATCTACTTACACAAATCTAATGTATATTTTCAATTGTGAGATTTAAACAATGTTCATCTAAAGACTGGATTTGATGAAATCTGTTATTTTCTCATCATAACCACCCCACATTGGGTATATATATGTAACCAAACCATACATTGAGTCAGCCAGGCTGTAAACAAAAATAAACCACACAAATGAAAATACTCAAACTTTCACAGTTCTGACCACATAAGGCATAACTACATATGCAAAATTAATTCACAAATAAATTTCATGGGTGGTTTCAATGTTAGAACCAAATTCAAAGAAGAAAAAAAAATCTCAAAACCTAGACGTGTTGTCACTTGTGACAAAACTGAAGCCAAAAAATCCATGGAACACAGACAGGCTATTTTGGTAGGTTGTATTTGACAAAGGGCACTTCTACATCCTCTCCTTCCTCATCATTACAGCAAATCTCCAGCACTAGAGCCTGCACGTGAGGGGCTATCTTCTTCTTGGACACTTTCTTGACAACTTCAGACATCCTGTGAAAATTACATGGCCATCATCAGTATATCTAAGTGAGACCACACATGCCTACGCTGCCCAAGTGTAAGAAACACATCTATTCTGCTATAAAGTGTGTAAGATTGATAGATATCTACTCTATCCAAGTGTCATACACACTTTAAGTGTAAGCTCCACACATCAGCTCTTCATGTATTGTACATAGCATTGAAAACCTGGACTTGGAGACAAAGCAGAATTGAACTATCCTAGCATGGTGGGGCTCTCTAATGTTCAATTATTTAGCAGCCAAAGTTGGATCACTATGCTCATTCCCAGCTGGTCATGCTCGTGTTCTTCTAGACATGTATGCAAGTATTCATGGCAAGAGGATCATAATGTCCCTGTGCCCTTACAATGACTTAGTCATCAGAAAGCTGCACATACTGGCATTCTATTCTCAGATCCAATCAGTTATAATTCTAGCTTCTTTCAAACCACAGAGAGTTCATGAATACTGTCCAATAAGACATAAATCAGAAAATCTAAACTTCTAAATATCACATCTTGTGAGTTATACTACAACATGGTGCTAGATTTGATCATATGGAGGTAGTTGACCTATGTCACAGATATACAAACTAAATAAAATGACCCAACTACAATTCCATTACAAACAAAGAAGTCATACTTACGGCAAGTCCAATCTTTCCTGTCGTTTAGCGGCCTGCATGAAGAATGAATACAGCATACAAACTCCCTGGGACAGCATTGTGATCTCAAGCTTATGAGTATTCTGAGAAAGTCATCACAAATTAAAAAGGTCAAGATTAGATCAAAATTGAAGTAAAGATGTCAACACTCATAACTTAGTATGTAGGAGCGCCAAAATGATACCATTGTGACAAAAACAAGAGCATCTTCAAACTGAATCAAATTTATACTTTTATAAGATGCTTTAACAATCAATATACATAACATTTCTCACTGGAAACAGCTGCAAACCACTTACCCAGATGTTTTTTTCATGGAATACACTTTCTCAGATGTGTTTTCATTGACAATCTAACAACATGTGTCGTGTTTTTAACATCACATTTATACACAATTCTTTCTTTAACTTGCTTATCTGATGAAAATGTGGGCTCTCTAGACATGGAGAATATATGATTAACTTATTAGGAAGACAAATCTCCAAATTTGGTTTCTATCAACACGCTAGCAGAAACACCTGTATAGCTGTAAGAACAAATAAAATATCATGTGACAGCCTTCTTACCTGAAAATATTCCAAGAACTCTTTCAAAGTCATCTCACCCTGCACCTCAAACCTGTCCCATAAAGTAAACTCAGTGTCATAGTACTGAGGAAGACAAACAAACAAATAGATAGATAGATAGATAGATATATTCAGTACCATCATCTAGTCTAATACAGTCATTTCTTACAAGTGTACAGATATCACCAGCAGCAGGTCTGTGATGAACAAATTTGGATAAGAACTTGACATCAGAGAATGTGCTGTCCTTCCTTCCATTCATTCGCTTGAAAAATTGTATCTTCAATGTGTTGTCTCTTATTTAAACCTCAATGTCTTTTATAGCTCACACTGAGGTCTAGTTTTCTTTCCAGTATTGTTTCACTAGGTTAGTGAGTTTAGTAAGTATATCATCTTTGGGCCAGTTTTGAAGTATGTGCTTTCAAGTGTTGTGTGCCTGTCCACATTGCTGATTTGCTAGACTTGAATTTTGTTTACATGTGTCCATTGAATCCTTGTCCTCCATGCAGGACTTATCCATTTGTTACACCACTTGAATCCAGCCGATACCCAAGGAATACGAGTTACTGAAGGTCTCAAAACGAAATATCTGCAAGAAAGTCAACCATACATTCTGGAGTGGTCTAGTTAAGGATTCTGTGCGTCCTGTTTCTCCTAAAACTTTCTGGAAATGAGCATTTGGAACAAAAAGATGACTTCTGAAATCTACTGGGGCTAAAAACAATGGGCGAGGTAACCTCTACAGGAAATTCTGACAGCAAGTCATCCAATAGATGTAGCTCTTACTTGACTCACCTAGGAGTGACACCAGCTCTAAAGCAGCAAGAAGGCTACTCTCCAAAATCTCCAATCAACATCTTGCGTGCATTGTTATAATGAGCCTAAACCTCCAATCAACATCTTGCGTGCATTGTTATAATGAGCCTAAACATAGAGCCTAGCTTCCACAAGGAGTCAACACTGGATTCATGGAGACAACTCATCCTATTTGATCTTGAAAGTATGAAAATTAACTAAAAAGATCCAACTGATGCCCAGATTACAGTGTAAAACTGAAAGAAGGAAGACAACAGTAAGAACTTAAGAGATTATCAAATTTGTCAAATTTAAACACAAATATAATTTTCAAATAAATATCAGAAACAGTAAAATAATGTATATTAATGCCTTGTCAATCAAAAGCAAATAAACACAAATGAAGAAAGAAACAAGATAACACATAGCCTCCCCATGAGGCCATTACCTTGTAGTGGTGGGGAGGCTTGCGTGCTCCAATGATACAGTGAGCTATGACGGCGGGAACTTATGTTCCCGGAAGGTTACCGCGGAAAGGTCACTGAAGAGGGGACAGACGAAGCATGGTCTCCTGGTCCTCCAGGTTGGGGGTTGGGCTTGGACTAACAATCCCATCCTTTAAAAAAATTAAAGTTACGGAACAACAACAAACATACAACCTATCTACGGGCATGAAGGGCTACCAGAGTCATTGACTCACATGACTGGAAGTGGTGAAAGCCGAAAGGAAGCTACTTTCATGAGGACGGAAGTCCTGAATGCAAAAACAAGACCAGAATTGGATGCTGGAATGTAAGAACAATGTACTAAACTGGAAAACTATCACAAATAACAGCAGAAATGAGAAGATATAATCTACATATCCTAGGGTTAGCGAGAGCGAATGGACAGGAAATGGAAGAAGTACCACTGCAACAGGTGAAACAGTCCTTTTTCTGGACGAGACGATGACCTACACCATGAAGGAGTAGCAGTAATCCTAAGAAAGGGCGTGGAAAAGTGTCTGTTAGAATGGAAACCTATCAGCAGCCGCTTGATTAAGATCAGACTAAAGGGAAGCATACAAACATCACAATCCTACAATGCTATGCGCCAACTAACGATAGCGAAGATACAAAGAAAGACTCGTACTACGAAAACCTACAAGCAGAATTAGACAAGTCACCATCCCATGATGTTATCATTGTTATGGGAGATCTAAATGCGAAGGTCGGAAAAGACAACACGCATAGTTATAGAACTATGGGAAAATATGGATGTGGTATGATGAACGAAAATGGGGAACGTTTAGTAAACTTCTGCAGCATGAACAATCTCGTTATAGGAGGAACCCTATTTCAACATTTAGATATCAACAAATTAACATGGTATTCCCCTAATGGCAGAGATAAAAACCAAATAGACCATATAATGATCAATGGACCCTGAAGACGCTCGCTGCTAGATGTTGTAGTCAAGAGAGGTGCAGATGTTGGTATTGACCACCACCTAGTCACAGCTTATGTCAAACTTAAACTAAGAAAAAACAGGACAACAGAAAAACTTCCAAAAGAGGTTCGATGTGGATAGACTAAAGACACGGAAGTAAGGGATAAGTTTATAATGCAGATAAAGAACAGATTCCAAGCCCTAGAAAGTAATGAAACTACGGATGAAACTGACAACATAGATAGAACATGGGACAACATAGCATCTATATATAGCAAGAGCAGTGAAACATGTCTAGGGTACCACACAAAGAAAAGAAAAGAATGGATAACACCAACAACATGGAAAATAATAGACAGCCGAAGAATATTAAAAAGAAATTGTTAGAAGCAAAGTCCGAAAGACTGAAAGCAAGATACCAAGAACAGTACAAAAGCGCAAGTAAAGAAATCAAACGGGCTGTGAGAGCCGACAAAAGAATGTATGTTGAAGACCTGGCAGTACAGGCAGAAGAAGCAGCAAAAAGTGTGATCAGGGAACAGTGTACAAAATTACAAAGCTAATAAGCGGAAAACATTACAGAAGATCAAATACTCTCATAAAGGATAAGAATGGAATACTATTGACAACGGAAAAGGAACAAGAAATACGATGGACAGAGCATTTTAAAGAATTGCTAAACAGACCACCTCCAACGGTAGTAGCAGACATACCAGAACCAACAGAGGAGTTAGAAATTGGCATTGAAACACCCAGCCAGGATGAGATCATTACAGCAATTAAATCTCTTAAGAATAACAAGGCACCAGGAATGATAACTTAAACGCAGAACTATTCAAAATAGACCCAGAACTTGCAGCTAATATATTGCAACCCTTGTTTACTACTATTTGGAATGCCCAAATAATACCTGATGCATGGAACAGAGGAGTCATCATCAAGATACCCAAAGGGCTCCTTGCCGATTGTAATAATTGGCTGGAATAACACTGCTTTCTGTCCCAAGTAAAATCTTAAGCAAAATCATCGTACAACGTATTACAGCGCTGTGGATAAGAAACTGAGAAAGGAACAAGCAGGATTTCTGAGGACGAGCTGTATAGGCCAAATATTTGCTCTTAGAAATATCATAGAACAATGCACAGAATGGCAAAGCAAACTCTATATCAACTTTGTAGATTTTGAAAAGGCTTTTGATAGCATACACCGAGAAAGTCTATGGCGTATCTTAAGATGGTATGGAATCCCACTGTGTTTTATAAATATTATAAAAAGCTGCTACAGAAAGTTTGCATGCAGTGTTGAAACTTCAGAACTAAAGTTTGAAGTAAAAACAGGCGTGAGACAAGGATGTGTTATGTCAGCCCTATTATTCAACACTGTCATAGATTGGGTGATACGTAAAACAACGGAAGATAAGGCAAGAGGTATTAGATGGACGCTCACATCACTCTGGAATACCTAGATTTTGCAGATGACATCGCACTCCTATCTCATACACATAGAGATATCAGGAAAAGACCTGTCGCCTTAACCAATATAGTGAGATGGTTGGGCTGAAAATAAATCAGAAGAAAACTGAAGTAATGACTCTGAACAGAGCAACCCCAGCACCAGTCAAACTAGAAGGTAAAACCCTCCGAGATACAACCGCATTCACATACCTTGGAAGTGTTATTAGCAATGAAGGAGGCGCTGGATCTGACATTAAAACAGACTGAGTAAAGCACGAAGTGCATTCATGACCCTTCAGACCGCCTGAAAATCTGCCCAATACAGCATCAGAACCAAGACTAGTATCTATAACAGCTGTGTGCTGTCAACTTTACTGTCTGGATCGAATGCTGGAGAATGACAGAACAGGATATGTCCAGACTCTCCGCCTTCATACAACTTGTCTGCGAAAAATCTTACGCGTGTACTGGGCGACTACTATCTCGAATCAAGAATTGCTTGCACGATGCCAACAAGAGAATATGGGCACTATCATCCGAAGACGACGCTGGAGATGGATTGGACATGTGATGCGCATGGAGACTGGCTCGAAAACTGCACTGAGATGGACTCCAGAGGGTAGGCGAAAGCGTGGAAGACCCAAGGCGACCTGGAGGAGAACGATAGAGCAAGAGCTGAAGGAAATGAATCATAGTTGGAACACAATACAGAGGAAGGCCATGAACAGGGAAGAATGGTTTACGTTTGTTGCTGCCCTAAACGCCAGGGCGAACAGGCTAAAGAAGAGAGAGTCTTTTATAGCTCACACTGAGGTCTAGTTTTCTTTCCAGTATTGTTTCACTAGGTTAGTGAGTTTAGTAAGTATATCATCTTTGGGCCAGTTTTGAAGTATGTGCTTTCAAGTGTTGTGTGCCTGTCCACATTGCTGATTTGCTAGACTTGAATTTTGTTTACATGTGTCCATTGAATCCTTGTCCTCCATGCAGGACTTATCCATTTGTTACACCACTTGAATCCAGCCGATACCCAAGGAATACGAGTTACTGAAGGTCTCAAAACGAAATATCTGCAAGAAAGTCAACCATACATTCTGGAGTGGTCTAGTTAAGGATTCTGTCGTCTGTTTCTCCTAAAAACTTTCTGGCAAATGAGCATTTGGAACAAAAAAGATGACTTCTGAAATCTACTGGGGCTAAAAACAATGGACGAGGTAACCCTACAGGAAATTCTGACAGCAAGTCATCCAATAGATGTAGCCCTTACTTGGACTCACCTAGGAGTGCACACAGCTCTAAGCAGCAAGAAGGCTACTCTCCAAAATCTCAATCAACATCTTGCGTGCATTATTTATAATGAGCCTAAACCCCCAATCAACATCTTGCGTATTGTTATAATGAGCCTAAACATAGAGCCTAGCTTACAAGGAGTCAACACTGGATTCATGGAGACAACTCATCCTATTTGATCTTGAAAGTATGAAAAATTAACTAAAAAGATCCAGCTGATGCCCAGATTACAGTGTAAAACTGAAAGAAGGAAGACAACAGTAAGAACTTAAGAGATTATCAAATTTGTCAAATTTAAACACAAATATAATTTTCAAATAAATATCAGAAACAGTAAAATAATGTATATTAATGCCTTGTCAATCAAAAGCAAATAAACACAAATGAAGAAAGAAACAAGATAACACATACCTTGTTCTTGACTGGTGCAAGAGGCTCAGAGAAGGCAAAGAATGGCAATGCAAGATTAGCAAAACCATTTTTGTAAGATTCAATGTTCTTGTGCCCTTGAGCCAGCTGAAACCAAATATTTACTGAAATATTAAACTTGCACAGCAAAGCAGTAAGACTGCTGTAACTTAACAGATGATACTGACAAATCTGTGGTATGCCTACAACCAAACAGATCAAACTGAAATAAATGGGGAAAATCTATGACTGGAGGGAGTAAATTATCTTGTTGAATCTTTAATTAACTATCGACATGAAAGTCACAAATATAAAAAAAAAAAAGGAAACTTCAATGAAGACAGAATGACAGACATGAAAATACTTTCAGGTTTAACTTGTTGAGCATGTTGAGTGCAATAAAATGGTTCTATAGTGTATGACTGGTATCAGTCCTAGAGTATGGCATTACAACATGGGCAACAAACAGCCAAGTCAAACTTTGTCTTATGGTAACAAAAAGAAAAGCAACGAGTCATAACAGGTGCATGGAGTGAACACATTACAAAACTTAAAAATAAAAAAAAGGAACATGTCTTTTGCCAACAAAAGATAGAGGAGAGAGAGCATGGATTAGAAACAATTTTACAAATTCAAAACATTTGACAGATCACATAATAAATATCTTTGGAAGGATATTTCTGAAATGGAGACACTTTGCAGAAACAATGAAATGAAAGTACAGTAGAACCTCAATTAAACGTCACCGTCCGGATCAGGACTTGAATGATAACCGAATAGACGGAGGTCGCTGCCACACATTTTTCAACCAAGTCTGACTCACTGCCACGCAATTTTTTGGGCATGATCAGTTTTCAGCGTGACAATTTTTTTTTTAAATCATAAAAAATAAACTAATAAACTTAGAACTTTCAACACTTTCGCTGCCACTGACGACAAAAGTAAGCGAAATACCAACTCCCTTCGCTGCCGTCATTGACTTTAGTCAGCGACATGTGCCGTAGACAATGTCTTTTTAAACAGGGAGTATCGCTTGCGAAAACAGGGTCCGTGATGTACTACTTCCGTATTGTTCAGACGAGCACTCCAAAATGGCGGATCTAACACATGCGTATGCGGTACAAGTCCGATTTTTCACGATTTTTCGTAAGTAAACAAAAATGTTCAAACTGGACGACATAGCTGATGAATGGTGATATCCAAAATCACTTTTTCTGACTTTTTAGCCAGTGATAGTGTTAAAATGAATTTGAACTGTGATTAACGTGACGATGTTTATAGATCGATAGAAGATATTCCCAAGGGTACAGGAGTAGGGGATGGACACTTACCTCGAAAACAGGCATGTCATACTGTGGATAGATATGGGGAACGACGCCAGTATTAGTTACAGCAATGGCTTGTAGATTATGAAGAATATACTCTACATATAGACAGGTCAGTAGCTCAATAATATATGAACACTATTCCATAGTTTAAACAGTCTAAGTTTACGTTTTGTGATTTTTTGAAATTGTCACCCCTGAAAACTGATCATGCCCAAAAAAATAAAGAGTGGCAGTAAGCCAGACTTGGTTGAAAAATGGGGGCAGTGAAGTGTTAATGGGATCAACGCTCATCAGTGGCTAGAGCCAGACTTGGTTGAAAAATGGGTGGCAGTGAAAGTGTTAAGGA
Organism: Arion vulgaris; assembly: GCA_020796225.1. Taxonomy (NCBI): domain Eukaryota; kingdom Metazoa; phylum Mollusca; class Gastropoda; order Stylommatophora; family Arionidae; genus Arion; species Arion vulgaris. Next base: position 50,572,674 of record CM036765.1, on the reverse strand, counting down.
TCAACCTCCATCAGTGGCATAAGCCAGACTTGGATGAAAAATGGGTGGCAGTGAAAGTACGGATCAACCTCCATCAAGTGGCAGTAAGCCAGACTTGGTTGAAAAATGGGTGGCAGTGAAAGTGTTACGGATCAACCTCCATCAGTGGCAGTAAGCCAGACTTGGTTGAAAAATGGGTGGCAGTGAAAGTGTTAACGGGATCAACCTCCATCGAGTGGCAGTGAGCCAGACTAACAGGATCAACCTCCATCCTCATACTAGAAGTAGTTGTCCTATATGCTCCATTCCACTTTGCAGAAACCCTAGTCAGACCTCTCCTCTTACTATGCACAGATCCAGCTGTATATACATCAGCTTTTTATATGCAAGTTCAGATTTCATACTGCCCCAATCTCTACATTCTCTTCAAAGAGTGATGATAACATTGCAGAAGCTGACCATGATAAAATCTATGAGGATCCATTGACCACTTTCGGTAGTGTCGCAACTGTGGTCACCTGGCCAATTGTTCTCAGTTTGGACCATCTACGACATGCTAAGCTTGATTCTCATGCCCGTAACATCATTAGTATTCTTGTGCAGTGGGTGTCTCTAATCCGTAGTAAGTAATTTCCGCATTTATGTTTTAGTTTGGACGATAGCATAACTGGAACGTAATGACAGAATGCCAAGAATATATCTCATCTTCACAATGGAAGTATCGCTTAGTGCAGCCACGGACTATATTCATGCCTTCACTCTCAATACATTCCAGACGTTCACATTGTGAATGTTATGTTATGCGATCAACTTCATGGCAGCACATTGGGCATTCCCATTCGTGCTCTGTCCTCCGCTGCAGCAGCCATTCCATTTCAAAGTACATTTGCTCACCATGCCCATGAGAAGCTGATTAGTATATCTTCTCTCTCTACCATGAAGATGACACTGTCTGGCATGTCCAAACTTAATGTCTAATTCTCTAACATGTTTCAGTGTATGAGACTCGCTCATGTCATATAAATGAGTGTACCGCATTGATATCGGCTCCGTCCATGTTTACACATTGTGAATGTGATATCCTAATCTACCATGGACAAAACCAGTTGATGGAATGAGAGGATCAGTACTGTGATCACAAGAACATAACAGTTGACACAGAGAAATGATATGAATCTGCTTAACATAAGAGTGAAGATAAGATATAGCTCAACTAACCTTCATAAGTTCAATGCAGACGAGGCCTACCACCATACTTGTGGTTGTTGCTATAGCTGGAATGATGCGACCAGCAATGAGTTTGCTCTGCAACATCAACAGACATTATATATATATATATATATATATATATACAACATTAGTTGCAACTACACTACGACTAGACACTTCAACAAGTAACATTACTAGTCATGTCTTATCCCGCCCGAGTGGTTACCGGGGCCCAAATTTGGGGTGTAAAGAACTGTAACACTTACCTGCCACGCATGTCGTTAGAGGCGACTAAGGAAGTTTGGCTGAAATCGGATGCATGTGTCCTAAACGTGTAGAAGTCTATGCGTTTAGGGGCCACCAAACCAATGTGCAACGTATACACGTTTCTTGGCAAAGATCAAACATATCACAAAGAGTGATTAAAATTAGTCAAAGAACTAACGCATAAGAAGCAGAAGATGTCTTATCCTTACTTTCATACGTGTATGGCAATTATTAAAATCACTTTCAACTTCTGTCTTCATTTTTTTGTTAATGGGCTTACACTTTCCGTCTAGTAGCAATGATCATAATCTCATTTATACAAATATGTTATCAATCTGGTTTTCTGTTCTTTGATCTGGTGATATCCTATTTATCTTATATTTCCATTTGTGACAATATGCTTTCTTCTATAAACAGTTGATCATCACCATCTGCATATGCCATCTCAACATACTGTAAATGGATTTCCATCAAATTCTGTTCATTACCCTAATGTTACACTACGGATGCTGCCTTTTCACCTCTTGGTGTTTCTTTTCAAATCAGTATCTTTCTCCTTGCTAGCTTCCCTCAACTGTACCATCCAATATGGTCAACAGCGTTAGTACCGATTTTAAATTGTATTTGCTATAAATTTTATTTCACAAATATTTAACTTGCTCTCAGAATTCAGTAGGAACGTTGTTGAAGTGCTGGGGTTAAAAGGGTTAAAGCATAATTATGGAAAAAGTGATGCTATCATTAGAATTTAATGCGCCAACAATATTTTGCACTTCCTATTACTGAATCATTGTTTTCAACTAAACATATGACACACTATAACTTTCACTAAACATATGTCCCACTCTTCATAACTTTCACTAAACATATGTCCAACTCTCTATAACTTGCACTAAACATCTGGTCTGGCTTCCCATGACTTTAAATGACACTCAGTATTTGATACTGGTTTATGGTTGAAACCGGAGTAAAGCAAGGCTGTATTCTATCTCGCTATTGTTTGGAGTGGCCATTGACTGGGTGATGTGAAAATGTTGCAGGTGCGAAACTGGCATCGATTGGGTAGAAAATAGTCAACTAGAAGATTTGGATTTTGCAGATGATATTGCCTTGTTTAGAAACAACCAAGATATGCAAAGAAAAACGGACAACGTCATCTATAACATCAAAAGTTGGACTGCAGATAAGCTATGAAAAACTAATATAATGAAGACACCTATGGCAAGTAATGCAGATATCACCCTGGAATCTAAAATGATAAAAATAACAGAGCAGTTCACCTATTTAGGTAGCAATTTTGATTGCACAGAAATGTTAAAAGAATTATGATACGATTGCAAAGCAACAACAGCTTTTAAAGTCTAAATAAAATATGGAGTCAAGTTATATAGTATTAAAACTAAATTACGAATTTTCAATTCAAATGTTGTATCAATCCTAACATATGCCAGCGAGTTGGAAAATGACTAAAGATATAGAAAGCAAGTTGAATGCATTTGAAAATAGATGTCTCGAAAAATAATGAATATAAAATGGAACAAATTCAGAAGAAGTGATGAAATCAGAGACATGTCTGGTCAACCACTAGTGACAACTGTTATAAGAAAGAGAAGATGGAGATATGTTGGGCACACCTTGAGAGAAATGATCAACGAATATCAAAGCAGGCATTGAAGTGGGATGCAAAGGGTTCAAGAAAGAGAGGTCGACCTACAGAGACCCTGAAACGAACTTTGCTGAGAGAGGCAGGAAATATCGGTCTCAGTTCCATGGAGGAGATTGAGCGAGTTGCCCAGGATAGAGTGGTATGGAGAAATTACTTGCAGGCCCTATGTAACGATAACGCATGAGAGGAATTATTTTATTTGACACTTTTAAAGTGGCACTATTATTGAAAGAATATTTGATTGAAAGAATATTTGACTATAGTCTGTCCATTAATTCGTGAGCACGTTTGAAATTGATTTTCTAAAAAACTACCTGTTGGATCTCAGTGATTTTTTGCAAGCAGCCTTAGAATATCCATGACGCTAGAGAAATATTTTTTTCCAAGAAAATTTGATGTAGTTTGAAATATTTCTTCTTAGGTTATATTAAAATCAACCTCACCGAATTGTACACAATAGTAACAGATCTACGGTACACAGACGCGTTGTTCTAAAAATACATTATGGTAACATTGAAATATCGTGAGTAAACAACAATTTCACGAACTCCTGTGCACCTAACCCAGTCGACTTTGAAAGCAGAAAGCATATGACGTTATAATTGGGATACCGTTGTATAGTTATAGGTGTATCTCGCTATTTGTATGAAGCTATTGTATCATATTTGTTGGCTTATCAAAACACATTGATATCACATTCATAATGAGTCTGAAGTGCACATCTATAACAATGCAGAAGGTTACAGTTTTACTATACCAACACTTCGTAGGGAATCTAAGAGAGGTCATCTATATTGCGATATTCATAACCCTGAGAAACGAACGCAACTGGCGCTTGGTCTGAATAGAGAATCCTTTTCCGATGGATTAAACAGGACACAAAGTGCACTAATGTCAAGCAAGGAAGGAAAAGAACAATTGACGACTTTGACATAGATGTCATAAGACGGAGCTCTTGAAAATGTTTGCGACAAAATCAACTTGTTACTCTCAGGAAACTGAAATTAAAACTGCAATCAGATTGCAGCATAGACATTTCTAAAAGTACTTTATGGAAAATTGTAAGAGCCGCCGGCTTCACCTTCAGAAAACTATAGGCGGCAGGAATATTATTTGTGAAAAGCCACATTTAATTGCTGCCGAAGTAAATACCTGAGGCAGATCCGTGAGGCGGAGGCAAGGCTATGATATTGTATATTTGGACGAATCCTGGGTCAATGCTCACCACACCAATGCTAAAGAATGGCAATCAGTAGACGGTGAACAGAAAAGAAAAATACCAAGCAGCAAAGGCAGCGTATTATACTAACACATGCAGGAAGCAGTGAAGAAGGTCTTGTCCATGACGCTGGACTTATTTTCCAATCAAAAGTACCGACGGTAGGGACTACCACACAGAAATGAATGGACATATTTTCAGGCACTGGATGGAGAAAGATCTACTTCCAATTCTAAACAGACCATCATGCTTGGTAATGGATAATGCATCCTATCACAACGCAGTATCAGCGGAAGACAAAGTACCAACTGCATCAAATACAAAAGATCAAATTAGGACTTGGCTTGCTAAGGAAAATGTCAGCTTCGATGATACATATTTGAAACCCGAGTTGTTGCACCTGGTGAGGATGACAAATAAGACAAAGGTGTTTCATATTGACAAAATCATTGCGGAATACGACCACACGTCTTTGCGACTACCTCCATATCATGCTCACCTCAATCCGATAGAGCTTGTCTGGGCTAAAGTAAAGGGCAAGTTGCCGAACAGAACAGGACGTTTAAAATGTGTGATGTTGAAGTTCTGACACGTGAGTCCTCTCAATGATAGACATGTAGTTCTGGAAGAAGTGTGTTGAACATGTGCTCCGAGAGGAAGACGAGTACTGGCACGGAGATGGATTACAATTTGTCCAGCCAGTAACAATTATCAACCTCATGGAATCGTCAGATTCGGGATGATACAAATCATATTTTGATTACAGAAATAGCAACGTATACATTTCCATATCCAAATGCGTCTACCATCATACAATTTGTGGTGAAGTTAAGACACCCTGGGTCTAATGGTGACCGAAGGGGAGGACTAACTGTTGCATATTGTATCCAAGTTCACGATTGCACATAAAGGGCAACACACTTAATTACTTGACCTATCAAGTTAATATGGAGATACACCTATGAATAGAATTGACATGGACAAATTCTAGGATTACTGTAAAATCAAATTGAGCCCCGTATTTGCAATTGTCATAAAAGATCAAAGGAATTCCCGATATGCAAAACGAGCATCTATGGACTACTGGTTAGCTTTATTTTAGCCATGGATATTCTAAGGCTGCATGCAAAATCACTGAGATCCAATAGGTAGTTTTCGAGAAAATCAATTTCAAACGTGCTCACAATTAATGGACAGACTATAGTATTAAGTCTCATGTCTACAGTATGTTGGACTAACCTTATGTCTATCAGCTTCTGCTATGCTGTAGTTGTTAGCTCTGAGATTAGAGGCAGCTACAATAAGTCCATGGAAGTTTGAATCATCATCTTTTCAAAATCTAGTGCTGTGATCTTCGATTAGAGAAGGATGACGGAGATGACAATGACTTCTGAAGGTTCATCAAATCTTCCGATGCTGCAAAACAACAATTGAATATTCAATAAATGAATGGCATACTGAAAAGTTTGACATGAATAGTAAGTAGCTTGTATAGACAATTTCACAAAATTCTTTAAATTTTTGTTACTTCACATATGCTCAGTTGAAGATGTCTCCAGACACAGATTCTACATGCACACTACAAAACAAACATGAAATGATGCACCAAAATTCTGCTAGGTACAGACCTGGACTATCTATGTTGTTAGATGAAGAAGCAGCTTCAGTCTCCGTCACTTCTATCCTGACTCCTGCCCTTGGTATGAACTCTGGTACCACCAACTTATCCACGATGGCTTTAATTTTACGCCTGTCCCTGACTTGGGGGATGCCATACACTGCTGCCTTCAAATTTGCCACAGATACAATAAAGTCCAGATGTTGCTCCTGAAATATTGAACACTCATTAAATATATTGTGTAACCTGTAATCTAACAAAGGGAGACATGTCACAGTCTCATTACCTGCAAACCAAACGCTCCAACATATCTTAACTACCAGATAACTGCCTGCAACTAACATCTACAACAATTGAGAATGAAAATAACATGATGAAACTGGTACTTAACCAGACCTAGATGAGAACCAAGTTAACTTCTGGAAGAAGTAGAAGATATGTTACAGTAATACCTCAAATTAGAATGCACCTATAGGATGATGGTGTGTTTGATATTTTTTACGACTGCCCTTGTGTTCATTTATGATGTGTAGAGGATGATCTGTGCCTGCAGATACACTTATACCTGTGCAATTTACCTGTGCAATTTTGTGTTTAATAGTCATAGTTGAAGTCAAGGACATAGCGTGTTGCCTTACATGAAGTGTATCTTGTGCAACTGAGTATAAGCCCGATCCTCTTTTTTTTGGACTCTTATCCTGCTTGTTCAACCTTCCTTCCTTCAGTTCACTTGAAATATTGTCCTAGCCAACCTTTGCAAGAGCCTTTACACAAACAGCCAGTGTAATGATTAGAACAAACAGGACTATCAGAAAAGTTTCAAGTAGGGTCAGGAGTAAGAGAAGGTTGCGATTATCCTGCTGCTGTTCGATATATTGACCAAATCTGTAAAATAGCTAATATCAGCTAAGGAAACAACCTCTGAGAACTCTTAAATTAAATTCTTTTTGCAGATGATCAGACAATCATAACAACAACAGACTCCAGTTAGCATGTAACGAATACAACATGAGAACTTTCTTCATGCTTCACTAGATTGGGATTTCGGATTCTCTAATAAAGGCAGCCATCTGCCTCAGATTATCAGCCACGCCTTACAGTTTGTCTTGATGCTAGTGTAGAGGGTCACCTCTTTCTTCTGAAGTCTGCATACTGGGGACAGTTCTGTAGGATATAATTCCTATGATTTCTGCTTCCCGCTTGTGCCACTCTTCCAGCAGTAAGTTTTGGCCACCCTCATGATGGTAGGTCTGACATTCTTACTGCGCGACTAAATCTCAGAGGAGGCAGATTGGAGAATCCGTTATCCTATTCCTCATTGTGAGGGGTCGCTGCACCATGTTATGCGCCTACGGCCTGGTGTATCTGTTTCTGCAAGCATCTGTTTAGGGTTAGCATTCTCAGCGACACGGCATCCGATATCAACAAAACCTCATTCGCTTCTACGACATGTGGCAGTAACAGTGGTTCTATCTTTAGACCCCAAATTTGGGCTCTGTAACCACTGGCGCAACATGAGAATAAGCATTGACAAAACAGAAGTAATGACATTCGCCAGAGAGTAAAGCACTTCCAATATCATCTGATATCAACCAAACCTCATTCGCTTCCTACGACATGTGTGGCAGGTAACAGTGGTTCTATTCTTTACACTCCAAATTTGGGCCCGTAACCACTGGCAACATGAGAATAAACATTGACAAAACAGAAGTAATGATATTCGCCAGAGAGGAAAGCACTTCCAATATCTGCATACAACGCCCATTAAAACAAGTAAAAGACTTCACATACCTGGGGAGCATTTATTCAGCAATCAGAAGAATAACTAATGAAATTCAACACGGATGCAACAAAGCAAATCAAATAAAGGACAAATGGCGTCAATTTTAAATGCAAACATGTCACCATGAACACAAAAAGAGTAATGTTCAACACAATCTTCTCTTCACATTATGTTACCAGTGCCAAACCTGGTCACTGACAACAAATGATAGAAGAAAACTAGTCACGACAGAGATGAAGTGTCTACGCAAAAGATGGTGTGACAAGAAGAGACCGTTGAGATATGAAGACATCAGGAAAAAGTGGGTACAACATCAGTACTAGACATCAAGAAACAACAAATTAAATGGTTCGGCCACGTAAGCAGATTACCAATAGACAATGCACCTCAAAGAGGGTGGAGACTGCAGTAAAACTTGGAAAAATAGGTAAACACGTAAAACAAAGTACTACAGTTTTACAAAATACATAAACAGTGACATAAACAGCAACGTTTCGGACAAAAGGCCTTTATCAAGCAAACAATACAACAAGAATGACGAATTTGGGGAACACTACAAATGGACGATTACATGTGGAAACATAAACCTATCTAATGAAAATCTGGGAGGGGACTGCTAGAGAGTTGATAGTAGCTCGGCCTGCTAGCTGTGAGACGCTCATAGCTCGGGTTCGAACCTACTGTCCGGCATTTGTTCGAGTCCCTGGTCTTACTCAGGACGATAACGTGAGTACCTCTGAAGTCGGAGAAAATCTGCCTGTATGGCGAGGAATACTAATTACGAGTACATTGAGCACACGGCTGCCAGTGAAAGTAATTTACAATGTGCACGCTGCTGCCATTGTAAGAAATTGAAAAACGGATTTTCACGCAAAAATCAGTTTCAGAGATGAAACTCGTCTGAGTTGAAGCGGACTGGGAAAAAAAAAAAAAAAAAAATCTGGGAATAAAACGAACAACGAAATGAGTGCAACACAAAAACCGAAAGTGGAAAGGAGAGGAACAATAAACAATATAGTGGATAAATGACACACATATGGAGCAAACACACATATAGATAACAAGGCACAAGATAAGACAGTACTAAGAAGCATAGGAACGAATACGTTGAGTCAAGAGGTCGCAAGTGCCATAGAATGAAATAAAACGGTTCTCCAGGGCGAATCGACTGCGATCATCGGAGGAACATGATCGGATGGCTGTGACCTGGACATCGCCAACTCCTGAATGGCCAGTATCATTGAAATGAGTGGCCACAGGAGTCACAGAGCATTGCGAATATCGCGTAAGTGTTGGGCGAATCGGTCACTGAGCCTCTTCCCGGTTTCACCAATATAGGCCTTATGGCATCGTTTGCAGGTGATAGCATAGATGATATTACGGGACTCACACGTGAAACTGTCTTGAATGGTATAGATAGCTTTTGGAAAAGAGACAGTACGGGTCTGTATTACATATGCACATGTATTACAGCGCCGACGGCAACATTGGATGGTGCCAAAGTGACTCTGGATGTTAGGCTTGAGGCGACTGTGTACCAACAAATCCTTGAGGCTTCTGTCCCGCCTGTACGCCACCAAAGGATAGTGTTGGAAGACTGAACGTGTCTCAGGATCAGACTGAAGAATAGGAGATGATGGAATAAGACCTTTTCACCGGGGAACTATGGGGGTGGAAAGTTAAGATAAGTTTAACCCTGTCAGAATTGGGGTTCTAGTATGTAGAGAGGGCCTCCTGGCAGCAATCGCTTCAAAAGCTACCTATACCATTCAAGACAGTTTCACGTGTGAGTCCTGCAATATCATCTATGCTATCACCTGCAAACGATGCCATAAGGCCTATATTGGTGAAACGCAAGAGGCTCAGTGACCGATTCGCCAACACTTACGCGATATTCGCTAATGCTCTGTGACTCCTGTGGCCACTCATTTCAATGATACTGGCCATTCAGGAGTTGGCGATGTCCAGGTCACAGCCATCCGATCATGTTCCTCTGATGATCGCAGTCATTCGCCCTGAGAACCGTTTTTTTTCATTCTATGGCACTTTGCGACCTCTTGGACTCAACGCATTCCATTCCTATGCTTCTTAGTACTGTCTTATCTCGTGCCTTGTCATCTATATGTGTGTTTGCTCCATATATGTGTCATTTATCCACTATATTGTTTATTGTTCCTCTCCTTTCCACTTTCGGTTTTTGTTGCACTCATTCCGTCGCTTTTATTCCCAGATTTTCATTAGATAGGTGGGGACTGCCTAGAGTAGTTGATAGTAGCTCGGCCTGCTAGCTGTGAGACGCCTCATAGCTCGGGGTCGAACCTACTGTCCGGCATTTGTTCGAGTCCCCTGGTCTTACTCAGGATGATAACGTGAGTACCTCTGAAGTCGGAGAAAATCTGCCTGTATGGCGAGGAATACTAATTACGAGTACATTGAGCACACGGCTGCCAGTGTAAGTAATTTACAATGTGCACGCTGCTGCCATTGTAAGAAATTGGAAAACAGATTTTCACGCAAAAATCAGTTTCAGAGATGGAACTCGCCCGAGTTGAAAGCGGATAAAAAAATAAATAAAAAATTAAAAAAATAAAATTAGATAGGTTTATGTTTCCACATGTAATCGTCCATTTGTAGTGTTCCTAAATTGTCATTCTTGTTGTATTGTTTGTTTGATAAAGGCCTTTTGGTTGAAACGTTGCTGTTTATCGTCACTGTTTATGTATTTTGTAAAACTGTAGTACTTTGTTTTACGTGTTCACCTCAAAGAGCAATGCTGCTCCGATACAATGTGTACAAAGCAAAGGCAGGCCATGCAAAAGATGGACCTCAGAGATAACAGAGGCAACGAAAGACACCATCTACAGCGCACACAAGGAGCCCGTGTTAGAAACCTCTTCTTGACCTGACGCTGTGAGGCAAACAGGATTGGAAAAAAAGAAAATATTGTCTATATATTCAATGTTGTCTCTTGTATAAACTTCACTGTCTCTTGTAGCTCACACACAGTTCCTGTAGTTTTCTGTCGAGTGATGTTTCGTTAGGCCAGTAATTTTGCCTCAGTATATCATATTCGGGGTAATCTGCCAGGAGACAGCCATAGTCCACCACACAAGTCCCCGATAAAGAAAAAACAGCAGATGGTCAATATCCACCTTCACCAGAACTTTGAGTGGTAAGCCCTTCTCTAGCCTTTATTTTTATAAGATATTTGAGCGGACATGGGTTGAAGGTTGACAATCTCTCGCATCCTCGTTATTCTCGAACATTCCAATCCATACAGTAAGAATGGTAAAATGATAAATCCTTACTGTGTACTTGATTTTCAGATTGGTTTCCATCTTGGCAAGGATTGCTCTATCGTATCTGGTTTTACTTTCTATATGTCCTGTATATGTGTGTGTTAAGTGTGCAATATGATCTGCAAAATAGATCTTCCAGCAAGGTGAACAGGAAGTCATTATACCTGTTTGTTTTTACTCAACAGTGTTGTTTAGGATAGGTTAGTAGTAAGGTTGAGCAGAAAGACATGAATCCTTGTACACCAGACTTGACTAGGAAAGTTTGACCGTGCTACATGTACAATTTGTATAGAAGGGGCAATCATTTGTTTACTTTTTACTCACCTTAGATGAGTCAAACTCAATTGGAGTAGGGCAGCGTTTGGGTCCTGACCAAAAAGGAGCACCAGAACTGGTTTTCTATAATTTAAAAAAATTATATTTAGTTACAATGTTACTTTAATCATTTATTATGGTTACTGTAAGTAGTAATTAAGAATATGTAATGTCATACAAGTAACCAATGAGATCAAGTGGTTCACCTACCATATGGCAATAACAGTAGGTGGTACTGTCTGCAATTATCAAACCCACTGTGTTGTTGAGATGGGGAGAAGAGAGCCACTGCAGCTCAGGAGAACTAAGAACTATGGGGGCATACCCTAAAAGAACATTCCCAGCACTTTGTGGGTCAGCATGGTTATGCTGAAGACAAGTAAACCTCTACCTCAAATCCAGAGGAAAAGACCCTAAGGTAGTTGTTGGTTAGGTACATTACATCTTATCCCCTGCAAACCCTGAGCAAATGTATGGATTTTTCCTTTGTATTAAAACAGTAGGGTTGAGAGGGAATTTGTACAATATTGGCAAGGTACATTCCCATATTAGCTGTCTAGACTAGACAAATAAACACAAATGGAGAGGACACTTTAGTCTTGCTTTTACATTCTTACAGTAAGTTCTTCCAAATTGGAGAAGGGTGACATGTTATTTTTTATGTGTGGGGATTAGCTATTCAGCTGCAATGTTCATCTACTAAGTGTCTAAAAGGTTTCGATATAAACACCACACGCTGGAAATCCCTTATGCATGATCGCCAAATGTGGCTCTGCAATAACGTGAGAAATTTGATAAGCTTAGAATCATTGTACTGCTGAAGTAAAGAGAAAACAAGCTGTGTGAAAAGACAAAACATGCACACATCCAACCTTGATCATGTATGTCCCACATGTGGTAGGGGAATTGGGTTCCAGGATTGTACTCAACAGTTATCTCCACACACACCAGAGAGGTGCAACCACACAAGTGTGAAAAAGACCATATATAATCAATGAGAATATGACATGTCCTACAAGTACTTAGGTAACATTTCTTAATGTTGTTGCAATTAATTACATTGGTTTTTTTTAAAATTGTTTAATCATTGTCCACAAACTGGTTGGTATCCATAAATCAGCACTCTTGACTATATGTAACACTGCAAGACTTTCCATTTTACTTTCACTACCAGAGAATTGTTTGTAAGATTGTTTATTTTCTGAATTCCTGCTTTAGCAGGTGTTATCCTTCTCTTTATTTCTGTATATCTTTTGTCTTCAGTTATAAGGTATCCTTGACATCTGAATTTATTTCCATATTGTAAAACTATTACTTCTACAACAAATCTCATACTTGTCTGCTTGTTAAAATCAGGTGCTTATAATCTTATAATAGCTAAACTTAAAAAAACTATGTAACCGCTGCAAATTTTGAAACATTACCTGATCAGAAGGAAAGTTAAACAGCAGTTGTTTGATCCTGTTGGTGTAATTTTTAGCAAACATGTGACGTGCAAGTTTGACACACTCCTCAAAAGTCTTGGGCCTTTCATCAACAAGTATACGTTTCACAGTTTCAAGTATATCCAACTGAAAAATAGTTGTCACAATAAACTAACATTGCTACTAATGTCATTTACCTTAACAAAACATTATTAATGACAACGCTACGTAGAAGTAGCAGACTGGCTAACTTTGCAAATTATTTTGGTTTCAAATAGCAAAGATCGGAAAAATTGACCACTGTTTTAAACTACCCAACACCTGTGTGGTGCCGGTGATAAACTACACAAGAAGTACATTAGATTAAATCTTCGAACAACTGACCACTGTTTTAAACTAGCTACATAGTACACTAGATAAAATCTTCAAACTGACTATTGCTTTACCAAAGAAGTACACTAAAAATCATCAAACAATTGACCACCCAAGAAGTACACTAGATAAGATCAATGATTATTACATCTAAAACCATGCACTACTAATGAATTTATACAATATGAATTGGTGTGAGACAACTGGAAATATGAAGAGATAGGTCACACTTACTGGTTGTGAACCTTGCATCTTCAGTGTTCTCTCCATAAACTTTGCATCAGTAATGTATTGACTGGCTGTTTCTGCATCATCTCTGTATTCCTTGTCAAATTCTTCACGAGCCCACTATCACAAAAATAACAAATGGGTCTTACAATATGTTCTTTCACATGTACACAATTTTACATGCATGTAGATACATAAGAAAGAATATGAAACAAATATATAACAAAACCCATTTACTAGAGTGCAGGAATTGTAATATGGCCTAGAAATACCTGGAGAAGAGAGCTGGAGACTGATATTAAAAGGATAGGTAAAACATGAACAAAATTGAAAGAGATGACAAGAGAGAGGAAGAGCTGGAAGAAGGTTTGTTGAAGACTTGTGTTCTGTTGAGAGTTGAAAGGTGAGGAAGAAAAAGAGATGACAAGAGAGAGGAAGAGCTGGAAGAAGGTTTGTTGACTTGAGGAAGAAAAAGAGATGACAAGAGAGAGGAAGAGCTGGAAGAAGGTTTGTTGAAGACGTGTTCTGTTGAGAGTTGAAAGGTAAAGGAAGAAAAAGAGATGACAAGAGAGAGGAAGAGCTGGAAGAAGGTTTGTTGAAGACCTGTGTTCTGTTGAGAGTTGAAAGGTAAAGGAAGAAAAAGAGATGACAAGAGAGAGGAAGAGCTGGAAGAAGGTTTGTTGAAGACCTGTGTTCTGTTGAGAGTTGAAAGGTAAAGGAAGAAAAAGAGATGACAAGAGAGAGGAAGAGCTGGAAGAAGGTTTGTTGAAGACCTGTGTTCTGTTGAGAGTTGAAAGGTAAAGGAAGAAAAAGAGATGACAAGAGAGAGGAAGAGCTGGAAGGTTTGTTGAAGACCTGTGTTCTGTTGAGAGTTGAAAGGTAAAGGAAGAAAAAGAGATGACAAGAGAGAGGAAGAGCTGGAAGAAGGTTTGTTGAAGACCTGTGTTCTGTTGAGAGTTGAAAGGTAAAGGAAGAAAAAGAGATGACAAGAGAGAGGAAGAGCTGGAAGAAGGTTTGTTGAAGACCTGTGTTCTGTTGAGAGTTGAAAGGTAAAGGAAGAAAAAGAGATGACAAGAGAGAGGAAGAGCTAGAAGAAGGTTTGTTGAAGACCTGTGTTCTGTTGAGAGTTGAAAGGTAAAGGAAGAAAAAGAGATGACAAGAGAGAGGAAGAGCTAGAAGGTTTGTTGAAGACCTGTGTTCTGTTGAGAGTTGAAAGGTGAGGAAGAAAAAGAGCTGTAGTAGCTTAGTTGCTAGTGAACTTGCTTCTTAGACACAAAGAGTATTTTTCCGAACATAACGGCTCTCAGTTCTATCTAATCTCAATTGGGTATTAGAAAAAGCACTGGGAAGTAAAGACAACTAGTAAGATGTTGAACACATCACCCATCGTGTGCAGGCGGTCAACGAAAAATACGGGCATAACACCATATTACCCAATATACCTTGAGATACGAAAAAGAGTTCCTTTATGACTTTTGTTTTTCCTTTTTCAAATAAAAGAAAGCAATGTATGAAACATATATGCATTACAGTAATAAAAGCATGAAATCTAATTGTGTCAATGATATTATGTAATTAAAATCATTTAACTTGAACTGAGTAAATATGTCACACAAGTAGATCTACCTGCAAAGTGTGCTCAATTGCATTAGGAAAATTCTTCACTGTACAGGATGGTATACTCTTTTCTGGCTGGTCTTGAGATGAAGAGTAAGACTCTGTGAGATGAGGTATCACCACCTGTTCAGGAATGATAAGAAAACAAATTATGTATGTATGAAATATTTCTGAAGTCTAACATTAACTTGAAATAGTTCCTGGTGTCAATGTTATAATACTGTTTGTGATAACAACGTAAACTTAAACCTGCTTCGATAACATGAACTTCAACTTGATTACTTCAGATAATGGTTAATTAGAACTAAAGTTAACACACAACAAATATGTATATAACTGTACAAGAGAATGTGTAAAACGGCTTACACTGAACACCTGGAAGACCAAAACTGGCCTATTCTTACCAAAACCATCACAATAACTGCCATGCAGTGGACTCTTATGAACCCCCTAACAACATCACAAGGCAAGCTCTCCGATGGAACCCCCAGGGCAATAGAGGTAGGGAAGACCCAGGAACACCTGGAGACAGGAGTTGGAGACTGAATGGAAGAAAATGGGGAGATCTGGAAAAGATGGCCTTTCATTGGTGGGCTTGGAAGGCATTGGTTATGGACCTATGCTTCCCTAGGGCGCGAAGAAGAAGTGGAGAAGAAGTGGTCTCTGTAGACAAAAGATAGGCAGATACAAAAGACAACCTGGTGGAGAGCAATTGAGGCAGAGATGTGTTAGTGAGATTTAGGCGCCCAGTGAAGGTTAGTCACATATGATGCATGGTGGAGATTTTGTTATTGTCCCAACAGGATGCCACAATGCTGTTATGTCAGTCTATAGCCACTGATAAGAATAAAAATATAACCAAATGACCTACCTGAACATTACCCTTGGTCCCCAGTGTACCAGATTCCAGTAGAGGTTTACAGTAATAGACACATCTTCTGTCCATGTACAATCCTGACATAATAAACAAAAATAAATGTAAGTCAATGGTGGCATAAAATAAGACTAAATTCTCACGTACTTATTCGAACCATTAACTCCGTCCTAACGTGTCTGATCACGAAAACCCATTACGTATACTGCAGCAGACTGCCAGAAAGAAGACTGCTAGGACTCTTTTCCTGCAACCACCTTGGTGGAATGAAAATGTTGGAAAAGCATGGCTGGAAAAGCATGGCTACAAAGTCATGGCAGAGAGCCCGAAAGAAGCGACCTAGAAATATGTGTGATTTGGCTGAAAAGTCTGCTATTCGCCACAAAGCCACTGGGGATTTCAAAGTATTGGCTAGTGAGGCAAAGAGTGGGTTATGGGAGACTTTCAATCATTTTTGGCAGTTTCATCGCAAAATGAACAGGAGGAATACCAGCCAGTCTTTTCCTACTTTACGTGACTCACAGGAGCCATCTTGACAACAGATGCAGAAAAGGGGCCGGGTTCATCGCTTGTGGGACAAAAAAGTGATAAAACTGACCGCCATAATATCATAAGTGCTCTTCGTGATCTTACTAGCTCTGGAGAACCTTACATTGACTTAATAACAAAGGAGGATGTTAATGCACTCAAGGCAAGCCACAGCACCGCTCCAGGGCCTGATGGTGTCCAATATCACATCAAACAGCTGGACGAGACTTATTAATGCAGTTGTGATGGATTTTAACAAAAGTGTACAGAATGCTGTGGTACCCGAGGATTGGCTTCACAGTTATTTACGACGGCGCTCCACAAACATGGGAAGGATCCTAAACTGCTCAGCAGCTACCGATACTCACTTTGCAAAATGCATATGGCAAATTACTAGAGAAGGTAGTAGCCAGAAAGATAATGTGTCACTTAGAGAATGACCACATCCTCCCTGACACTTTGGGTAGCTACCGCCAATAAAGGGACATGGGACAATGCTGGCACGCTTTGCATATGATGTTTATGAAGGCTTCAATCCAAGCAAGAGACTTGCTGTAGGCCATCGACTTGGAGAATGCTTATAACAAGGTGAATTTTTCAATAATGGTGCGATCTTTGATTAAAAGTGAAGTTAATCCTTGGCTGGTGAACTGGATAGCTGCTTCTGTAATGGAGAGAACGCTGCACTACGCTTAGGAACATGGACATCCGATCCTGCACGTATATGCCGGGATTACCCCAGGGTTCTCCTCTATCACCCGTGTTGTTTAATATTTACACAGCAAATGTAGCTAACATTCAGCCAACCGGATTGGGTCGACATTGACATTTGCAGATGATATCTTAATATATAGAACTGGGTCAGATAGACAAGAGATGGTTGATGACATTCAGAAAACATTGCTACCATCTCGGTTGGTGTAGAGAGTCTCACTCTCAGGTCAATCCTGAAAAAGCGTGTATGTTGTGGTGCTCGTGAATAATCATATAGTCAAGGCTGACCTGCCCTGTAATCTTTGATTAACATACCATCGAGCGAGAGACAGGCTGCGCTACCATGGGATAACCTTGATCGTAGTCTATCTTTCAAACACCATATTGAACAGACGATACAACGGTGCAAGCGTGGTCTTGCGGCTCTCAAAGTTATGGTGGCTGCACACCTTGAGCAGAGACTACTTGCCCTTTTGTTCTTACAATATCAATATCACAATGTGAACGACTGAACGGTTCAGAATGAAGGTATGCGATAGTCCTGGGCTGCACTAGAGATACCCCCATTGTGAAGATGAGATATATGCTTTGGCCTTCTGTCACTACGCTCCCGTCATGCAATCGCCCAAACCAAGGCATATATGGGTTACTGTGGATAAGAGACATCCACTACATAAGAACACTAATGATGTTAAGGGCACGAGAATCAAGCGTGGCATGTCGTGGATGGCCCAGGCTGAGAGAACAATTGGCCAGGTGACTACGGTTGCAACCCTACCAAAAGGGGAAGAATGGATCAAAACAGATGGTAGCATGACCAACTATCTCAACGTTATCATTACTCTTGGAAGAGAATGTAGAGATTGGGGCAACATGAAGGCTGACCTCGCAGTTAAGCAGCTGATAGAAGATAATGCAAGGGATGATGATGATGTTGTATATACCGATGGGTCGGTTCAACGGGTGAGAAGTCCGCTGTTTCTTGGCTAATGCGCATGGTAGGGTTGTTGCAGAGCGAAGTGGGGCATACAGGACAAATACTTCTAGTATCTTCTTCTTCTTCAGCGATCTCTGGTCATGCGCTTAATTTACTGTGGACCACAACTGGGCAGACAGCTTCAGGTCTGTCAGGTTTCCCAAAGCTTAGTTTTCAGGTCGACTGGTGTGGCCACATGTTGCTTCTCAGCTCACACAGAAGAGGACAGTCTTGCAGGATATGCTCTGGTGTCTGTTCTGCCTGCTGACACTGGCAGAGAGCTGTTTGACTTATTCCTAGTCTGTATAAGTGTTTGTTGAGTCTGCAGTGTCCGGTGCGTAGTCGAAATATAATGACCTGTCTGTTCTGCTTAGGTCTTTGAGGGAGTCTTTTCCATAATCATATCCAGTGTTTGTCTTCCAGTCTACTGCAGATTTTTCTGTATGAGGGTTTTGACCTCTTGAAAAGACAAGGGTTGGTAAATTTGCTCTTTGGCACTGCCCTCCTTAGCTAAGACATCAGCACTCTCATTGCCTGCAATGCCACAGTGAGATGGAATCCACTGCAAGTGAATCTCTGCCTTTTCTGAAAGCTGAGCAAGTTCTCTTTGTAGTTTTTGTACTGTGCTGTCAGTGGATTTAGCCTCCAGGGCTTGTATAGCTGACAATGAGTCTGTAAGAAATACATCTTGCTTGCAGCTGCTTGCAGCTTATTCATGTGCTGTGCTGCCATCAGAAGGGCTATGAGTTCTGCTTTGTAGTTGGAACATATTCTTCCAGTAGGAGCCGCTAGAGACACAGTGGTAGCATCTGGTTGCCTAATGTACACTCCTGCTCCACCATTCATGGTTGCCCCATTGCCGATCCATCTGTGTAAATTCTTATCCAGCTGTCTTCTGGAAACATGTAATGGAGATGTTCCATTGTAATTGCTTTTTTCACTAGATTAGGCCTCGCATCTTGCTTAATAATTTAGGGATGGAGGTTGAGAAGTTTAGTGGTACTGAGTCTGGTTCCCAGTGATCAAAAAGCAATTCTTCAGGTATGGAATTATGATTTGGTAGTTCCAAGTATGACTTTCCTATTTCTTTTGCTTTGTGGTTTAGACTTGTGCGCTTTAGTCTGTTCTTTGTTCTAGCCGCCATTTTTTCATGCAGTGGATGGTGAGGCATTCTTTGATCCTTTCAGTCTGTAGAATCACTTTTTCCTTCTTCTGTCTTCCAAGGGCTGGATGTTGGTTGCCTTTTCCATTTCTACAATTGGTGTAGATTTCATGGCTCCAAAATAGTACGCAGACACCTGTTTTGTGTTTTTTCCAGTATCGATTTGTTTGAATGGGCTGCTGATATCCATGTCGATGATGCATATTCGAGGGTCGGTCAACTGCACCAGTGTACACCTGACTCAGGATTCGAATATCAGCTCCCAGGTAGTTCCAGCCAGCTTCCGCATCACACTTTGTTTCTACACCCTTTTCTGTTTGTTTCATTATGTGATGTTTCCATGTCAGACGACTGTCGCTTAACTCCCAAAAAGGTTGGAGTATGGGAACGGGAATCGATATCATCGTTAAATTTCAGTCTGAAGTGTTCTTCCTTTGTTGACAATGAGAAAGCGCGTATAGTTTTGCTCGTTTATTTCTAGACCCCATTTACTTGCCCACATTATGACGCTGTTCAGGCTGGCCTGAAGTTTAAAGATGGCAGGACCCAGAAACTGGGAGGTGTACCACACAGCTAGATCATCAGCATGGAGAGAGTGTGATCCATGTCTGGGCAGAGTTTGTGGCAGATCATTAATATATACCGGGAAAAGCAATGGGGACAGTACGCATTCTGTGGGACTCTGCTCTTAATTTGAATCTGGGACTGTGCACTCCATCCAATTTTACAGATGCTTGTCTATGGGTAAGAAAGTCTTTTATCCAATAGTACATTCTACCTCGTATTCCACTGCGTAAGAGCTTGAGTAGCAAACCATCTTTCCAGACTTTGTCGAAGGCCTTAGACATGTCAAAGAACACTGTGAGGGTTTTCTTCTTTTCTTGGAAGCCATTTTCTATGTCCTGTGTGAGGTATGCCACTTGGTCATCAGTGCTTCTATGCTGCCTGTAGCCTGTCTGGGCTGGATCCAGTTTATGGTTGATTCTAAAACCACTGGAGTCTAGTGGTTATCACTCTTCCAGCAGTTTTGCAGGCAACTTAGCAAACTTATAGGTCTGTAGCTCTGGATCCTTTTGTCTTTTCCACTTTGAAAATTGGGTGGGTTGTGGCATTTTTCCAGATGTCTGGGACTCTCCTCTGTCTCCAACTATTGTTAAAAATCTGGAGTAGAAGACTCTGTGCAATTGGGTCTATTTGTTTGAGCATGTCGTTTGATACTCCATCTGGTCCCGGGCCTTTTTACGATTGAGCTTTTCAGTGCTCTCTGCAGCTCAGTCAGTGTGATGTCTACCTCCATACAGGGTTCACTTGTTGCTTTTTTGAATGGAGCATTTATCTCACTTGACCTCTTTCCTTGCTCCTGACTTATTGAGCATGAGCTTTCTTGCTTGTAACACTGGGCCATCAGGGTGGCTGCTCGCTTTCCAGGAGGAGTTGTTCTCCTGCTGGAGAACTGTTTTCCTCTAGATGGGTTGTCATCGCTCAGGCTTTGTAAGTCTCCACAACTTTTGAGTATCTTTTCCATGTTCAAAGAGGCTGTCTTTCTTTCCAGGATTTTCTACACTGCTGGTTTCTTTCTCCTAACATAAAGGGCCCTTGCTCTATTGTGTTGCATTACATACTTCTAGTATGATGATGGAGGTTGAGGTCGCACTTTCTGCCCTCCATTGATCTCTGGGACTTCATTTACTGGGGCAGTTGTTGTATCTGATCCTCAGTCGATGCTTCACAAGATCCAGAAGGGCAGGTTTCAGTATGAGGGATGTTGTCTATAGAAGTTTCTAACCCCCAGTGGCTTACCTGGGTATACTGTCCTGGGCATGGGTGTTTACGGTAATGAGAGAGCGGACAGACTTGCATCAACAGCATCGATTGTTGGGGAGTTGAAGATGGATACGGTGGATATTCTTCGGTCTCTTCGCAACTGTCTGTTGGATGAGGACACTAAAATCGGCGTTGAACGATCAGCGATTTAGGCAGTTTGGAGTTACCTTGTTCAAGTCGTAACTGGGTGCCTGAAAGGCAGAGTGAGAGGTGTGTTTAATCAGCCAGCCACAGGAACCATCAGTATGCATACTCTTCGATATCTGTTGGGGAGACTGAGCACCTATGGGTCTGCCTGGAGTGCAATGACGCAGTTTAGTAACTAATACGGTTCCGACACAGCCTGATTTGAAATGGATAGAGTATTGACCTAAATGATGTACCACATTATGCAGGCTACTTACTGGCATCAATGTTGTCCAGAGCATTAGCTACACCATCCAGACCTCAAAAAGTGATCAGTAAAGATATTCTCAGTATCAGGTCCAACTCTGTCCTCACGAGAATCAATCTTGATACTAGGATTCATGTCTCTGGCTGCTCTAGCTGCAGTAGATGACTTGGGTTTCTGTGATATAAATTGACAATGATTAGTTCAAATTTTACTGAGAGTGTGTCATTACTATTGGAAAATCTAAAATAAACATCACATTGTTGCATATTTAGACCCAAACATGCATTCCAAAACTGGAAATACACATATTTGTAATTAATGGAGAGGATTAGTCCAACAAGGCCAATAACAGCAGCTAATGAGCGATAAATCATGACATAGATGAGGTGCCGTAGAAGAGCTGCAGGTGTAACAATAAAAGAGAAAATTAGAAATGAAGAAATCAGAAGACGATGTGAAACCAGTCATGCAATTCATAAAAGAGTAACCGATTAAATGGTTTGGACATCTGACAAGAATGTCCAGGTATCGTCTACCACAGAGTCACACTGAAAAGGCATAACGAGTACAAGGCAAGACGAATACCATGAAAAATGGAACGATATATAAAGAACAGCCTTAGAAAATGAACAACACTTACAAAGTGCATTAGAACATGCACACACAAGATCACTGCTTCCCCTCCGTTAAAAAAATAGAAAAATATGGACAATATAATGTGAACATTGATTTATAAATTCAAATGAAGAAAAGAGTAACATACATCTACATCTGCAGGTCTAAAAAGAAACTGTCTGTTGAGATTAGACTTCTCAATGTGATCCATATCTGTGATGAAGACTTGACCACGTTCCCCAGTTCCAACACCCATCATAGCCCAGTTTTTCAACATCTCACAGCCTATGGCGCCAGCACCCACCAAAAAGTAACGCAAATTCTGAAGGATATCTTGGTAATGGTCACCAAATACAGCAATCTGACCATCATAGCGGGAATTTTTCTGTGAAACAAAAGATTTGTAATTAAAAAAAAAAAAAAAACAGATCAGCATGAAGCCTTTTATAAAATAACATTAAACAAATTTACAGAACAAATAAACATTTTAAAACTTGTCATGGTTAACCAAGAACAAATCTGGTATGTAGCTTCTTAAACATACTAGAGATGATTATTTAACTATACAAGAAGTTCTGCAAGAGAAAGAATATTACAGAATTTCAATACATACAGTTGACAATTATAATTTACTCACGATTCAAGACACGAAACATAAAAAGTAATACTGCAAAGACAACTCAGCTGCAGAACCCTCCCAATGCAAACATTAATATGGTCAGGATTAGTTTTCTCGATAACAACACAAATACTTTCACAATGTCATTCTAACCTGCGCACATGCTTCCTCTGTGAGACTATTTCTGTCTTTGGGCAGACACTCCAGGGCATCAAAGTGCAGATGTTGAAACAAGGGTGAGAACTTACCACTACATGCCTGTAACAAGCAGCAAGAGAGATTCAGTTAATCAGTGTGTCATCACAGACATACATCCTTATCTGATGAGTACTTCCTCATCATCCAACTATTTCTTTTCATAAATAAAACTACATTGTTTCTCAAACTAAACAATTTATTCTCATCTCCACTACCACCATACTTTATTACACAAGTCAATATATAATCTGGTGATGTCAAGTAAAACCAGTCACTTCAATAGCATTGATCACTTGAGAGTTTGTGTCATCCAAATCTCAGTCAATTGGTCATGTTTCTTCCTCTGATCATTGGAAACACACTGTCCTCAAAAATCATGTTCTTCCTTGAATGTAACACTACATTCCTATGCTTCTTGATAACCTTTATTTTCTCATGCTCCCTTATATATTTACATATTTTCTTTTGAATGACTCTTCCATATTGGACCAACATTTTGTTGACCTTTAGCGTCTTGTACCATTTGCTTGAAAAGATCTTTCAGCCATTCAGTTGTTTTGAGCGCTTTGTAAAACTACCTTCATCGTCATCAAGTGTCATGCCACCTGGCTGGCACAGGCGATTGTGGATCTTCTCAAATGTCTGTCCTTGGTGCTGACTATCAATTCAGATATTGAAACTCTTCCATGCCATGAAGCTAGACTGTCCACAATTTTCTCTCCTGTTTTTCTGTTTCGTTTCCTATTGATTTTACCGTTTGTCACAATGTGTTCTAAACCCCTGAAAAATTATGACTGCTTCTTTCTTATATTGATAAGTTTTCTCTGTGCCTTGACCTCTTTCAAACTATCTTAATTGATATTTTAGTACTGCACCTATTTTTATATAGTTTTATCACCCGAGTGGTTACCGGGGCCCAAATTTTGGATGTAAAGAATAGAACCACTGTTACCTGCCATGCATGTCGTAGAGGCGACTAAGGAGGTTTGGCTGAAATCGGATGCATGTGTCCTAAACTGTAGAAGTCTGCGTTTAGGGCCTACCAAACCAATGTGCAACGTATACACGTTCTTGGCAAAGATCAAACATATCACAGAGTGATTAAAATTGATCGTAAAGAACGAACTCAAAGAAGAAGATATAGTTTTATTAGTTGTTCCCTATTTGTGACGTAAAGTACTAACATCTATAAGTGAAAGCCAATTTCATTTAACATAAAACTAGTCTAATAATAATGCCGTCATCGCATGCGATGATGACGACAATCTCAGACGTGTACTGTTGCACCTCTCTGGTGTGTGCGGAGGTGACTGTAGAGTCCAATCCTAGAACAGAATCCCGACCACAGGTGGGGCATACATGATCAAGGTTAGACATGTGCGTGTTGTGTGCTCTGTCTTTTCGCTGCTCGTTTTCTCTGTGACTCAACAATACGATGATTCTCAGTTATTCGGGTTCCTCTTTTGTTGTTACAGCGCCACATTTGGGATCTTGCCAAGGATTCCCAGCACGTATTGTCTATATCGAAGCATTTCAGAGACACTTTGAGTGTCTTTAAAGCGTTTTTCTGTCCACCAGCTAAACGTCTGCCCCTTCAAGCTCGCCATACATCAACTGTTTTGGGATGCGTTTATCAGGCATTCGTGCAAAGTGACCGACCCATCTCACTTGGGCCTTCTGCAACAGGGTGTTGCGCTGGGATCTTTGCTCTTGTGAGGACTTCGCTGTCTGGAATTTTGTCCTGCCAGTTTATTTTTAGTATTCTGTGTAGACAGCTTGTGTGGAAATGGTTTAATTTTCTTGCGTGTCTGCTATACACTGTCATGTCTCGCTTGCGTAAAGCAGCGTGGTTAGCACTATGGCCTGGTAAACTTTCAGCTTTGTGACTATGCTTATCCCTTCCGTTCCCACACAGTGACATGTAACCTTCCAAACGCAGCACTGGCTTTGGATATCCTATTGTGGACCTCAGAATCTATGTTTGCCAATCTGGATAGGAGGCTGCCAAGATAAGCAAAGTTGTCCGTTGACTGGAGACGCTGGTGTTTAATGTTGATGACTGGATCGTAATACTGCTCTCTAGGGGTGGGCTGGAACATGACCTCTGTTTTTGGTGTTAATGGTGAGGCCAAACCTATC
Source organism: Arion vulgaris (assembly GCA_020796225.1). Classification (NCBI taxonomy): domain Eukaryota; kingdom Metazoa; phylum Mollusca; class Gastropoda; order Stylommatophora; family Arionidae; genus Arion; species Arion vulgaris. The sequence continues at coordinate 50,547,635 of CM036765.1, read as the reverse complement.
ACAGGCCATTGAGAACTTGTCCATGTAAGTCTGCATTTCTTCCACAGAGTTGGTAGCGAGGGCACAGTCATCAGCAAACAACAGGTTTGAGATAGTTGATTCTTTTACCTTGGTGGAGGATTTTAACCTCCGAAGATTGAATAGATTACCGTCTGTCCTGTATCTAATCTTTACCCCATGTTCGTCGCCTTCCCAAAAGACATCCGTGAGCATGGCAGTAAACATCATGCTGAAGAGTGTTGGGGCCAGTACACAGCCCTGTTTGACGCCGTTGGTGACATGGAAGGCTTCCGACAGCTCCTTCGCAAGTACACGTGCCATCATGCCCTAGTGAAACTGTATACAACCATACTCACAGCAGGGTCATTTCATTCTATATAAAGCATTTATTGTTCAATCATTAATAACAATAATAATAATTTATCTCGTACCATTATACCTTACATAGGGCTGCAAGAAATTTCTCCATGCCACCTCTATCCTGGGCAACTCGCTCAATCTCTTCCATGGAATTAGACCAACATTTCTTGCCTCTTTCAGTAAAGTTCATTTTGTTCAATCATTGCAACAAATATTAACAATGAAACCTCTCAAACCTACAGCATTTATAGTTATATAGACAACAACACACTTGTACTAGAAAATTAACTTGACCATAACCTTCATAACTTCTTGTGCAGCCACGCCACCTATGAAAGCCTGGATAGGACAAAGGTTTCCCTGAGCTGAGTAAGCAAACTCGTGCAACAATTCATCACTGAAATCATCAACCTTGGCCTTTGATTGTTGGTTGACTTCCTTGAAGACAGCCACAAATGCCTCTGCATCAGCCTGGACAAGATAAAGAATATAATTCACTCAAAAAGCTTTCCCTAAATGTACAACATAAAAAATGACAAGTTTCTGCTAATGCTAATCATTTTTAAGAGTCAAATTGTAACCTCTCTATATATCAGCACAGAATACTGCCATATTGGTTAGCTTTTCACAAAATTACCTTTGCAGCAGTTTAGGTAGCCTTCCATTTTCTTCTCAAAATGATGCAGAGCCTGAGTACGCAATATGTAAAACTGCAGGTCGATCATATTTTGCAAAGTCTGTTATCACAAATTCTGGTTCTTCCAATGATTGTTTGATAGATTTCTGAAAAACAGATTGTGAAACATTTATTTTTACACTAATAATTAGGAGGCTAAAAAAAATCAGTTGCAACCTTGAATACTACAACAAGAGAACTGTTAAAAACAAATGCTCACTTTAGATGAGAAAATGTTCCTTTCTTTACAATAACTGATTATAACTATTGTTACATGTAATGCAACAACACAGTTTCCAGATTAATTTATTACTTTTTTACCAGCCGTAACATTTCCAAAAATGAAACGGCAGACAAATGTCAAAGAAAATGAGGCACTGCAACAAAATGGCATAATATATGCAGTGATCAACAGATATCACACTCAGACCAAATTGGGAATTAATCAGCTAGGGTCTGTGGCTGAGTGGTTAAGCCCTTTGCCTTGCGAGTCAAAGGTTGTGGGTTCGAATCTGGATCGTGGCCTTCTGTTCACGAGTGCAATTTTTTCCAGAGACCCTAGGATTGTTGCAGGAACTACGGAGTTTGTGCAATACTCTCGGCAGGTGGCGTGCCATTTCTGCGAAGAGGAACCGAGCCATATGGGGTAAAACCCTGTGCAATGAAATCAATCCTTTGGCTTTAAAGCCCTTTAAAGATGATCATCAATATATCAACAGGTTGAACCAGGTAATCATTTTCTGGCCGAACATAGACATCACCTATACCATATATGCAAGATTGTCACAACAGATCTGTGTAGCAGTGGTACCAATTGTATAAAAGATGAGCACCTATTACAAACCTACTCAACGTACACTAGTGAATGCAGTAGCAAATGACCATAACCTATTTTTTTTCACAATATATTCTACAATTAATAGACTAAAAGCTGACTGTGCAAAATAAAAAGAAGACTTTAGACAATATTATCATACTTACAAAGTTGAAAGTTTTTGGCATTTTGACCTGAGTTACCACACCACCCTGAACATACTCTGAAAATTTTCTTGTGTCTCCTAGGCTGAATGTGTATGGACCTGATTTAAAAAAAGAGATACCTGCTATCAGTCTTCCAAGGTACTGCAGAAAATTAAAGTTTTATTTACTTTTGAGCATCTCGTTTCTGCCGATATATAAATATGAAATAATGGCTGCTCACAATGAAAGTAATATAAACAATTATTGTTTCAGAACAAAACTTACTAATTCACAAGTTCAAATTACCAAAATATATTTTCATGTTACAGTAATGAATTGTATACTTTCTTGACTCTTTTGGTTGTGTGTGATGTTTTGTGTTATGTTTATAGTAAAGTTGTTACATCTGTGCATATGGATCTAGAACATTTTATTTCGTCCTGAACTTTGTGTTCAGGTTCACTCTCCCGATTGTTTCATGGTAGCAGATTTGGTAGTAATTAAATTTAACATTATATACCTCAAATTTTGTCTAGGCATCATCTTCACAGAACGTTCATTTTGATTTTCGACTGCTGAAAGTTCTAACATACTCAACTTGAATATAAGACCTATGTTTTATTGTCCATTTCTGCTAGGACTAAGCATTCGTTTTCATCTACCCCGAGATTAGGGATCTTCTTCAAACACTCCATATCAACCAATTGTTAAACCACTCTTGTGATTTGTATGTGATCTCTCAGTGCGGGTGAGACCTAGTTCCTAGTCCTATTGGAAATGGACGATATATATATAAGATAATATATCCAAGAACTTACCTATGACTTTAATTTTGATCGGTGTACAGCCATTGAGTTCAACCATACCCTTAACTTCAGAAAATGTGACATAATCACCATCACTGAAGCCATGACGATTTTCATCAAGACATGCTACAACACCTTGTTCACTCTGGCAAGAAAACAATATAATTGTATATTCATGATAGACATTGCAATTATCTCAAAAGAAATTAGAATGCTCAAACTTAGGGCTACCACTGAGCAGGAAGTGATATTTTAAATGTAAAGTAAACGTTACCATCTCCTGAGAACTATGTTAAGAGTAGACTACTTGTACATCAGAAAGTCATAGGTAACTGCAACATTGTTTCAAAATTGATGTGACACCTGTTTTGTGTCCAAGATCAAAGTGGCAAGACCAACAAGATCCTTTCAAAAATGTTCTATTGAAAAAAAAAATGTGGCATATCCTTTACAGGACGTTGCCATCAACCCCAGTTAACGAGTGGTCTATTTTTTTGTGGCACCACTTATACGTTCAGTAGTTTGCCATTGATTTCTGAATGGTGAGATCTTTTTTTTTACTGTCCGTAAAAATCCATGAAAACTAATTTGCTTCCAAACTTCCCCACCGCAGAGTTTGAACTAGGTACATTTGGGTTGCAATCGTGCTCACTACCGTTTAAGCTACAGACGCTCACGTTCTACTATAAGACAACCTTAAATATTCGATTTTCAATTTTCTAACCCCCAAGAGTGGATGTCTACTGCAGTTCATGGACCAATTTGTACTTGTTTTCAAGGCATACTATTTAAGAACTTAACCACAAGGAGACATTGGAATACAGTAAGAAAAGTCAAAGTAAACACACGGGTCTGAAAATTTTAGACATCTAAACACTGTAATCGCAGATGTCAACTTTACAAATTTCCCATTGCGTCCCATTTTTTTCTTTACATGAAACAATTAACTGGCAATAACATTTTATTTTTGTCTGCTTCTTACACATATGCTCTGCAGATCAAGCATTAGAGCTGCCAGAACAAAAGAGTATGGCAATTTTGTATTCATGTGCAATTTTATAAGCGGCAAAACTTTTAATTCAACTGTTAAAAGCTTAGCTTACCCTCTCAATGTCTGCAACCATGCAGGACAGTGGTTGCTCCCCATCTATGTCTGATACTACAAAACCATCACCAAAGTCACAAAATAGGTGGCTATGGAAAACAAAGCAAATTTATTTTAATTTGGATTGTGGGAAAGACATGAAGAACAGTGAGCAAATAAAATTCAAACACTTTCAAAAATAAAAATACACTACAATTGCAAGCGAGAAGTCAGTTATAATGGTCTTAACTTGTGTACTAAATTTAATATGGAACATAAAGAAAACATAGAAATGATATCCTTCATCTACTACTTACTTTTATTAAACATAAAATAAATGTGACAGTAACTTACCCAAACAGGCCATAAGTGGATGTTGAAATAAACTTGATATTATTGCTGTGACAGAGCTCTCCGAAGCGTATTTGATCATCGAGGCTAGCATTTGTTAAAACAACCACCTGAAATATGACAACAATAATTCATCAATAGTCCATACTAAATTTCAACTATACACACTCCACAAGTGATTCATAATGCAGCTGGGGGAAATGCACCACTCAACATTGTTCATTGAACTTAAGAAACTACAAAATTAGGAGATATCAATCAACTTATAAGAGTTCAACATAAATATATGAAACAATACAAAGGCAACAGAAGTTTGTGCAAAGCAGAGCCCAGTAAGAACCCACTCCCCCTATAAGTGTTAATCTAGTAACCTGGCTGCATCCCTGAAGTATGGCTGAACAAATAGAGGCTAAAAAGGGAAGGAGAACATGGTCATATTATTTTGCTGAAGCTGATTTTTGTTGTGAATCAAAAAGTGCAGATATTGCTGCCTCACGTGTAAACTGCAACAGAAAGTACACAATGTTCAAGGAAAACTAAGAAGAACCAACTTCAAAACGTTAGAAGTTTCACACAAACATCTATTACAAAACAAATATGCTAAAAGTTTATAAAGAATGTCTGTAACAACACAAACATAAGTTCTATGAAATAAAAATCGTGGCATATCCTTTATAGGACGTAGCCATCAACCACAGTAAACGAGTCGATTTTCTAGGCATCACTTATATGCTCAGTAGTTTGCCATTGTTTTCTGAACGTTAAGGTTTATTTTTACTTATCGTAAAGATCCCGAATTTGCTTCCAAACTTGCCCACCGTGGGGTTTGAACCAGGTGCGCTTGGGTTTGTGATCGAGCTCACTACCGCTTGAGCTACAGACGCTGGGATAAGTTCTATACACAAAAGTTCTATAAACAATTGTCTATAACAAAACAAATATGCTACAAGTTTACCACCAAAAAAAATTATTTAACAACACAAACATAAGTTTCACACAAAGTAACAACACAAACATAAGTTCCACACAAACATCTATATAACAAAACAAATATGCTAAAAGTTCATCAAGAAGCAATCTTCTAGTGTGTTTTTAAACTTGTCATATTTCCATCTATTAACCGCTACCACCATGTAATCAAGCAAACCTCACCTGAAACTTCTTGAGTAAGTCCTCTGTGAGAGGTTCAGTATTACAAGACACAGATACATATCTGTTCAGTTCAGACAAACGAGGAAGAGTAACCTCTGCTCTGTTTTTACCAACATCACCTTCCCTCAAGAAAAACTGGAACAAAATAATATTTTATGAATATTTTTTATTTATGAGAACATTAAAGTGATGTTAAATTGACCTGTTGTTTGTCATTGTTTGGTGGTTTACCATTAGATATCTTATACATTTATTGTAGCTTTTCTAAAACATTAGAAGTGGAATGTCTCTTCATCTTGTCTCACCTGAGAAGAAAGGTCAAACCAAGTCACTTTTCTGGTATCATGTATGGTCACTGACTTTACACCTCCTAGAACAATATTCTTTGCAATCTCCACCCCAAGTCCACTAAGTCCTGAGACCAGAATATTTGAGTGAGCCATCTTACGCATTGCCTCATGGCCAAGAACATACCTGAGAAAGTTAAAAATAAAAATATTTATTTTGATAAATGTAGCACACAGCAACCCATTTATTGTGTTCTACACCCACTAGTACTGAGGAGAAATTATATTCTAAATTGTATCCCATTGTCTGATGTACTGGAAGTAACATAAATCATGACCTACACCCCCGCCAATTTGATCCTACTCATGATCATCATCAAGTAGCTTGTCCCTTCCGAACTTGGCTCCCATGACAGCAGTCCTGAAAAACTCTGTTCTGTGCAAGTTGGCCGGCGTCAGCAGCAGTCATTCTCAGATCGTCAATGACATCCTGCACCATCATCATCTAGGTCTTCCTCGTTCTTCTTCCAGGCCCCATTCCTTCCAAAATTAATTTCCCTAGGTACTCATGTCGTTTGATGTGTCCGAAATATTTATTTTCCTTGTTTTTACGCTTTGTAATAGCCAACTCTTTAATATCAAGCTGTTGTAGAATAGAAGCGTTTGTTCTTTTCTCTGTCCATGATATTCAAGTACTCTTCTGCAGCATTTACATTCAAAAGCATTAATGATCTTCTGTCGCTTTATCAATGTTCCATGTTTCACAACCATATGTTGCCAAGGAAAAAACGCAGGCTCTTAAACACATGATTTTTGTTCTTATGTCAGTTCCCTTCCATAGGTTAGTTCTTTTAGTTTTTGCATTTCTTCTTTTCTTCGAACGCTCCATATCGACCACTTGTCAACCACTGTGTGATTTGTATGTGATCTGAGTCTAAGAGCGATTGTACATTGTGCCAGTTATCGACTACAAGAAGGCCAGCACATCCAATTTAAGCGCTGCTTTTTATTTACTAGGGTAGCATCCCAAGGGCCTACATCAGTCACCTCTTACGACATGCTATGTAGGTCACAGTGGTACTATTCTTTGCTTCCCTTGCAGGCCCGGCACCACACGGTGAACTTTTAATTTCTTTTATGGCATTCCTGTCATTTGTCAGCAATGCCCCAAGGTATTTAAAGTTGTCGACTCTTTCCATTTTGTGGCCATTGACACATAATTAGTCATCAATTCTGTTTTATCAATTGTAAATATCTACATTTTCATTGTAAAATATTGATAAAGGTTTTGATCTTCGCTGGTTTTTTGAAGTGACCGTATCAAGTTTTCTATACCAATTTGTGATGTAGATAATAGCACTGTATCGTCAGCATATCTTAATTCTAGTAATTCGAAAGACACTGTGAGCAAGACAGGATTAAAGAAGGAAGAATTACTAGTAAACAATAGTATGAATGTAGACATTAAAAACAAGAGTAGTCAATAAAGAAGAAATGTGATGAGAATTAACTTACAGTTGTCTGTTGTAAAGACTTTCATCAATCTCATCTGAGCTTCCATTTTTTATTCCGTCCATCTGATGACAGTTAAACAGAATTACTATAATTTATAATATAGTATTTTAGATGGTATAAAAGTATAGCAAATCCTATATTATCTATTCAGATGCAATCAACACATATGTCCCAATGAAAGCAGTGGTGCTCAACTTGCCCAGAGCATATTCCCAGTGACAATGGATCAGTGTCAGGGAACCACTGCTGTCACCATACTAAGAAAACTCAAATTTAGTCCTGTAAAAAGAAGATTTGTTCGTCTAAAATGACTGTTGGTGATCCACAAGATATCGCGACTCAGTTCCCAGGATTCTGCACAACCTATCTGAATGGGATCCTTAACAACTCATGACATTGCATAGCCCTGCCATGAGCTTTAAGTCTCCTGGATAAAAAGAATCTCTTGCCCATTCTCAGCAATAGAGAAAAAATTTTAATATGTGTACTTTCTTTAAGTTCACAACAACGCATAATTCATAAGAACAATAATACTAACTAAATATCCTACAACATAATATTTTGTTATGCCATATACAGTTCTACGAGAGTATGATTGAATAATTAACATGACAATTAGCATATAAAATTGCTATGTTAAGTTACTTAATGCAAACATTCAACGGACAAATTGTTCACTAGCAATTCTTACATTTTCAAAATCACTAGTAGAATTTATGTCCTGTGAACTGTTATCACTACAGTTGGTGTCAATACGAGCTCGTTTCACAGGAGGAGACCTGTTACTACAGGACATCTGTAAATGTAAGGTTTTCAAAAATTTAATCACATCTGTGTTTTAAATTAACAAATAAAAAAAAGCTCAATATTAACTGATATATCTTTAACAAGCACAGAAATTATTAATGGACAGACCAGGCTCTCTAGAAAAAAGACAAAACCACACCACTTTTAGGAGCCACCAATGTATTTTTAAAGACACCCAGAGTATACATTTTTTTATCAGATACCAGTGACATTTTCGGGAATGATGATAATTGTGTACTTTGGAAGACTGCTCTTCTGAAACTTGTCAATTAACAATTGAAACACTGGAGTGAAAATGTGATGGGAGGGTGAGGGTTACAATATTATGGAGCTTAAATGTTCTTTCACATTAAAGTTTCTGAGTGTTTCTAAACAGAAAAACTCAATTTCCACTGACCCCTAACCTTAGAATTGTTTCTTCACCAAATTATGAGCTAATCAAATTTTCCAGTGTAATATGTTATACAAAAGTAAAAGTTGGAAAATGACGGCAGGCATTACATATACCTCTCAAAATAAATGTCTTAGGAGAATCCTGCAAATATTTTGACTACAAAATTCCCAACTAAGGAGCTGCGGAAGAATAATTACATATCACTGGCAACCACAATCAGAGGTTTGAATATGTATGTAGAAAGCATCCTGGTACTTTGGTAAAGACATATCTCTGATGTACAAAGATTGAAATGAGGCAGACCAAAGGAAATCTGGAGAAGGATGGTGGAAAGAATTGAAAGTGTGGACTGACATGGAAAACAATGGGTGGAAAGGCAGCAGACAGGCACCAATAGAGGTTACTTGTGAATGCCTTATGTGTCAACTCTGACATGAAGAGGATATATCTCATTAGTACCAGTATGATGTTAAGTGAGCTATGTATGTTATAGAAAACTTTGAAATTATTAATCTTTTAACTGGACATAGACCAACCAAGCAGTTAGTGGCCAACACACTTTGTGGCATCATACAAGATATTAGTACCAGTATTATATTAAGTAAACTATGTATGTTACAGAAATCCTAAATATCTTCAAAATCATTAATCTTCTTTTAACTGGACACAAACCGACTAAGTAGTTAGTGGCCAACACACCTTGTGGAATCTTGCAGAGAAACATCTCTCTCCTGTGCTCGACTTGCGACCATCCTTGAAAGGTTGCCAAGTTTGACCAACACTATCTTCTATTCCATCGCTTTCCACCGGGCTGTCTTTGGTCTAGCCTTTCTACCACTTTCCATCTGAACTCCACTGCATGGCAGTTGTATTATTCTGTTGCTTCTGATTAAGTTTTATTTAGTTGCAGTTTATATCTCTTACCACTGTGCGCATTTACTGCTGAGCAGTTCAGTTTTGTTGTTCTTTGCGTTTGTTCTTTACAACCAATTTTAATCACTCTTTGTGATATGTTTGATCTTTGCCACGACGTGTATACGTTGTACATTGGTTTGGTAGGCCCTAAACGCATAGACTTGAACACATTTAGGACATGTGCATCCGATTTCAACCAAACCTCCTTAGTCGCCTCTTACAACATGCGTGGCAGGTAACAGTGGTTCTGTTCTTTACACCCCAAATTTGGGCCCCTCTTTACACCCCAAATTTGGGCCCGTCATTCCACTCTGGCGAGTTTTGTTCTCAAATCACTGTTCAAGATATCACTAATACCAATATGGAACATTAACTATGTATCTCACCTTTACAGTAAAATAACTGATGATCAGTAATTATGTATTAAGTTTAATATCAACGTTAAGTGATGTCACTAGTATCAGTGTGTTATTAAGTAAATTTTGTATATTTCTAATTACGGTTGACAAGCTGATTAATAAACTGAAATGAAAAATGCAGATTATGTGTTAATGACATGGGAAAAATTTGATTGGCCCGTGTTTTTACAGTGATTAGAGTTTGTAGGAATTCTAGCACTAACATGTAGAAAGTAATACTTTATTTAAAATCAGGAAATGGATAAGTACACATCAACATATAAACATTCATTGACCCCTAGTAATAGTGGCATTGAGTAGGTACAAGAAGTTAATTCCATCATCCATGAAATTAAATCCAGATATTCACACTTTTGGGTGTAGTCACTGTGTAGTACCATCATCCGGCATGTGATCATGTAGTCAGTAGGTACACGTAAGGTAGTAACACTGGATAACTTCAACAACAATGAAGCAACTGACTTGTCCCAACATACTTCAAGATCATCATAGGGTTTTCTTATTTGCGTGACTGAAGTAACTCACTAGTGAGTGAGTTGATTTTATGTTACATGTCTGGGGGGGAAAACGGGAGGAAATTAGTTTGAAGTATTGATAAGAGTTCAGTTAGAGAGAGACAGAGGGCATGCAATTTCAGAATTTGTTTTGCGATTTATATATTTTTTATTCTATCTCATCATGAGTGAATCTACGTTTCAGAACATCAATTGCACTTTCAGCTTCAAATAACATTAATATTGACTTTTCAATCTCATATACAAGTTACAAAGTCACTGACAATCAAAGATCACAATGCGGATGCCATGTCCAAAAAAGTGACTCATGATTATGATGAGCAGGAGCCCATGAGATTTTTCCGAAGAAGTTACGGCTCATGAACTTCAATCTTGGCTAGCCTGCTTTGTTTCGTATCTTACAAATCGTTGCTAGCTAATTAAGTAGTATCAACATGCAAATAAATACGTAAAAGGACCTGAGAAACGTAAACCACCGACGAGAGATTCTTCGTCGTACTCAACAAAGCAAACAGCACTAAGCCTGCAAGATGGCGATTTTCTGAGTGGAACTGGAGAGAAAGTTTCCGGTGATGTTTTTTAACAGTATTATAAAATAGGCTACTGATATCCGGCAGGTAGACACCACCACCTTCAGTGACTAATTCTGGAGATTATTATTTATTATTTTACATTATTAATAACAATTTAAATCAAATACAATTGCTTAATTATTATAAATAGAAACATTTGTTTTGTTAGCCAGTCAAATGATCAGTTCATATCATAAAGTAAACTCACCAAAAGGACGAAAATTATCCCAACACCGGTCAGCGTCTGCTAGTCAATCCGATTCTGGTAGATCAACTCTCTTCGATTCTTAATTTCCTATTAAATGTCGCCACTATATTTATTTATCTACACGTGACAAAATAATTACCTGTCACAATTATACCTAATCAAACGTGTTACCTACAATCCGTTAGCTAATAAGTTTTATTATACAATACGCGTATCCATAACAAGACGTTTGGCGCTCACTATTTTGATGGACGGTTCTCGACTAGCCCCGTTGAACTTCATCCTGTCACCCAAGACAACAAAGACGCACGGACGTTGCATTATGGGATGCCAATGGATAATCAGGCGCTATAAATAAACTTCTCTTGCTTATGTCATGGGAATGGTGAAAGACGTGGTTAGAATCCCTCAAACACACGGAAAACTTGAGTTTGATCTCATTAAACATATTCACCTCACGGAAATTACAAAGTTGACATTTAGTAATGTATGGTAACTTTTAACAATCGAAGGTTCGTTGATTTTCTAAAATCAGGAATGGGAATGCCCGATATTTTGTAAAGTCATCCAATAACAGGCTTACCAGAGATTATATGTATTTCATTAAACAGTAATTAACATGCTAAATTTCAATACATGAAGAACTGTAGTTTACAACAAAGCATTATGCTTAGCATACAATAGACTAAATCGACGTTTCTCTCAACAGCTCAAATGGTCGCTTTAGTCTGTTGTATTTCGTTACACTACCCTTGCTACTTCATGTTCTGAGATTGGCCTGTTGGTAAAAAAAAAAGACTACTATAACAAAAATGTATAGTGCAGTCTCCCATATTATCGATATTTAACATATTTCGTGGATCTGATAATATGCGTTCACTGCGTCATAAAATGTGGCAATAAATGTGCTCAGTGATGCGGAGCCTGTGCGATGCAATATGCGCACCTATTAAGAAGGACTACAGAAAGATTAGTCACTTAAGAAATTGTAGGGGAAGTCAGTATGTTGTTCATTCTGTTGAATGTCTAATCACCATTTTGTTCCTTATGTTGGTCGAATATTGATGTTAGGAGTTCCCAGCTATAAATACATATTACCACATGTAACCATCTCGCTGAGTATGATGCAATATGAACAAAATCTCTGACCTTGCCGCTTGAGTAATATAGAACAATAGTTACTAGTTAGTAAATGTAATCTTACTACCAGCGTAAGATTTGATTTTAGTATGTGGTGTGATACATTTTACTACGTATTGTTAGCTCTTATGAAACATAACAATCATTTATTCTTGTCGGTGTACAAAGTCGAGAAAATTCCACATGCTAATGGTAAAACGCATATTTGATTTGTATGACGCACATTTCCGATGATGTAAACTCGCATATGTCATGTAAAGGGAACTTATATAAACATTAGAGTCCGCATCACTTGTGTGTGACTTGTGTTTTCCATGGTGAAGTGATGGTTATAATAATTCTTCATGCATGCAAACATTATGAAAGAAGGACTTCAAAGATAGCATGAAAGTAGTCGAAGATTTATAACAAGTCTATAATTTTAGAAAGAAAAGTGGTATTCGAATTGTGGTCGGTACTTTGCATGTTGCGAATTTGTCTGTTTAAAAGAAGGTATTGCAGATAGAAGCCATTGAACGAGCGTAATGCAGATAACACCTATCGAAATAAAATGCAACGAAGTAATTGACAGATAGGCACCTATCGAAATAAAATAGCAACCGACAGCGTAATTGACAGATAGAAGCACCTATCGAAATAAAATAGCAACCGACAGCGTAATTGACAGATAGAAGCACCTATCGAAAATAGACGGTAATTGAGATGAAGCATATCGAAATAAAATAAGAAGTGGTCCCTAGAAATAAAAATGATCGGATTAAGCGTGATAGTATAGTAGAATTTTTAAATGGATGATGTCGTTCAAGCTAGATCTCTCCTCTTCTGTGCTCCACTCATACAAGTACGCATTCCTGATCTTCTTACTGGCATTGATGGGATATGAAAGCGAATCTCTTCTTTTCTCCGTTTCCGAAAGCTTTCCGGCAAGAAAAGTTTTCTTTGCACTGGGAAAATTGTGAAAGTCTCAAGAAATCAAATCTAGAACATAAAGTAGAATATTTAACTCTAATTTTAAAGCAGTTCTACTGTATGGATCAGAAACATGATGAACGGCTAAAACAGTAAATAATAAATTGTAAACATTCATCTTCTGGTGTCTGTGCAGAATAGAAGGACTGAGATGTTATGATAAGGTCACAAATGAGAAGAATTGAAGAGAACGAGACAGCTCCCAGTGAACCAAGAGGGGAAGAAAAGTCGCCGGATAGGATACAACTTGAGAAAACAAGAGGAGAATATAACAAGACGGGCCTGTTCCTGAAAAATGCAGGTAAAACGAAAAAGAGGTAAACCTAGAAAAACACGGAGAAAAGATTTGGAGTAAAAGATTAACGATAAACGACGGAGATTAAGGAAGCTGCAAGAGATAGCTAAAGATAGAAATATTTGACATGAGTTGGTTGAGGGCATATGTCACAGCGGTGATTAAGAAGACAAGAGAGGGAGAAGTGATCGAAATGCTTTAATGTAAATTTAAACTAATTTGACATTGAAACAAATTTATTATACGCGACTCAAACGGAGCAGATAAATGGACACAATCTGCGGCTTTTGTTAGATAATATGTTAAAGATGTATAAAAATACAACTATTGGCATAATAATGTGCATAATCCATAAGTGAAAGGAGTTGGCAAGTACAGTTAAAACTACGGGTAGCCATAACGGGAACGGAAGTATTTTCGCGATAATGATTTTTAATGATCTCCTCTTTACTGTAACTCGAACTGTGATATATAAAAAGCAATAACATGGTGCATACTTACTCGTCTGCGACTGTTTATGTTACAACCAATGAAAGGAATCATCGGTCAATTTTCTGCTTGCGATATGTTGGTGCTTAACAAGTCCTTACTGTCTTCATTACGGTTCAGGTCATCTAAAGTCATACAAATATTATTACACTGAACAATAAGAAAATAAGTCACAGAAAATTGAAACAAATACATAGGAATATATCTTCTTATAATTGTTGGCAAAACATATGCATGTGACATCCTGAACAGACTGTAAACAGCTGGCTGGTTAGGGGTTTTCCCATGTCACAATACAGATTCACCATAAAGAAATCAACTCTAAGATTTAATCTTTTCCATCAGTTGTTACAAGAAATATTCAGAAAACAGTACATGCCACTTTTTATTGCCTTCAGTGTGTTGACGGGCTTGCAAGGGAGCAAGGAAAAGTAACACTGATACCTACAAGGTATATTGTAAGAGGCGTCCAAAGTAGGGGCCTAGGGAAGCTACCCTAGTAAATAAAAAACGTTGCAGAAATCGGATGTGCTGGCCTACTTGTAGGCGCATAACTGGCACAACTTATGATCGCTCATAGGCTCAGATCATATACAAATCACAAAGTGGTTTAACAAGTGGTCGATATGGAGCGTTGATATTGCCTTCATTGATCTCAGTACCAAGGCATTTTACATTATGAACGGAGATCGTATATCCAGGATACTGAAGAAGACTGACTGCCCATCAAACTATTAACTTGATCCACTCCTTTCAACAGGACGTGAAAGCATATTTCGGCAATATAGGTTAGCATTTGAAATCTTAAACACCAACATAAGAATACAAAAAAGGATCATGGCTGAGTATGGCGGAAGGTACCCTTGGGAAAATATGTGAACATTCCGGGTTTGAACCAGGAGAGCGCCCGTGTGGTGCTGGGGCCTGCAAGGGAAGCAAAGAATAGTACCACTGCGATCTACAATGCATGTCGTTAGAGGCGACTGATGTAGGTCCTAGGGATGCTACCCTAGTAAATAAAAAGCAGCGCAGAAATCGGATGTGCTGGCCTGCTTGTAGGCGCATAATTGGCACAACGTACAATCGCTCTTAAGCTCAGATCACATACAAATCAAACAGAGTGGTTGACAAGTGATCGAAATGGAGCGTTTAAAGAAGAAGAAGAAGAACCAGGAGAGGAATGGATTGATGTGCCACAACAATTTCAGAATGCCTTTACCGTTATTACATCCATTAAGAAAAACTGTGAACAAAATAATCTATCACTAATTAACGCACAGGTTGAGGCTCTCTTGAATGACCACGTCAATGAAACAGATTCAGTTATTTACACCGGTGGTTCAGTCGTTCGCCAACAACGCTGTGCGTGGAATTTTTCAGCACGTTCAGAGGGAAAAATAATAGGAGAGGCCAGTGGGGCCTACGCAACTACCACATGTATCAGTTATCAGAGGACTATCATCATAGCACTCCGGACATGTCCATAGGTGCTCCGATCCAGCAGCGTTCATCGGCCCAACACGCCAGTCCGATGTTGATTAATCAGTCTCTTTGCATATTTGGTATGCCGTTCTTTACGGGCTGCACCAATCTTTATATCCATCTCTCTCAATCTGGTCAGCGAGTGGGACTCGCAACCTGAAATTCTTCTGTTCGAAAAGACTCTCTCAATGCGTTAATAATGTCATTTCGGTCCATTGCAACCCCTCGGATACTGTGGCCATACCAGCCAATCTGTCAGCTCGTTCATTACCCTGACTCCTGCGTGTCCAGGGACAAAAATGAAGGTTATTTCTTTGATCCAAGTCTGTACCAGTACCTCCACCCAGTTCCGTCTCACCATTCCTGTTTCAACTTTACGAATCATACTCATGGAGTCACTGAGTATAAAAACACGCGCGAAATTATGAGATGCCAACCACGTCACCGCCTCTGTAACCGCCCGTACCTCCATCGTCAAACTACTTGTGGTTGTCACGTAGGCCCCACTGGCCTCTCCTATTATTTTTCCTCCTGAGCGTGCAGAAAAAGCCCACGCACAGCGTTGTTGACGAATGACTGAACCATCGGTGTAGATTATTGCATCTGTTTCATTGACGTGGTCATTCAAGAGCGCCTCAACCTCCGCGTTGACTAGGGATGGATTATTTTGTTCACAGTTTTTCTTAATGGATCTAATGACTGTAAAAGCAGTCTGAAATTGGGGTGGCACAGCGATCCATTCCTCTCCTGGTTCGATTCCGGAAGGTTCACATATGTTCCCAAGGGTACCTTCTGCCTGACTCAGCAATGATCTGCCTCTCTTGAGTCTACAACCTTTCTCCTTACTAGTTCTTCATGGAGGGGATGGTCTTTGTTTGCGTTGATTTTAAGATACGATCAAACCCTCCAAATCTCAATTATGTGAGCAATAGTGGGGAGGTCAAGAAGGAATCTCATTGACACTCCTGGTGTATCTTTGGTGCATCCCAGAATGATGCGCATAGCCTCATTCTGAATTCTTTCCAGTCTCACTATCTGCGTAGGACTAATCGTTAAGATAGCACATGCATATTCTATACATGACAGAACGAGGCATTGGTACAGGAGCACAAGAAGGCGTTGCTCAATGTTAGCAGCGGCCATGATTTTCAGAACGGATAGTGCGTTGCGAGCCTTCGCAATAACTTGGTTGATGTGGTCCCTAAAGCATAGACTGTGATCAAACTTTATACCCAGATAGCTCATAGACGCTTTTCGAATGATTGTGTGACCGTCTATTTTGACATTTGGTGTTTCAGACTTTACAATGTGGTTGTTTAGGGAGAACCATGATAGCACAGCTTTGGTGTGGTTTATCGTTGCACCAGAGACATTGCACCAGGCCTTGATACGGTCCAGCTCCTCCCGTAGCTTATTAGCAATTTCCTCCCTGTTTCTTCCCTGTCTGTACACCATGATGTCGTCTGCAAATGACATTGTCCTTCCCTTACCAGATAGTTGCTGCTGTGTAATCATTATGGTGAATACATTGAATAGTACTGGAGATAGTGGGGACCCTTGTGGTAGGCCTGGTGAAATTGTTGTTGGCACAGAGTACCAATTACCACACTTGAGTGCCACTTTTCTCTCAAACAAGGCCTTTGTAATCCATCGTATGAGCAGCGTATCGATGTTGAGTAGAGTGAGCATGTGTATAAGGTACGTGATTGGAACTTTGTTGTAAGCATCCTCGAGATCAAGTACAACTGCGCATGTCTCCAACCCAGCCTGAAAACCTTCAAAGACGTCATATGCAAAGATCGACGCATTACACCACGTTTCTTTATTCCGCCTGTATCCGCCAAGGGTGGAAGGAAACATGCGGCGTCCTCAAGTCCGCTCAAGTCTGCATGCCACTAACGTTTCCAGAAGCTTGCCCACTGTGTGCTGCATTGCAATTATTCTAAAACCGCTTATGTTTGTGATTTTTGTTGGGTTTTGCCAGTGGTATTAAGTAGCTTTGAAGCCATTCCTCCCTGATCTCGCCACTTTTTAAGCTGATGTTGAAGTCTTTACTGAGCTCATTCATGTCAGTGTCTACCACATGTAGCTAGCTTGACGCTGGAGGTACGGGCGGTTACATAGGTGGTGACGCGGTTGGCAGCTCATGACTTCGCTCGTGTTTTTATACTCAGTGACTCCATGAGTATGATTTGTAAAGTCGAAACAGGAATGGTGAGACGAAACTGGGTTGAGCTACCGGTACAGACAAGGAAATCACCTTCATTTTTTTCCCTGAGCGCGCAGGATGCAAGGGTAATGAACGAGCTGATATATTGGTTGGCATGGCTACAGTATCAGAGGGAGCTGCAATGGACCGAAATGATATTCGCACTGAGAGAGTCTTTTCCAACAGAAGAGTTTCAGGGTTTCGAGTCCCACTCGCTGACCAGACTGAGAGAGATGGGTGTCAATATTAGTACAGCCCGTAAAGAAAGACATACCACATATGCAAAGAAATTGATTAATCAACATCGAACTGGCGTGTTGGGACGCTGGATTTGTTGAGTCGGAGATCGGATCACCTATGGACATGTTTGGAGTGTTAGGATAAAAGTCCTCTGATAACTGATACAAAAAAGGACGGGTCCTCGCTCCCCCACTGTTCGTCGTCCGATTCGCTTTTGTAATGAATTACGTCTTCAAATTATCAATTGAATGTGTTTGTCACCACTCCCGATCTGACGGTATATTATTTAATCTAGCTCGATTGAAAGCAAAAAAAAAAAAAGAAGTGAAGTGATCATTTGGGATATGATGTTTGAAGCTGATGTCACTTTGATACCGACTTCAGACCATCATAATCAAGTTTGCGATAGTATTTAATGAGTTTTGCTCCACTATAGTTTAATAAGACCACAATGTTGGTACAATGGGCGGAATCTACACCTATTAATTTTTGTGACCATGAATTGGAAGTAGCAAACAATTTCATTTATCTTGACTACGCCATCACTGACAATCTCTTACCGGACCTGCACAAGAGGCAGCAGAAACATTAACAAATCTATAACATCTTGTGGGGGGAAACAGCATGCTGACCATTAATACCAATGTTGTTTTCTATAGAGCTTGACCACAACACTCTACTTAGGCGAATCGTGGATTCTGCAGACATCACAGGTGACGTACATGAATGCATTTCAAACGTGCTACATTGTGCGTTTTTTAAAGATCCCATGTAGAAGAGTTACAAACTTGAAATATGCAGGGAATTCCAGTCTGTCATTCTCTCCGCCAATGTCGACCAGGTAAAATTTATATCCTGTACAATACCTATGAAAGACGGTCAGATCCTAGTAATATCATATATGACCAGAGATTGGCAAGAGAAATGTAAGAAGATCTACCCTTCGCTATAAGGTCGTCTGCAAACGAGACTTGAAAGTGTTTGATATGAGCACTCTAAACTGGGAAGGGTTTTCCAGGAACAAGTCCAGACGGAAGCAGGTTATGAAAACTGGTTTAATAGCTAGCGCAACCAGATTAAGGCATCTTTCTGATGTAAAACACACCAGAGAAAAATAGCAACTCAAGCAAAATCCTCACATGGACTATCTATTGTCTCTCGAGTCGAACAAGATTTCATCATTTATATATCCTCGTCTATTTCTTATTTTGCCTGAACAAGGACAGACAAAGCAGTCAGTGACCTGCACGTCTTGCAGGGCAAGAACATCTCCACATAGTGCTTGATCAGTTGCCATCCTTGGCAGGGAGATCCCATGACTGATCTACACTGTCATCTCCTCCTCCATTGTTCTCCGTCAAATTGTTCTTGGTCTACCACTCCTTCGTCTTCATCCGGTGTGCAATGCATGACGGTTCTCGTGATGGTCTCTGAAACAATTCTGAGTACATATTCTATCTAGATCCAGCCTGTCCTTTATCATTGTGTGCATTTCCTCCTGATTGCACACGTTGAGTAGTTCTTGATTGCTGATTTCTTCCGGTCAAAATATTCTTAGACTTTTTCTCGGGCATGTTGTCTGGAATGTAAACAGTCTAGATCAGCGTTTTCCAAAGTGGGCGTACCGCCCCAGTGGCGCTGAAGCGTTCTAGGGGCGATAGTGGGTTCAGAAGAATTGGGGGTTCAAGTGATTAGGATCGGTGGCTCCTTAAAGAAAAAATTAATCATAAATATTTTAAAATAAACTATTTTCGTCATTTTGTGATTGAATAATCACTTAAAATTGGAATTCTGCATTTTAATTCATCTTATGCCCGTCTTACACGATCCATTTTTTCATCAATTTTCTATTTCATGCATACAATCATTTGAAAATTTACCATGTATTAAAGAAATATATATCAATTTTCTATGTCAAAGAGAAAATAGAGCGTGTATATATCAGGGAGGGGCGTTGGCAAATTGTTTTAAGGTGGAGGGAGACGTTATAAAGTTTATGTTGTGTAAAGTGGGCGGTGGGCCGAAAAAGTTTGGTTATCTATGGTCTAGATGTTTCTTTTTCTGTTGTTGTCCAACATTCAATACATACAAAAGTACTGAAAGTATGCATCTCTCATATATCCTCAATTTAGTTTTGGTATTATAATGGATCTTGAAATGTATTTTAGATGTATAAAATCAGTACTGCTTTTATTTCTCATATTGACATTCTCGCCGTAGCCACCATCTGTTGAATTTTGTTTTCAGCTCATCAACTGTAGATTTGTCAATTTTTGGTCATTTTCATTTATGGCTGAAACTGGTATTGATAGTTTCGTTTTAGTCGTTTCAGGACGAAATAAAGATACAGTTTTCAGCACATTTCTAATCTGCAAATGGTATTGTTGTATCTGCTGTAAACATTTGGAACTTTCTCTCACTAAGGTTTGTCATGAATGATGACAATGTACCTGGAGACATGAAAGAAAATGGGCAACACAGCTGAGTACGATCATCATCATCAGGTACCGTGCCGGCTGGCGTAGTGATCATTGATCTCCACAAATCTCTATCCCTGGTATTTGTATCATTTTAGATGTTGACTGCTCTTCCGTGCCATGAACTCAGGCTGTCTAAACTTGTCTCTCTCTCTCTCTCTCTCTGTCTTCCTCAATTATATTGTGCAGCCTGCATCTTTATCCTCTCGACGAGATACACATGAGAGAGCGAGTGTGCCTCACTGTTAAACAGAACTAAGCACATGCAGAGATTATCGGATTATCAACGACGGCCGCAAATTACATGCGTGAGCCTCGCTGGCATTAACAGCACAAAAAACGTTTTTGCATTTTGGAACTGCTTCCAATTTTTATCTCTTCTTTTTCATCTTTGAGCCTGCAGCTCAAATGAACCTCTCGGCATCACAGACGAGTATCGCCAGCAAACAGCTATTTAATTAATGCTGCTATACAAATCTTGTTGATCTGAAGGATGGCGAGATTGTCCGCGCAAGGGATGATACTCACTCAATAAGAGCTATAATGCAGCGCTTGCCAATGACAAATCGCGAGATGTTGTTAATCCCATACTTGATAATCGATGACAGATTCAAATAATTTAGCTAATAAGTGTCTACATAGAATCATCCTGTCCGTCGCTCCATATTTAACAACAATAGAACAATGTAATATGCTGATGAGACGATACTTTTGTCAACCTCACAAAATAATGTTGAGAAATGGATAATGTTAGCTCAAAGAAACGGTGAAGAACACAACGTGCATCTCAATATGAGCAACATTTAAAATCTTTACAACTGATACAAACAAGATGATTTATATGCACCAATAGACATAGATTTCTTCTTCTTCGCGTTCGTTCTTTACGACCAATTTTAATCACTCTTTGTGATATGTTTGATCTTTGCCAAGAACGTGTATACGTTGCACATTGGTTTGGTAGGCCCCTAAACGCATACACTTCTACATGTTTAGGACACGTGCATCCGATTTCAGCCCAACCTCCTTAATCGCCTCTTACTACATGCATGGCAAGTAACAGTAGTTCTATACTTTACACCCCAAATTTGGACCCCGGTTGATAGTTTAGAATATTTAACCATACAAACCAAACAGATCACAAAGAAAGGTTAATTTGATAGAAAAAAACGAACGCAAAGAAGATAGAAATTAGACACATTAAATACTTTGTAATCACGGGCGTCCATACGTTAAGGCAGGGGAGGGTAACTTTTTGATAAAACAGTTTTATGCGAATCTGGTATTCTCCATATTCGCGTACCAACAAAAAATTGTATGATTAATGTTGCCCCCTCCGCCTGGAAAAATGCCTGCGGGCGCCCATGACAATAATGATGATGAAGAGAACAATTTTGTTCTATTGTAATTGTAACCATATATGTCTTGCTGGGTCATAATTGTCATTTTCGATCTTGGCCCCGGTAACCACTCGGGCGTCTGACTGAGTCAGTTCTTTCCTTTTCTTGTCACGACACACAGTTTACGTTAAGTTTGACTTACGACTTAATAGGGTTTACTGTCTCCTTGAGTTTCTTGTTGATGTCCTTTTTAACAGAGAGATAAAATAAACGACATTATGTGATTAATAACCGCTGAATTCAATGATAATACTGTTTACTCAGAAGTTCAAGTATACGCAGAATGCTGGGAGTATCAAGAAGAGATCGGTTTAGAAATGAAGATATCAGGAACAAAATGGGTACAACATTAGTAACTGAACTTCATCAATAAATCACACATTAAATGGTTCGGCCATATACGCAGATTACCAACAGCCAGTGCGCCTCAAAAAGAAATGCTACTCTGATGCAGTGGATACAAAGCAAAAGAAATGCTACTCTGATGCAGTGGATACAAAGCAAAAGGACGCCCATGCAAAAGTTGAACCTCAGAAATAACGAGGCGGTGAAAAACAGTTAAACACTGTTTATCAATGAGCGCACGCAAAAGTTCGTTCTATAAATCTCTTATCTCGACGCTGTGAGACAAAACAGGTTTATAGAAAACGAAGCGACTTTAATGATATAAACAGTATTATTTGGGTTATGATAAAGTTACAGAAGACCGTCAATATGAGCTATATGTACTTACAATTTTCAACATGAAGCCTACCGTTTGGTGCAATCAGCACCAAACCCCGCCATTTTTGTTTGCACACACTATTTACAGAACGGACCCTTCAACATGAAACTTTGTGCACTATTAAGCACGAGATGGTGTCCAAACCGGTGCTGATGGATAACAATATAAATTATTGTTCGATATTAAGTTGTGCAACATTTTTTTACTGTTTGCCGCTTTCTCGTTTGTTCGTTTACATATATTTCACGTGGACACTGTTTAAAAATATCTAAATGGCTCAGCTTTCTGAGCTTGTCCGTCAGGTACTTTCTTCCGAAAGTCAATTACACCGAGACATTTTCTATATTCTTCTTCTTTTATCTAATCCTGTTTTGCCCCACAGCGCCAGGATAACAAGATATTTATAGAACGAACTTATAGTTCTGTGTGTGTGTGTGTTTCATAAATAGTGTTTTTCACCGCCTCTGTTATTTTCCATATTTATATTGTAAATCCTAAATTATTAGTACGCTCTTGACAGAGAAGAGGACGAATATAAACATCATACAAGACATAAACATCGAGGAATATTGGGTCATAAACAATATCATAACTCGGAAGCTGTAAAATGTTGGTTATATTAAATGTCACAGTGGTTCTTTCTCTTTAGTCTGTGACGCCCTTGGGGCACAGGGCAGCAACAAAAGGACGCTATTCTTCTCTGTCCTTGGTCGTCTTTCGTATCAGCTGCGCTTCCTTTCTTCAAGTTCCTGTTCGCCCCCGTGTGGTTTTGGGTCTTCCACGTTTTTGTTAACTCTGGTATTCACAAAAGGGCAGTTTTTGAGGACATTTAGACTCACCGTGTAACACCCGTCCGACCCGTATCCAGCGTCTCTTTTGTATGATGGTATTCATATTATTATTTTTTAATGATGGTAAGCAGTTCTTGGCTAGAGATAGTTATGAGCCAGAATACAAGTGAAATCTTTCGCAGACAATTTGTATGGAAGATGGAAATTTTGAACATATGTTGTGTAATTCTGCAGTATTCTGATCCGTATAGTAAAGTTGATAACACACAGCTGCTATATATATATATAGTAATCTTGGTTCTGATGCTGTAATAGGCCGATTTCTAGGCCGCCTGAAGGGTCACGCACGTACTTCATACTGTACTCAGCTGCTTTTAATTTTAAATTGAGCTCCTCCTTCGAGGCTGATAACAGTGGCATGAGAGAGCAATAAGGGAGGACATGGTTTCTGAAAGATGAAACTAGGGATGACTAAGTCAAGAAGGACAACAGGATATAAAGAAAAACTTGTACACGTCAATGGAGAACGCGAACAAAGTGGCAAGAGATCTAAAGTCTTTTATGTAGTATGGGATTAAAGCTACATTTTCCAAAGGACATAAATAAAAATAATTGCCAATGCTTTTTGTTCTGAATTTTGTTTGCCCTTTGTATGGAAGGACTAGGCACCTGCTGAACAGAATAAAGATATTTGTCATTGGTGCTCTGAAAGAAGACACAAACATAAAATGAGCATGGTTCCCTTTAATCTCTAGCTCTATCCTAAAAAAACGTTAAACAAACCAGCTTTTACATTGCACCTAGTAGCCACCAAGCAAGATGGACATGCTATGGAAGACAACTCACACAGAAATACACAACCTGATCAGCGAAAGGTGGATTGCAGCAATTAGGGAGCATAATGCGGAATAAATCCTTTCTTAGGGCGAAAACAATATGACTTAAAATGGTTGAGAATGTTTCTTCTCGGACGATCTTGCCATGTCATAATAATAAAACAGCATGCTCTCTGGCTCAGATCATATGCAAACTACAAGAAGTGATTGAAAATTGGTTAGCTAGCGCATACGTAATTCAGTGCCGCACAAACTGGAGGCTCTCAATAGATAGTGAGGAGATTGGCTTTGACTAGGGGTGAAACATATCACGCTTGCAGAAACTATATGTGCTAGCTTGTAGGCGCCTAACTTTGGCACAATGTACTAACGTTCTAAGTTGCAAATAACATACAGACCACAAAGAATAGTTAAACAAGTGGTTGATGTAGAACACATATAACAACAGTAACAAACTTTGCAGAGTGAAAGTATAAATGGAAGTTACCAGTTCAAACGTTAAAAACAAATAACATTTGATCACCTTGAACTTTTTTTAAATGTTTATTTTCCAGAAAAGTTGCATTTGATTATTTCCATAGAAATGGCATGCAATGTCAAACTACACAGTTCTTGTTAACAAAATAAAAGTACACATCTGATAAAACTCATGACAGAAAAGAAATGTCTCTATTAGTTCTACAAAACAATTTAATCAATAAATTTGATATCTAAATGCATTTATAAATATATATAAACATATTTGACACATTGTTGAAAAATCATATTGGAGGGACAAGTTGATGGCAAGAGAGCAAGGCAAAGATATAATTGGAAGAGAAACATCAAGAGGTGAACAGGAAGGAGCCTGTCGGAGTGTATTGTCGGGAAAGGGATCAAATTTGTGAAAATTAATTATAGCCAACCATCAATCTGGAAACACACAAGATGATAATGTTGATACATACATCCATGTACTACTTAAATGCAACTCTATCATATACACAAAGAAGAATATTACATATCACAAATTTTGTCACCGGGAACTACAGAAAAAGTAAGAACTTAGTTAAAGTGGTGTTTAAAAATAATGAAACTGCTACTCTGCATACTGTTTTGAAGTTCAACAAGTTTGTTATAAATAATAATTGCTACTGAAAATAAAACAAACATATGGGTTAGACAGTGACTGAGACACTCCTAACACAATAATATTCTTGCAACATCAAGTACAATCAATTCTGACTATCTCCAAACTGCACATATGCAATGACATACACAAACATGCATGGACAAAAACACAGTTCTTCGAAGCTATCTGTGAACTTAAAAAAAAAGAGGAACAGTAGTTATACACAAATATTTAGTAAAAAAGTTGTCCTTTCAAAGGCATCTTTTGAGTGGCACAAAAGTTAATGTAGACATAAGCATGTAACCAACATTCATTGCACATTTTCTTGCCAGTATATCAGACATTATGAAGGCACATAACTAATAACAAAATCTTGCAGACAAATATCTCATTTAATTAACAAAATCTTGCATTAAATGAGACATGACACATTTGATAAACAATGTGTGCTTTAAATGCAGGCATATTCTTCTCTTTTGCCATTCTTATGTCAGTCATCAGATCACAGCTTCAAAGTGCTGTATGATTTGCTACAGGTTGCCCATAGAACCCCTCCTGTTTGGAAGAATGTTTACAAAATTCTTGTCTTGTCTTCCTGTAGAGTTGGCATGGAAAAAGAATGTGTTGTGCACTCAGTCCACAAGTGTACAAGTCTGTTTCATCAATTTTAAGTTTTCTATAAAATGTCTTCTCAATCTGTTGTGTCCCGCCCCTGGTGGCGGGCCGCAAAGGAAGCAAAGAATAGTACCACTACAACCTACAATGTATGTTGTAAGAGAAGACTGATGTAGGCCATAGGGATGGTACCCTAGTAAATAAAAATAGCGCAGAAATCGGATGTGCTGGCCTACTTGTGGGCTCATAACTGGCACAATGTACAGTCGCTCTTAAGCTCAGATCACATACAAATCACACAGAGTGGTTGATAAGTGGTCGATGTGGAGCGTTCGAAGAAGAAGAATCTGTTGTGTCCTATTTAAAGTCTGTGTATAATCATTTAACGAAACACGTAAAAACAAAGTACTATAGTTTTACAAAATACAGAAACAGTGACGATAAACAGCGAAATCATTTGTTCTTTATGCAATGTTTGGTGGTAAAGACAGTGGTATCGTGATCAAATATTGGTTATTAGTTACTGAATTGACGTTACTGCACTGGGCAGACCTATAGATGCTCAGTCTTCACAAAACAGATGTAAAAGAGTATGCATACTGATGGTTCCTGGAACTTACCGGTTAAACACACTCCTCTCTTTGCCCCTCAAGCATCCAGTTCTACTTCTACATTACTAGTTATAGACAGTTAATGTATAGCACTGACTAATTATTGTCTATACCAATGACTGATTAAATATTTTCTGTATCAGTGTTAACATATAACACATATTGCTTGTTATCTTGTTGCTAGGCAAGAGGAGCCACTGTACTATGCTGTTTTGTTTAGATAGACACACAGTAAATTAATGTTAAATAAAACTAATTTAAAAACTAAATATTTATGGTCATTTTGTTAGAGACGCATCCTGGTAGCACAGGGATGACACTATAGTGCATCCTCACACAAGTACATTGCCCAGTAGCGATCTTTGGAGTCTAGAAATTAGTGATTTTACCATCCCTGTTTCTGAAATTATGTTTTTATCATAGTTTTTTTAATTGATTATATGATATTACATCTTCAATATGTTTGAGTGATCCACCTTTCACCGTCAAGAGATCTGAGCTTTTCATTTCATATTATGCCACAGTGGGCTGGGATCAATAGCAGCACTGTTTCTCTGGTGATGGTGCTGAGCTTCAGTAAAGAAGTTTTGAGTTCATTCAAAGACTTTTGGAGTGTTTAAGTGCCTGTAATATTGATTGTCAGTCAGTGAGAATGATTGTCTACTGAGTGTGTTACTGTGATTCATGGAAATATTTGTCAACTCAAAGATTTGTGGAGTGCTTGATTGTGGGAATTACATTTTATATCTCTTCTCCACCTGGTGTCCTAATATAGCTATCTGCTTCTCTGTCAGAGATCCTCTTTTGTCTAACAATTTGTCTACACATCTACGCACATATTTTTGGGTTTTATGTAGATGATTTTCTTTTGTCTCTTTTAGCACATTTACTGGGACTTCAGTTTGGAGATGATACCTGGTATACTATCAATGTTTTTGGGAAGTTTTTTTCTAGTCCAGGGTGGATATGTATTGAAGATATTTAGTGGGACTAGGTTTTTTTAAATTTGTGTCAGAGAGGGGATTCAGAGACAGATCTCAAGCTATTTTTCAGTGTGCAGAAAATTACTTTTCTTGATTTGTATATTGGAGGCCTGCTAAGTCTTTGGTTGCTTTGGTGGTTTTTCACATTGGAACTTTGCATACTGTATGAGGATATTTTCATTTCTTGGTAGCTACATTTCTTATAAACCAGTTCCTTGGTTAAGTGTGGACATCTTGCTAGGCACATTATTTACAACTTATATATAATCTACTGGTTAAATATAAAACACTACTAATAACAAACAATAATTAATATATAATCTATAAGCCACAGTTATACAGAAACTACTGGTTAATACAGGTTTTACTATTTTGGAATTTATCTCACCTACATTGAGATAAAAAATATTTTGATCTCTCCACAAGAGAGAATGAACCAAGTACCTTTAGAGCAAGGTGTAATGTAATGCATATAATGCAACAACAGAAGTTAGAACAAATCCTATGCAGTTTTTATATGTTAACTTATGAAAAATCATTTTTATTTTTTTTTTAGCAATAGCAAAAATCTTAATTTTAACAGGTAATTCTGACTGATAGTTAATTAAGTGATGGAAAGTGATATCTCATGGCTAAAATTAAGTAAAACACGGAACAATAAAATGTTAGTTACTATCATGCAAGTATTTCATAATGGCAGTGCACTTAAAGATGTTTTACAAAAGTTAATGTAGGTGAACTCAGAACTGACCATCAAATGATCATTGGATATGACAACATAGGATACATTCTCTGCTGTTCATAATTGATATAAATACTTTAGCATAATATTTTTTTAGAACAAGGTAATCAATAATCACGGGGAATTAAATATTTCAGGGTTATATATAAAACAAAAACCCCATACAAATATATTAAGAAAACCATAAAATATGATTAAAGACCATACAGAGACAGAAAATAATTAATACAGTCAGAATAGAGTAAAAAATATTTAAAAATCATATTAAACCTAAAAATACTACATTAAATGAATTTTTAATTGTGTGCAGTAATACTTTCAATCAGACTGGCTGAATTACAAGTCATATGTGCCTTTTGACTTAAGAGAGTGTCCTCTTGTTATAAACCCAAACAAAAAGTTGCTAATTTTTTAATTTTACATTGTAAGCATGATGTGAGGATGCCAACTATTTTTGTCTCTATGATTAGTGTGCATGCTTTCAAAATTGAGAAACACAGCTCACAGTCAGTATTACTATCAGGCAATAAAGTAAGTATGTAGCTATAGTTGCGAGACTGCAAACTCCCATGACTTTGTTCCATCTTTGACCAGCTTAAAAAAACGAAATTCAGTCTTGGTTGTTTAGTCATCAATACTGAACCAATACCAAATAAAAATCAAGTCTTGACTACACAAAAAAATCTCAAAGCAACAAAATAAAATAAAAATAATGGATCAAGCATGAAAAAAATAAAAAAAGGCTGATATATTTTACTGATTAATATTCTATTAATGTGACCAATCATTTTGCTGAACCTTACGCATATTGGTCAAGGTGTGCAGCATTAGGTGATTGATTAAATAAAAACAATATTTGAGAAAATAGAACAAAAACTTGTAGAGAAAATATGCACTTCTATACAAATCTGAAAACAAAAAACTCTGTATAGCATATGAGTAACGATTACTATATATTTTCTTTTTATGTTAGATTATTCATCATCATGAAATATGGTATAATTATTATTTATCTTTATTCTGAAATATGGTATGATTAAACTTTTATTGTAAAATATGCAATTTCCTGAGTCTAATCTTGGTGTAAAATAACATTAAATAACTTTTCTAGTAATGGCCACAATCACACTGTGGCTGAGTGGTTAAGCCCTTGCCTTGCAAGTCGAAGATCATGGCTTCGAATCCAGACTGCGCCATTCTGTTCACGAGTGCCTTTTTTTAGAGACCCCTAGATTGTTGTTGGAGCTACAGAGTTCGTGCTTTGTGCAATACTCTCCGCAGGTGGCGTGCCATTTCTGCGGAGAGGGACAAGCCATATGAGATAAAACCTGGTGCAATGAAGTCAATCTTTCGGCTTTAAAAACATAGACATTGAACAATTTAACAAAATTTGAAAGTATACATGAGCTATAAAAGCCATATGAAAATATATTAAATGATTGCGTGCGAGCCATCTTTTAAACATCCGCCCTGCTTATCGTAGGGACGTATCGCCATTTGAAAAATTGGAAATATTTCGTTGTTATTTCATTACTTTCCGTTCCTGTTCAACATTTATATTAATTGAAAAACTACTCAAGAGTGAAGTGTAAATGATAACAATGCATAGCATCATGTCATGCCTTATGTAGAAATAAGTGAAATGTAGTTTACCATTCATTCTAGGATATCCTGTGTCCAAAAATACTAAAGATTTTTTATGAATGGGTATGATGCTAGTTTGTAAACAGTTAATATACAATGCATCCATTCCCACTGTTTATGTATTCATAAATAGATTACCAATATAAAGAGAGCAGTCTGACTTGTTTATTCAACATGTTGTTCATCAAGACCATTTGTGTTTGATTTTTTCTCCCAATTAAAGTTTTTATTTTTAATGAATACTGATATATTCCCTGCATAATTAACACTGTATTATATTTGCTAACACTATAAGTATTTTGTGAAACTACATCCATTTCTCTTCAATCTGATATATAATAAGTCATATTGTAAATTCATATGTAGAAACAATATTTTAATTTTGCTAAACTAAGAGTGCAATTCTTATGGAACGAAAAAATAAATCCTTCCAGAGGAAAAAAACCTCCATAGCGAATCAGTTAAATAGGCCAAATAAATGAAGGTTTAATGATCAATGTTTGTCTGTCTTGTCAAATCTGAAACAAATAAAAAGATAATTAACAAAATATGTTATAACTTCATGAAAACCTGATGATATGAGATGTGAGCATTAGTCTGTTCTGACAGAATTTCCTTTCCTAAATCAATAAAATCTGACACCATGCTACAGTATAACATAGTAGATGTGGTACTAAAAAAGTGCAACTTTATGTTCCTAAAATCTTATCCCTAACCTATCTGTACAAACTTTTGTCTTATTAGACAGCATTTTCCCAGGTCGAGGGTCTATGTGACTAAGCTCTTGCCTTGTGCTCTGAAGGTCACGGGTTCGATTCCAGGCCACACAGTTCTGTTTACAAGTGCATTTTTTCCAGATACCACTAGGATTGTTACTGGACCTACAGAGTTTGTGCTCTGTACAATACTCTCGGCAGGTAGCATAACATTCCTGCGGATAGGAACCGAGCCATAAGGAGTAAAACCTGGTGTAAAGTCAATCCTTTGGCTTTAGATCCTTTTTATTTAGATCAGGAGCCCTTTATCTTGAAATAACTCTTAGTAATTATATTTTAGTCTTTAGTTGACAAATTTATTTTTACAAACAATTAAACAACTAAAAAACAGTATGGAACGGAAGGGATAAGAAAACAAAGATCAGAATACTAAGAGCATGCATATTCCCAGTGGCAGCATATGGGTGTAAAGCATGGACATTTAATAAAGCAGTAGAAAAACATATATGTGCTTTCGAATATAAATGTTACAGAACAGTCCTCCCTATATCTTGGACAGAGAATAAAACAAATAGATCTATCTAGAAAGAACTCAAAATCAAAGAAAACTGGCTGATGCTACAAATAAGAAAGAGAAAATTGAGATATTTTAGACATATAAAAGGATATGAAGGGCTGGAGAAGACCATCATGGAAGGAGGCATACCGACAAAGAGAAGAAGAGGAAGACCACGGAGAAGATGATTCAGGATGTATCTGATGGTTTGAACATGACAGCTGCAGAGGCAGGACATCTGGCCTATGAGAGAGAGAAATTCGGAGAAATTTTGGGGTGGCAAAGTTCTGCCCAGGACAAGTTATTTGATGATGATGAGTTGACAAATACTGCCACATAAAAGTCTCACACATGTCGAGACATGAAATAAAAGCAAACAATTCATGATTTACCATCATAAAGATCTATTGGAAAAGTGTCTTAGTTGTACTCTACTGTGACAGTTTTGGTCTTTAGGTACTCATTGAGGGCCTCTTCACCTGTGAACATATTTCAGAATAGTGTTTTTAATAACTCAAATGTGTACAGACATTATGTTCATAGACTCACTGATGGTAGCAGATAAAATACTCAGACAAAAATAGGGCAGTGGAATAGCATAATAAATGCTACTATTAAATAAGATAGTTTTAAATAGCATAAAAAAAAGGAAAATTAAATATTTTGGACACATCAAATGACATGAGCGCCTAGAGAAGATAATTCCGGAGGGAATGGTGCCTGGAAGAAGAATGAGAGGAAGACCGAGAAGATGATGGGTGCAAGATGTCATTGATGACCTGAGAATTACTGTTGCTGTCGCCAGTCAACTTGAACAGAACAGAGAGTTTTTCAGGACTCCTGTCATGGGAGCCAAGTTCCGGAAGGGAAGAGCTACTTGAGGATGATGATGATTAAATAAGAGCCATTTTCAAGAATGTAAAGTAAATAGCTAACTATTTTCATGTTATAAAAGTACAAAATCAGCTTTATTCTGTTACCATAGTATTATCAATATATAGGAAGACTGCAGTAAAACTATGTAGCAAAGGTGAAACACATAAAAACAAAGTACTGTAGCTTTGTCTGGTCAAAGACATGTCTGGTCAACCACTAGTGACAACTGTTATAAGAAAGAGAAGATGGAGATATGTTGGACACACCTTGAGGAGAAATGATCAACGAATATCTCTTCTTCTTCTGCATTCTCACTAGATTGGGATTTTGGATTCTCTAACAAAGGCAGCCGTCTGCCTCAGATCATCAGCCACGCCATACAGTTTGTCTTGGACGCTGGTGTAAGTGGGCCACCTCTTTCTTCTCAGGTCTGCATACTGGGGGCAGTTCTGTAGGATATGTTCTGTTGTTATACTTGCTAAGCCACAGGGGCACAGGTCGTTGGTGCCTATCTTGAATTTGGTGTACAGGTGGTGTCTCATTCTGTTGTGACCCGTCCGAAGGCGAAGTATGGCTGTCTGGTCCCTTCTGGACAGTTGGTAATATCCATCATTCTTGTGTTTTGGGTGTTCTTTATCCCACTTTGCCCTGTAGTGCCCTTTGGCGATGGATTTTGCTTCTTCATAGCTCAACGA
This sequence comes from Arion vulgaris, assembly GCA_020796225.1. Classification (NCBI taxonomy): domain Eukaryota; kingdom Metazoa; phylum Mollusca; class Gastropoda; order Stylommatophora; family Arionidae; genus Arion; species Arion vulgaris. Next base: position 50,515,013 of record CM036765.1, on the reverse strand, counting down.
ATATCAAGAAGGCATTGAAGTAGGATGAAAAGGGTTCAAGAAAGGGAGGTTGACCTAAGGAGACCCTGAAACGAACTTTGCTGAGAGAGGCAGGAAATATCGGTCTCAGTTCCATGGCGATTGAGCGAGTTGCACAGGATAGAGCGGTATGGAGAAATTGCTTGCAGGCCCTATGTAACGATATACGTACGAGAGGAATTATTATTATTATTATTACTGTAGTTTTACAAAGTACAAAAACAATAATAATACACAAACAGTGATGTTTCAACCAAAAGGCCTTTATCAAGCAAAGGATACACCAGAAGGGAAGAAATTCACTTCTGTTACCATATGAAAACCATATTCTCTCAACAAGCACAAAATGTAGGACATTAATATTTTGAACTACTATGCAATGGTGTTTAACATTAAAGTCAACTGTAAACAAAATTCTTTCTGGAATATAACATAACCAGAGATGATAAGACATGACTAAGATAAACTATAGGTTCTTCACACAAGACACTTTATTCACTTTGTCTATGCATCCCCACCCCACACTATATGGTATTTTTTTTTTTTTGTTGCACTTGAGCTTTTCAGCTCTTTGGCTCGGTGCCATGGACATCGTAACCCTTCGGTTGTGCTACGAACACCGTAAATCTGAGGAATCTGTGGCTTTTTCTGTCATCCCGTGGAATTGAACCTGCACACAGAGGGATAGTCACCCGTAGTCCAACGCGCTGTAGTCCAACGTAGTAGCTACGAACACGCTGGGCAGACGGGCCACTACATGGTATAATAATGGGTTCTTTAATTTACTTTACAACTGTACATAAATATCGTTTAAATTCTACCATAGTCAATAGTATTATCAATATCAGGGAAGAATGCAGTAAAACTATGTAGGCGTTGTCATTAAGAGGTTCTAACATACCCAAATCTTTGCCAAAACCAGACTGTTTAAATCCACCAAACGGAGCAGCCACATCTGTTTTGTTGTATGTGTTAATAAATACTGTTCCAGCCTGCAGACTGTCTGCTACTCTCATTGCCTTATCAAGATCACGGGTAAAGACACCAGATGCTAAACCATATTCTGTATCGTTAGCACTGCGGAGTACTCCCTCAATGTCTCTAAAAAAAATCAGCAAGGAAAAATAATTACAATGAAACAATGTAGATACAATGTCTATATCTGTGAAATAGTATTAATAGACCAGGTGTATGTACGAAATAAGTTCTGGCGTAGTCAAGTAGTTAGAGTGTTGGTGTTAGCAGTTAGAGCTTGTGCCTTGCAACTGAAAGTTACCAAGACCATCTCCCAGTTTATACTTTCTCCAATCAGTTCAGTTGTTCTGAACTGATATTGTCATACATTTAACATGTTCATTCATGCTCTGTTCCTCCAATGCAGCAGCCATCTCAGTGCTCCCACACTCACTGTGCCTGAATTATTGGTTGGCACATCTCCTCTACCTACCCTGCACCACATGCAATCCCCCATTTCAATTAAGTGGTCTATCTGCTTTCATATATGTGGAGCATAGTACATTTATTATGTCTGCATTGCTCCTACTTTCCTCCCACTTTCAATGAATATGCTCCAGCTAGGTTATCTACTCTGTTATTCTTTCATTTCCCTTCATCCCTGCATGTCCATTTATATAAAACCAAGAAAGTTTCTTAAGACTTCTTCTTCTTCAGCGATCTCTGGTCATGCGCTTAATTTACTGTGGACCACAAACCGGGCAGTCAGCTTCAGGTCTGTCAGGTTTCCCAAAGCTTAGTTTTCAGGTCGACTGGGTGTGGCCACATGTTGCTTCTCATCTCCCCCAGGAAAGGACATCTTGCAGCATATGCTCTGGTGTCTGTTCCGCCTGCTGACACTGGCAGAGGCTGTTTGACTTATTCCTAGTCTATATAAGTGTTTGTTAAGTCTGCAGTGTCTGGTGCGTAGTCGAAATATAATGACCTGGTCTGTTCTACTTAGGTCTTTGAGGGAGTCTTTTCCATAATCATATCCAGTGTTTGTCTTCCAGTCTACTGCAGATTTTCACTGTATGAGGGTTTTTACCTCTTGAAAAGACAGGGGTTGGCAAATTTGCTCTTTGGCATTGCCCTCCTTAGCTAAGACATTGGACTCTCATTGCCTGCAAGATAATCTTAAGACAAGATTGCTGAATGCTGAAAGTGAAAAACTTGCCTACATTGTTCCTTCTAAGCATACTCTTTTTGACCCTATTGAAAAAATGGGCACCTGATTCACTGATCTAAGGAAGGTAAAATTAACATGGAATAGAACAGGTCACCTCATCTACAAATATTAATTTCTAGTTCTGTGAGATCTCTAACAATTCATATACACCAACTGTATGCAGAAAGTTATGGCCACTTTAAACAATTTAAGTTAAATATGGTATCATCCAGCCAATGAATGGGTCATTCTCATGAACTATTAGGCAGACACATGATCATGGAACTTTAACACAATTTTTTGGGGATGTTAATTCTGATGAGTACGATAAGGTACAGAGGGAATATATGATCATGTGACTGTAACACCAGTCTTCCAACTGTCTAATCTAAACAAGAATATTTGTCATGTAGGATAGTGGTAAAATTTCAGATGAAGTTATCAATAATTTGTTTAATACTTCACAAGTATGCATGGGCACCCCTACACACACACAAAACGAAGAGAATGACAAGGTGACACTATGCAAACAATGAAAAAAGTCACATTTGTACTGATTTGTTCTGTGAATGTGGTTTCTGTTCAACTGCTATCTTTTTATATACCAACCCATTAATAAATTTTGATATGATCATGACCGGTCCAAAGGACTCCTCTTTAGCAATCCACATGTTATCAGACACATCTGTAAAGACTGTTGGCTCAAAGAAAAGACCTGAAATGTAGAAAACAAAATGAGCAAAATAGTGGTAGCATTACAACACCAATAGTTTGGCAAAGAGCAGCATGTCAAAGTGTACTACCACATCAAGAAACACAGCAGTTTCTTAATGTAGCCCTGGAAACAGACAAGTGTAAATATTGATTGCCAGCAACTATTGAAATTGAATGCTATGAATGTGAACATGCTATAGCTTATGTCAGTCAACTACTCCCTCTCAGCTGTTAATTGTTGACTTTAAGGTATCAACATACTTTACTGTACCTGTTGAGTTTGTAGATGGGAAGTAAGATTTGGTATAGGTCTCATATAAACAATGAGAAAAGTTGCAACCAAGTCAACCATACCTTCTTGAGTGATCCAGTATTGAACCTGGTGCTTCCTGCTTCTACTAATATGATTCTGGGAAGAATCTGGCATCAACAAGTCAATCCTAAGGAGTCTACAATAGTTAACTTTAGACTATTGGTGAGGTAACCCTACAGAAACCTCTGGGAGAAAAAAGTCTTTCAATAAATACACCTGATGATGGTGCAGTGACACATTCTGAGCCACAAAAATACTTTCCAGGAGTGTACCCACCAACTCTAAAGGTAAAAGAAAATGGAAAGCCACTCTCTAAACCTCTAATGTCTTGTGGACCATGCAGGATGTGCAAGAAAATGAACAGAAAGACTCTATAAACCTGTTTCCCTCTCCGTTCCTTACTGAAGATGGGAATATTTAAGTTCTAAAAAGCAAAGGTAACCATAAATGGAAATATCCAGAGATCCCTAGGAGTATTGGAGGAAATATGGAGTTTGTGCCCTGTACAATACTCTCGACAAGTGGCATGCCATTTCTGCGGAGAGGGATTAAGTCATATGAAGAAAACCTGGTACAATGTAGTCAGTCCATCTTTAGTCCCTTTAAACATGAAACGGAGCAGCTATTATAGAGCATCACTGGATTCATGGAGGGGACTCATCTCTCTGAAATTCTGAACATGTAAAACTGATTACAAAAGTTACCAACATACTTTGACTACTGAGTCTATTAGCTATGACTGTGAACATATTGTAGCTGATGTCATTCAGCTTGTTCCCAGCTGTTAGGCTGTGACTTTATGTTACCAATATACTTTCCTGTCACATACAACTTGAATTAACTATTAACTGGAGAACAATAGAGTCTTCATATTCTTTACCTGGCCTGTTCACTTGTTTTCCTCCTTTAACCAGAGTTGCTCCCTCTTTGACGCCAACTGCGCAGTACTGTATCAGGGACTCTAAATGTGCCCTGTGATTCTGTGGGCCATGGTCAGTGGATCGGTCAAGGGGGTTACCAATTTTCATTTTATTAATTTCAGCCAGCTGAAAATAGAAAGTCATAAGTGATAACACAGTTAATGTATGTGACCAATACTATAGCAAACATAATGCACATATAAAACATGTTCTACTACTACTACTACTCTACTGCTGCTACTGAACAAAACAAAACTACTAACTGCACAAAACATGATACATTAAAGAAAAAATCAGAAGAAAATAAATCTCTTCTACTTTATATTATTTACTTGTGATTGGTCGTTAGGGATTAGCAGGGATCATCATCTTAGATCTCTGAACACGTTCATAAAGGCTTCTCCCCAATACCCTCATCAGCATAACGCGACTGTTCACACCGGTTCTATGCTGATTAATCTTGAATATATTGTGTTCTTAACAAAGTGTTCATGTCTGGCAACTTCCAGTTTTACTCCCATCTCCTTCAATCTGGCCAGTTAGGCAGATTCACACATATGTTCAAAATCATCTTATCTATCTTACATGCCTGTATGTCCCGGTACAAAAATAAAAGTTACCAAACTTTCAGTCGATTCAAGAAATTGTCTTGTAGTAAATTAAGAACTAGTAGCTGGTTCAAAATGTGTAAATGTAAATTTGGAGCTAAGTTGACAATGAAACAAATCATGGTGCAGTCTGTAGTTCACAATCAAACCAGATAGACAAACGGGCACAGTGTGCAGCGTTTGGTAGTTAATATTTTTAAAATACTACTTATTCTGCCCCACATGTACCCAGCCCTACATGTGCAATATTTGCTTTCAAATTTTAACACTCTCAGTGTATTCAACATCAAACATATACAAAATATAAGGCAACTGTTTTTTGTAAACATTATTTGCCCTACCCAGAGTGAACTCAGTACAGTTCAACATGTAAACTCAGAGCATCATAATTCTTTAGAATTAGAGCTGCTCAGAGTCGGTTTAAGTATTTTTATTGTGACATTTGACATTTTATGAAGGCTTCCATCCTTTGGCCGGGATCAAGTGTGCACCACACTTTGATCTTAGTTGAAAGGGAGAGAAGCGATGTAGGGTTCATATAAAACATTTTCTAAACTATAACTTGGCTACCATAATGAAATAATATAGCGAGGATGACTGTGGCAGGTGTGGCACAGTGAGACATTTTTTTTGTAAAATAGGAAGATGAAAAAAAAAAGAGATAACTGACAAAATTAAAGACAACAGGAAAGTAAGAGTTATATGTTGATATTATGCTTACAACTCTGCGAAGAAATTCATCATGGATAGATTCCTCCACAAACAGTCTACCAGCGGCAATGCAGTTCTCTCCCTTGTTAAAGAAGACTGCCCCACAGCCCAGTCTCACAGCTTTGTCCAAGTCACAGTCACTGAAGATGATCAGAGGAGACTTGCCACCAAGCTCAAGGGACACTTTTTTTAGGTTAGCCTTAGCACAACTGGAACACACAAGAGATAAGATTACAACACGCAATGTGATCGGCAATAGCAAAATTTATAACATGCTGTGCTAGTGAACATGTGCCTCGGAAATTCTGGGGTTTAAAGTTAGCTTGGGGCAAAAAAATATTTTGCTGTGCACACAGTACTCGGTTGGACTACTTGAAACCTGACCCTTTACTTGGGGATACAAATTACAAGTACCTCTGAAGTTGGAGTAAGAATTACACGAATGGTGAAAGAATGCTAGTAATAAGGAAAGCAAGCCTTCCCACAGAAATTAGTCAGAGGTCTTATATTTACGCCTGAATCTGTCCTGTGTCCAACGTTTCTGCTTCCTTGAAAGGAAAATACAGAGTGAAAATTCAAAATTCGGGGGGCGAGGGCAACAAAAACAATATATGTCCCAAAGTAGTGAAAATATTCCTTATCTGAAACGACCATACCATGTTAGAAAAAGTGGTAAAGTGTGCACATGCTTTTTGGCTCAGATTATAAACATGTTGCAATGAGTAACTGAGAAAGGATAAATAATGAGGGAATGATATTCAGTGTCAGAACAAACCAATGTTGTCTGGGATTGTCAGATCAGATGAATGGGGTCAAAGGCGCATGAGAACAACTCACCGCCAGGATTAGTGAGCTGGCACTAATCAAGACCATGCCCTCACCTCCTCGTGGTGACCCTGGAAACAGACAGTGGTTCCGGTCTGGCTAAGAGGGCAGGGATCGAGGGAGAGTTACAGGTAGTGGTAGTAGTGCAAGCTCAGAAAAGCAATGCAGGTCCAAAAATCCCTGAACAAAATGCAAGCATCTCCTGGCTGATGTCTGATAAAAAATTGCCAGAGTTTTACAGAAACGTAAGAAAACAGCAGTGTACGAGTTATCACAGAGAACGAATGCTAACTCCCCTGGAGCTAATGACTGCACCAAAATTGCCACCTACGGGGCAAGAGTCCATAAGCATAAAATTGAACATGAAGAGATGAGAGGTGCATCCCAAAGCAGAGATGTGGGCCTACAAGGGGCAAAACTCTGCGTCCGAGTCAAGCTTCAAGTCTTGAGGCACGGTAAATGTGAGCACGGTGAGAAACCTGATAAATACGATGGGGCATGCACCAAAGAGGAACGAATGGGCATAAGGACGATACACAGGCGAGCCCAAAGGTGGGGCAGAGTTGAGTTGCACGTGGCGAAACTCTGAGCCCTGAGGGGGGCCCGAACATATAGGATGAGAGGTGCATCCAGCAATGAGACGTGGGCCCACATAGGGCGAAACTCATGCCCCCATCTCAGGTGTGGGGGCCCGAGTTAAGCCCAAGGTTCGGACAGCCTAGAGGCAAGTGTGAGCACAGTGAGAACTGACAGAGATGGTGAGGTAGGCACCAGGGCAGAGCGAGCACGCATGCGGACGATGCACGGGTGGGCCCACCGTGGGCAGACGTGCACGGTGTGGCAAACATGCACAGTGCGGCAGGCATGAGCAGACCACCCAAATGTGCAGAAAACTGCAAAGCCCAGCACAGGGTGAAGCCAGTGCGCGTTTCCACTCGCTGTCTTGTAGTTAGATTGGAACTACTGCTGCCTTGTAGTTTGATTGGGGACAATCAAAGACTAACGGAGCAAACCGTACACAAAATTGGACGGAAGGCAAACCAAGTTGTCCATAAAAAGACTGGTTAGCTGGGCAGATGACGCTCATCAAGCCGGGAGGGCAGGTCGTCTAAGAGTCGCTGCCCTGCAAGAAAATAGCAACCTGCTGTCTTGTGGGTGTGGCAGGGGACAGCAAAAGGCTAACGAAGAGCAAACCTAGTAAATGCTGGTTGAAATCGGACACTTCACCGAAGGATAAGCACTAGAGCTCCAATTGGTACTAAACGTTGTGACATAAAATTGCGTTCTTGGCAAAGGCTGTGTATATTTCACAATTAGAATGATAAACATGGCCGAAAAATAACAAACGCGAGAGAGAGAAAGAGATCAGACAAACACAAGCAAAACTTTTGACTAAAATTGGATGTCCCTGTCCTACATTGTCACAGGGGCCTAACGTACTCTCGTCCTTGACGCACAGGGGCTTAACTGGGGCATAATGTACTCTCGTCCTTGACGCAAACGACACAGATCACAAGAGTGATAACTTGGTAGATAAGAAGAAACATAAACAAGAAAACAACAATCCTGATAGCAAACTTGAAAATCTAGAATGTTCACAGACTTGTCAGATGAAAATCAAAATAAAGCAAAAGAATAAATTGACATTCAGTCCAAAAGGTATAGGGCAAAGAAAAAAATGCACAAATCGATGTCAATCTATAAATAAATGCTCACAAAATATGATGTTTAATGATATATAAGTTAAACAGGAAAAGGACTGAATAGCAAGATACAAACTGGAAAGAAAAAAAATTAATAAAATATTCTTAGTGTACCTTTCCATGATAGTCTTTCCAACGGGTGTGGAACCTGTGAAGCCAATCTTTCTAATGTCAGGGTGCTCTGACAAATGCTGACCAACCAAAGCCCCTGAAAAATTATAAGTTATTCTTCTGCTTATAACCAAACAAATATCTACAATTTAATTACTAAAAATATTGGATGCACGAATCACAATTCAACATTCTACAACACAGCTTAACTTTTCTTCCTTCTGAGACTATATTCTGGCTGACAGTATTTCTTAAGACGATGTAAAGTCATTATACTGACTAATTTAGTATACATTGCAAAGTAAATGCATCCAGATGTACACAAAATTACAGAGTAAAGGGTTAACCTAACTATTTCAGAATCAATGCTAGAAAATGTGTTTAAAAAAAATTAAAATAATGGATTATCTTTACAATCAGCAGCTTAGAGGCTCTTTCGACCATAAAAACAAGAGTTTCTCAGCAAAAGCCGCATTGAAAACAAATGATGGAAAAAGTATATGACTTCACCAACATGCTCTATTGATCTATGGATGTTCTATGAAGGCACCTATAAACATTGGAAACTAGTATTTGAGAAAAGTTGTCTACATACATGAAATGTTGCTAAGACAAGTCCAACAATTCTAGTTGACAAACAAGTCAAATCTTCTAGTTTGACTTGTGCTGAACAATGTTCAGAGTTATTATTTCTGTTTTATTCAGACTGATTTCCAGGCCAACCATCTGGATGCGTTGGTTAAGGGAACAGGTTTTTTTTGTTGATATCTTTATGTATGTGAGATAGAAGTGCAATGTTGTCAGCAAAATCTTAATTTTTCATGATAGAGGTGAGATCCAACTGATACTTCTTGCTTTATCTTCAGTTGTTTTACGCATCATCCAGTCTACGACAATGTTGAATAGATGGGTTGACATTACACATTCTTGTTGCATGCTTGTTGTGTCTTCAAAATTCAACTCAAAAGTTTTATTACTGTATATAAGTTTGCTGTAGTAGTTTTCTATGATGTTTAGCAACCATACCTTCTTAGAACACATCACAAGACTTTCATGGAGTCTGCTATCAAATTCCTAACATTTACGATATCTGTACTAGAAATTATTTAGTCTTTAGGCATGTAGGTACATTTTACAAATTATATGACAGAGGTCAACAATACAACTTATGATTGAGGTAAACAATATATGTCTGAGATATTTAAATGGAAACTGGGAGTTCTCTTACAATATTTAAGTAAAAGATAAGCTTGTTTTCTATTACTTTCTCTCCTGTGTTCAGGTATATGGTCAGTCTAGATATTCAGGTATGCAACTAGGGCAAAGTCCACGATTTCTTCTAAGTTGAGGTTGCAAATCCATAGTTCTTGGTTGGATTCTGATTTTAGTTGTCTCTAATTGTAGTTGATAGGAACTATGATACAACATTAACTTTAATTGTTACATAATCCCAACTGTGTAGTTGCATGTCTGCCATGCATTTTGCAGGTATCGAAGTCATAACTGAAACTCTTTGTCTTTGAAAGGCCTGGTGTTCTGTTACTGATTCTTCACATGTTATAGAACAGACAGTTGGTAAATGGTAAATATCACAGTACTCACCAGAACCAGGTAGTATATTGATAACACCAGGAGGGAATCCAGCAAGGACAGATAACTCTGCAAATTTCAAGGCTGTCAGTGGTGTGACCTGAAATATGCTTCAAATATTATTTTCACAGACTGTTCTTACATAATGGCACAGTTAAAGTGATAAAAATTGCTATAATAGGATAATAGATGTGATGTCTTTGATTTATTAGTGCTTGGATTCTTATCCTTCAACCCCATGCAGAACTGGGGTACCTGACGATTTCCTGCCCATCGCAGGTAGAATTAAGGAAAAGACAGTTCTATAAGTTGAGAAAACAATATATCTTCACTCCAAAAAATATTATGTAGTCAGGGTAGTTTACATTGGTACACCACCTGAGTGCTACTTTTCTCTGGGCCCTTACTTTTGACTTACTTTACATTTGACAGGGCCCTTGCAATCCATTTTAATGAGCAATGTATCGATATTGAGTAGCGTGAGTATATGTATAAGGTACGTGAATGGAACTTTGTTATAGACTTCCTCAAGATCACGTACAACAGTGTATGTCTCCAAACTAGTCTGGAAATCTTTAGTTCATAGTTCATAAGTACGGTTCCAACTTCACTGCAACGGGTCACCCCATAATTGCTCCGTTCCTGTGCCAATGAAAATCACACGAAATGCTAACAACTGTGAAATGTTGCCTGTGTGAACTAATTCCAGAATGAAACAGCCGCATGCCGCCACAAAAAGAAACCGCATAAAATGCATATGGCGTCGCTAATGTAGCAACACAAAACTGTTCATCACTTGAATTGCAATTCTTGTCGAAGGAACATCAATCATGACAAAATCCAGTTTTCTGCACTCGCAAAATAACTGCATACGGCTGATTGAGCTTGTTCGTCATAACCGCTGTCCGCCATTTTCTGAATACACACAACAAACGCACGGTTGACACAGCAAAAGCATTCCATGTAACAGTCATAGCTCACAGCGTTGCTCAAGCACTAACTCAGTAGCTCGGCAAACGAAACCGGAAAATACCCGACCAAACATGGCGAAAATGCGCTAGCAAAGTCGTGTTCAGAATCAAACCGTTCTGACTCTGAATGACCATCCCGCATTCCGCCATTGCTGGCCAATGCTGGAAATCTTTAAAAATGGCATATGCAAAGATTGAAGCATTGCACCAAGTTACTTTATTCCGCCTGTATCCTCAAAGGGTGGAAGGAAATGTTCGGGAAAGGTCATTCCTTTATCATCATCGGTTTTCCTCCATAACAGGTCGTGAGCTTGAAAATCTGGTGTGCTATGTTTGTGTGTAGTACCGTTCAAATCCTGGGGAAACGACAAAATTTCAGGACGAAGCTACCGGAGTACATTTCAACACAAAATTCCTTCCACTTAGTTGTCTTTGCTTGGTTAGCGCAAGTCTTGAAAAGTAATGTTTTCTCATGCAATTATAATAAAGCTCAACGAACCTGTCCCAACATGTATAGATTGGGTCTACTTCTCTTTTAATAATTGCACATGAGCGGGACATGCACAACCTTAAATTTTCAGCTCAAGGGGGGCGGCAGCCAGTCCACAAAGCCTCCTCAATATGACTTGGAAACAAAACACCCCCTTCCAACTTCTCAGCGCCCCTGGATGAACAGCGGTGCCCACATTGGGAACCTATGGTTTAAATCATACCCTAATCCTAACTCTAACTCTACAGTGTAATGTAAAGATAACATAATCTAAACAACGATCAAAAATGAAGATGGTGTGAAGCAATCTCTGAAATAAATAAAAGTAATGACTTACCATGGCTGGTTTTAATACAACAGTGTTCCCAGCTGCCAAACAAGCAGCCATTTTCCAGGCCAGCATCATTAAAGGGTAATTCCATGGTACAACTATCGCACAAACGCTGAAATAACAACATATATTACATAATCTGCATTCAAGATTACAGATTTTCTTGTTAAGGGGGGATTCGGTCTTGAAAATCAAGAATCTATTTTCGTTGTTTTCATATTAATATAAAATTTGTATAAGCATTTTGAAAGAGTATGACTTAGAATAGTAGAAAAAATTAGTAAAAAAAAAAATGTCAAAGTGTTGCCATGGAAACAATACAAATGGCCGCCAAAAACAAATTTCAAATCCCTAAGGCTCTGAATCTAATGAATGTAAATGAATTCTGTTTTCACTCATAGTGCAATTGTAATATCTAAAATATTACACATGATTTTTAGGATATATTAAATATTTAATTTTTATAAATTTTTGGTAAAAATTCCCTCAAAATGTGGTCAAAAAAGCTGTTTTTGGAGGGTGTGTTTACACAAAAATTCATAAAAATGTAATATTTAATATATCCTAAAAAGGATCAGTAATTTTGTAGATATTACAATTGAGCACCTTAGAGTGAAAACAGAATTCATTTATATTCATTAACTTCAGAGCCTTAGGAATTTGAAATTTTGTGCTTGGCTGCCATTTTGTATTGTTTCCATGGCAACGCATTGACTTTTTTTTTTTTTTCTAATTTTTTTTACTATTCTAAGTCATAATCTTTCAAAATTGTTATACAAATTCTACATTAATACCGAAGCAAATAAAATAGTTTCCAGACCAGAGTCCCCCCTTAATTTCAGTTGTTGTTATTTAGAGAATCAAGACTTTGTTACAATTTAGGGATCAAAATTTTTCAAAATGTAGGGTGTTTAAGACCTTTGTCAGAATTTAGTGTGTTAAGACTTTGTCACAATTTAGTGTGTCAAGACCACATTTTCTTGCTTTTTTATAAAAATAAAAGTGCTGTAGCCTCTTCAGACTTTAGAGTATGAAAAGCTTGTCACTTCATATTTCTAACCCAAAGTTTGCAGGAAATAGAAAGTTCAATTTCTTTCCTCATGTGTGCAACGTTGAGTGTGGGACTGAGTGTATCAAGACTTTTCTCCCAATTTAGTGTGCCAAGACTTCACATTTTCATGTTACTTTCAGTTGTTACGCTATTAAGTTAATGATAGGTATAAGCTGACACTTCACAGAACAATAAGACAAACTGTTCAAAGTATTAATTTAGACAACTTAACAAATAAAATAAAATAATTTATTAAATAAGAATGTGGTTTCAATAATTAAACAACAGATATTATGTTATGTACAGAAATGAAGATAAACTATTTTCTCACAACAGAATGCAGTAATCTCTAGCAAAAATAAACTGCTTACCCAATGGGTTCACGCTTTGTGAATGTAAGATTTTTGCTTGGTCTGGCATTGTTGATTGGAATGGTCTTGCCCTGTGGATTAATAATGGAAAAGAACTCCTTTAGAACTGAAGTATACAAACGAGTTATAGTTCATTCCAAAATTCGTTATCATCTTTACCGACCGATATAAAATCATCCACCTGACAGAAATTCTTGATTTTTGCATTTTTTATAGGTAACAGTGACAACGTTCCAAAAGTATTTTTTGCCCACCCAAACCTTTCGTTCTGTAAGAATTTTATTATATGTTATTACTAAATTTACCGAAATGTTGATCTGGTATACTTGTCAAATTTTACAGTACGATTGTCAAGTTTGTCTATAACTAAGCATTACCGTGTTCCAAATGCAATTCAGTGCACGCCAAAATCGGACTCCCGTGGAATTAATCAGTTCACAATGTTTCCTACCGACTGTCATTGACGATGTAGCAACATTTACTTTCATTTATAGAAGTGGAAGGTATCATTTGTTCACTATGTCACCTTTCTTTTATAATATGTAATAGGAATACGCCTTTGCAATCATTCGCCACCATTTTGTGTATTACTGTAAGTTCTAAACTTTGATTATCATTTTGTTGTGCTTATGCAAAATTACATAACAAAAAATGTTTTTGCATCAACTAAGCTACCTACCAATTAGTTAAACATGGATTCATAACGTCGTGAGGTATATAAGACTGCATGCAAAAATTACTTGTATCCATCAGATAGATTTCGTACAAATTAAAACCTTAGTGTGATCACGAATTTTGGAACGAACTATAGTAACTGTCTAAGCCTATTCTGGAAGACTGTCTATGAACATCTGAGAATGCAGAAGAAAATCTCATTCTTCCCCATATCCCAGTGTCACCAGATACTTTGGCACTTGTCTCTTACAGCTAAAGGAAGCCAAACCATTTACTAATTACAGAGTTCATATAAAATATTATTTATTTATTTTTTCCTTCAAGGGATGTTTGTTACTATGTCTATGGTTAGGATGCAATATCTGTGTTTTTTTACTAAACACATCCGTTTCCAGCACATGATTTTTGATACTGAGTATTCCTTCTTTGATTCACATTCCATTTGCTAGACTACAATGATGCAGCCTGTTACCATGGCTACAACTTAGAGATGTAATAGGATCCTGGTGGAACTGGTTTCCTGAACCAAATTCTTGTCATCTTGTCTTCCTTTTCTATGTTCTAGATCTAGATCTTATAAACCGCTCTGTGGTTTGCAACAAAAAGCCTAGTTATGTTGTGTTGTAGTTTACAGTTGTAACACAGCTGTAATATTTTGAGTGATTCAGCTCAGCACATTTTATTTCAGCATGTGTTTGTTTCAGTTCTCTCTCAATATTCCGTGACCGTATTCTCATTGACTACATGGCATCCCCTGAATCTGGATCTAAGAAGAATGATACCAACGAGCTGTGGCATTATTGGTGTGATTGGCATATGTGTCTAATATGAGATTTGCATGCACATCGGACAAACATCTCTTTTGAGTGGAATGTGATAAGAAAATGGAAACTACCTCAACTTAATTTTATGGATCTAAGATGCAAGGAGTGAGATGACGAAAGTAGGCAGAAAACATAGGGGATAGGATGACAGAATTCAGGGTCAGTGATCTTGCAGTGACCATGACCCTGTTTTACCTCCAGATGGTGTCTCTGGTAATAGACTGTGCTGTTGCAGTCATGAATGAAGAAGAAAGCTACACATGAGCTGCCATATTATCAGTGTAATTGGTAGCTGTGTCTAGTATGAGAGGACAATATCTTCAGTCATTTGGCACATACATCATTTGTGTTTAATGAAGGAAATAGAAGTATTCACTTTGTTCTAATTTTTTGCAGGTAGAACGAAAATGATGTAAATTGTAGAGGACCAAGCATTCTGACAAGATCAACCAGGTAAGCTGTCAGGGCCACATTATTTTGACAGAACAATGTGGCTGGTTGGGATAGCTGTCATGACCAAGACTTCACAGTACCGTTGCTGGAACTCAATCCTTAAATGTTGACCTACGCCCGAGTAGTTACCGGGCCCAAATTTGGGGTGTAAAGAATAGAACCACTGTTACCTGCCATGCATGTCGTAAGAGGGACGACTAAGGAGGTTTGGCTGAAATCGGATGCATGTCCTAAACGTAGAAGAATATGGCTTAGGGGCCTACCAAACCAATGCGCAACATATACACGTTCTTGGCAAAGATCAAACATATCACAAGGAGTGATTAAATTGGTCGTAAAGAACGAACGCAAAGAAGAAAAGTGTTGACCAGGAAAATTGCCTGTGGTTGTTGGGCTGCAAGGAGCAAAGAATAGTAACACTGTGACCTACAAGGCATGTTGTAAGAGGCAACTGATGTAGGGCCTAGGGAAGCTACCCTAGTAAATAAAAGTCGTAGCAGAAATTGGATGTGCTGACCTACTTGCAGGCACATAAATGGCACAACATACAATTACTCTTAAGCTCAGATCACATACAAATCACAAAGAGTAGTTTAATAAGTGGTTGACATGGAGCGTTCAAAGAGGGAGAAGAAGAAAAAGACTAGGAAAATCACATAGTAACTGACATTTTGAGATGTTCATCTGTTGTGTGAGCATCTCATACTAGGTACAGCTACCAATTACACAGCAGCTCATGAGTAGCTTCCTTCTTTAACCCAGACTACACTGATGCAGTCTAATACCAAGGCCACCATGTGAAGGTAGAGCAGAATCATAGCATCAGATCACTGACCCTGATTCTATTCCTTGTTTCTTAACACCACTTCTGTTATTTAATTTCGTGCATCTAAGGCCACTAAAATTCAATTGGGTACCACATTCTCCATTTTCACATCTCAGCCTCTTCCCATATTTATGAACCAGTTTAACATTCAGTTTAATACTGCAGAGAAAATAAAAAAGACTAAGCTAAAACTTTATTAACTCTTTCCACGCCCATTTATTTCCTCAATTTTTAAGCAGCTAATTCAAGGTAAGTAAAAAAAAAAAAAAAAATAATTACGATCCCAACTACTTATCAATAAATAAACATATATATATTATTATATACTAAATTGAAGTAAACTGAACAACCTAACAGAATAACAAGGTTAAAAGTACTATAAGTAAAACAGAAGAAGTAAAACTAGAAAGACTTCTTATAAGGGAAGCAACTCTATGGCGCAGTGTGCGGCTTAAAGCGTGCAACGGACTTCCGCCATGGCGCAGTGTGCGGCTTAAAGCGTGGAAAGAGTTAAGCACCAAATGTCATGAAACAATTAACCAGCCAGTCTATTGCTATTGGGAAATTATAAAACTTACATGGATCTTGTCACACCAGCCAGCAAAATATCTGAAGGTCTGGATGGACATGCCTACATGAGTTTTTAATGCCAGTGTGTAGACTGCTCCAGAGTCAAGACTTTCAATTGTTGCAAGCTCCTCCTGGTGCTGCTCCATTAGGTCAGCTAGCCTTTAACAGCAACACAACACAGAGATATGATGACAGAAGGAAATATATAAATATCCAACACATTCAGATTAAAGTATTCTTGGTAGTTAACAAAATGCAACTCACTAATTTCCAGTATAGTTAGTTAGTTTGTTCCTTTCGTGCCAAAGGCGGACATAGGGCAGAGGTTTTAGATCTCCATGTGATACGGTTCTTTGCTAGCAGTTGCAGATCTTGTATGGTTTTACATCCCAATAGTTTACTTTCTTGTTGGATGGTTCTTCGAAGAGTGGTCTTTGGTCTTCCACGTTTCTTTTCCCAACTGGTGACCACATAATTTCCAGTATGGGCATCATATACTATATAACCTGACTTCTTAATACCTGGAAACATTGTTCAAATTTATTTAGATGTTTTGTTTGAATATGAAATTCTGAAACATTCTTCCCCCTCTCCTCCCCATGCAGCAGATTATATTTCCTTGACAAAAACAGTACAATCCATAAAATCTCACACTACTGTCTCACCTGAACATAAGCTGGCCTCTGTCCCTAGCATTCATTCTACCCCATTCCCCCACTTCAAAGGCTTCCTGAAAGTAAATCAAAGGCATTAACTGCATCTATATGTTTATACTGCCAACTATCTGCCAAACAATGCACAAATATACCAAACAGATGGATTTAAAAAATGAAGTTCTGCCAGTAGGCCTACCTGCACAACAGATACAATTCAATCAGAGAATTTTCCACACCTAGCAACCCTAAACTCTGGAAGAACCTCCATATTAATATGTTAAAAAACGCATTGGAGAGAGCAATGACTACAATGACATACTGCTTTAGAGATTTCTGATCCAGATTTTGATCTTCAGGAATACTCTCAGAGCCGTCCCCATGACTATGCATTGCCGCAAAGCAGTGGAGGTTTAACATCAGAGCTTTTCTACCTACTCCTAGATGAGCTGTCTTAGAAGGCTAATGGATCAGATTTATCTAAATCATCTGCTTTTGAAGCACCAGTGATAACCCTCTCGCACTTTCTCTTGCTAGTTTCAATAATGCCAACATTAGGTCAGAAATTGAACTTTGTTTTCTGAGGCTATTTGAAAAGCACAGCTTATGGGTATTTAGTTGAAACCCTCTTCCAGTATTGTCAACAATTGGAACAAATTGTTACTATTATTAGCAATAAAATATTATAGAGCCATTAATTAAAAACATGTATCACAACTGCACACAGAACAGAAATGGGACATGACTAGGTAACATTTGATAGACTCAGTGAAAATAACAATAAGACTATATTAATTATATCTGGCTACTTACCTTAGCTGCTTCTACTGCCCTGTTCACATCCTCCTTTGTTGCCTTGCTGACTTTGCAAACAACCTAAGTAATGATCAGAAATGTTATTGATGAACACTCAAGTAAAAACAATATTACATATTAATGACAGAATCCTTATTAGAAAAAATATAGATATATTTGTTCACTGTAAGATCTAACAATAGTTTTTAACCAAATGTTGTATCTTAACCCCAAGAGGTCCATGCGCCACGCTGTGTGGCATTTGTGTTGAACGCCAATTTACAAAAGTCATGTAAAGTGTTATTCGATAGTATAGAAATTAAACAGTTGTAGCAAATTTATATTCCATTCCATCATTATTAATTTAAACTAAGGTCATTTGTCCTTTCCAGCTTCACATGTGGACCTAGCTGTTTTCGATTATAGTATAGCAAACTGCAAAATCGGCCTAAAATTCAACAATAATTTTTTAAATAGGCAATTTCAACTTGAAATAAGGGCATCATCTTCTGACATAAAAACTGTTTAAAAATGTCATTTATTAAAACAAATGAAATGATGAAACTTTCCTGGATTATGTAAATATGGATGTAGCATGAACAGAAATATGTTTTATGGCTTGTAGTTATATAGCATATATTTAAATTGTGTGGTAAGTGACAATTTTGTTCTAATTTTATTTATTCTTACTAAAAATCATTTTGCATTTCTCTTTCCTTATTAAGAAATATTTCACTATTATAAATAAATAGAGTATTCAATTCTAAACATTTTGATATATGGTACATTTTTCTTGTATAAAAAATAGTTTTATGACAAAACTAAAAACAGCTGTCTGTATAAAAATATCTGATTTAAAAAATGGCTTGTAAAACCATGGTTTTTGACTTGGTCCATTAAGAGTTAAAAGCTAAAATGTGTATAGAATAAAGTAGATAAACTCACAGATTCATCAGCAGGATTTATGGTGTTATATGTAACACCATCTGAGGAGTCTATGAACTCATTGTCTATAAAAAGCTGATAGGGGATTCTGAGTTTCATCTTGTTGGCTGTAATATCAATCTGAATAGACAAGAAACAAGCTGAATGAAGTTTGTATAACTTTCTGATATGATATCAAATGTCTACATCTTTCAACAAAAATAACTGATCACCATTTATTAACTTATCATCAAATAGGGCACACTTTCAGTATATTTACTCTTATTATTCTTTCTGAACCCTTCAAGAGTATTGTTGATAGCTTAATCTTGTCTATCTATTCTGTAACACAAGTCATGTTTTCCTTTATTCCTTCAACAGCTCTTGCACTTGTCTGTCTATTTTCTAAAACATTCAAGTTTGGTCTTTATGCATTTCTTCTGCCATTTCTTCTTCTTGATCTTGTCTGCCTGTTCTTTAACAGTTTAATTATTTCTTTCTGCATTCTTGATACACATCATCACCTTCTCTATTCAGACAATTGATCATCTAACCCAGCAAGACACATGATCCCTTACCCCAGTCAGGCTCAAGTTCACCTACCCCAGTCAGGCTCAAGTTCAACTACCCCAGTCAGGCTCATGATCCCCTACCCCAGTCATGCTCATTATCAACTACCCCACTCACACACTTTCAAGAAATACTGTGTAATTGACATAAATATAAGATATTTCTAGAGATACAAAAAATGAAGAAATAACAAAACAAATTATATAAACAAAGAAATATAATCAAGGAAGACTAGGACATGAACTATTTCATTAAATTATATTCATGATATCAATGAAATGATAGTTAATATGTACTAGACCAACATTTCCAAACACTGCATGACAGTTACATATATATACTTTAATATTTAAAGACATATATAGATATAACCCATTCGAGAGCTGCAGTAGCATAGGGACTAGTGCACTCGCCTCTTAAACGTGTGATCCGAGTTCAACTCCACGGCGTAAATTGACTTTTTTCCAAAAGTAACAGCTCTCAGGTCAACCCAGCCTCACTTGGGTACCACAAAAGCACTGGGAAGTAACGGCCAGGGGGATGTTGACCACATAACACATCGTGTGCCAATGGTCATTGAAAAATACGGGCCTAACATTGTAGTCCCCAATATATCTCATGAAATGAAAACAGATTCCTTTACCTTTTATATGACCTGTTCAGTTATGATTAATTACAGATGTATAAACCTTTTGTCATGCAAATAAAATACATATTTTCTGACTGCAAACACGATGCAGCAAACTGAGGTGTCACCTGTACAGAAAGTTTTATATTAGTGAAAAAGATTTGTGGATTGAGCCAAGATGATGCAGAACACATCCTTCAAGTGTCTTAACTGTTAAGGGAATACATTAAGAAAATATTGCATTCCAGAACGATGCTACTTTCAAGTCTGAAGAGCTCTATAGATGACGAAGTGAATCATGCAATTCATTAAAGCTATTGATATTATCTGATAAATCACAACAGAACAGAAGACGATTGGTTGCAGCCCTGTTTGTAAACTTACAGAATCAAAGGTGAAAGGTTCCTTGTCCTCAATGCCCTCCTCTTCTAATGACACATGTCACCAGATCTTCAAACACTGTATTCATGTAGACATCTTCTACGGCAATCTTGACTTCACATTGCTCTTTAATTTCTTCCACAAGTCTAAAATTTAAGATGTCATTTTGTGTAGTAAATCATCTGTTAGGGTTAGGTAATAAAATAGACAAATATTTAACAAACATACAGAGAACCATTACATAACCTGATGCAGAATAAATTAAACACACTTGATTGGAGGTCACAATGACTATAGCTAAACATTCATAACAGAAAGAGAAAGATGATAAGAATTAACCAAACAAACGACAACCAGATCTTCCTGGGTGAGACCACACTTCAAGAGGTAGAATTATACATACACTTAGGAAGCAATGTATACAAAGAGGTAGAAACAGACAGATAGAGATGTCAGAATAAGAATACAGAAAGCAAATGAAACTATCACTGCATTAAGAAATTTGTGGAAGTATGAAGACATCAAATCTAGAACTAAAATAAATATTTTCAACTCTAATGTTAAAACTGTTCTGCAGTATGGGTCAGAAACATGAAGAAACACTAAAACAATAACTAACAAATTGCAAACATTTTTCAGCTGGTGTCAGAGCAGAATATATGGACTTCTTCTGTATTTGACCGCTATAAATTCAGACATTAGCCATGATGCCCAGCATGGTGCTTCTGACTGATTTTTGCGTGAAGGCCTGCGTCTACCATTTGACTGGTGTCATCTGCCATGCTGGCGAGCCTTCGCCGACTTCAGAGGTAAATATAGGGACTGAGATGGTATGATAGGGTTACAAATGAGAAGATAATGAGACAGATCCCAGTGAACCAAGAGGTAAAAATGATGTTGGTGCTGGATAGGACACACCTTGAGAAAACCTAGAGGAATATAACAAGAAGGACCATTTCATGGAACCCACAGGGAAAGTAAAAGAAAGAGAAGCCTAGAAGTATATGGAGAAGAGATTTGAAGGCGGAAAGGAAAACAGAGGGAATCCTAGAAATATAAGGAGAAGAGATTTTGAGGCAGAGATTAA
Organism: Arion vulgaris; assembly: GCA_020796225.1. Lineage (NCBI taxonomy): Eukaryota > Metazoa > Mollusca > Gastropoda > Stylommatophora > Arionidae > Arion > Arion vulgaris. The sequence continues at coordinate 50,493,739 of CM036765.1, read as the reverse complement.
CAATATATGAAAAGCAGGGGGGAGCTGTAAGAGATAGCTAAAGATAGGAATACTTGGCATGAGTTGGTTGAGGGCATATGCCCCAACCGAGTTAAAAGGCACAAGAGAGTAAGATGGAGAGCGAGGGAACCATGCAATAATGTATGGCAAAACATAAATAACATTTAGTTGTATGGATTGATCATTATCATCATCAGCTTGTGCCATCTCCACATCAAAAGTTGACATTAATATTTTCCAGAAAATTTTCTTCCTGGTTCTGATGGTATATTCTGACATGAAGCTGCTTGTCCATCTCTTTATATTCACCTCCCAGTTATATCTCTGTCTTCCTCTTGCTTTTTGCCCTCAAGTGTTCCCTCCAATACGGTCTTCAATAATGTGTCATATCTTTTAATGGGACTTTAACTTCAAATTTGTCGAACTTTTATTTCTTTGAGCAGTTCTCTTTTCACTCCTTTTTGTTGCAGTATTTTTTAATTCATTTTTCTTTTATATGGTAATTTATCCACCACTTCGCCCGCGTGCCCAGCATGTTCGTAGCGCGTTGGACTGTGGGTGACTAGCCCTCTGTGTGTACGGGTTCAATTCCGTGGCAGGCAGAAAAGCCAGATTCCCAGATTCACGGTGTTCGTGGCACCGAACCGAAGGGTTACGATGTCCATGGCACCGAGTCAAGAGCTCTCATCTTTGATGCAAAATTCAAATGAATATCCACCACTTCCTGTAATCTTCTGTAGTAGCCATCTTTGTCCTCTTCTTCAGTCTCATTTTTGAGAGCATAATATTGAATGATAGTGAATTTTGCTTATTTCCCATTTAATTTCTTTGTCATGATTATTTCATTTATTGGATTCCATTCTAGAATGTGTTTGTAGAGTTATCTTGTTCAAAATACATGATCGTTACCCCTGTGTCAGTTGTCGTTGCCCAGCACATGTCCCTGGACTTGCTGAAGCTCATTATATATAGCTTGTAATTCTACATTTATTATATTATATCGGTAGTCTTGGTTAATTCAAACATGGTCCTCACGTTCCAGAACTCTATCTTTATAAGCTGGACTCAAACCCCAGAATTTCCATGCATGTGTTCACTAGTGCAGCTGGTTATCAACATCATTATTGGCAATCCCAATCAGTATATAACGTATCAGCAACTCAACAGTAAATAATTTATTACATTCGTACTTAATTATCTAAACACAACTGGCAAGTTAATGAAATTAGATGTTGTAAACAGTTTCACATGAATTTCTCTATACCTGACAACATCCATGGAGCCTGCTCCAGCCTTGAAGAAGTCCAGAGAGTTCTCTATATCTATGTTCAAGATGCCTTTCCAGATAGACTAAACAAAAGTAAAGGTGATAATAAAACTTTTACCACTCATACTAAATTTCATCGATTTAAAAAAAGCCTTTGATAGTCTACACAGAATCTCTCTGTGGAATATTCTGAGATGCTATGGAATACCAGACAAAATAATAAACATTATTAAGAGCCTCTATGATGGTTCACAGTGTGCAGTTCGCACTGATGGTGAACACAGTGACTGGTTTATGGTTGAAACCGGAGTAAAGCAAGGCTGTATTCTATCTCCACTATTGTTTGGAGTGGCCATTGACTAGGTGATGCGAAAATGTTGTAGAGGCGAAACTGGCATCGATTGGGTAGAAAATAGTCAACTAGAAGATTTGGATTTTGCAGATGATATTGTTAAGTAGAAACAACCAAGATATGCAAAGAAAAACAGACAACTTGTCATCTATAGCATCAAAAGTTGGACTGCAGATAAGCTATGAAAAACAAATATAATGAAGACACCTATGGCAAGTAATGCAGATATCCCACTGGAATCTAAAATGATAAAAATAACAGAGCAGTTCACCTATTTAGGTAGCAATTTTGATTGCACAGGAAATGTTAAAAAGAAATTATGATACGAATTGGCAAAGCAACATCAGCTTTTAAAAGTCTAAATAAAATATGGAACTGCAAGTTATATAGTATTAAAATTAAATTACGAATTTTCAATTCAAATGTTGTTCATAGTTCATAAGTACGGTTCCAACTTCACTGCAACGGGTCACCCCATAATTGCTCCTCTCCTGTGCCAATGAAAATCACACGAAATGCTAACAACTGTGAAAAGTTTCCTGTGTGAACTAATTCCAGAATGAAACAGCTGCATACCGCCACAAAAAGCAACCTGCACCGCATAAAATGCATATGGTCATCGCGAATGTAGCAACACAAAACTGTTCATCACTTGAATTGCAATTTTTGTCGAAGGGGACATCAATCACGGCAAAATCCAGCTTTCTGCACTCGAAAAATAACTGCATACGGCAGATTGAGCTTGTTCGTCATAACCGCTATCCGCCATTTTCTGAATACACACAACAAACGCAGGGTTGACACAGCAAAAAGCATTCCATGTAACAGTCACAGCATTGCTCAAGCACTAACTCAGTAGATCGGCAAACGAAACCGGAAAATACCCCACCAAACTGGCGGGAATGCGCTAGCAAAGTCGTGTTCAGAATCAAACCGTTCTGACTCAAATGGCCCTCCCGCATTCCGCCATTGTTGGCCAGATTTTTCTCATGTTGTATCAATCCTAACATATGCCAGCGAGAGTTGGAAAATGACTAAAGATATAGAAAGCAAGTTGAATGCATTTGAAAATAGATGTCTCGAAAAATAATGAATATAAAATGGAACGAATTCAGGAGAAGTGATGAAATCAGAGACATGTCTGGTGAATCACTAGTGACAACTGTTATAAGAAAGAGATGGAGATATGTTGGGCACACCTTGAGGAGAAATGATCAACGGATATCAAAGCAGGCATTGAAGTGGGATGAAAGGGTTCAAGAAAGAGAGGTCGACCTAAGGAGACCCTGAAACGAACTTTGCTGAGAGAGGCAGGAAATATCGGTCTCAGTTCCATGGAGGAGATTGAGCGAGTTGCCCAGGATAGAGAGGTATGGAAAAATTACTTGCAGGCCCTATGTAACGTATAATGGTAAGAGAGGAATGATTAATTAACTACAGTATTTAGTTCTAACAGTTACTAAATTTCTATTTCATAATAAAAATGACTACAATTACATTCAATTGTTCTTTCCATAATTTATTTACAGTGATTCTTCTCAGACTTTGATCAGTTCAATTAATTTTAACCAGCAAGAAAATGTGGGTTATCTAGTTTTCACAGAGAAGAAGTGATAACTAAAAATGCACAAACATTAAACTGATTCAGTTAACGGAAATGTTACATATGACATATAACATTAAATTGATAAATATTGTTGAAAGATTACTTTGAGAATTGATGGATCAGCATACAGCCACATTAGTTGACTTTTGTGTGATGTTGCACAATAAAAGCTAAATATGAAATCCTTTGTAGTGACACTTTAATTTTTGTTATAGTATATATATATCGTTAACTGGTAGAATGGATAGATGGTTAGATGGCATAGCAGAATCCTGTGAAAGAGCAAAAATAACAATCACACAAGCCACCGGAACAGCGCAAGACAAAAATAGAAACCACGACACTGGGCAACAACCCGGTAGCAGTGTGACAAAAGAAGAAGAACTGGTAGAACTAACTCCTCCAATGGGAACTAGAGGAAGCAGACCTTTAAAACGAGATTTTTTCCAGTCCACTTTTGCACCAAAGAATCAACCTTTACATCCCAGGGTAAATCTCAACATAATAGGGCCAACGTCTATATACAGAGGTCAATTTCTGCACCCTAGAGTAAAACTGTACACCATAGGATCAACCTCTACATTCAAGAATCAATCACATTATGTCAACTTCTACATCCAAGGGTCAACCTATACATCCAAGGATCAAATTCTACTTCCCAAAGTCAACCTCTACACTATGGTTTAGGGTTCCCCAACCTAATGGTCCCGTCTTTACCATAACTCTGGTTACATTCTACTCAAATGACTATCTAAGACTCATGCTGTGACTTACTTTTAGATTCTCAGTTATCTTCTCCTCTTCTGGTGTTAGCTCCAGTCTCTGGGTAGAGACATCCGTCTTTCCAAATTTGGAGGCAGGAATCATTTTTCCACTCTCATATTGAACTTGACTCACATTCACCTACAGTTCAAGGGATAAAATTGTGGCATATTATCTTCCTAGTGCATTATCTACATATTTACCATGCAAGAAAAATAAGAAGTATAAAATAGACCAGATATATAGCAAATAATTTTTAAATCGATACAGTAGGACACATGTTTAGACTATCAAATTTTAAAAGACGCTGACAATTCGACATGCTTTGTTAGCTTTCTAATTTATATTGACTGGAAACTATGTTCAACAGGAAGTAAACACAGCTCTCCACACTGTGTTACTGTTTCTTGGTTGTGTTTTCTAAGGGAAACAGATGCCAAACTATCTATTGGCAAATCAAAAGTGTTCCAGGAAATTAATAACTCACTTTTTTACAGATTAAAATATGGCACACAAAGCAAAAATTGGTTAAAACCTGAGGGACAGTAGTCAAACTTAAATGAGGGGATATAGTCAAACTGAAGTTCAATTATGTTATAATTAAATAACATGCAGGTTGTATTGGGGCAAACACATACACAAATTTTATTTTTAACAATGATATATTGACCACATGGAGACATCAGAGAAACAAGACACTCACACAGTTAAAATTAGGGGGACTGCCTAGAGTAGTTGATAGTAGCTCGGCCTGCTAGCTGTGAGACGCCTCATAGCTCAGGTTCGAACCTACTGTCCGGCATTTGTTCGAGTCTCCTGGTCTTACTCAGGACGATAACGTGAGTACCTATGAAGTCAGAGAAAATCTGCCTGTATGGCGAGGGAAGGGAATACTAATTACGAGTACATTGAGCACACAGCTGTCAGTGTAAAGTAATTTACAATGTGTACACTGCTGTCATTGTAAGAAATTGGAAAAACAGATTTTCACGCAAAAATCAGTTTCAGAGATGGAACTTGATGGTCTGAGTTGAAGCGGACGAAAAGAAGAAAAAAGAAAAAAAAGTTAAAATTAAAATCTAGTTCATTCTAAAGGGCATTCACGCTAAACGCAGCCTTGCCAAGGAAGCCAATTTGGCAAATGTATATGAAAATAATAAGGTTCAAATGTGATGTAGTATATGTCAAGTGAGCGAGTCTTTTTGTGATGGTGTGTAATTATGGTGCAGGAAGGAGCGATGAATAAATGTAACGAAAGGACGAGCTAGTCAGAACCGGTTTAAATAGTAAATAGACAAAATGCAATGTGTACCTGGTAAATTTTTATTTGTCAATGGGGCTGCTTTTATCTTGAACATCCTGTACAAGGAGGATATGTCATGTATCTATTTTCTATATTATAGAACCATAACTGTGTGTCACACTAATTCCATAACACAAATAATTGCAGGAATGCCCGTCTCTTACCATTTCTCCATCATTGCCAAAGAGAACTAAGCCTCCTTTGTGTACAATAGCTGGCCTGCTCTTCCCTTCAATTATAACTTCTGTGCCTCGAGGAGGTAAACGAGTCCACAAGCGAGCACCAAAGAAAGTTATTTGCTGTCAGAAAATGATTCGTTTGTTAGAAACAATGAAATCATGAATTAGACATATTAATAATAGAAAACTCAAAAGACTGATGGTTGTGGAAGAAATCAGTGAAATTAAGCCTAATACATGATGATGATGATAAAAAGTTTAACCAAAAGAAGAAAATTTGAGGAAAAATAAATGGAAATTTTGAGAGAGATCACACATGCAAAAACCAAATAATTCTTCTTCAATTTTGTTTTTTCTAACACTGACTGCTAGATTAGAAGATCTGAGGTCTCAATGAAGAAGTGGTGCGTATCATGTCCTCCGCTGTACTTTAGAGTTTGGTTCATTTTAAGGCGTTAGATGACAATATTTGGTTCTTCAAGGCTGCATACATAGGACATGATTGCATTATGTGTTTGCTTGACCATAGGTGTAGATATTCATCTATCCGCTCTTGAACTTCTTGTACATGTGACTCCAAAACCAGTTTTGTTCCATCTGGAGTCTGCATAGTGAGGTCTGTTGTTTTTGTAGGATAGAGTTTACTGGGTCATTTAGGTTATTGCAGGAGTGACTTTTCCTCAACTGTATCATAATAGCTGTATTGATTTTCATCTTGAAATATTTATGTGAGTAGGCTGAGGTTGGTTGTTCCAAACATCCACACTTTTCTTGCCAGGAAAACAACTCTGTCATTTTCTGCTACAGTGCAATGTTATGGAAACCATTGGAGAATGACTTGTTTAGCCACCTGACTTGGCTAATGGAGTAATTTTTAAGCATATTTAAGTGGAGATTTTTGTGACATTTTATTTGTATATTAGAAAATAGTCAAACACGTACAAACAAAGTACTATAGTTTTACAAAATACATAAACAGTGACGATAAACAGCAACGTTTGACCAACAAGGCCTTTATCAAGCAAACGAACAAACAGGAGTGACAAATTAAAATGAAACACAAATGGACACCAAATACCAACGTATCTAAGGAAAATCTGGAATAAAAACGAATAACGAAATAAATGTAACACAAAAACACACATAAAAACTAGAAATAGAAAAGAAACAATGAAACATCTAGTAAATATATAACTTGAATACATGCAACATATACACATATAGATTATAAAGCATGGGAAGAGAAAGTACTAAGAAGCATAAGAATGTAATACATACAACATATACCCATAGAGATTACAAAGCATGGGAAGAGAAAGTACTAAGAAGCATAAGAATGTAATACGTTGAGCCGCGTGATGCAAGGTACCATACAAAGAAATCAACCGATTCTCCAGAGCAAATCGACTACGATCATCAGAGGAACATGATCGGATGGCTGTGACCTGGACATCACAAGCTCCTGAATGGCCAGTATCATTGAAATGGGTAGCTACAGGGTCACAGAGCATTGGCGTATATCGCGCAAGTGTTGGGCGAATCGGTCACTGAGTCTCCTGCCGGTTTCCAAAATATAGGCCTTGTTGCACCGCTTGCAGATAATGGCATAGATAATATTACGGGACTCGCACGTGAAACTGTCTTCAACAACAACGTGGCTTTGGAAAAGACACCGATCGGGTCTGTATTACATAAGCACAAGTGTTGCAGCGCCGACGGCCACACTGGATGGTGCCAAAATGACTCTGGATGTTAGGCTTGAGGCGATGTGAACTAACATATCCTTAAGGCTTCTGTCCCGTCTGTACGCCACCAAAGGATAGTGTTGGAAGATTGAACGTGTATCAGGATCAGACTGAAGAATGGAGAGATGACGGAATAAAACTTTCTTCACAAGGGAACTATGAGGGTGGAAAGTTAAGACAAGTTTCACCCTGTCAGAATTGGAAGTTCTATGCTGGTTAGAGAGAGCCTCCTGGCGAGAAATTTGCTGAACGCGCGGCATAGCAGAAGCAAGCACCTTATCCGGGTATAAGCGCTACGAAAGAAATCCAGCATCTCGTGAGCTCTATCGAGGAATCGTCGTCCTCGCTACAGAGGCTGACGAAGGCAAGAGTTGAGAGAATGGTAAAGAATCACGACAAGCCTGGGAATGGGAAGAGGTATAAAGAAGAAAATTATGTGCATCAGTAGGCTTGTAGTATACTGATGTAGTGATGGTGGATAGGCTGATAGTGATAGTGATGTCAAGAAAGTTGACACAAGAGGTAGAGATGTGAGATGTAAACCGAATAGCCGGATTGAAGACATTAATGAAATTAATGAAGCGTGACAAATCGGCTTCAGGCATATCGGTAATGCCAATACAATCATCAATGTATCTATGATATACAGACGGAAGAGGGCCATCATAGGAATTCCATACTAGGTGCTCAAGATGACCCATGAATAGACAAGCATAACTGGGTCCCATTTTAGTACCCATGGGGACCCCACTGATCTGCTCAAAGAACTGGTCATTGAACTGAAAGGAGTTGAGAGTTAGAACTAGTTCTGCAAGACGAAGGAGAGCCGAGGTGGAGACAAGTGGGTTAGTTCTCCTGTCGAGAAAGAACTGGAGAGCTTGAAGTCCGTCGGAATGAGGTATGGAGGTGTACAATGAGCACACATCAAGGAGGAAGAGACGGTAAGTCCTGCCAGGCAACAACTCAATAGACGAAAAACAGACAAGGTGTGGTTCGTATCTTTCAAGAATGAAGGTAGTGTGGTGACTATAGGATTGAAGATACTATCAAGAAATTCGGAGATATGTTCCGTAGGACAAGAGCAAGCAGAAACGATGGGCCTACCCGGATTGTTCAGTTTATGAATTTTGGGGAGCATATAAAGGCGGGTTTTCCTAAACAGCTATCGATGACACAAAGTGATGATGCCCTGGTAGGAAGGTCGTTAGAGGCAATTAAGTTCTTAATTACTGTACGGACTTTACTATTGTTAGATAGTGTGACATCAGAAGAACTAGTTTTATAGAATTGGGTGTCAAGTAATTGGTTGCGGCCTTCCTGAAGGTATAGTTCTTTGCTCCATACCACTATTGCACCGCCTTTATCGGCGGGTTTGATAACAATGTCATCACGTCGACGGAGGTGTGATAGAGCACGAAACTCGGACGGAGACATGTTAGAATGCCCTAGGCGTTTGGGGTGGAGCAGTCCAATATCGTGTAAAGTATTCTTGATGTAGAGATCAAGAGCGTTGGAGACACCAGGGTTGGGTGTCCAATCATGTTTGCGAGTAGAATATTTAGCGAACATACTCGTGTCAGGACATTGGTCAGTGTCAACCTGGTTCCGAAAATGAAATTTCAGCCGTAAGCCACGGTGAAACGGTGCACATCTTGAAGAGTAGAGTAGTGGTCAATGGTGGGTAGGAGAGGAACAAACTTGAGACCCTTACTTAAACACATCTCTCGCTGTCCGATAAGGGAAGGTCTGGAGGGATGCAAACCACCTGTGTGGGAGGAGAAGATTGTAGTGGACAATTGGAAGGAGTGGTAGAAGGTACAGGGCGAAGAAGGTTAAGTTTTTGTTGGTGATGGGTACACATAAATTCATGTAGTTGTCTGTTAAGAACATGGATAATAAAACGAAGAAGGGAGTAAAGGAGCATATTGTTAGAAGTGAGAAGTTGTAGACGCTGTAGAAGTAGGGACTGGGAGGAACCAGCATAGAACTTCCAATTCTGACAGGGTGAAACTTGTCTTAACTTTCCACCCTCATAGTTCCCTTGTGAAGAAAGTTTTATTCCGTCATCTCTCCATTCTTCAGTCTGATCCTGATACACGTTCAATCTTCCAAAACTATCCTTTGGTGGCGTACAGACGGGACAGAAGCCTTAAGGATATGTTGGTTCACAGTCGCCTCAAGCCTAACATCCAGAGTCATTTTGGCACCATCCAGTGTGGCAGTCGGCGCTGCAACACTTGTGCTTATGTAATACAGACCCGCACGGTGTCTTTTCCAAAAGCCACGTCGTTGTTGAAGACAGTTTCACGTGCGAGTCCGTAATATTATCTATGCCATTATCTGCAAGCGGTGCAACAAGGCCTATATTGGGGAAACCGGCAGGAGACTCAGTGACCGATTCGCCAAACACTTGCGCGATATACGCCAATGCTCTGTGACCCTGTAGCTACCCATTTCAATGATACTGGCCATTCAGGAGCTTGCGATGTCCAGGTCACAGCCATCCGATCATGTTCCTCTGATGATCGAGTCGATTTGCTCTGGAGAATCGGTTGATTTCTGTGTATGGTACCTTGACCACGCTGGCTCAACGTATTACATTCTTATGCTTCTTAGTACTTTCTCTTCCCATGCTTTGTAATCTCTATGGGTATATGTTGTATGTATTACATTCTTATGCTTCTTAGTACTTTCTCTTCCCATGCTTTATAATCTATATGTGTATATGTTGCATGTATTCAAGTTATATATTTACTAGATGTTTCATTGTTTCTTTTCTATTTCTAGTTTTTATGTGTGTTTTTGTGTTACATTTATTTCGTTATTCGTTTTATTCCAGATTTTCCTTAGATACGTTGGTATTTGGTCGTCCATTTGTGTTTCATTTTAATTTGTCACTCCTGTTTGTTCGTTGCTTGATAAAGGCCTTGTTGGTCGAAACGTGCTGTTTATCGTCACTGTTTATGTATTTTGTAAAACTATAGTACTTTGTTTGTACGTGTTTCACTATTTACCAAGTTTTACTGCAGTCTTCCCTATTTAGAAAATAGTCAATAAGTCATGACTAACCCAGTTAATATTTTGTTCTATGAGTTCACAATACTAATTCTAATATTTTATTTCTTCAGACAACTGTCAAATCTCAACTTATAAAATATTAAAATGTCTAATATAGTAAGCTAAAACATTATTATTAATGTGTATAGAATTTTAAAAATATTATCTGATAGAACAAAAAATGTGATTTTATAAATTACTTTCAAATAGGAAATTAAACCAACTGAAGAAGCTGTATGGCAGAATAGACAGAACTAAACACAATTAGATTTTAGGGAAGAAAATCTTTTCTATTGCAACATATTCCTGTGAAACCTGGGAATTAATCAAATCAGTTGAGATGCACATCAATGCCTTTGAAACATATTTAGAAAAAACTCAGGGACATTAAACTTTCTTATTGAAACAGGGGTTAAGCATGGACGAGCTTGCTAGTAAGTAGCACTTCTGCAGGCTAGAGAGAGAAAATATGCCAACCAACATCACTTAGATAGAGTGAGTACTGGAACATTGAGGTAGCTGCTGTGTTTGAGGACAAACACATATGAACTTGTCCATTGTGCAAGGATGCAGATAAAAAAACTGAACACAAATGCTATTAAAGAATCCATAAAATATGATGGACACAGAAAAGAATAAACAAATCCACATAATACAAAAATTAAACATTGAAGATGATTGACTATTGAACAAGATAAGACAATGAAAAGTGAAGTATTTTTGTTATATAGAACATAACATGGGCTTGGAGAAGACCATCATAGAAGAGTACATACCAGAAAGGAGAAAAATACTAAGGAGAAGATCGACGCATGATGTTGTAGACAAATGGCAACTGGATACATCAGATGCACAACACTGCCTATATAATTAATAGATTTTAATGACAGCTGTCAAGCAAAGTTTTGCATGGAACAAGCTACTATATAAATGAATATGTATGTACAAACAAGAAGGTTGAGTTTTCAAATGTGTGTTCTTACATAGAAGTGACTATAGGTACCGTGTAATATATATACGTACTAAGACATTTTATACATGATAATTGTAAAGTAACAAACTTATGAAGAAAAGAAACTAAAGGTTGTGAAAGTGACATATTGTTACAAACTTCTCCATTGATCTTTGTCCAGGCCCCAGGAACTTTATCATTGCCTCGGATGAAGTTGTGTATTGCCTGAGCTGTCTGGTCCCAGTTGATCTGATGATGTGAATATTTACAAAAATTAATAACACAGAATAACTCCAAGTATAGACAGTATCAAGAATCTTCTTTAACAATGATAATAATGGTTAATCTAGTGAGGACATTAGCAGACAGTAGTTAGTGATGATTTGGAATAGGATTTTATTATAGATATTCTGGCTATTTAAATAAAATTAGCAGTATTGCTAATGAAGGAGGGGTGTGTCTTCAAAGTAGGTGCCAGATGTGTCAAATCATCATATAATCAAATTCTTTGAACAGAAAAGGATGAAACTTGAATATGTTGTGTAGAAATGGATATTCTAAAGAATTGGTGTAGTTTTTGTTAGTTTTGGACCATTGGAAAGCTTACAAATGTTGGTAAGTTCACATCTTTTCTCAAAATCTTTAATTATAATTTTTTCATTTACTAAATACATTTAATGCTTTAATTGTATTTAAAAAATTCAAATACAGCAAGTGGGTGTTTGTAATAGATCTTTCAATTATGCATTTTTTTTTTTTGTGTGCAGTTTGTCTCTGCTTTTAAATGTAAGAAAGTTATAAAATATTTTGTAAGGACACCTTCGCCTTAAAATTTGTTCCCCAAACACAGTGCGTAAAAAGGCTGTTTTAGTATGCGTATTGTAAGAGTTAATATAAACTTTTTTAATGGATGTGTACTCTTCTGCTTCCTGGTACCCGTCATGAACAAGTTTCGATATTAAGTTTATGGACATGCTGCTAGAGCTCATGAGAACTTAACACAACAACTGTGAACTCTCTCTCCTTCTCTATCATTTCTTTTTTGCTATCAATTGAACATAGTGTTGCAACTTAGCCTTAATATCTACATTCATTTTTTAATTCAGTAGCTCTAACCCAAGCTCAGATAACCTAGGGGAATAAAGACCAATAAACACATATTTGTTCAGATGGGTTACTGATAACATTTGATAACATTTGATACCTGTGAACGTAAAACCCCACTTCTACTGAGTTATACTAGAGTATGATGTCAGATCTGATTGGTCTTAGAGGAAACCATCAGAGCTGACTGATGTCCCCCTGTGAGCCTATATTGTCTAAATTATCATGGATTATATCTCATAATTGCTTTCAGTGTAACAGGAGTAAGACATGACTGAATCATTCGTTTGGATAGTTAAATAAATTCTTTCATCTTCAACAATCATGCACCATTATTTTATGTCTTGTTCTATTATTTCAAAATAATTGGCAAAAACAGTAGTAAAATTATGTACTAAAGGAGGAACATCAAAACACAAAATAAATGTAGTTTTACAAAGCATTCAAACAGGCTCAAGTAATATTTTTATCACAGGGTCTTTAGCAAGCAAAAGATACAAAGCAACCAAAAAACTATGGTCAATGAGAGAGCAGACATTGAGAGAGCAAAAGATTAGAGTGGCCAGAAAGTAACAGCACAACAGTTTTATGAGTAGACTTAGAGACTTATCAATCAACATTGAACTGGTACGGTTAGATGCTAGCCGCTGCTGGAAATATTGCAAAGGAGATTGGAGCACCTATGTACATGTCCAGAATGCAATGAAGATATTCCAAACTGAAACTGAACTGAACAATGGTTATGTATGAAACACAGTACAATCATTATGGTACAGGTAGTGGTTAGAAGTGTAACTGCCAGAGCTAATAGAAATATATAACTGAAATTGGAAAACAAAATAAATTTTAGACAATTAGAAATATAATTAAACTGATCATATATAAATGGCAGCATGACAACAAATGATATCAAGAAGCATAGAAATGTAGTATGTTAAGTTCATGCAGTCGCAAGGTACTATCTAGAAACATAAAATGATTTCAAGGAAAAAATTGACTTTAATCATCAGACTAACACAATCAGTTAGTTGTGACCTGGATGTCCCAAGCTCTCAGATGGTCAGTGCTGTTGAAGTGATTGGTTACAGGGGTCACAGAGCAATGATGTATATTGTGCAATAATTAATATGTTTCCAGTATTGTGCTGAGGACATATGTCTCAGTTGAAAAGGCACACGAGAGAGAAAGAGAGAGCACTGTGCTAGTAACACGTCATCATTTGTAAAAGTCCACAGAAGTATCTGCAGCAAACAATTAACACATAACTGTCACCCACAAGTAAGATATTGATAGAAAATCAACAAATTCACAAATTAAATGGCATTAATTACTTTCACTTTATCCTTTCTGATTAGTGCATCATAAGTGGCTCCCTCTTCTGGCTGAACTATTTTGGGGGCACGACCAGTAGCTATCAGTTCCACAGCTTCACCCTAGGACAGGATTTGCAAAGATTTCACACAATAAATATTTGTTACTGAGTAACTAAAATAATATACGGAGATGACATGCCAAGTGATTGAAATGATAAATACATTATCTACTAGTGCACAAATCTTATTGGTTATTGGTTACGAAACTGACGTCATTGCACTCTGGGCAGACCCATAGGTAAATCTATTATGAATGAGAATAACCATAGCATATTTACATGAATAACCAGTTCTTTTACTGGCTAAATTGATGTAAATATTGAAACTTCTATTGTCTTTCCCCAGGTGGATGGTGGAATTGGTTGTTCCCTCTTGATGTTGAAACTTCTAAGACTTAAATAATGTCAAAACTGATTGATACAACTTGATCAAGTATCATCATCATCATTATGGTTTCTATTTTTTATGTTGGTTGTCATCAGTTTCAATTCTTGGTACATTTAACAAAATCTGTTGTTGAATCAAAGGTGGACCTCAGAGATAACAGGTTGATGAAAATACTGTTTATGAAGCGCAAACAAAAGCTCGCTCTCAAAATCTCTTCTTATCCTGGTGCTGTGAGACAAAACAGGATTAGAGAAACAAAAGAGAAAGAGGAATGGTGGTATCTAATTAATTTATCATCATTTACTTATTTTTCTAGAAATATAGTTAACACATTTTACAAACTGACTACTTAATGTTGTACCAAATTTGATGGGAACAGAAAAGTAATGTACAAATCACCAAACTACAAAGGTGAGACATTAGTAGCATAAATAAATATATCACTTAAATGCAAATGGAATATATTAAAACTATATTCAAAACAAACAGTGTTACATTGTTCAGAGATGGAACATTATAAGAAAATCAAAAATGGAAGGACTAGAGAAGTTTGGATAGTAACATCAGATAATTGTGAACAGAGAGGGGTACACCAGTTAACATGTAATCAAGAAAGAGGAGTACACTAGTCGACATGTAAACAGAAAGAGGGGTACACCTGTTAATGCGTGTACAGAAAGAAGGGTACACCTAAAATCAGCTGAAATATATTTACAAAATCCAAAGACATTAATATTTGCCATAGATGGCAGGTTGAGCTAAAATGAAAAGAAGACTAGTCAGAAAAATAGTTATTAATATTTTCCAAACTGTGACAATACTTGCCATTGCTTTGATGCCTTCAGGAAAACAGAATCGGTTGTAGAATGAATCAACAGTCTCATTTGGATCAACATATGTTGTCTTTATTAGTAGGATGGGACCAGTGTCTAAGCCATCATCTGCCCAGAAAATGGTGAAGCCTCCCTTCTTGTCGCCACACATCAAGGTCCTTGTTAGAAAAACAATGCAACTATACTAGTATATACAGCTATGGCTTATTACATACAGCAATAACAGTACAACACACACTCTTACGTACAGCAATAAACTACAACCCACTCTTACATGCAGCATTACCAGTACAACACAAATATTCAGGGAATCTTACATGCAACAATATCAATACAGATCACTTTTACAATCAGCAATAACAATCCAACAAGTACAATCATGAATTCTTGCATGCTGCAATAGCAGTACAACACATTCAGTCATGAGCTATTAAATCAATAACAGTAATAACAGTAATAACAGTACACATACATGGAACAATTTTTAGAAAAAAAGGAACAAACGAACATATCAGAACAATGTAATGAGTGGCGATAAAACACATCACATGTATGTACACATTAACATTAGACTTTTCTAAGACATCAGTTTTGAAAGCATGGAAAATATCCTTTAAAAAAAGAAGATGGAAATGGCTGAGGCATGTCATGAAAATTAACCCTGACATACCTGCGAGACCTGACATACCTGCAAAAACAGCCATCATTTTGACCAAGCATAAAATTTTCCATTTGGAGTGGAATATTTTCTAACAACAATGGCTCTAAGATCAACCCGGCCTCAACTGGGTACCACATAAATACTGATAAGCAAAGGCAGCTGGTGTGATGTTAGCCACATCACCCATCATGTATCATTGACAACAGAACATCAGGAAAGAAGGCGAGAGGAAGACCATGAAAAGATGGTTACAAAGCATAGCAGAATTCTGCCAAAGAGTAAAAATAACAATCACCCAAGTCACCAGAACAGCGAAAGACAAAAACAGAAAACCACAACACTGGGCAACAACCCGGTAGCAGTGTGACGACAGAAGAAGAAGTATCTTTGATCTAAGAAAAATATGGCTCGAACAGTATATACCCCACTAAACCACATGGTAAGAAAATGAGTTATTCACTTTTTACTTACATTAAGCAATAATAGCAAAACCAAGGCTACTTAACCCAACGGGACTGCAGAGCCGATATATCGGTTCAGAGCAATGTTCATGATGTCGCAGAACCGATATATCGGCTTTTGGATGTCTGTTCACGGAAACGAATGTATCTTAAGAACCCCTTTACTGAAGTTGAAAAAATCTTCAGAAACGGAAAGCACATATATGTAGGTACATTACTATTTCCATTTAACAAAGATTTGAAAGAGAGAAAGCAGTGTATTATTGTGTTCAAGTCGAGACTTTTTTTTTAAACGTTAATGTTTCCGATGTTTACAGTGTAATCTTGAGTACTGTTAGATCAAATTATAACTTGTGATAGTAATGAAGAAGATGTAATTGATGGTAATAATGACATTTGATTGTTTATGAAATGCAGTATCGATAGTTGTAAGTCTAATGTAATAATTGCATCTAAAGAATGGACGTTCCACATTCCATTTATTGACGTGTCCGCACTAAAAGTGAATATTATAAAAACTACTGCACCTAGTTAGATGAAACTTATAGAATATGTTCACACATGGATTATCTTCATTTAACTGCTACTTCTGGAAACATCTATGAATATTAAAATGTAATACAAACCGGAGAGTAAAAATATTTTTAATGATTTTTTTTTTTTCAAAATAGTCATGCTACAATAATCCAATTTTGTCAAACGTATATCACCTGATGTAAAATATTATTATATTAATGTATTCCACATCCAATTAGCAACAAGTTAATATATAATATGTCATACTTTAGAGAAACAGTACAAGAGTTATAAAGGATTAAACTAATTGACATTGAATGTTAAATTTGAATCGCAAAATAAATGCGTCCAGAGGTCAAAATAATACAGGCGAAAGGGTTAAATGGAGACAAATCAGCATTAACACTTACCCTCATGTCTACTGAATAAAATACAAGAAAGAATTACAATAATGAGAAAGACTTGTAACGAAAGAACGACAGTGGGACAGACAGAGTACTCACCAATTGATTGCTGAAGCTCCTCTGTGTCGTGGCAAGATAGAAGGATGATAAATGATGGTCTCATACTTTGGAAAAAGAATAACTTCATTTGGGATAAACTGAGAGCAAAATGGGAGCACATTCAGTTCTGGATTCAGACTTTTATACTCATCTAATATTTCTGGAATGACCTGAAACGTGAATGATTAAATCAGCAGTTGTTAGTAAGTTTTATTTCATAAGAATGAGAAGAAATATATAAACAATTGTACATTTGTATTTAAATATGTTCTTTAAAATACATGTCTTTTATTAGTGCATCTGCATTTCAATCTGATTCATTCTTTCTTCTTCGAACGCTCCATATGTAACAACTCTGTGTGATTTGTATGTGATTAAAGTCTAAGAGCTATTGTATATTGTGTCAGTTATGCACCTACAAGTAGGCCAGCACATCCGATTTCTCTGATGCTTTTTATTTACTAGGGTAGCTTCCCTAGGTCCTACATCAGTCGCCTTTACGACATGCCTTGTAGGTCGCAGTGGTACTATTCTTTGCTTCCTTTGGGGCCCCGGCACCACACGGGGAAATCTGATTCTTAATACAGATATGCTTTTAGTTGTTTAAGCTACAGTTATACTTTAATGTCTACAGCTGTACTTTTACTATTTACTATTTCTAGACAGTATGGGAGTTGATCATATCTAACGAAATTGTAGAGCAAGCTTAATTCTGATCAAACTATGCAAAACCAAAATAAAAAAATTTTCAGTAACTCTCCTGTGAATAGAGTTGAATTTGATGTCATAATCATCAGTTGAGAGCTTTAAAATAATTGTAAAAACCATCAACAGCATGTAATTGTTTATATTTCTTCTTTTTCTTGAAGTGCCATGCTAACTTGTGTAAGTGATACGGATCTCCACAAATGTATGTCCTTGAGTATAGACTATCAGTTTAGATGTTGATATTTGTCCATGTCATTATGTTAGGCTGTCCAGAAATTTGCCTCTCTACCGTTCTCTGTTTTGTTCCCTGTTAATATTGTCCATTGTAACCATGTGTTCTAAACTTCCTTTTATCATCAAATGTTTTTGAAAAATGATGATTATCTTTGTCTGATGTCAACAATGAACAAGCAGCTAGAAAACAGAATCAAAACGTTTGAAATGTGAATGTCTTTTACCCAGAGTCACGGTTAGCTATACACTCCCTGGAGGCTAAATTCGCTGACAGCATGATACAAAACCTAAAAATTGACAACTTTTTTGGTTGTCAAAAAATAGCAGAAATTCATCTGCAGTGAATTCCATCTCATTGTGGCATTGAAGACAATGACAGTGCAGACATCTTGACTAAGAAAGGTAGTGTCAAAGAAAAAACTTATCAATCACTGTCTCTATAAGAGGTTAAACCCATTTGAAAATTGGGAGTAGACTTAAAGACAAACACTGGATTTGATTATGTAAAAGACTGCCTTAAAGATCTCTGCAGAACATACCAGGTCATCATATTTTGTCTACTTACCAGACATTACAGACTTAAAAAAAACCACCTTCATAACATAGGAATAAGTCAAAAAGTCTGTCTGTGTCACAGTTGAAACAGACTTTGGAGTATGTCTGCAGACTGTCTTCTGCTGACACAGCTGAAACAACATTTGGCCACACCCAGTCGACCTGCAAACTAACCTCTGGAGAAAGCTGATAGACATTAAGCTGACTGCCAAGTTTGTGATCCATAGTGGATTAAGTGAATAACAAATCGCTGAAGAATCGGAAGAAGGACATATAGCAGAGTTAGATCGAATATCATGGAGGGAAAGAAAAACAACTAATAAAGAAGTGCTGCAACAATTCGGAGTAAAATAGAATTACTTAACTCTTTTCACCCATTTATTTCTCAATTTTTAAGCAGTTAATTCAAGGAAGTAAAAAAATTTGTTAATTACGATCCTAACTACTCGTCAATAAATAAACATATATATTTATTATATACTAAATTGAAGAAAACTGGACAACCCAATAGAATAACAAGGTTAAAAGTAGTATAAGTAAAATAGTAGAAGTAAAACTAGAAAGACTTCTTATAAGGGAAGCAACTCTATGGCGCAGTGTGCGGCTTAAAGCGTGGAAAGAGTTAAAGCAACAAAATTTAAATAATTCTCATCACATTAAAAGACTTGACAAATTGTTGAAGACAATATTGAAGTCAAGAGGGACAGTTATATAAATGGAAGATGTTTCGCCATTGCTACATAGTTTTACTGCAGTCTTCTCTTATATTGGAATGTTTTTAAAAATTGTCCACGATTGTTTTCCATATAACAAAATGAGCTTTATGTAACGGTAATGAACTCTATTTTATAAATCTACAAGATTTGCAATAAGAAATAATATGGGGTAGACCGTCTACCAACTTTATATCTCTGCTTTTTTTTTTTAACCTGAAAAGGACCTTTGCTATAATGTGTCATTGTTTACAGTTAGGCTGCAATATTTGTACCTTTCGACCTGACACATGCGTTTACAGCATGTCATTTTTAGACCTAGTTGCTTTCCCTCTTCAATCCCCACATTCTTATTCAAATTGCTGTGACATATCTTGTTATCAAGGCCATCACTTAGAAGCGGAGTAATGTCGTGGTCAACTTTGGTCCACTAACCCTGATTTCTGTTATCTCAACGGCCATATCTTAGGCCCCAAACTATAGATTGAGATTAAAAAATGAAGAAAAAAAATACAAGCCAAGCAGTAGTACATATTACACAATAAAACAATCACTTACTTGCTTTTTAACTTGCCATCGAGGATATTTAAACACTTTAACGCCTTCACTTTCAGCTGCGACAGCTGTGAACACAGAAGAAATAAACAAAATATTCATTGTGTTGAGTAAGTGGGAAGGACATTTTCATCTGTTTTTGCTGTGGTCTTTAACAAATGTATACAACAAGTCACAATTTATCCTGACCCCCTTAATGAAAGTTTGTGTTAGACTGCTGTGAGTAATCTCTGTCTGATTTGAATGTACATGGTGAAATTAGTATTTCCCTATCTCCCCAACTTTCTATCGTCCTTTCCATTCTTTTTCCCGCACTCCAAAAGAAGTATGAAACAACAATTGCAGTTGACTTTCTTGCAAGAAGTCTATGCTTAACTATTTGTCTATTCTTACAGCTGTTTGCTTGACATGATGACTCAAAGCACAATTTTGCTATCAGCCTTTTATGACATTCTGATAGTTAAGTATACAGTGGACATCATTTCCAATAATTGAGCACAATAAATAAGTCCCTTCCTTAGACACATTGCCTCTTCATACCATGGTACAGTAAGCCACTTACTGGACATTTCTATTCAATATTGAATCATCCATCCCAATGTCATTAATGTTTGATAACTATGTGGCAAAATTTCCTATACCAACATTCTTTCTTTTTGAATGATAACTTTGATCTATGTACCATAACGTATGCTATCAAAATCATAAGCTTCTCTCCATCTACTGAGTTCATTAGCAGATAACAACAGTTGTCACCTCTGACGTCAGAGTAAGACTAGCCTGAATGTGGAGGGACACGGGTGGTAAGGAAAGCAAATCTTCATGCAAAAATCAGTCAGAGTTGCCATATTAGGACTATGCCTGAATTTATAGCGGACACACAAAAAACATCAAACAAACAACTGTTGTCTTTCTCCCTGTTATTTATTGAGCTAGATGGCAGATAGCAGCAGTTGTCTTATCTTCCTACTTACTATTTACTTAGTTCATTGGCAGGTGTCAACAGTTGTAAAAACTATCACTGTATATTATTTAGTTAGACATGATCATAATTGACTTTATCTAAGGTGTAAACGTGTTAATAGAAAGGAACATTACAAAGTAATGATGTAATATAAATGTATGAATCAAAGGCTTTCGGACTGACAAATGTTTTCAGCATGTCATTTTTAGATCGGGTTTGCCTTCCCTCTTCAATCCCAACTCTTGTTCAAACTGCTGTGACATATCTTGCTATCAAGGTCATCCCTTAGAGGTGGAGTAGTGCTGTGGTCAACTTTGGTCTACTAATCCTGATTTCTGTCCTCTCAACGACCCTGTCTTAGTGATTGGTTATTGGTTACTAAACTGACGTCATTGCATTCCAGGCAGACCCATAGGTGCTCAGTCTCCCCAACAGATATCAAAGAGTATGCATACTGATGGTTCCTGTGGCTCGCTGATTAAACACACCTCTCACTCTGCCTCTCAGGCATCCAGTTCGACTTGAACAACGGGTAACTCCAAACTACCTAAATCGCTTGATCGATTCAACATCGATTTTAGTGTCCTCATCTTCCCTGTCTTAGGCCATAAGGAAGTATTGGTTCATAGTTGCAAGCTAGATCATGTGATACAACATTCTAATAGAAACATCTTTGTGGGGTTAATTGACTAAATTTGTGTGGTTGTTTCCTTCAGTGTAAGATATCATAGGCAATAACTATATGATGTGTACATTTCTATCTCCATTGCTGGGTGTCCACACCTGTTAGAGATGAGCTAACATGTTCTGTCTTTGTTAGGAAATGTTATGGGGTTCTTTGCATGACTTACTGTCTGCAAAATATCAGAGGTTTGAAGAGTAACCTTCTCTTTAATTTCTGAGTTAGAGTTTGCTTTCCTGATGAGTCTTGATAGAAGTCAGAAAGTGTCCCTGTGTCAATGGTCCCAGAATCAGCTAACCCATAGGTGTAGGGTAGCGAACCCATAGTTTAAGATTAACCCCAGTAGACTTGACTCTCTCTCATGCCTTTTTAACCTTGTTTGGGACAAAGGCATTCATTCAACGTATGCCAAGTCTTACTGTCTTAGCTATCTCTTGCAACTCCTTCCAGCTTTTATATATAGTTAAACTCTAAATTTCTTCTCCATGTACTTCTAGTACTCTCTCTTTTGTTTTCCTTGCGGGCTCCAGAAAAGAGGCCTTTTTATTATTCTCCGCTCTGATTTTCTCATAAGTACATATATGTTTTTCCACTGCATTGTTGAATGTCCAAGCTCCATATCTCAGTTTAAGATTAAACTGATGTACATGTTGTTTGTGTCTCCAGGAATTTTGAGTTTTTGCTCTGAATTATTTTCCGGGCTGGAGTACAAGTCATTGGCAGAATTTACCAAGACCAGGAAATTCTAGAACTAACGAGTTAGAATGTGTGGGTGGCATGACTTTACTCTGCAGACTCATATTTGGCCTGCTTGCCAGAACACACTGCTTGTCTAACACACTAATGCTCATCATCTGTGCAGGCTATGAGCCAAGAGAATCACGAAAGCATGGCCACTCCAAAATAATGCTTGTCTGATATGCAATCCAATATCATACCATGCAAAGCTGCGTTTACACTACCACCTAAACTAGTGGGTAACTTCCCCTTTAATCCTACCCACTTTTCCAGACTACACCCAATCTACTTGAGTCTCCACTGGGAGGTGGAGTAGGGTCTTGATCAGGGCCAGCTTACTATGTCACTGTCTTGTTACCTTATTTCATATCGCCTATGGCTCCAAGTTGACATCTGAGAGTGAATAAGGAACAAATGTGTTGGTTGTGGGTTATGATTTTGACCTCTCTGTAGAACAGTGGATCTTTGAGTTGCTCTATTCTTCAATGAACTCTGTACATCAACAGATTCATAAAATAACCAAAAAAAACACGAATTTGACTATAACATAACAGGGTCTGCCTTCCTAAAAAAAAATATCCAGCCTAAAGCACATACCTAGTGGATCTGACTTTCCATTGACATCTGGAATGGTAAAAACACCAACAATTTCATGCCCATTTTTGCGCAGGAGTCTAAAGACTTCAGCACCAAATACACTCTGGCCAATGATAGCAATCTTCATTCTTAGAGGTCAAAACTACAGAATAGAAACACACAAAATCATCAATACATATCTTAACAGCAGGTTGATAATTCATCCAATGCTGACATTCTCATCTTTCTATTTTCTACTTTTATTGTTGAAGAATTGTTTTTAACATTGAACATTAGTCAGAGGACTATCATCATAGCACTCGGACATGTCCATAGGTGCTCCGATCTCCACCTCAACAAATCCTGCAGTGTCCAGCGGCACAACACGCCAGTTCAATGTTGATTAATCAATCTTTTGCATATTTGGTATGTCGCTCTTTTGGGGCTGTACCAATATCGACACCCATCTCTCTGAATCTGGTCAGTCACTGGGATTCACAATCCTGAAACTCCTCTGTTCGAAAGACTCTCTCAATGCGTTAAGAATGTCATTTCGGTCCATTGCAGCTCCTTCTGATATCTTGGCAATGCCAGCCAATCTATCAGCTTGTTCATTAACACTTATTCCTGCCTGTCCAGGGACTAAAATGAGGGTGATTTCTCTGATCCCTGTCTGTACCAGTACCTCCACCGAGTTTCATCTCACCATTCCTGTTTCTACATATTGTTGAGTACATATTGCAATCAGAGTTTTAACACATTTTGGAAACTGACAACATTGATAGGGTAAGAGGTTGAGGATGGTAGTAAAAAAAACCTCAACAGTTAAGCTTCACGACAATGATAAGTGACATTAGAATTGATAGGCAGTACTGAGGAAGGGTACTTATAGAAATCTATGATCGCCAACCAGAATATTATGATGCTGTAGCTCACTTTTTGGTCAAGATAACGATTTTTTTACAGCTGTTACATTTAATAGCAAAGACTGACAAATACATAGAGCAGGGTCTAGATTAGTGCCAGCTCCACTAATCCTGGCGCAGCGTTATCCAAATGCACCTTTGACCCTTTGAGTTGTTTAAATCTTCTCTATTTCTCTACAACCACACACATAAACAAATTAACTATGCTTATGACTGATCTGTCGAAGAAGAATTGAACAAGAATATGGTCAGAAGATAAGCAGGTTCTATAACCGATTATGCACAAAGGTAAATGTTCTTATACATAATAGTCTGGAGAATGAATACAGCAACATATGCTAGAGAAGGTCTATCACAGCATCAGTAGGTATATTTTCTGGTAGTCTATTCTACAAATATGATCTTCTCTTCTTTGTTTCCTAGGATATGTATCAATGAAGCAGTCAATGACCAGTTCACTTTGTCGCTTCTTGTAGGGCAACAGCAATATCTCTACATCATGCTCCTTAATGAACCCAAGACGACCTGGAGGAGAACGATAGAGCAAGAGCTGAAGGAAATGAATCATAGCTGGAACGGAGGAAGGCCATGAACAGGGAAGAATGGTGTACGTTTGTTGCTGCCCTAAACGCCAAGGGCGTAACAGGCTAAAGAGAGATGCTCCTTAATGAACCTTCAGGAGAAATGATCAACGAATATCAAAGCATTGAAGTGGGATGCAAAGGGTTCAAGAAAGAGAGGACGACATAAGGAGACCCTGAAACGAATTTTGCTGAGAGATGCACGAAATATCGGTCTCAGTTCCATGGAGGAGATTGAGCTAGTTGCCCAGGATAGAGCGGTATGGAGAAATTACTTGCAGGCCCTATGTAACGTATAACAGTACGAGAGGAATTATTATTATTATGCTCCTTAATCAGTGGCAATCTGTTGTAGGGAGCCCTATGACTGTCCTATATCAAGCATCTCCTACATCACTATTTTCCCCCAGGCTGTCTTTTGTATGCCCTTCTTTCATCTTCCATCTGAAGTCCACTGCATGGTAGTTATGATCTCTGGATTACTTCTGAATACATGTTCTATTCAACTCTAGCGTCTACCTTTTATCACTGTGTACATTTACTCCTGATTGCATCTGTCGAACAGTTCTTGGTTGCTTATTTTGTTCATTCCATAATTTACCCAGCTAAAAATAGATGCACAGACTTTCTGAGTATGGGGAATATTAGAAAACATAATTGAAGCTACTGAGTAACTGCTCTACCACTGACACTTTCAGATAGTTATAAGAGATTGAGCACATATAAGAATCTTAAGCATAGAGAGATCACCTATAACCAGTTTTTAAGCTACATGTAATAGCACACAAAATCTGTTCATTGTGTGACTAGCTCTGATAAGAGAAGTACCTGGTCATATATATCTGCAAACTTGTATGTGATAGGTCAAGGTGATCTACTACTGAAGTTAGATATGGTTCTTATCACTTGCAATTAAAACTGTTGTCAGCATTACATCGTAATCTAGCATTTTCAAATCACAGTTTTTCGTAGCTGATAGAGCTACATATAATTTTGTTTGTTGGAAAAATACAAATGAAACTTTTCTTCTCTCTTCACCATTTACTTCTTATAGCAGTGGGGGGGTGGTGAGGGTGGTGGTGGGGGGTTAGTGATCTTGTGTGTGCTTGTTAAATGGCACTTTGTAAGCTATTATTTATTTTCTGAAGGCTGTTCTTGATGCAGTCACTCCATCTTTTGCATGATCTTCCTATTGAACTGTACTCGTTATACATTTTAAGTGTGGCTCTTTGTGGTAGTCGATACCAGGGCATTCTTGTCAGGTGTCCAAACCATTTAATCTGTTGTTCTTTTATTTATTGCATGACTGGTTAAATGAAACA
The DNA here is from genome assembly GCA_020796225.1 of Arion vulgaris. Lineage (NCBI taxonomy): Eukaryota > Metazoa > Mollusca > Gastropoda > Stylommatophora > Arionidae > Arion > Arion vulgaris. The sequence goes on along the minus strand of CM036765.1, from coordinate 50,468,124 downwards.
AAACTTATAATTTAGTGACTGTCAACATTCTACAGTAACATTTTAAATCAAAGTTTGTAAACTATATAAAAATGATTTTTTTTATTGCAAGTCTCAAGGGTAGGTGATGTGATGTCAGCAAAGTACAGTTATTTCTTATAAATATCATACTTTTATGTCTATTGACAATGATCTCAGTGAAGTTTATGACATGATTTACTTCTATCACAAGCATCTTTATTCTGAGTATGTATTCACCTGTGCCAATCAACAAGTTCTATCTGTCTCCACCATCTCTTACCACTAATCCCAGCATGGTCTGTACATATGCTTCACTATTTTCATTGGCCTCATTCAGTTTCAGTTTTGAATATCTTCATTGCACTCCGGACATGTCCATAGGTGCTCCAATCTCCTTCACAATATCTCTAACAGCGTCCAGCAACTAACCATACAATTGGATGTTGATTGATGTACTCATATACCTGTTATGCTGTTCTTTTCTGGCCACTCCATTATTCAATCCAAGATGGGCCTCATTACTGATGTGGAACATGTTTTCTCCTTCCAGTTTCACATGTTTCCATATTATGATTTTAAATTTGATTGATATTGTCAGTCATTTGAGTTATTCTCTGTCCCTAACGTGTGCAAACCTGTTGTGTTCATATTTCTGTTAAGCATCAACTCAAGTATATTCACATATTCCTTACTTTCTTTACTTCAACTGTCTGTGGAATTATATGCATCTCTGCCTTTACCTTAGGCAAGAAATATTGGCTTCTCTTTCTTCAGCATTTGTTGAATATTTTGAATGGCTTAAAATGTAGTTCTTGACTGAGGTTGATGGATCACAAAATGACTTGGACCTCTAGTCCAATAGCAACCCATGGCTGCAGCAGACGTGATTGTTTTTGTATGATGTCAAGACATGCGCTTTCATTCACAAACTAAGTATCTTTTTGTATTGGAACATAGTAGATTTCTGAGATTCTTGGATAGCAGATAAGCAGAATTAAAGCCTTCTTTCATAGATGCCAAGATAAAAAATAGCTTTCTTGGTATTTGGAATTAACTATGATGTAGAAATACAGACAATCTTGGCAACAACTAAGAAACAGTTGAATGCTAATCACTGTCCCCATACTGTGGTATTGTGTGACAAATGCAAGATCAGCACTTCAGTTTAAAAAACCTCCAGGTCTACAAGCCTTACTGTTTGAACTGTGTAACTAGCACACTGCCACCATGCAGTAAGTAGCATCTCCCTTTGACATAGCAGGAAATGACACATCAGATTGGCTGGTCAAGGAAGATACTGCAGATGAGCAACCGGATGTACCAGTTATAAATTGTCAGAAGAAGGATGATTAAATCATCCATACAGTCACCAATACCAACACAAAACAACTACCAACAAACTAGGAACGTATTAGATCAAGTTGTCATTCTATGCCTCAGAATAGGAAGTTATTGACTGCAGCAACCTGTATACAACATTCAATATTGGCAATTCAACTATATGTATATGAAAACAGAAATCTTATACTGTAAGCAAAGACTGCACCGAAAATAATATGAGACAAAACCATTGGTCCAGTGAAACAACACTGGATTTAAAAATTACACAGCAAACCTCTGAGTGCACCACAAAGGCAAGGTTATACCAGAAATAATATTGCAAATCTAGACAATATTTCAGGAGAATGAAAGGAAGGAAGGTATTTAGAATGGAATGTAGTGTAATGTGGAAGACTAATAAAGACTATGAATAAGACTAAAGACTAATAAAGACTAATAAAGACTAAAGAATATGACTAACAATCATATTATTAACAGTGCATCAGCACTTACTGTCTTATTCTATATCACTTATTAGGTACAAGTACCAACACAACACGCTATTTGACCTGAAGTATTTATAACCATTATTTGAGTCAAAGTAAGCCAAAGTTTAGTTTAGTTGTTGGATCACCATCACTGCACGTTGAACAACTTAGTCCATAAGTGTTCGATCTCTCCCTCAGTATGTCCCTCAGCGTGTGGTGATGACACCAGTTCATTGTTGGTTTACTATTCTTCTTTGTCTGCCAGCATAGCGATCTTGTCAAGCTACACCACACTTAACTTTGAGTTCTTGCAGTCTGGTTAGAGTTGTAGATTCACCGCTATTACGTAAATCATGTACACGTAATAAGCCAAAGAATAATGCCTTTCATCAGTCAAGCCATTAACTCATAGTTTTTCAGTCCAACACAAAAAAACTGCAAGTTCACTAACACTATTTAATGTGCTATGTGTTTATAGTCTGTACATCAATGACACAGCTTTCACAGGTATATATTTGGTTCAGATACCATATGTAGAGACCTAGCTAATTCTCAATGATTTCTGATCTCAGGGTAGATGAGATCAAGTACCTAGTCTTAATGGAGACAGAAGATAAAACGTAAAAGAACTCTTGGCAGCTAAAAAGTGAAAAGAGCAGGTTGTAAAGTCACTGCCTGTGGAAAACTTTAGGTATTAAAATGTTAAATTTAATTCTCATCAAATCTACCATCATGAAACAATAAGGATAGCAAACTCGAACAAAGAAGAGCATTACTAAAAATCAGATGTGCTGGGAATATAGGCGTAGATATTATAGTTTTGATGTAAACATAGCACACCACACTTTCACTCAAATAAAAAAAATATCATCACAAATAGATGTTTATAAGTGCTTATATGAGATCTAACAAAGTAGAAGTTTCAGTGGCTTGCTAAATAAATACTCCTTTATTCGATCATATGAAATATTGTTTACATTTTCAATGTTGTTTCTTGTACAAATAGCTTGTCCTGAACAGAACGTTACTACCCTAACAGTCCTTCAGAATTTCTCTCTCATAGGCCACATATCCCGCCTCTGTAGCCATCATGCTCAAACCATCAGTTATATCCTTAATCCATTTTCTAAGTGGTCTTCCTCTTCGCCAGAATGTCTCCTTCCATGATGGTCTTCTCCAACCCTTTGTGTCTCTTTATATGTCCAAAATAAGTCAATTTCCTCATTTTTATTTTTAGCATCAGGAAGTTATCTTTGATTTTTTTTCTGGATAGCTCTATTTAATGTTAATCACATATAGATGTTAATCACATAGTAAAAACATACAGCCTTAGCACAGTAAATACAAAGACCTACTCCAATGAAGTAATAGAGTAGTTACTTTCAGCAAATTGTAGAAGTAACAAATCAAGTAGACTCTACTATTACACCTTGAGTTTTAATGAAATGTTTGTGAACAGATAAAATCACAGAACACTAGACTGCTAATCTAAGAGAGTACTAGACATCAAGTAATTTATAACAGGTGTATGCAAATTTACAAAGGTCAAGATCTCAAATTTGGTTAAAGTTTGACATTGAACAAGTAAAAGAAATAGTTCAGCCTATTTAACAAGAGGACAAGTTAAGAGATAACAATTTCAACATGACAATATGTCTGTACTGTGGTCTACTTGTTACTTAATACAATTAAACACGATTGCATAACCTTCACTAATAGACATACGTTTGACAATGTCATCGAAAAATTACTAACAATATCATAGAAGCACAGCTAGTACTTTTATTTGATACATGTGCAGACCTAGATAAGAATCAAAACTAAGTAAAGTCCTAGCTTACATCCTTACATCTGTGTCTCTTATGCAGTGAATTTAATACATGACACATCATCAGCTCACCAGGTTTTTAGATTTGATTGATGACTGAAAAAATTAGGCTGGCATGGACTTCTTACATTCTTCAGCCTCCTTACTATTAAAATTGATACAAATGAAGTGACAGTCTGTATGTTTAGATTAAAATCAGAGACAGTGGTTTGAATAAATACAAATTAATTGTATGCTGTTGCCCAAAACAGTAGAGTTTAAGTTTGTTAAAAGTCTATACTTGCTTGATCGCCCATGTGTTGCCAAAGTGTAAGTAAAGTATAGTAACACTGCAATTTACAAGGCATGTTTATAAGAGGTGACTAAAGTAGGGTTTGAGTTGTGGCTGGCTACCCTATGCGATAAACAGCTTTAGTTACAAAATCCAAACCAACCATGAACTTTGCATGTTTTGGTTGAAGGCCATGCCCCCCTTCCTCCCTGAAATTAAAAGGGGCACAATAGAGAGAGAGATACTTCCTAGGTACAGTGTAAGCACTGTATACCTCAGCTAGCACAATGATGTAATTTCACTTAATGACTCAAACCACAAAATGTGGTATATAATTGGTTATTTTACAGAGCAAAAGAAAAGAAGCTTGAACTAAATAATGACTTTTTAAAACTGTTTTCTTTAAGAAAACATGTTACATGGATAGTAACTTTGCCATGTTTCATGTTTGTTTATAAATAAAGTGGTGCCTTAAAATCAACGACTCATGTACTGTGGTTGATGGGTACGTCCTGTCAAGGATATGCCATGATTTTCATTTCATAAATAAAATAATAAACTTGATGAGGTTTCATACAAGTCACTTTAATGCATTAGAATAGTCAGCTTACACAACTTACTGCATCACTGCACCGCCTACTTAACTTTAAGTTTATCTTCAAGAAAAAATCATATCTTAAACCCAGATATATCTCAGTTAACTCAAAAATCTGGTGGATTATAACAGATGATAATACTCTATGAAAAATTGTCATTTCATCACATGTAAAGTTACCTAGCTGTGAAGTACTACATTACATATCTTCTTAGCATTCAGTAAGCTAGTGTGTGTGTGTGAAGTGTTAAAAGACCTACTTACCATTCAGTAATTTAGTATTTGTGTGAAGTATTAGAGACCTACCTAGCATTCAACGAGATAGCTACCCTTTTTCAGCTGTTGACTGGAATGTACCTATGTTAGTTAGAAAGTGAACTTGGTCTGTATGGATACGTGAAGAAAGTGACCAACCAACTTGACTAAGACTTCCTCTCGCTCTCTCTCTCTCTCGCATGTGACACCACACACCACTGGCGCTGAGGGCAGCAACAAACGCATACCATTCTTCTCTGTTCTTGGCTGTCCTCTGTGTTACAGCTGTCTTTCATTTCTTTCAGTTCTTGTTCTACTGTTCTCATCCAGTTCGTTTTGATTTGACTGTGACAGCGTTACATTATATTGATCAGTAGTAAAAAAAAAAGAAAAACTCAAAACCCAAATTTGTGAATGAATGCATTATTTGATGTCTGCTAAAATGGAAAGATGAATGACACCTTTAAAACAATATTATTGATAGTGGCTTTGAGCTTGAGGAGAGCATATATACGTTACCAATCCTGCATCAGAAAAGTACGGTTCTATTTCTGCCAAATATATGTCTTTATAAAAATGAGTAATGCAGGTGAGAATAAGAAACGAGTTTATAGTTCATATGCTAGATCCCCCTACGACCCTAACGGTTTATGGGCTTTATGATCGGGAAAAATGCTAGATCGGGAAAAAACATATTCGGTTTTCAATCATAATGTACTGAACTACATTAGTCATTATCTGCAGAACGGGGAGGAAGAATGAATGTATTGTAGAACGTAAGGAATTTTTGACAAGTACTTATCCATTGTTTGCAATATAAAAGGACACGTGATATTTACATTACACGCACTGCCTTCTAGTCTACATCAACATCATGATCAACAACATCATCTGTTATATTTATTGTTGCCACTAGAGTAAAATTGAAGTATGTAAAACACACACACATATGTACCTGTTTTGAGAAAGTTCTCGTAACCTACTGTAAGCTTAATAATATGGGTCGATATGCCACGCGAGAGTTAGGCTGTCCGCTTTCCAGTACACATATACGATAGATAAACTAGATGTCTGATGCTATGCGCGTGTTTGCAAAATGCTGTGGTTTATTATTTTATGATGCAACTTTGCAACGTTTACGTTGGTTGGAACAACAGTTCAAGTTGTTGGCCGCATATCGAGTTATATTGTTTCTCATTTGTACTGTATTTCTCGTTCTATCGGGGAAAAATAGACACGTGAGACAGCATTGTCATTTAATTTGAAACTTGAATGCTGTATTATAGTCTTCATGTAACATGTCTTTCGCAGAACATCACATCATGACCAGGTCTACAATGTGTGTTTTGCGACTGGTTCTTCATCCAGCAGAGTTGTGGTAGGTTAGTCTCTTTCAGGAAAGGTGAAAATTAGTAGCTTGCTGATGACCCGTAGAACATAAGACAACCCCACTTTCCATTGGTGCAGACCGGGAATTTCTTTTTGCAGACGATCAGGCAATCATATCAACAACAGAAGAACAGCTACAACAACACATCAACAGACTCCAGTTAGCATGTAACGAATACAACATGAGAATTAACATCGACAAAACAGAAGTAATGACATTCGCCAGAGAGGAAAACACTACCAACATCTCCATCGATAATCACCTACTAAATCAAGTAAAAGATTTCACATACCTGGGGAGCTTTTTTTCAGCAAATGGAAGAATAACTAATGAAATTCAACACAGATGCAACAAAGCAAATCAAATGATAGGGCAAATGGCGCCAATTTTAAGATGCAAACACGTCACCATGAACACAAAAAGAGCAATGTTCAACACAATCTTTCTCCCACATTATGTTACCAGTGCCAAACCTGGACGCTGACAACAAACGATAGAAGAAAACTAGTCACAACAGAGATGAAGTGTCTACGCAGAATGCTGTGTGTAACAAGAAGAGACCGGTTGAGAAATGAAGACATCAGGAAAAAAGTGGTACAACATCAGTACTAGACTTCATCAAGAAACAACAAATTAAATGGTTCGGTCACGTAAGCAGATTACCATCAGACAGTGCACCACAAAGAGCAATGCTGCTCCGATACAATGGGTACAAAGCAAAAGGCCGGCCACGCAAAAGATGGACCTTATAGATAACAGAGACGACGAAAGAGACTATCTACGAAGCGCATACTAGGCCCGTTTTAGAAATCTCTTCCTGACCTGACGCTGTGAGGCATACAGGATTCGAGAAAGAAAGAAAGAAAGAAAGACCGGGAAACTGACCGTGAGGTCCAAGGTTAACGGAACTCTAGCTCGCCCAGGGAAATGGACTCCCCTAGGTCAGGTGGGTATTTTCCTCGACTTAGCTAGGCAACCCGAATAACAAGCATGCAGAAAGCGGGTTGGCGGGTCTGTATGCGCCTAACTTGCACAACGATATACGCTCTAAGACTGAAATCGCATACATACCACTAAGAGTGGTTTAACAAGTGGTAGATATAGAACAAACAAAGAAGAAGGTTACAGTCGGCCCGAAATGCTCCCGATCTAGAGCCAATTCTTTCATCTCTTGCCCTATTGCTACCCTCGTCATGGTCGTCCCCTGTTTCGTCTTCCAGGAACTAAGACCTCAATTATTACTATATTTAAGCGACTTGAACGTTTAATGTGACTCCACTATTTCAGTTTCCGATATATAATATTGTTTATGAGCTAATGTTCAGATTTTTTTAAAAGGAATTATAGTTGTGGCACGTTCATAAATTCGTACCCCACAACTTCTTGCGATTTCTCTATAACTTATTGCAAGTAAGTTATATTTATGAACGCAGTCTTATGTTTTTCATAACTATGAGGAAAAATAATAAGAGAGGTCAGCGACACAACACACCAGCTCGATGTTGATTAATTAATCTTTTTTGCGTATTTGATTTGTCATTCTTTTCGGTATGTACCAATATTGACAGCCATCTCTCTCAATTTCTACAGCGACTGGGATTCACAACCCTGAAACTCCTCTGTTTGTAAAGACTCTCAATGCGTTAAGAATGTCATTTCCGTCCATTGCAGCTCCCTCTGAAAGTGTAGCCATGCCAGCCAATTTATCAGCTCATTCATTAGCCCTTCGTGCCCAGGGACAAAAAATGAAGGTGGTTTCTTTAATCCCTGTTTATACCAGTACCTCCACCCAGTTATTCTCGCCATTCCTGTTTCGACATTACGAATCATACTCATGGAGTCACTGAGTATGAAAACACGAGAGTAGTTTTGAGATGTCATCCACGTCACCGCCTCTGTAACCGCCCGCACCTCCATTGTCAAACTCCTTGTGGTTGTCGCGTAGGCCTCATTGGTCTTTCTTATTTTTCCCCCTGAGCGTGCTGAAAAAGCCGACGCACAGCGTTGTTGACGAATGACTGAACCATCGGTGTAAATAACTACATATGTTTCGTTGACATTGTCATTCAAGAAGACCTCAACTTCCGTTAATTAGAGATGGATTATTTTGTTCACGGTTTCTTAGTGGACTAGGGCAAAAGCTATTATAGAGTAAAAACGCCACTTAGTGTGGCTCCTGGTCCACAAGGAGTTAATTGATGTAATAAATGGGAGAGCAGTCTGAAATTGAGGTGGCACAGTATAATCCATTCCTCTCCTGTTTAAATTCTGGAGGGTTCGCATATGTTCCCAAGAGTACCTTCCAGCTGACTCAGCCATGATCTGCAGTCTATGCCCTTTCTCCTTAATGAGTTCTTCATCGAGATGATGTTCCTAGTTTGTGTTGCGTTTGCTTCTGGATCGAAGAAAACAAAATTCCGACTGTATCCTACCAGGGTGGAAGGAAACATTCAGCGTCCATCCAAATTCCGCTCCAGTCAGCATGCCACTAAATTTTACAGAAGCTTATCTATTGTGTTCTGCGTAGCAATTATTCTAAAACCGCTTTCATAAGTTTCGCCTTATAAAAACCGGTGATTTTTGTTGAGGTCTTGCCAGTGGTATTAAGAGTAGTGAATCCATTCTTCCCTGATCCTCGCTCACTTTTAAAGCTGGTGTTGAATTCTTTACTAAGCTCATTCATGTCAGTGTCTGATATCCTGCTTATGTCACTGTATTGGATACCATCGGGGCCGATACGGTATTGTGTGATCTCTTAAGCATTACATGGATTTCCTCGCTTGTAAATTCAAGCTCGTTCCACTCCGTGGCGTCACATTGATCAGATAACAACGAAATTATATAGAGTCTTGCTTCTCTATCATGTTGATTAGTCTGTTGAATGTGATGTTCGAGAAAGACCATCTCTTTATCATCGTCGTTTCCGCCATAGATCGTGATCTTGAAATCTGTATACACTTTTTCCGCCACATTAGATCGTGATCTTGAAAATCTGGTATACACTTTTTCTTGAGAGAATCTGGTATGAGCCTTTACCTCTTCTTCGAACGCTCCATATCGACCGCTTGCTAACCACTCTGTGTGTTTTGTATGTGATCTGAGCCTAAGAGCAATTGTACGTTGTGCCAGTTATGAGCATACAAATAGGCAAGCACATCCGATTTCTGCAATGTTTTTATTTACTAGGGTAGCTTCCTTAGGTCCTACAATAGTCGCCTCTTACGACATGCCTTGTAGGTTGCAGTGGTACTATTCTTTGCTTCCCTTGCGGGCCCCAGCAACACATGGGCGGATCCTTTACTAATACTTGTTTGGAATGCCTTCTCTTGCTGTTTTATTTATGGACTGTGGCGTAGTGGCTAGGTGCTCGTCTCTCGTGCCAAAAGTACCAGGTTCGCTTCCTCGTGGAGTCATCTGGATATTTTTCCAGAGATCCCTGATTTCAGTGTAGGTGAGATCGAGTTCCTAGTTCTATTGGAGACGGACGATAAAATGTAGGTCCGTGTTCAATTTGAGCACGTAAAAGAACCCTTGGTAGTTCAAAACGAGAAGAGCAGGCTGGAAAGAGAAGAGCAGGCTGGAAAGAGAAGAGCAGGCAACATTCATTAGAAAAGATTAAAAATAAAATTCCTACAAAAATATCTTCACTATCTTCAAAATTACACCGAGGACCCTCGCCGGTGATACGGAGTTCGTGCACTGCATCTGAGATCTTCCTGTGTAACAAAGAGATCGGAGCACACATGGTTACTCACCGAAATGCAATGATGATGGCTCTATCAATCAATCAATCAAACTTTGGAATGCCCAATGTGCCATGAAGTCGATCGCGTGTCAGCAAAAACGGCGTAAGCCTTTTTGTCGTTACTGCTAAAAAAGAATTTTCACCCTGTTGTTGTGTTTAGAGAGACTTTTCAATCGAATAAATCCAAGCTTAGGGTGTGTCGGTGACGTCTGTGGCTTAGGGATAGGGACTCTGTCTATTAACCCCGACGTTCTGAGTTCGAATCACGCTGTGGACAATTTGGTTGCAAATTGTTTCGCGTGGATTTTACAAAAGGACGATGGCATCACCCGTTCGGTAAGCAATGGCAAACTACTGAACGGAATAATGCCTAGAAAAATCACAAACAGCGTTAAAAAGCTGTGGTTGATTCGCAAAGTCCTGTAAAGGATATGCAATTAACTTTTAGGGTGTGTCAACGTGCCGATGAGCTGTATGACTGCGGTGTAGGAAGTCTAACGTAGAAATATAATTTCCGCCTGGATATCGTGCGTATAGGTGGGAATCCTTCGTAGTTTACCAAAAGCGCTTCACAGCCAGAATGAGGCTAGACACTATACATGTGTGTCAGAGCACGCTCTATTCGGAGACACGATCACAAGGTGTGATGTGTAGAAGGGAAAATGCGGTTGCCTCGAAAAGTATGTTGGAGTGTGAGCGACTGGGGGAAAAAAGTAGGCATGGAATGAAATAAACAAGAATAGTAATTACAAAATTAAAACTAGTTTTACAAAGTTTGTTTTACATATGTTTTAAAAAAGTAAGACCATAGATTTAACGAGGTTTTTATCAAGGATGGGACAAGCAGAAAGAAGATAGCTAACTGAATATGTGAAATAATAATAATTCCTCTCCTACCGTTATTTTTTTTTTAAATTTTTTTTTCCCGATCCAGAAGCACTTGAGCTTTCAGCTCTTCGGCTCAGTGCCATGGACATCGTAACCCTTCGGTTCGGTGCCACGAACACCGTGAATCTGGGGAATCTGTGGCTTTTTCTGCCTGCCCACGGAATTGAACCCGTACACACAGAGGGCTAGTCACCCACAGTCAACGCGCTACGAACACGCTGGGCACAAATGATGACTGCCTCTTTCGTATATTGATGATAAGCTTTCTCTGTGTCTTGATCTCATTCAACACTTCAACATTAGTCATTTTAGCAGTCCATGGATTCTCATCATTCTTCTGTAAAACCACATCTCTGTGGCCCTCAGAATTTTTCGATCTGTGTGTTCCTTCCTTTCCTTTGCGTTCCCGGCCTAGCCTGATGGACCAACTTCTATCATGAATTTAACTGTTGTTTTTGGGACTCCGTTCCTCCGTACAGCTTTTCGCGAAGCTCTGTGTGTTGTGCAGTACTCTTTTCGTATACCTGCTAAACGTGGACAGTCTTGCAAGACGTGTTCTGCCGTCATGTCTGCCATATTGCATGGGCACAGGCTAGTTGTGCCAATTTTAAATTTATGGAACATGTGGGCTCTGAGCTTGTTGTGGCCGGTACGGAGGCGAAATATGGTAACTTGTTCACAGCGCGAGAGACCATAGTAACCGTCACTGTCTGTGTACTGCGGGTGGTCTTTTGCCCACTTGCTTCGATAGTGCGAACCGATGGTTGTTTTGACTTCCTCATAGCTGATCTCGAGATCAGTCTGGGGTAGTCGCCCGCCCTCTTTGGCTAGCTTGTCGGCCGCTTCGTTTCCCTTAATGTTGCAGTGTGACGGTATCCACTGGATGACAGTGCGTTTGAGTGAACTCGTTAGTTCAGCGAGGGACGTTTTGAGCTCATTCATCTCAGTTTGCCGACGCATTTGAGTGCCGTGATGACCGATAGAGCATCGGTGAATATCACGACCTTGTTGCGTGTAGTGTTTCTTCTCTCCAAGATCATTTCGGCCGCCTTTTTGATTGCCTCTGCCTCAGCTCGGTAGTTATTCGAGTATTTGCCAGTTGCAATCGCTTTCTTGACCGTGACTTTCTTGGAGATTTTCAGCACTATTCCTCCTCCGCCGTCGCTTATTGCGTTATTTGCCGATCCGTCCGTATAGACGTGCGTCCACTCATTTTCAGGGTACTCTGATTCTATGTGCTCTTCTGCTGCAGTTTTTCTGTCGAGGTTCGTTTGGTCCCTTTTACTCATTATGCCTGGGATTGATTCCCTTAGTTCTGGCATTTTGTTTTCCACTTGTCGATTGCCGGGATTGGTTTGGCTGTGCATTTGGACAAGACTGGGTGGTCTGTGGTCAGTGCGTTAGAGATTCTAACGAAGTTAGATCTCTGTATTCTCCACTTTCCGGATTGAAACATTCTTTCATGCATTGGATGCGATTGGAGCCGTTTGAGTTTTTCGCAAGTACTACTACTTTCTTGTCCCTTCGGTCAGTCATTGGTTGGATGCCTGTGATGGTCTCCATCGCCTTGATGGGCGTGGACTTTAGGGCTCCAGTGATAATGCGTAGGGCCCGGTTTTGACTGCTGCTCACTTTTGCGAATTGCTTGTTCGATGCATTGCTCCACGCTGCCATACCGTACTCTAGGACCGGTCGCACTCTACCAGAGTAAAGTGTCTTGAGAATTCTGCTGTTTGCTCCCCATGTGGAACCTGCGAGTTTACGCATCATTGTTAGCCTGTGTCTCGCTTTTGCCGTAGCATTCTCGATCTGGGTGCACCAAGTCAGCTTTCTGTCGAGTGTGACTCCTAGGTACGTTGGGGTTTTATTTTCTGGAAGGTTCTGCCCATTGACTTTAAGCGTTATCTTGTAATCCTTGTTATTCTGGGAGAACACAGTGTAAGTGGTCTTTGAAGGATTTATTTTCATATTCCACTTTGCTGACCACACTTCAAGGTTATTTAATGTAGCTTGCAGTCGATTTTCTGCTGTGGGCATTGACTCTTCTCTCGCCCATATTGCCAAGTCGTCGGCATACATGGCAGAGTGAACTCGTTCTGGGAGGCATGTTGCAATGTCATTTACGAAGACTAGGAAGAGAGTCGGTGAGAGCACTCCTCCTTGGGGAACTCCTTGCTCCAGTGTGGCCTTCATACTTTTGTACCCCTGAACCTGAACCCTTGCTGTTCTGCTCTCTAGGTATCTATCGAGCCAATTGTACATTCTTCCCTTTACGCCGAGGGTGAGCAGTTTTAGCCTTAATCCTTCTTTCCAGACTGTGTCAAAAGCCTTCTCCATATCTACCAAGACCGCCAGTGTCTGTTTCTTTTCTTGGAAACCGTCCTCGATTCCTTGGACAATGTAGGTTACTTGATCCTCTGTGGATCTGTATCTCCGAAAACCGCCTTGTTGTGCCATAAGCAGCCCTTTGCCCTCCAAGTGCCAGGATAAGCGTTTGTTCACCATGCGCTCCATAAGTTTGCCCGTGCAGCTTAGGAGGCTTATTGGTCTGTAACTCGCTGGGTCGAGTTTATTTTTGCCTGGTTTTAGGATGGGCACCGTGATTGCTTCTTTCCATTCTTGCGGTACTATGCCTGTTCTCCACGACATGTTGAGAACGGACAGTAGAGCGACCTTTGCTCTGATTCCCAAGTTTTTAAGCATCTCCGATCTGTGTGTTCATTGTCCATGACTCGCATCCGTATGTCAGTATTGGTTCTATGTAGCACTGAATAACTCGCATTCTGATCGGGATTGACAAGGACTTGTTGCAGATAATGCTTCTTATTTTCTGGAACGATGTTTTCGCTTGTCCTATTCTGCTCTTTATTTCTGATCGACATCTGCCATCTGTTACCAGGACTCCGAGGTATTTAAATTGCTGTACTTGTCTTCGATCAGTCCCATTTACTGTGATGGTGCATTTTGGCAAAATCTGCTTTTTGATATGATCATAACTTCTGTCTTCTTAATATTCAAACTGAGTCCTTTGTTGTTACTTTTTGTCCCAACCTTATCAATTAATTTATGTAGCTCCATTTCATTTCTTGCTAGTAAGACAGTATCATCAGCGTATCTCAGGTTATTTATGATATGTCCTCCACAGCTATTCCAGGAATATCTTTTATAGACTTAAAATGCTTTCACAATACAGTGAGAACAGGTCTGGTGATAATAAGCATCCTTGTCTAACACCCTTTTTGATCTTCTGGAAAGTTACTATCTTTTTGTCTATTCTTATAGCTACTGTTTGCTGCCAATATATGTTCTGAATGACTCTTAGATCTTTGCTGTCGATGTTTAAGCTTTCTAACCCCTTGGAGGGGAGGTTTAGAACACATTGTGACAACTTGTAAAATCGAGGGTAGACGAGACAGAGGAAGACAGAGACAGAAAATTTTGGATAGCCTGACTTCATGGCACGGTAGAACGTCAACATCTGAGTTGATAGCAACCAACGACAGAGATTGTGGAGATCCATGATCGCTTACGCCAGCCGGTACGGCACCTGATGATGACCGTTAAAAGTTATATAGGGCCTGCAAGTAATTTCTCCATACTGCTCTATTCTGGACAACTCACACAATCTCTTCCATGGAATTGAGACCAATATTTCTTGCCTCTCGCAGCAAAGTTAGTTTCAGGGTCTCCATAGAGCGCCCTCTCTTTCTTGAACCCTTTGCATCCCACTTCAATGCCTGCTTTGATATTCTTTGATCATTTCTTCTCAGGGTATGTCCAACATATCTCCTTCTTCTCCCTCTTATAACAGTTGTATTACAGTTGTGTAACAGTCTCTTATTTCATCACGTCTCCAAAATTCGTCCCATTTTATGTTCATTATTTTCGCAGACATCTATTTTCAAATGCATTCAACTCGTTTTCTTTTATCTTTAGTCATTTTCCAACTTTCTGTGACATATGGTAAGATTTGATACAACATTGGAATTGAAAATATGTAATTTAGTTTTAAAACTATATAATTTGCAGTTCCATATTTTAGTTAGAATTTTAAAAGCTGAAGTTGCTTTGACAATTCATAGCATAATTTCTTTTTTAACATTTCCTGTGCAATAAAAATTGCTACTGCAATAAAAATAGGCGAACTGCACTGTTATTTTTTATCCTTTTAGATGTGAAAAAAATAAATAAAAGAAATTAAAGAGATTTGTACAAAAATTAACATGCAACATCGACTTCACGGAGCAGAGATGACTGATCTCATCAGGAGCAAAGCAAGTGAAAAATGTAGTCATTACATAAGACAAACAGAAGACAACAAATCATGTTTGTGTTGTCATGCTTAGTGGCAGATAGGAGATACATGTCTGGCTTCTTGGAAGTAGATATTTGATCATGGGAAGAAGTAATAGAAGAATGAACTGGGGGTTGATGATTGGTGAAATGTCTGAATCACATAGGAATGGAATGTGTTCAACTCTTAGTTTAGGGATACAATAACAAATAATAATTTTCCATTGCAAAATGGCTACTGTTGTTATGGAACATGATCAGGTAGAAATTATTTGGATGTTACAGGAGCCTAATGTTAGCAAGTCCTGTGCCTTTTTCACATAAAACAAATGTGATTTTGGGAAATGATGTTGATTGTGTTAAAATGATTATTGTCAACAGTTTTCATATAACTGTCATATTGTCTACAATCTCCACATATTACTTCGCATCTGGTCTTATACAAACAGCTCTTTGTTTTGTTTCTTCTTATATATTTATTGATTTGTTTCTTTTTTGAGTTCCGTAGCCTTATTCAGACCTTTAAAGTATGAACTGCCTATCACTTCAAATTTCTAGTTCAGAGTAAGCAGGAGGTAGGAGGGCCAATTTCTTTCCTCATTTGTGGGATGTTGAGTATGGGAATAAACCTACAACACTTTTGTTGCCGACTCAACAAGTGGACACTATGTATTGCACTAACCCGTACTCTAAACCCAAGTGCATCTAAATTTTGGCAGAAATGCTGTGATGATGATCCTCACTAATCACTGACTACAGATAAACATTGATTGAAAGGACACATTTTTTTTCTCTCAAAGTGGCAGAAATGTAGATTTGATATCTATCAGTAAAAACAAATCTTGATTTATATTAAAGATTCTTTATTTCAAACTGTGAGAGTAAGATTTTAAAAAATAAATTCAAATTAGCAGATAATTTTCTAAACTGTATGAACAAATACAATATCTGAACGCAGCTGATGACTTCGGAATAGTTTTGTTTACTTCTGTACTATATGTTTTTTTAATAAGTGTAAATATGTATCTATATGGTATCAATAAAAAAAAAGGTATGAATTCATCATCAAAGGACCATATTTTGTAAATTTAATTTGCACATACATGTATATAAATTCTCTATGTACACATACATCATCACTTTAATAACATAACTTCATATTCAACATTACATTGTCTACAACTATTGTATATAACTACTATATAAACATACATATCTCATATTGGGGACCCTCGGTGCTACAGAGTTCATGCACTGCTGCTGAGATCTTGCTGTGTAAGAAAGAGATCGGAGCGCACATGGTTACTCACCGAAGTGCAATGATGATGGTTGTATCACCTATGGGTCTGCCCGGAGTGCAATGACGTCAGTTTAATAACCAATAACAAACAATCAATCAATCAATCTCATATTTAACATTTCATGGTCTATAAGAACATAGGTCAGGTAAACATGTTTCTTGTTTGTTTTTTTCCCAATCCAGAAGCACTTGAGCTTTTCAGCTTGGTGCCATGGACATCGTAACCCTTCGGTTCGGTGCCACGAACACCGTAAATCTGGGAAATCTGTGGCTTTTTCTGCCATCCCGCAGAATTGAACCTGCACACACAGATGGATAGTCATCCATAGTCCAATGCGCTCGAACACGCTGGAGCAGACGGGCCCAGGTAAATATGTAGGAATTATATGCAACAAGTCATCTATATCAGTCAGAAAGAGAGTTCTTGAGTGCTACATAGAGCAAGTACTGACATATGGTTGTGAGTTAGGGACAATACGTAAACGGTAAAATATCTGGATGCCATAGAGATGTGCAGCTATGGAAGAATGCTGAGAATCAAATGGACTGCTAAAATTACAAAATTTTGATGTAGAGAAAGAGGTCAAGGCACAGCAAACTCATTATCAACATAAGAAAGAAAGAAAGAATCATTTTTTCCTGCATATAATAATAGAGGCATATTTAGATCTATCAGTACCAAATCTAGACACTGACATCAAATGATAGAAGAAAACTAGTCACGGCAAAGATGAAGTGTCTACGCAGAATGCTAGGAGTAACAAGAAGAGACTGGTTTAGAAATGAAGACTTCTAGAAAAAAGTGGGTACAACATCAGGACTGAACTTCATAAAGAAACAACAAATTAAATGGTTTGGCTACATAAGCAGATTATACCAACAGACAGTGTGCATCAAATGTGACAATGCTACTCTGATACAGTGAATACAAAACAAAAGGCCAGCCACGGAAAAGGTGGATATCAGAGATAACAGAGTCGACGACAGACACTGTTTATGGACGCACACAAAGCCCATTATAGAAATCTCTTCTTATCCTGACACTGTGAGACAAAACAAGATTAGAGAGAAGAAAGAAGTGACAAAAAGCACTTCATTGTAGGAGGGAAAGCCATGAAACAGAGAGAAATAGTTCTAGACTGTCTAACTTCATGGCACATCAGAACTGATAGGCATTACTCAGGACAGATGTTTGTGCAGATACACAAGTCAGTGTGACTTGTGGTGTTGATTATTCAATATTTTATGGTGTTATGAAACTATAACATAATTATACACACTAATACAACAAATGAAGCATCATTAAATATTTTCATCTATTTTTTTAACATATAAGATTTCTCTAAAAGTTATGAATTATGTGTATATTTGGTGGATGTTGTAATAATATTCTTGAAATTTATAACAAAATTAGTGACAAAATCAAATGTTTTCAGTTTATATCCACGACTAAATAATTTAATTCAAATTTGAAATAAAAATGATGGAACAGGAGATGTGTTGTATAGAATTTTCCACATACTTAATTGGTTATTGATTGCTACAATTGAGATTTGTGTTACTGTTTGCCCAGTTTTTATCTGCAAGTTTTACTTTCTTCATGTTCAGTATGGAAATTAGTTGAAAAGCACATGCAAGGACAAAACAGGCAGTTGTTGATTTGTTGTGACTGATGAAATTATGTTCATGATGAAATCATTTTTCAAATCAACATTACAATTGTTGGTAACTTAAAATATTGATAGGTCTAAGAGATTTCTAAAATTACATCACCAACAAATATTATAATGTTAATTTTAACAGCCAGTTTTATACTGCTGAAACTAATAAATAATCAAAGACAACTATCCATTATGAGGAACATACACTGAATATACATACAGAAAATATTATGTCTAGTATATTGCTGGTATACAATTTTTTTTTATTGTGTTAATGGCATAGTAAAATTATATCCACTTTTAAAAAAATGCTAAATGTAACAGATCCAACTGAAAATTTTAGTTCCTTACTTTCACTTGCTTGTTATATTGTCTATATTTACAATGTTGTCTCTTGTATAAACCTCACCGTCTTTTGTAGTTCACACAGATGTCAGTGTAGTTTTATTTCCATTGTTGTTTCACTGGGCCAGTGAATTTGCCTTGTCATATTCAAGGTAATATTGAAGTATGTGCTCTGCAGTCTGGGGTGCCTGTTCATATGTACACATGCTGAATTTTCAATCTTGAATTTTGTATGCATGTGGCTTTGGAGTTGATTGTATCCTGTTCTAAGAAGCTGAATGATAACTTGTTCTAATTTGTTCATAGTTTGATAGTCATCTAATGTTACTATTGGTGACTTTTTGATTGATTTTATTTTCTATTTCTTCTCAAGATATGCAATTAGTACATTTGGTTACTGATCTGCAGTAAGTTCCTTCACCAGTCAATCTGCTGCCTTGTTTCCTGGTATTTCCCAGTAAAACAGTATCCATTGCTACCTTGCTCTGGTTGCAAAATTCAGGTTGTAGATCTGGTGGTTTTCTTAAATGGAGTACTGATCATATATTTGTTAAAAAAAACACAGGGTGTGGACCAAGATTGGTGTCTATTTTTTCAACTGCTATCTTGATTGCCTGTATGTCTGCATCATAGTTATAACATAAGTTTCCCAGTGGCACTCTGATTGCATCCCTAACATTGATTAGGTCACAATTATTTGATGCTGTATCACCAATTGGAAAATACCTGGTCAATTACATACATATTTAAATCTTGTTATTAACGACTGACTTATTATTTACATTTTCATAACTAAAGTCAAATTAACAACACTGAATGTTTAAGTAAGTTTGTGCGTAGTGAATCTAAATTATACATGTACAATTGAGCACCAGCTTTGTGACTAAGAAGAGGATAAGGAATACCAGCTTTGTGACTAGAAGAAGATAAGAAACAGCTTGGACTAAGAAATAAGGAATATCAGCTTTGTGACTAAGAAGATAAGGAATATCAGCTTTGTGACTAAGAAGATAAGGAATACCAGCTTTGTGACTAAGAAGATAAGAATACAGCTTTGTGACTAAGAAGATAAGGAATACCAGCTTTGTGACTAAGAAGAAGATAAGGAATACCAGCTTTGTGACTAAGAAGAAGATAAGGAATACCAGCTTTGTGACTAAGAAGATAAGAATAAGTTGTGACTAAGAAGAAATGGAATACCAGCTTTGTGACTAAGAAAAAATAAGGAATACCAGCTTTGTGACTAGAAGAAAGAATAATTTGATAAGAAGATAAGAATACCAGCTTTGTGACTAAGAAGAAGATAATGGAATACCAGCTTTGTGACTAAGAAGAAGATAAGGAATACCAGCTTTGTGACTAAGAAGATAAGGAATACCAGCTTTGTGACTAAGAAGATAAGGAATACCAGCTTTGTGACTAAGAAGAAATAGGAATACCAGCTTTGTGACTAAGAAGAAGATAAGGAATATCAGCTTTGTGACTAAGAAGATAAGGAATACAGCTTTGACTAAGAAGATAGGAATACAGCAAGAAGATAAGGAATACCAGCTTTGTGACTAAGAAGAAGATAAGGGATACCAGCTTTGTGACTAAGAAGATAAGGAATACCAGCTTTGTGACTAAGAAGAAGATAAGGAATACCAGCTTTGTGACTAAGAAGAAAATATGGAATACCAGCTTTGTGACTAAGAAGAAGATAAGGAATACCAGCTTTGTGACTAAGAAGAAGATAAGGAATATCAGCTTTGTGACTAAGAAGATAAGGAATACCAGCTTTGTGACTAAGAAGAAGATAAGGAATACCAGCTTTGTGACTAAGAAAATATGGAATACCAGCTTTGTGACTAAGAAGAAGATAAGGAATACCAGCTTTGTGACTAAGAAGAAAATATGGAATACCAGCTTTGTGACTAAGAAGAAGATAAGGAATACCAGCTTTGTGTTTAAGTAGAAAATATCATGACATGACAAATAGTCAGCATTGTTTTGTATAATACCTCACAGACTGATCACAGGCCAGCACGAACAACCCACAATTATCATTTCTTGATTCCTCACTGAATAAGGAAGAATTCAATTTCAATCAGTTTTAGTCATCCATGTACAAATAATGCATGAGTCAGCTTTGACATCTCCTCTATGACCAATTATTAGACTCAGTAGAAGCAGTTCTTTAAAGCAGGGTTTTATTGTACTAAAATCTTATCACTAACCTATCTGTACAATTTACCTGCCTATTCTTCTATATATCACATCTCAAATGCATCAATTCTGTCTTCTAACTGCTTGTTCATTGTCCATGTATGGCTTGGAAACATGGACAATGAACAAGCAGTTAGAAGACAGAATTGATGCATTTGAGATGGATATATAAAAGAATAGGCAGAGTTTCAGGGACAGAAAAACAGACAAATAAACAGGTTTCAGGAAAACTAGGCATGAAGAAACAATTATTAAGAGAAATAAAATTCAGACAAGTAAAGTATTTTGGGCACATAAAAAGACATGACACCATGATAAAATATTTACTAGAGGGAAAAGTTGAGGGGAAGAGCAAGAGGAAGACCTAGATAAGTGGGAGGAAACTTTAAGAAATGGACAGGTTACAGTCTGGCAGTGTGCAACACCAAGGCGAAAGACAGAGGATGCTGGAGATTCATTGCAGCCAACCTTGATGTGGAGATGGCACCTGATGATGATAATCTGTACAAATGTGTGTCCTATTGGACAATATTTTCTTATGTTCATGAATCTTTTGTTAGGACTAAAACTCGAACCTATAGACATGGTTTAGTTTTAAAAAACTGCAATGAAAAACTGATAAAGTGTTCAGAAACAATTTCCACACTATGTTCCACTAGGATCACTGAAAGGAAATGGATATTGAAGGTCATTGTTATGAAGATAACACTAAGCAAATACTAGTTTATACAGGGGCATTATGTATAGGTGGGAGTACATTATGTCTTTTAGAACCATTTTGAGAAACTGTATATTTAGAATCAGGATGGGCAGCTACATGATGGTAGCGATCGTGGAGACCTGACACTGACTTATAGCTCTCATCATCTAATAAAACTAAAGGATTAACCTTTTCTATAGGCAACACACCATTGAAATGTATATTTATATTAACTTTTTTATTCTTGCCTTTATACTGTTCTGGGAAAGAACCTGAGAAATATGAATCTGCAGGTCCATCACTTGAGGAATCTGGTGAGTTAGGTATCTCTGTTTCACAGCCCACAGTTCCTGGTCTACTCTGTTTGGTTGGAGCAGAATGTGATCTCAGTCCTTTTGTTTTTTCAAAGCTAACATGGCTGTTTAGTGTCTGAGGTGCAGTTCTAGGGTATCTGAACAATAATCACCACCAAAAAGTACATCAGAAAAAAGCTCACACTAAAATATAATAATAAAAATCGGTTAAAATGAATTAACTGAACACATACTAATCTAAAATCGTTGCACAAAAGCTAACCAAGTACTGGGACAGTTAACACCACTGTTGTCACATAAAGAGATACCGCTAACAACTAAAGCAAATCTCATAAGAACGATTTTCTGGCCAACACTATGTTACTAGTGTCAAACATGGCCAATAACAGCAGCTAATAAGCAGAAAATCATAACGACAGAGATGAGGTGTCTTAGAAGAGCTGCAGGTGTGACAATAAGAGACAAAATTAGAAATTAAGAAATCAGAAGAAGACGTGATGTGAAACCAGTCATGCAATTCATAAAAGAACAACAGTAATGGTTTGGACACCTGACCAGAATGCCCTGGTATCACCTACCACAGAGAGCCACACAGAAAAGTATAATGAGTACAAGGCAAGAGGAAGACCACGCAAAGATGGAGCGACAGCATCAAGAACAGCCTTACGAACATGAATATCAGCTTACAAAGTGCCTTTAAAAAGCACACACAAGATCACTACGTTTCACCCCCAACACTTCTATAAAGAAGTCAATGGTGGAAGAGAAGAAGAAGAAGAGATACTAATCTAATCAGTGTTTAAATAATCATTGCAAAATTCTGTCACAAAAAATGTGTGGTTGCTTAACCTTGTGTTAACATATATTCATCATTTTCAACCAATAATTGCAGCTGACATGCCCGTGTGGTGCCGGGGCCGAAAGGGAAGTAAAGAATAGTACCACTGCGACTTACAAGGCATGTCATAAAAGGCGGCTGATGTAGGACCTAGGGAAGCTAGCTAGTAAATAAAAATCATCACAGAAATTGGATGTGCTACTTGTAGGTGCATAACTGGCACAATGTATAGTTGTTCTTAGACTCAGATCACATACAAATCACACAGAGTGGTTAACCAGTGGTCGATATGGAGCGTTCAAAGAAGAAGAAGAAGCAGCTGACAAATAATGGAAATGTTATAAAAGAAATTAAATGAAGGCCGAGCATTGCTTTGCAAAATTTAAAAGGACTAACAAACCTATGGAAGGGAACTGAGACAAGAACAAAACTCATGTTAAGAACATGTGTTTTTCACTTGGCAACATATGGTTGTGAGACATGGACCATTGACTAAGCAGCGGAGAAGATCATCAATGCCTATGAATGTAAACTTTACAAAAGAGTACTTAGAATATCATAGACAGAAAAGAGAACAAATGCTTCTGTTCTGCAACAGCTTGATATTAAAGAGATTTGGTTGTTAAAGAACATAAAAACAAAGAAATATTTCTAACATGACATCCTATGACGTCTCTAGCACTTACGACAGGAACAAATACACACCATTTTTCTCTGTTCTTGGCTGTTCTCTGTAATGTGTTACAGGTGTGATTCATTTCTTTCAGTTCTTGTTCTACTGTTCTCCTCCAGGTCATTTTGGGTCTTCCACTATTTTGTTTACCCCCTGGTGTTCATTTCAGTTTTCACGGCACAGTTAGTATCACATGCATATCACATGTCTGATCCATCTCCAGCATTTCTTTTGGATGATGGTACTCCTATTCTCTTGTTGACACTTTGCAAGCAGTTCTTGGTTAGAGATAGCATTTGGCCAGAACATGCGTAAGATCTTTCACAGACAAGTTGAATGGAAAGTTGAAAATTTGGACATATCTTGTTCTGTTATTCTCCAGCATTCTGATTTGTATAGTAAAGTTGATAGCATACAGTTGTGGTATGTATTAATCTTGGTTTTTATGCTGTATTGGGTTGATTTCCAGAACATCTTACAGGTCATGATGCATTTTGTGCCTTATTCATTCTGCTTTTAATGTCAGATCCAGCTCCTTCATGGCTGATAACACTTCCAAGATATGTGAAAGCATTTGTATTTGGAAAGATTTTATCTTCTAGTTAGACTAATAATAGCCATCCATCGCAAGCGATGATGACAACAGCCTCAGATGTGTGCTACTGCACCTCTCTGGTGTGTGCAGAGGTGACTGTAGAGTCCAATCCTAGAACACAATTCTCTACCACAGGTAAGACATGTGCGTGTTGTGTGTTCTGTCTTTTCGCACAGCTCGTTTTCTCACACGCCTCAGCGGCACGATGATTCTCAGCTATGTGAGTTTCTCTTGTGTTGTTACAGCGCTACATTTGGCGATCTTGCACCAGAGATTTCCATGACATGGTGTCTATATCGAAGCATTTCAGAGACCCTTTAACCCAACGGGACTGCAGAGCCGATATATCGGTTCAGAGCAATGTTCATGATGTCGCAGAACCGATATATCGGCTTTTGGATGTCTGTTCACGGAAATGAATGTATCTTCAGAACCTCTTTACTGAAGTTAAAAAATCTTCAGAAAGGAAAGTACATACATGTAGGTACATTACTATCTCCATTTAACAAGGATTTGAAAGAGGGAAAGCTGTGTATTATTGTGTTCAAGTCGAGACTTTTTTTTAAACGTTAATGTTTCCGACGATGTTTACAGTGTAATCTTGAGTACTGTTAGATCAAATTATAACTTGTGATAGTAATGAAGAAGATTTAATTGATGGTAATAATGACATTTGATTATTTATGAAATGTAGTATCGATAGGTGTAAGTCTAATGTAATAATTGCATCTAAAGAATGGGCGTTCCACATTCCATTTATTGAAGTGTCCGCACTAAAAAGTGAATATTATAAAAACTACTGCACCTTATTAGATGAAACTTATAGAATATGTTCGCACATGGATTATCTTCTTTTAACTGCTACTTTTGGAAACATCTATGAATATTAAGATGTAATACAAACCGGAGAGTAAAAATATTTTTTCTGATTTTTTGTTTTTTCAAAATAGTCATGCTATAATAATCTAATTTTCTGAAACGTATATCACCTGATGTAAAATATTATTATATTAATGTATTCTACATCCAATTAGCAATAATTTAATATATAATATGTCATACTTTAGAGAAACAGTACTAGAGTTATAAAGGATTAAACTAATTGACATTGAATGTTAAATTTGAATTGCAAAATAAATGCGACCAGAGGTCAAAATAATACAGGGCGAAAGGGTTAAGAGTGTCTCTAAAGCGTTTTTTCTGTCCACCTACTGAACGTCTGCCCCCTTCAAGCTTGTCATACACCAACTGTTTTGGGATGCGTTTATCAGGCATCCGAGCAATGTGAATGGCCCATCTCACTTGGGCCTTCTGTAACAGTGTGTTGACACTTGGGATCTTTGCTCTTTTGAGAACTTTGGTATCTTGAATTTTGACCTGCCAGTTTATTTTTAGTAGTCTGCATAGTGAGCTTGGTCTAGGTCTAGGTCTTGCAGGGTGGCTGTGAGAGTCCATTTAATACCTCTTGTCTTTATCTTCAGTTATTTGGGAGAAAGTATGAACATCATAAACACCCTCTGTTTCACATACGAGAAAATATAATCAGAAACATTGAATCTCTGATTGAAATAGGGATTAAATGCAAACGAGCATTGCTGTCTGCATGATAGAGAGAGAAGATATGTCAAACCAAGTCACTTGGATACAATGAGTTATAGAAACATTGAGATGCCTGCTGCATTAGAGGACAGAGCATGTATGAACTTGTCAATAGAAATATGAAAATATTGATCAAGAAAACTGAACAGAAGACAGAACATACAGACAGCTTTCATAAGTCAAGTGGTAATTCTTTCTTAGAATCATAGGTCTTCATCTTGATTCGAAAAAATTTAACACCAAAGGATTGACTTCATTGCACCGGGTTTTACCCCATATGGCTCGGTCCTCTCCGCAGAAATGGCATGCCACCTGCCGAAAGTATTGCACAAAGCACAAACTCCGTAGCTCCGGCAACAATCCTAGGGGTCTTTGGAAAAAATGCACTCGTGAACAGAAGGCTGCGGTCCAGTTCGAACCCACGACCTTCGATTCGCAAGATAAAGGGCTTAACCACTCAGCCACAGAGACCGCCGTTGAAAAAATATGTTTTAACTTTTGTATTGTCACATGATCTCAGATCTAAATATGGGAAAAAAAAGATAATTTACATTTTGCTTGTGTAGGAGAAATAAACAAAATAAAACAAAAGTAAGAAAACAATATAAAAATTAACATATTTATAGGCTAGAATATATACACTTACTGTTTTGACAACTGTTCTGTAAGTGACGGAATATACCCAGTGACAAGATCTTTAGCAGCGCTGTGTCGCCTTTTTTGAGACTCTACTTCCTGCAATATTTAATACATAAACGTATGTACACACACACACACATACACATATATATATATTTATATATATATATATGAGATTTTGAAAAAAAAAACTAATAGGTTTTCACAAAGTTTACATTTAGACTGTAAAGGAATGACCTTTATGTTTAAACTAAAAGGACAAAGATATTCAATAAAAGTATCTCTAGAAAGCTCAGCACTTAAAAAGTTAGTATGTTATAATTTTTTAATGTTAATGTTATACATGTTAATTTCTTTCAGAGACAGAAGAAATGGTAAATGGATTCATTTTTGTTTTGTTTTTGTTCTAAAACAAAATTGAAGCTTTTGAAACAAGGTGTTACAGAAAAATTCTTAAAACATCCTGGACAGAGAAGATAAAAAACATGGAGATCCTACAAGACCTGCATATCGAGGAGCATCGGCTCATAAATAACATATTGTCCTGGAATATGAAATACTTTGGCCACGTTGAAAGTCACAGTGGTTTGGAGAGAGGGGTAATGGAAGGCATGATTCCTGCAGTATGAGGCAGGAGATGATTAAGACGAAGGTGGCAGCAGGACATCAAAGAAACCTTGAACATGATGCTAAAGGAGGCAGAAGAACTTGCTAGAGTTACAGTTTTTCAGCCAGGCTGTGATGAAAGCGATGTTCCGCAAGGGACATGCTATTACTTGAAAACTGGCATAAAGATAACTTATGATAATGAGGAATCTTTATAAAATTTTACTCAGAGTGAATAAAATAGCACAATTATAAAGTGCATGCAACTTATGCTATAAAGCACAGTTTTAAAAGTTTATATGTCACAACAAAAGCTCACAAATGACATAGCGAAGCAATACAACATTTTCAGTGAATGTAGAGCATAAAATGTGTTGATAATGCAACTTATTTCAAACCATGATCTTTCATGAGATATCAGTTCTTGAAGTTTGTATAGTTACAGAACACAGGATTCAAATTAAATTTGAGTTACAGCTAGCAGCAAAAGTATTTAAAACATATAGTTCCAGAGAAAACTTACAAAATCTCAGCAAATCACAGTTAACAACCAAAAAAAAACCTAAGATTGTAATTTCTGCAATGCTCTTAAGTTTAAAAGAGAATGGCAGGTCTTTGGATATTATGTCTTTGCTGCACAATTATCTGGCAATGTGGTGTGTAGATAAAATTCCTGAGTTAACATTTTAACATTTTTGATAACATTTTAAAATACATACCAAAAAAATATCCAGACGAGGTCAGTTACTGAAGTTTGTATTTTGGGAATAATGAGTCAGCTCTGATGGTTTTATATTTGACTAATCAAATCTGACACCAAGCTACAGTATAAATTAATAGATGTGGTACTATATAGTGGGGTTTTCTGTTAGTAAAATCTTATCAGTAGCCTATCTGTACTAATCTGAATCCTATTGGACAATGTGCAAACACTCTGTGGTTAGAAGGAAGCCAGAATGATACTGACTAGATCAGAAAATAGTTCATAAGTTCATAGTTCATAAGTATGGTTCCAACTTCACTGCAACGGGTCACCCATAATTGCTCCGTTCCTGTGCCAATGAAAATCACACGAAATGCTAACAACTGTGAAATGTTTCCTGTGTGAACTAATTCCAGAATGAAACAGTCGCGTCGCCACAAAAGAAACCGGCACCGCATAAAATGCATATGGCCGTCGCTAATGTAGCAACACAAAACTGTTCATCACTTGAATTGCAATTCTTGTCGAAGGGAACATCAATCATGAAAAAATCCAGTTTTCTGCACTCGCAATATAACTGCATACGGCAGACTGAGCTTGTTCTTCATAACCGCTGTCCGCCATTTTCTGAATACACAACAAACGCACGGTTGACACAGCAAAAAGCATTCCATGTAAAAGTCATAGCTCACAGCGTTGCTCACGCACTAACTCAGTAGCTCGGCAAACGGAACCGGAAAATACCCGACCAAACATGGCGAAAATGCGCTAGCAAAGTCGTGTTCAGAATCAAACAGTTCTGACTCTGAATGGCCATCCCGCATTCCGCCATTGCTGGCCCTACTACATCAGATCAGAGAATAGAGAACCAAAATGTGCAGCATTCTGATGATTGACACCCGTTATAAAAGTAAAGTGACTTAGGACATAATGATTCTCTTGCCTTGAATATTTGGATACATGCCTATAGTATAGTAGAACTATGTAGAGAACTATGGTGGCAAGGAATGAGCACAGTGAATCCTGCATTGGCTGCTGTATCATAGAGACCCAGAATGCTAGAGCAGTTCAGTTCTGACTCTCGTCCAGTGTAGATAGAAAATTTATGGACACTCTAGTTCTTCAATGCTATGCACACTTCATGGCATAAGGCCAAAAGCTCAAGTTCCGCTGGATCACTGAAGAAGAAGATGTACATCACTTTAAGAGTACAATGGAAATGAAAGTCATCTTCTTCTTCTTTGCGTTCGTTCTTACGACCAATTTTAATCACTCTTTGTGATTTGTTTGATCTTTGCCAAGAACGTGTATACGTTGCACATTGGTTTGGTAGGACCCTAAACGCATAGACTTCTATATGTTTAGGACACATGCATCCGATTTCAGCCGAACCTCCTTAGTCGCCTCTTACAACATGCATGGCAAGTAACAGTGGTTCTATTCTTTACACCCCAAATTTGGGCCCAGGTAACCACTCGGGGAAAGTCATCTAAAATCACACAAAATAATGCAAGCTTGAAAAAAATATTATTTTACATACCAAGTGTTCATACATATATTCAACATTCATAACACAAAGCTGGTTAGCTTCATGAATTAACAAAGATATTTGCACTGAGATGGACACCATAGGTAAAGAAAAACATGAAAGACACAAAATGACCTGGATTAGGACGGTAGAACAAGAACTGAAAGAAATTAATCATAACTGGAAAACAATACAGGAGACAGCCAAGAATAGAGAAGAATGGTGTGCATTTGTTGCTGGGCAAGGACAGCATAGGCTAGAGAGAGATTAGCAAAGATATAAATTCCCTAAACATCGACTTTCCTTGGAGATAAAAGCACTGACGCTCAGTTATTCCTGTCAAACTCCGAGAAATTGTTTATTCTGACAGATCAGATTGTTTGATTGATTAATTGATTGATAGGACAATCCTCATTGCACCTTGATGAATAGATATCTGAGAACCTATCTCTTTCTTAACAGAAAAATCTTTCCAGCTGTGCACAAACATCATCATGCATTTGACATTTTGCTAGATTATCATAAGTTAGAGTTTGAGTTGTATTGCCTACCACAGAGAGCCACACAGAAAAAGTATAATGAGTACAAAGCAAGAGGAAGACCACACAAAAGATGGAGCGATGGCATCAAGAACAGCCTTACGAACATGAATATCAGCTTACAAAGTGCCTTAAAACAAGCACACACAAGGTCACTATGTTTCACCCCAACACTTCTATAAAGAAGTAAATGGTGGAAGAGAAGCACACACAAGATCACTATGTTTCACCCCAACACTTCTATAAAGAAGTAAATGGTGGAAGAGAAGACAAGCACACACAAGATCACTATGTTTCACCCCCAACACTTCTATAAAGAAGTAAATGGTGGAAGAGAAGACAAGCACACACAAGATCACTATGTTTCACCCCCAACACTTCTATAAAGAAGTAAATGGTGGAAGAGAAGAAGAAGAGAGTTTGAGGAATATCAAGAGACAGATGGATCGCTAATGTTTCCATGATGGCAGGACAATGAACAAGCAGTTAGAAGACAGAATTGATGCATTTGAGATGTGGATATATAGAAGAATAGGCAGAGTTTCATGGACAGAAAAAAAGACAAATAAACAAGTTTTAGGAAAACTAGGCATGAAGAAACAATTATTAAGAGAAATAAAATTCAGACAAGTAAAGTATTTTGGGCACATAAAAGACATGACACCATGATAAAACATTTACTAGAAGGGAAAGTTGAGGGGGAAGAGCAAGACCGAGAGATAAGTGGGAGAGAAACTTTAAGAAATGGACAGGTTACAGTCTGGCAGTGTGCAACACCAAGGCGAAAGACAGAGGATGCTGGAGATTCATTGCAGCCAACCTTCGATGTGGAGACGGCACCTGATGATGATTTCCTCTCATACCATAATACTTTACATAGGGCCTGCAAGAAATTTCTTCATGTCACTATATACTGATCAACTTGTTCAATCTCTTCTATGGAACCGAGTCTGACATTTCCCACCTCTCTCAGCAAAGTTTGTATCATGGTTTCCCTAGTGAGTCCTTTCTTTCTTTAACCATTTGTCTCCCACTTCAATGTCTGCTTTGTGATTCTTTGATAATTTCTCCTCAGAGTATGCCCAACATATCTCCATGTTCTCTTTTTTATAGCAGTTGTTACTAATGGTTGACCAATAATTTGTCCGGTTTCATCGCCTCCCCTGAATTAATTCCATTTTTGTTCATTATTTTTCGCAGACGTCTATTTTAAATGCATTCAACATACATATGAGGCGTGTTCAAATGAAAACGGGACTTGTGGATTTATTTTAAAAGTATCATACGCAAATTAACAGTTTCAACGGAATTAAACAAAGCAACCACTTGTGAATAAGAATGCACCTGGGTTCATCAGAAAAAATCTCCGTATGCATTTAGGCAAGCATCCCACTGTTTAGGTAGACGTCGAATGCCGTCCAAGAAAAAGGTGCGTGGCTGCAAACTGAACCATGTGGTCACCGCTGTTTTCACGTCTGCGTCGCTGTTGAATCGCTGTCCCTTTAGTGCTTTCTTCAACGGTCAGAACAAATGGAAATCACACGGGACAAATCGGGACTATAGGCTGGGTGATGAAGAACTTCCAAATTCTTCTTTGCCAATGTTTCCTGCACAATTTTTGCGACGTGCGGACGAGCGTTCGTGAGAGAATCACACTTGAGAAAGCTGCCTGTCGCTTAGCTTGATGGCCTTATGCGCTTGTCTAAAGTGTCTTTATAATGGCGCATTGATGTTGACACAGGTTCCTAAAATCGCCAACAAAGCCCTTCATGGTCAAAATGCGGTCACCATAACCTTCCCATCAGAAACCTGTGTCTTGAATTTTTGGGGTTTTGGTGAACCTGGATGTTTCCATTGCATGCTGTCAATTTTGCTGCTCGGTTCATAGTGGTGGCACCACGATTCATCACCTGCAACAATGCTCAACAGAAATGCATCACCTCTGTCCGTAAGCATCGTGGTTCAAACTCCACCCATCCGTCTTCCTTATGGTGGTCAGTCAACATCCGTGGACCACTGGAACACACCTTCCGATAGTTCAATTTATTCCGAACAACCATGTGGGCTGTCCCAATTGACATATGGAATTCTTCTGAACGACAATGCTCGAGCGGTCAGTCAGTACTGCTTTATCAAGCAGGCTATGGCTTCTTCTGTTGCAACAATATGCGCCTGACCTGGCCGGTGCAAGATCTGTGCCACACTAGATCCGACGCAGCAAAATTGTCAGAAACATTGCAAGAAGTTGGGAAGTTCTTCATCACCCAGCCTATAGTCCGATTTGTCCCCGTGTGATTTCCATTTGTCGGACGTTGAAGAAAGCACTAAAGGGACAGCGATTCAACAGCGACGCAGACGTGAAAACAGCAGTGACCACATGGTTCAGTTTGCAGCCACGCACCTTTTTCTCGGACGGCATTCGACGTCTACCTAAACAGTGGGATGCTTGCCTAAATGCATAGGAGATTTTTCTGATGAACCCAGGTGCATTCTTATTCACAAGTGGTTGCTTTGTTTAATTCCATTGAAACTGTTAATTTGCGTATGATACTTTTAAATAAATCCACAAGTCCCGTTTTCATTTGAACACGCCTCGTACTATATATTTAGTCGTTTTCCAAGTCTCACTGGCATATGATAGGATTGATACAACACTGGAATTGAAAATTCGTAATTTTGTTTTAAAACTATATAACCTGGAGTTCCATATTTTATTTAGACTTTTTTTTTTTTTTTCGATCCAGAAGCACTTGAGCTTTCATCTCTTCGGCTCAGTGCCATAGACATCGTAACCCTTTTGTTTGGTGCCACAAACACCATAAATCTGGAGAACCTGTGGTTTTTCTGCCAGCCCATGGAATTGAACCGCACTCACAGGGGCTTTTCACCCACCATCCAACACGCTATGAACACGCTGGGCAGGCAGACTTTTAAAAGCTGATGTTGTTATGACAATTCATAGCAAATTGTATTTGTTAGTATTTCCCGGCCAGTCAAAATTGCTACTGAAATAAGTGAACTGCTTTGTTAATTATTATCCTAACGGCCATACACAATCCCCCAAAATACAAATGCGATTTCTGACTATACTTAGCAGAACTCATGGAAATATCAAGTGAAATATTTCTATGTTCAAAGTTCATTATGATTTTGTGAAAATATAATTTTTTCAAATGGTGAGATGTTTAGAAGAATCTACTATTTTTAGCATTTCAAAACAAGATAATATGAACTGCTATCACATCTCACGTTTGTTTTCATTTTTGACAATAATAGTGTCAACGTGTTTAAGTTAAATTCTAGAAAATTCTGAATATCTTCAAATATATTCTTATACATTTTCATTATAGTTTTAGTTAAATTAATTATAAAAAAATTAGCAAATGTTTGTAATGAAAACTACTGTGCTAATTGTTTAAAATTTGTTTTTGTTCCAGCAGTTACATACTGAAAGAACAATACTTACAACAATGCCTTGACCAACTGATTCAACCTTGGAGCTTTGATGATGTGACATATTGTCAGAGAAACTTGGTTTAGACCAAGTGCTAGATCTCATTAAATTAGATAATGCTCTACTTGGTACTGTTGGTAATTGATCAGTCTCATGAGGATCTGTTATGTTTTCAGGATATATGTTGCTGGTTAGTAAAGCACTATTGATGCCAAGGTAATCCATAACTAATTTACGAAACTGGATGTAGGCTTCAGTAATGTCATCTGCAAAAGGCAACAATAGTACAAAGTAAACAATAAAAATATAAATATTATAAATATGAGTGGACCAATTCAAGTTTTACTAATATTATTATCACTGTGATTAAATAAATATACTCTTGCAGGATTGCCATTATTACTACTACAAATCCTTCTTGTTTTCAGTGAAACATACGGCTTCAACTGTCACTCTATGATTTGTCCTTGACCCTCTCAGAAAACAAATGTAAGAATCACAAAATAGCTCATACTTAATCACTCATACTCAAAACATTCACAAACACAAACATAGCCTTAGACCTGAGTGTATGTTAGAAGCAAAGTTTAACTATTGTTCACTACAATGGTTTTTTTTGTCTGTGAAGGCATAAGATGGAGAAAATCATATTTTAAAGAAATTTATAAAAATACTAGAACAAGATATAGTTACTGATCCAATGACAAGGGATCTTGTGACTTTTTCTTCATCATCATGTAGTGACATTATGAGGTTGCAAGATTTTATACTGATCTTTATAGTAAAATATGGGAATCAGGGTATGCTAAAAGCAGGATGGATCTTACACAAAATAAAGCTGACCATTCAAAGAGCTAATGCTGAATAGATTCATGGCTGCATTTTCTTGTTGTCTGTAATTATGACAGATTTCATAATTGCTTATCAGGAAATTAAAACAAAATGGCTGCTTATTTCTTGTTTCTTAGTTATTGCTTTGTTATAATACTAGCATATCCAAGTCAAGTGGTTAGAGCAATGGTATAGTCATGTGATTACAGTACTGGTGTAGCCAAGTGGTTAGACCAATGGTATAGCCATGTGGTTAGAGCAATGGTATAGTCATGTGTTTACAATACTGGTGTAGCCAAGTGGTTAGAGCAATGGTATAGTCATGTGGTTACAGTACTGGTGTAGCCAAGTGGTTAGAGCAATGGTATAGTCATGTGGTTACAATACTGGTGTAGTAAAGTGGTTAGAGGAATGGTATAGTCATGTGGTTACAGTACTGGTGTAGTAAAGTGGTTAGAGCAATGGTATAGTTATATGGTTACAGTACTGGTTTAATCAAGTGGTTAGAGCAATGGTTTAGTCATGTGGTTACAGTACTGGTGTAGCCAAGTGGTTAGAGCAATGGTATAGTCATGTGGTTACAGTACTGGTTTAGCCAAGTGGTTAGAGCAATGGTATAATCATGTGGTTAGAGCACTAGCTGGGTCTAAAATGCAGTGAATGCGATGAAATAAGTAAGTTTCAGAGAATCAAAGCTGATCAAGACCCCTCTACACCTCCAACTAGTGACTGGTAAAAGGCTGCTTCACTTAGCCTGAATAAATGAATATGGATAGAAAATATATGGCAATCTTGGTTTAAAATGCTGCGTTGAAAACAAATATGTTGAACAGAAAAGTTCACATATTACAGTCACAATGCAAAATATGGTACAGTTTAACAAACACCAGATTCAGGGAGAACAAAGAAAATGAAATAAACCACTAGTATAATGAACTCGCTAAAGCACTAGCCTATTCAAGTAGAGTGTTAACACAGCTAAAAGGTTAGGGTGCTAGCATAGTCAAGTGGGCAGAGTACTAGCTTTACAATTTAAATGACTATACTATTCCTGACACACTCTGGTTGACTCAGCTGATCAGTTGAATGGGCAACAGACTCAATGAGTTAGAAGAAACAAACTATCTCACCATTATTTAGTTAATGAAACAAATACTATCACCATTGTTTGTTAATGAAAACAAACTGACTATCTCACCATTGTTTAGTTAATGTAAAACAAATGACTATCTCACCATTATTTATTAATGTAAACAAACTACTATCTACCATTGTTTAGTTAATGTAGAAACAAACTGACTATCACCATTGTTTATTAATGTAAACAATACTATCTCACCATTGTTTAGTTATGTGAAACAAATGACTATCTCACCATTGTTTATTAATGTGAACAACTGACATCATCTTTTTGTTAATGCAAACAAATGCTATCTCACCATTGTTGTTAATGTGAAACAAAATGATATCTCACCATTTTTATTAATGTAAAACAAACTACTATCTCACCATTTTTAGTTAATGTAAAAACTGACTATCTCACCATTTTTGTTAATGTAACAAATGACTTCTCACCATTATTTGTTAATGTAACAAATGACTATCTCACCATTGTTTAGTTAATGTGAAACAAACGACTATCTCACCATTGTTTAGTTAATGTAAACAAATGACTATCTCACCATTTTTATTAATGGAAACAAACATATCCACCATTTTGTTAATGTAAACAAACGCCATCTCATCATTGTTTATTATTAAACAAACGCTATCTCACCATTGTTTGTTAATGTGAAACAAACTGACTATCTCACATTGTTTAGTTAATGGGAGAAACAAACTGACTATCTCATCATTGTTTAGTTAATGTAGAAACAAACTGACTATCTCACCATTGTTTAGTTAATGTAGAAACAAACTGACTATCTCACCATTGTTTAGTTAATGTAGAAACAAACTGACTATCTCACCATTATTTAGTTAATGTAGAAACAAAATGACTATCTCACCATTGTTTAGTTAATGTAGAAACAAACTGACTATCTCACCATTGTTTAGTTAATGTAGAAACAAACTGACCATCTCACCATTGTTTAGTTAATGTAGAAACAAACTGACTATCTCACCATTGTTTAGTTAATGTAGAAACAAAATGACTATCTCACCATTATTTAGTTAATGTAGAAACAAACTGACTATCTCATCATTGTTTAGTTAATGTAGAAACAAACTGACTATCTCATCATTGTTTAGTTAATGTACAAACAAACTGACTATCTCATCATTGTTTAGTTAATGTACAAACAAACTGACTATCTCACCATTGTTTAGTTAATGTAGAAACAAACTGACTATCTCACCATTGTTTAGTTAATGTAGAAACAAACTGACTATCTCACCATTGTTTGTTAAGTAGAAACAAACTACATCATCATTGTTTAGTAATGTGAAACAAATGACTATCTCACCATTGTTTAGTTAATGTAGAAACAAAATGACTATCTCACCATTGTTTAGTTAATGTAGAAACAAACTGACTATCTCACCATTGTTTAGTTAATGTAGAAACAAACTGACTATCTCACCATTGTTAGTTAATGTGAAACAAATGACTATCTCACCATTTAGTTAATGTAAAACAAACTGACTATCTCACCATTATTTAGTTAATGTAGAAACAAACTGACTATCTCACTCATTATTTTAGTTAATGTAGAAACAAACTGACTATCTCACCATTTGCTTAGAACTATTTATTTACAAACATAATAATAGTACACTAATGAACAAACATGTGCACAAAGCTTACCGCTGTTGATCATCATATCAAAAAAGCCTGGATGGTTCTGGTTTTGTTGTATGTACATGTCACACCTTGCCAGAATCGTATTCAGCTGATTATTTGTATATATGCCCTTATTTATCAGTCTTTTTTCATAAGTATGACTATTCAAGGGCATAATCAGAACATAACGTGGCTCAAAGTATGTTTTCTTCAGGGACAGCACACCCTAGTTCAAACGATTAAATAGATTATTACATCTAGTATTTTAAATCACATAATATTACAATTAGGACAACATAGATTGTAGTAGCCATTATTGCGGTTAGAAATAAAATAACAGAGTGCACGGTCGCCGATAGCAAAGCTGGTCAATGGGGTCAGAAATTAATTAATAGAGTGCACGGTCACCGATAGCAAAGTTGTTTAATGGGGTCAGAAATAAATTAATAGAGTGCACGGTCGCCGATAGCAAAGCTGGTTAACACTTTGCACTAGTGACCACATACCGTGGAAATTCCAGGGTTCTACGTCAGCGTGGCAAAATTTCTTTGATATTATATAGTATGCGGTAGGACTACAGGAGACTCTGATCCTTTACATGTGGATCTTCTTCTTCTTCAAAAGCTCCATATCAACCACCTGTTAACCACTCTGTGTTATTTGTATGTGATCTGAGCCTAAGAGCGATTGTACATGTGCCAGTTATGTGCCTACAAGTAGGCCAGCACATCCGATTTCAGTGCAGCTTTTTATTTACTAGGGTAGCTTTCCTAGGTCCTACATTAGTCGCCTTGTAGGTTGCAGTGGTAATATTCTTTGCTTCCTTGCGGACCCGGCTCCACACAGGCATCATGTGAATATAAATTACAAGTACCTCTAAAGTCAGGGTAAGACTTGCCTGAATGGGGAGGGTCACTGGTGATAAAGAAAGAAAGCCTTCACTCAAAATTTAGTCGGAGGCGCAATATTGAGCGCCATTACTATGCCTGAATTCAGTGTAATGTGTGTTACAGCTACTCACTCTCTCTTTCACACACACTCACTTACACTCACACATACAAAACACAGAGAGATATGTAAGTTTTCATAATACATGTGCATGCATGTGTCCATTCTTGTGTGTGTAAGAGACAGATTACTGAATACCTCTAACTCCATGTTAACAACACATGCCAAGCCTTCTCTAGCCACACTTTCAACAGACTCCATTTGAAGTCCGTACCAGTTCCCAGAGTAACAACAGGTTTGGATAAATGCACCCTGAAATATTCAAAAGTAAATTTCATTATCCCTGGACTATCTCACCAACTTAAATATAAAAGGTCTACTAACAAAATTCAACATTTTTGTAAAGAAAATTAAAAAGAAAAAAATTTGAAAGTAATGGTAAGAGTCAACACCTCTGCACTCAGAACTTCCTTATCAGCGGTGATCATTTTAGGATTTAGAATTTTACTTCATCTTAAAACTTTTGAAATGATTGGTTATTGGTTACTAAACTGACGTCATTGCACTCGGGCAGACCCATAGGTGCTCAGTCTCCCCAATAGATATCGAAGAGTATGCATACTGATGGTTCCTGTGGCTCGCTGATTAAACACACCTCTCACTCTGCCTCTCAGGCATCCAGTTCGACTTGAACAACGGGTAACTCCAAACTGCTTAAATCGCTTGATCGATTCAACATCGATATTAGTGTCCTCATCCAATAGACAGTCGCGAAGAGACCGAAGAATATCCCCTTATCCATCTTCAACTCCCCAACAATCGATGCTGTTGATGCAAGCCTGACGCTCTCTCATTACCGTAAACACCCGCATAACCAGGACAGTATATCCACGTAAGCCGCTGGAGGTTAGAAACTTCTATAGACGACATCCACTCATACCGAAACCTGCCCTTCTGGATCTTGTGAAGCATCGACTGAGAGTCAGATACAACAACTGCCCCAGTAAATGAAGTCCCAGAAATCCAATGGAGGGCAGCAGTAACGGCCTCAACCTCCATCCTCATACTAGAAGTAGTTGTCCTGTATGCCCCACTTCGCTCTGCAACAACCCTACCATGCGCATTAGCCAAGAAACCCCAGCCGGATTTTGAAATGAGAGACACAGTAGCACAGTGATTAGTGGACTTGCTTTCTAGATGGATGGTCTCGGTTCAACCCCCAGTTGGAATGAGATTTTTCTGAGCACACACAGCTCTCAGGTCAACCATCAATTAGATACAAGAGAAATTTTTAAAATTAAAGACATTCAGATTGCTATGGACCACATGATCCATCGTGTCGCACATGTACTGCTGGGGCATGCAAGGTGAGCAAAGAATAGTAACACTGTGACCTACAAGGCATGTTGTAAGAGGCGACTGAGGTAGGGCCTAGGGAAGCTACCCTAGTAAATAAAAATGTAGCAGAAATCAGATGTGCTGAATTACTTGTAGGCACATAACTGGTACAATGTACAATCACTCTTAGGCTCAGATCACATACAAGTAACACAGAGTGGTTAACAAGTGGTCGATATGGAACGCATGAAGAAGAAGATCAAGTGTCACTGGTCAAAAAAAGATACAGACCTAACACTATTCCCCAACATACCATATGGTATGAAAACAAGTTTTTTACTTTGTTTCTAAAACTGACTTGATACCTGGTTAGACTAGAGAACTGACCATACTGGAAATGGACAATATAAATTGGTGTATTAAGGGCCCTAGGAATGAAGTAGATTTGAGAAATTGGATCAACATAGCTTTCAAAGCTAGAACATGAAGATGGATAAAGATAACTAAAAAGGCTACTTTCAAAGCTAGAACATGAAGACGGATAAAGATAACTAAAAAGGCTACTTTCAAAGCTAGAACATGAAGCCAGATAAGGGTAACTAAAAATGGCTAACAGTTTCCTTGCAATAGTCACAATGGCTTGTCTCATTTAATATTAAAAACTCTATGAAACTAATCAAATTTACACTATATTTTGCCATCAGCGCTGATAAATGTAATTTTTTGTGCCATGAAATATAAATAATCTTACCTTTTTTATGTCTGCCTCAAAGTTTTCCAATGATACAAAGTGGTAGTCTTTGTCTGCTACTTCCTCCAGCCGAGGACGTCTTGTAGTGTGAGAGATGCTGAAGGTGCGCACCAACATTAATGTCTTAAAATGTTTATCATGAACAATGTACAGTAACATATAACTAAATGGCAAAATATGTAAACACAAAGTATGATAGTTTTACAAAGTACAAAAACATGATAGTAACACTTCTGAAGTCTGAGAAATCACTTGATACCTTGTTAGACTAGAGAATTGACCATACTGGGAATGGACAATATAAAAGCCTGTATGGAGGAGAAAACTTAATAATAAGAAAAGTAGGTCTTCATGCAAAAATCAATCACAAGTGCCATACCAGGTGCCCTTACTACACTTGAATTCAGTGGGTGAATGCAAGAAGAAGAAGAAGAAGAAGACACAGCAACATTTCAACAAAAGTTCTTTATCAAATACACGATACGAGAACAACACAGAGTATAAGGTGTTGTCCTATATAACAGACATCTTAGATACAGTGAAATTACAGATTCATAACTGTCCTAGAATGGAAATATGTGACTAAAAGCGAAATAAATGTTAAAAACTATACGGTTAAAATAAAGAACACTTCATCACAGAGACTCCCATGTATATACACATATATTAGTGAGCATGCGAAAAGACAGTATCAATAAGCATATAATGTAGTATATTGAGTTGAAGAATTTGCAAGGTACCATTTAGATTTTAGTTGATTTTCATGAGCAAATCAACTCTGATCATCAAAGGAACATTGTCGGTTGGTTGTGACCTAGATGTTATGAGTCCTAAATTATCAG
This sequence comes from Arion vulgaris, assembly GCA_020796225.1. Taxonomy (NCBI): domain Eukaryota; kingdom Metazoa; phylum Mollusca; class Gastropoda; order Stylommatophora; family Arionidae; genus Arion; species Arion vulgaris. The sequence goes on along the minus strand of CM036765.1, from coordinate 50,427,857 downwards.
TGGCATTAAAGTGAGTGGCTACAGGTGTCGCAGAGCATTTGCGTATATTACGTAGGTGTTGGTTAAAATATTCTCTAAGCTTCTTCTCTCTCTTTCTCTCTCTTTAGCCTGTTACGCCCTTGGCGTTTAGGGCAGCAACAAACGTACACCATTCTTCCCTGTTCATGGCCTTCCTCTGTATTGTGTTCCAACTATGATTCATTTCCTTCAGTTCTTGCTCTATCGTTCTCCTCCAGGTCGTCTTGGGTCTTCCACGCTTTCGCCTACCCTCTGGAGTCCATCTCAGTGCAGTTTTCGTGTCGGAGCCAGTCTCCATGCGCATCACATGTCCAATCCATCTCCAGCGTCGTCTTCGGATGATAGTGCCCATATTCTCTTGTTGGCATCGTGCAAGCAATTCTTGATTCGAGATAGTAGTCGCCCAGTACACGCGTAAGATTTTTCGCAGACAAGTTGTATGAAAGGCGGAGAGTCTGGACATATCCTGTTCTGTCATTCTCCAGCATTCCGATCCGATCAGCAATGTTGACAGCACACAGCTGTTATAGATACTAGTCTTGGTTCTGATGCTGTATTGGGCAGATTTCAAGGCGGTCTGAAGGGTCATGAATGCACTTCGTGCCTTACTCAGTCTGTTTTTAATGTCAGATCCAGCGCCTCCTTCATTGCTAATAACACTTCCAAGGTATGTGAAAGCGGTTGTATCTCGGAGGGTTTTACCTTCTAATTTGACTGGTGCTGGGGTTGCTATGTTCAGAGTCATTACTTCAGTTTTCTTCTGATTTATTTTCAGCCCAACCATCTCACTATATTGGTTAAGGCGGCAGGTCTTTTCCTGGATATCTCTATGTGTATGAGATAGGAGTGCGATGTCATCTGCAAAATCTAGGTCTTCCAGAGTGGATGTGAGCGTCCATCTAATACCTCTTGCCTTATCTTCTGTTGTTTTACGCATCACCCAATCTATGACAGTGTTGAATAATAGGGCTGACATAACACATCCTTGTCTCACGCCTGTTTTTACTTCAAACTTTAGTTCTGAAGTTTCAACACTGCATGCAAATTTGCTGTAGCAGCTTAAGCTTCTTCTAGTTTCGCCTATATAAGTTTAGTGACCGTTTATGTCAAAATTTACATAATATACTCTGTGGGCTGCAGATTCACACCCTTTCCTCAAATTATTTATACATCCTCACTCTCTTAGGGTATTCAGAATATCAGACTGGTAAATTGCTCTTCCGCTTCCTACGGTAGCCATACATAAAATCCTATCAGTATGCTCATTCCACTTTACCCCTGCAAGACCTGGCACCCAAATAAACTGATTTTTGTCCACCTAGACCTCTTTAGAGACTTTAACCATTGTCTTCAAGCCAAGTCCTTCTCAATCTTCATTAGCATAATCATTGAGAAAACATGCATGGATAAGAGCCTGTGCAGCCAGACAATTGCTTTAGTTACTGCCATGATCTCCATAGTCATACTACTTGCAGTGACAGCAAAATCACTACTGTCTTCCCGTACAACATCCCCTGTGACTTGAGCAGTGAAAACCTATGTGCTGAAAAACTTATCTATATGTGTAAATGATCATATTGCTCTCTGATGAGTACGTAGATGCCAACGCATTAACTTCTGTCTCCACAACCATTGCTTTTTTTCTCTACAAACTCTAAAATCTGACACATATTGAAAATAATGTATTGCTTCCTGTTTGCACTCGTATCCACTCTTCAAGTGAACACACCTGTTGAATACAGTCCTTGGTCTGACGCATCAAAGATTTTCCTATTTTTAGCCTGCTTTACTTTTCTTTTCTTATTTCCCAGTACAGTGGATGTTGTCTGTCAACAATGACTCAGAGGTAGGTCCAGGCGTAGAACATCTTTGATCTGTCTTCCATAGTTGGACAATCAAGAAGGTAACACATTGCCCTGCACGACATATATGTATTGCATTTTATTCGCCTGCATGCCCAGCATGTTCGTAGCACGTTGGACTACGGGTGACTAGTCCTCTGTAAGAGCGGGTTCAACTCCGCGGACTGGCAGAAAAGCTACAGGTTCCCCAGGTTTATGGTGTTCGTGGCACCGAGCTGAAGGGTTACGATGTCATGACACCGAGCCGAAGAGTTTTCAGCTCATTGCTTCTGGATCGGAGGAAGAAAAAAAAAATTGCATTTTATTATGATTTGTATTCTTTCCAGTTTTGTATATATCATGACAAGGTGTAAGATTTTCCTTACAGATCCTCACATTTTGATCGACAGTGTCTGCTTCAATACAATGTTTACATGTTTTGACAGGGTGAGTCTCTCCTATGTGTTGTCAGGGCTTGCAAGGGGAACAAAGAACAGTAACACTGCAACCTACAAGGCATGTTGTAAGAGGCAACTGTGGTAAGGGTGTAGGAAGCTACCTAGTAAATAATAAGCGTCGCAGAAATCGGATGGGCTGGCCTACTTGTAGGGTGCATAACTGGCACAACATACAAAACTCTTAGGGTCAGATCACATACAAATCACAAAAATTGGTTTAACTAGTGATCAATATGCAGCGTTCAAAGCAGAAGAATAAAAAGATTAAGTAGGAAAGACAAAACCTACCCGTATCCAAAGTAGTCTCCAAAATCCTCTACCAATTTACTGGACAATTCTTTTTTACCTGATCCTTGAGGTCCCACCAACACTAACATGGGATAAGGAGTTTTTATGCTTGGCAATGTACTGAAAATCAATTATAAAAACAGGATGAAACTAGACTTTGAAAACTTTGCACAATTAATGAAATATTGTTTAAATACTTAAATTACTTCTGGCAAACATGATCAGAGGAAGAAGATGGAGAAGGCCTAGACATATGTGTAAAGTGCTACCAGACACTTTGGTGAGGACAGTTCTCTGATTAACAGCAAATGGAAGGTGCAGACCAAAGGAAACCTGGAGAAGGATGGTGGAAAGATAAATGAAATAATGTGAACTGACGTGGCATATCATGCATAAAGAGGATACAGATCATCAGCAATGAAAATTACTTGTGAATGTCTTATGTGTCAACTATCATATGAAAAGAATACGGATAGATAGATTTTAATTATCTAAAAAGTAGAATTTGTCAGCTGAAATATCAAGTCAACCTAATTGTTTGAACATAAAACATACAAAAACAAACAATAGTGCGAACTAAGAAATTCATTGTAAAGTTATGCAGCCATTTGATTGTATTTATCGACATAGAAACAGACCCCTTTTCAATCTTTGTTATCTGCATTGACAACTTATAAAGTGGCTTGTCATGCACTGTGTTCTGTTTGTGTTTGTATAGTGCACTCATCTAAGTACTGTTTGTTTGAGCGATCATTACTCTAACTTTTGGTTCTCCATTCCTTGACCTTCCTGAAAGGTAACAGCTGACTGTCATCCAGCAGACTCCTATATATCCTATATAAACTTTCTAAATAATCACTTCTTTTCTACCCTGGAACATCTGAAATTTTTCTTATATTATGTTGCCTATATGCCAAGACTATTATGCTTCTTCTGCACGGATTTTGGGCAGCATCTACTCTCTGACTTTTTTCTCAGGGTTGGTTTTTTGAACATACGTTTAGTGAGGATTTTCTGAATCTATCTGCCCTAACCGAAATACATGTTTTCTGTACTGGAAAGTTTCAGTAGAATTCCCTATTTATTAAATTACTTATGGGACCGGTTATTCAACATTAGCAATATGTTGTTCACCAGAGCTATATCTGTGTTAGCGTCTTCTTTTTTCTTCTTTTGTCATCACACTGCTACCGGGTTGTTGCCCAGTGTCATGGTACCAAGAAATAACATCAAGATATGCACTATTAATATCTGTGGAGCATGAGGAAAATTTCAAGACATCGTAGAACAAATGAAAAAACGAAAAATAGCAATATTAGGACAAGCAGACACATGCACCAAAGGACAAGGCTGCAAAAAGTTACATCTAGATTACACATATGCACACTCAGGTGTAGAACTGGCACAACATACAATTGCTCTTAGGCTCAGATCACATACAAATCACACAGAGTGTTTAACAAGAGGTCGATATGGATCGCTCGAAGAAGTAGAAATAAGAAGACAAACGTGAACAGCTAGAAATTATAGTGTTTTTCCCATCCTAAAATGTTTCCAATAAAACATAAATAAAGAACTTGTTTTCTTACTACGCAGTATATTGGAGAAGATGGTGCTATGCCCAAATTTTTGTTTGACCAATTGCACATGATGAGTGGTATGGTCAAAATCACGCTAGCCGTCTTTACTACCCAATGTTTCTCTGTACCCAATTGAGGCTGGGTCGACCTGAGAGTCATTGGCGGTGGGAAAAATTCCACTTCAACTGGGAATCGAATTGGGATCACTCATCTAGGAAGCAAGTTTAAAAGTTTCCAATGACAACCTCACCAATGTTTGTTAACACATTCATTACCTGTTCTTAACTTGGATTCATGCCCGTCTGCCCAGCGTGTTCGTAGCGCGTTGGACTACGGGTGACTATCCCTCTGTGTGTGTGCGGGTTCAAGTCCGCGGGATGGCAGAAAAGCCAGATTCCCCAGATTTACGGTGTTCGTGGCACCGAACCGAAGGGTTACGATGTCCATGGCACCGAGCCGAAGAGCTGAAAAGCTCAAGTGCTTCTGGATCGAAAAAACACAAAAAACTTGGATTCATGTGGCACGTCAGTAATGTAGTTCAAAAGTTGCCCTTATTTCCTCAAACTAGTTGAGTAACTAATATCCACTCTGTCAACAATGATTTCTCCTAACTATTTGAACAATGGAGCAAACTTAATCTCATGAACATAATACCTGTCTTGCACTCTGGAAGGCTGAAGGAAGGAATATACCACATGCATGATATGATCACGTGATGCTATCACTTCCATTGGAGGATCAAACATGTTGATTGCTGAAACCTACAATTAAATGAAACAATATTTGAGATTATTTATAACTGCTGTTTAAAATTACAGATAACTGCTATACAATCATGACAGCATTTCTGATATGACAGGTAAGTAAATAATTAATCAAATAAAATTTCCTGTAGCCTTTTCAGACTTTAGAGGTACAAATTGCCTGTCACTTCATATTTCTAGGCCCTAGTGTGCAGGAGGAAATTCCTTTCCTCAAACATGGAATTTTGGGAGTGTGGAATTGAACCCACAACCCTCTTGAGTCTGAGTAGGAGGCAAACGCCTTACGCTAATCCGTCCCATATTAAATAATAACTGAATCTAAAATAGAAGAAATTTGAACTCTACTACCAAGAAGCCCCAATGTTCACAGGGCAAACAATATTTAACAGTTTCTGAAGTGCTTTCTTCTTCTTTTTTATAATCTTGTTTTACTATGCTAAGAAGAGATTTCTAGCTCGGGCTCTTTTGTGCACTTCATACATGGTATCTTTCACTGCCTCTGTTATTTCTGGGGTTATTGGGGGTATCTGTGGCTGAGTGGTTAAGCCCTTTGCCTTGCAAGTCAAAGGTTGTGGGTTCGAATCCAGACCATGGCCTTCCGTTCACGAGTGCAGTTTATTCCAGAGACCCCTAGGGTTGTTGCAGGAGCTATGGAGTTCGTGCTTTGTGCAATACTCTCGGCAGGAGGCATGCCATTTCTGCGAGGAGGGACCGAGCCATATGAGGTAAAACTCGGTGCAATGAAGTCAATCCTTCGGCTTTTTTTTTTTCCTGATCCAGAAGCACTTGAGCTTTCAGCTCTTTGGCTCGGTGCCATGGACGTCGTAACCCTTCAGTTCAGTGCCACGAACACCGTAGATCTGGAGAATCTGTGCCTTTTTCTGCCAGCCCGCGGAATTGAACCCACACTCACAGAGGGCTTGTCACACCGCCGTCTAACGTGCTACGAACACGCTAGGCAGGCGGGCATCCTTCGGCTTTAAAACCCTTTATTTCTGGGGTCAATCTTTTGCATGGACAACCTTTTGCTTTGTATTCACTATATCAGAATAGCATTACCCTTTACTTTGCATTTTCAAGGTCACGTAAGTTGATATCCTTAAAATGCTACCTAAAATTGAGCATATTGTGGCAACAGTTCATCAAGTTAGCTCTCACTACAAGTGTATAATAATAATTCCTCTCGTACCGTTATACGTTACATAGGGCCTGCAAGCAATCTCTCCATACCGCTCTATCCTGGGCAACTCGCTCAAACTCCTCCATGGAACTGAGACCGATATTTCCTGCCTCTCTCAGCAAAGTTCGCTTCAGGGCCTCCTTAGGTCGACCTCTCTTTCTTGAACCCTTTGCATCCCACTTCAATGCCTGCTTTGATATTCGTTGATCATTTCTCCTCAAGGTGTGCCCAACATATCTCCATCTTCTCCTTCTTATAACAGTTGACACTAGTCATTGTGTTTATTCCTTGTTTTCCTATAGCTCTCTCTACCCCTTCATTATCACTTCCAACCTTGGAAGTCCCCCATTACTACTAACAGGTCATGTTTTTGGGTCTTGTTAATTTGATCTTGTAGTTGCTCATAAAATGTGTCTTTCTTATCATCGTCAGCCTCATTTGTTGTTGCATAACACTGCAGTATTGTCATATTGACATGCCAGGTACTGAAGCGGGCTCTAATTATCCGGCTTGAGATGGGTTCCCATTCTAACATGCTCTTTGCTACTCTAGGTGTCATCATTATACCCACTCCTTCAAAATGCTTACCATCTTCTCTTCCTGAATATATGAAAGTTAATCCACTAACTACTCTTCTATCTGTTCCAGGCCATCTCACCTCACTTAACCCCAGTATGTCCAGCTCGTATCTCTTCATTTCTTCTGCAATTTGGGCTGATTTTGTAGGCGTGGCCATCGTTCTCACATTCCAAAATCCAATTTTAGTGTGTGTTTTTGAGCCAAGTAATGTACGAGTCGAGTTGCTGACTTCCACAAAGCGGCTTTCATCAGCAACCGTCATTGATGCACTAGGTGCACCGCACACCACCTGGCTGGTCGGTTTACGGTATGGCGTCCTTTCTTACAAGTTTCTGTCACTACAAGTGTGCAGAGCACAAAAGTTGGGTAATGTTAGATCATGAATACTACATGAAATTTCTTGAATGTGTGAAATTTTCTTAAAATTCCTGATCAGATGATAATGGACAATGATCTGATAGAAACAATTAATGGCACGAACTTGCAACATAGATATGTCGAAGAGTTTACAAAAACATAGATTTCATAGATTCTGGAAACCATAGATAAGAAGACTCTTACAAATTACAACAAAATTATTGTTGAAATGCCAAAAATGTTTCTATACTTTTCTAGCTCAAATTCTGTGAACACCCATCAAACACTGTCAGGAATGCTACTTTCAACACTGGGACTGAAGCTTCCTGTTATCATCAAGGTTTTTGCAAAATATCAACTTGAAGAAAGCTTGTTGTAATGGAGCATGCTCGCTGCTAAAATCAATGCAAAAACAACTTTATCATAGCAGAAATTGTTTGATAACAGAGGTGGTCACATTTATTCAGTATTCTGATAACAATTTTCCCTTCATGCTGAAACATAGTCGATTTTCTATAATTCCATTATATGCTATGATGATCAACAAGACTCAAGGTCAGACTAGACATTTATCTCAATGAACCTGTATTTTCCCAAGAATAGTTGTATGCCACTTTATCAAGATCCAAAAATAATCAACAGATCAAAGAGTTTATGAAAGACAATCAGTTACAAGATAAATTTCAGAAAAGCAAGAAAAAGATACTTCCATAATACTGTACACCAAGAAATCTTTCAAAGTCAGTAATTAAATTAAATAGCATTAGCAAATAGATGGAAAGATGGACAGAGAAATCAAAACTAGATGCCAGAAGGCAAACGCAGTGACATACCAACTGTCACCACTATTACAAACATCCAAGTATTAACATGGCAGTCAAACGACAACTGATAAACTGCATATTTATTCCATATCTCTGCTATCAGTGCCAAACATGGCCCCTGACTAAGGCACAAGAAAGAAAGATTACAACATGTAAAATGAGATGTCTATGAAAAGTTGTCAACGTTACAAGGAGAGATAAAGTGCGAAACGAGAATATCAGAAGCATTGTTGGTACTATACCATGCATACAGTACATCGAGAAGCAAAGAATCAAGTGGTTCAGCCATCTAATGAGAATGGAACCACATTTACTATCATCACGTGCCTACAATAATCGATACTTAGGGCGCAGAGCATGAGGCAGGCCAAGAACACGATGGATAGATAACATCTCAGAGTCCCTGTGAAAGCATGAACTGACAACGTCAAGCACAACACACCTGGCACAAGATAGAAAACTAACTCTACCCACGATGCTTCACGGCAAATGTGGTTAAGATAAGATAAGATAAGAGCGTTAGAAAAACTGTAAGAAAAATTATTCTGAATATTTCTGAATTCAACTGAATTTTTAAAGTAGGTGGCCTAGACAAACAATGCAGTGGGCACCCCAGGAACAGCCAAAAATGGAGGTCTAGAGGCACATGGAGAACTTTTGAAGTAGAGCTCAAAGACTTACATAGAACTAGGTTTGTGCTAGCAAGGCACAAGATCAAACTGATTAGAAATTGTCTATGTCTTATCTGCCCTTGTGCTTGACAAGGATTGATGCTGATAGATTTAAAAAGTACTTAAATTACAGCTCAAGTGTATTCACATCAATTTAAATCTTGTCCTAGAAAGGCAAGTAAACTAATCACACAATAAAACATTCTCAACCTTTTCCTGCTCTTTCACTGGATGCCTGTCCAGAATCGTCAGTCTATTGAGTGTCAACAGAATGGACAATCTGTAATCAGGAACTTCTTGAATGGGATTTCGGAGCAAGTTGAGCTCTTGCAAGTTCTTGGCATCTCTAATATTATACATTTCCATATCATCCAGCACCTGTTGTGAAATAAAGAAGACAACACATGTAACTAACTGATCTCCTAAATTTAATGAGAGTTTAATTTAATTCTTCTTTGTTCACTCTAGAATAACCACAGAGTTCTTCTTTATAATTTTAGAAGAGATGGAGTGGCCAGAAAAGAACAGCACAACAGCTATACGAGTAGGCTCATCAATCAACATCAAACTGGTATGGCTAGTTGCTGGATGCTGTTGGAGATATTGCAAAGGAGATTGGAGCACCTATGAACATGTCCGGAGAACAATGAAGATATTCCAAACTGAAATTGTTAAGAATACGATAGGCAGCTGAAATGTTTCATTAAATAACACAGCCTTCATGCAAACACAATATAACTGAAAATATGGAAAAAAGGTAGTCAATTTTCAAATATATGTTTGTGAAAAGTTGTATGAAGTAACTACATGAAAAGTTTCTGTCAAGATAGATGTAGAATGACACACTTAACACTAACATTTATAATAACAAGAACTGGGAGACTGGAAGCAAGAGAAAATAGACGCACCACCACAGGCCAGAAACTGAGTACAAATAGGAGTAAAAAAAGAAATCATGTTTTAATATTATGTGGTATATTGGAGAATACAGTGTTATACACTTATTTCCTTTGGTCAACCTTCCACAATGGGTGATGTGGTCAACATTACGCCGACAGCCTTTAATTTCCAGTGTTTCTCTAGTGCCAAATTTAGGCTGCTTTGACCTGAGAGCTGTTAGGTCAGAAAATAATCCCACTTCACTTGGGGATCAAATAGAGACAACCAATCTAGAAAGCAAGTGCACTGATCACTATGTTATCATGTCTCTCTTACTTCATGTACTTAATAGTATTTATTTATGAAATCATTTTCTTCTTAACCCTTTGAACCCTGGCCACCTGTATCTAAAATATCCCTTCCCCGGAGCTCCTGAGTAAAAACAGCCCTATCAGAGTTATATTACAACACAATAATTTAGCACACTTAAGTGCTCTATAATTTGTTATTGACTTACCCATCATCTCCGTTATTCCTGCTTATTATCTATTTTCAGAATACTAAACTTTAAAATGTATTTGATTTATTATATGGGCACGGCCTGAATACTCCTGTATATATAGATTTTTCTCCATATTGAACATATATAGCTTGAATATCAATTGATTAAAATAATTTTTCGTCGTTTAAATGATCATCTAACTTACTTTCTATATCCTTATCAGAATAATCACATTCTAAGTTTAATTCATCTTCAGATTCATTCAAAACAAGTTCAACAGCTTGCTCTGTTGTTATACTTTAGAGTGACCATTTCCTAAATTTTTCGAACATCTTTTCAAAACGAAAATACTTAACTAATTACCTTATCAGTACCAAAAAAATCACAAAACAGAGTCTGCTATCTTGTTAAACCATGTAGAACATATGGGTTGTGTTTAACGTCACATTTTACACAATTTATTTTCAAATACCGAAAAAATGTAAAATATTCTCGACCAATATATCGGGAGCTTGGGATATGCAGTGTTTACATTCAATCCCAAAATATTGGTAGTTGGATTCTAAGGGTTAAAATTAAATTTTTACTCTGCTTATTTCACACACAAAAAAGACAATTATCTGGCAAAAAGATTACTGAACATACCTCATTGGCCTCCAAATCAATATACTCTAGCTTTCTGTTGTTTTCTAAGCCAGACAAGCTTCGAATGCAGTTTCCTGACAGAATGATTTCCTGGTATGAAAAAAATTAAGTATAACAAGTTCTAAAACTGACAAACAACATAAGTGAATGGTAACTAAATTTGCCTGCTAGATCATTTAAATATATCTTACAGTAAAAACAGCAGTCAGTGTTGAGAATTGCTAACAGCAATAACTCAGCAACAGTTCATGACAATCCCTGGTTAAATTAAACAGCAGTGAATACCTTTGGAATAGACTGCAGAATACTGTTTAATAAGACAGATGGACAAACATGTTTGGTACATCTCAAGGTAAAGAATCTAGTTCTATAGACCAGGAAAAGGATTTATATACTGCAACTATGGTCTCTTGAAAATATGGGTACCAAGGAAACCTGGGTTTAAACATATTGCTTATATCAATGTATCATGGACAAAGAAAAGAGGAATCCTAGACTTCTTCTCCAAAATTTCCACATCAGTGAAAAGGTGTTCCTTTAATCACTTTTTTTAAATGCAATTGCAGAAGATGCATACATTCAAATCTCAATTAGATAATGAACTAAAATCAAAAATTATGTAATGTCCTTGTCCTATTACATTCCAAAATGAATAAATATAGTTATTCTTTCTGTATTAAAATCATTTGTACTGAGCATAGACTTAAATCTTTTACTTTTCAAAACAATATAATGAATATTATTAAATAAAATGTGTGTACATCTTGTTCTTACAAATACAAGTGAAAACTCAAATCATAATGGATCCATAATTTAGAATTGTAAAATGATAGGAATGATTATGATCATGCAAATGCTGTATCCAAACTGCTACCTATTTACAGGCCAGGTTATTTCACATGCCACTTGAACAAAGACCACATTTTATTTGCTCTTTCATTTTAGAAGTAAACAGGACATTGAGAAGACAGGATCACGAAAAATAACCATGCAAGTGAAAGACAGTTTTTTGAAAAGAAGCAAACACCATACTCAACAGAAAAAAGGGATCAAGAATGTCTCAAATAAACCAGTCATAAGAAGGTTGGCACAGAGAGTTGGATCATAGTCTTTAAGAAGTGAAAAGTGAAAATTAGTATCTTGTGACCACAAAAGAACACATCAAACCCACTTCAGTGGGGTAGACAGAACTTCTCACAATCAAAGGCTATGAAGAGGCTAGAGGAAGACCCAGGTCAAGATGTTTGATAGCGACTTGGGAGGAAACCCAATAAAAAGAGCAAAAGATGCAATATGCATATAAGCCACCAGAACACTCTAAGACAAAACCCAAAGACCACGACTGTTTAACAGTGCTAGCAGTGAACAAACAAGAAGAAGAAGAATACCTGAATATACTAACAAATACTATTTTAATAAAAGGAGATCCATGATGGCATAGTGGTTTGTGTGCTTTCCTCCTAGGTAAGTGGTCTCAGTTCAATCCCCAGTGGAAGTGGGATTTTTATTACTGCAATTGGTTCTCCGGTTGACACAACCTCAAATGGGTACCACATAAATCCTGGGAATTAAATACAGGTGATATGTTGTTGATCCCATCACTCATGTATCATTGGACAAAGAAAAATATATCCTTACACTTCATTCTCTAATATGCCACACATCGTGAAAATGGGTTCTTTAATTTTACTTATTGTTAAAAAATGCAATTGCAGAAGATGTGCGCTGTACAGTTCAAATCTCAAAGTGTGTGTGCATGCAGAACTAAAATCTAAAAAATTCATGTATATGGTCCTTTGTCCCTTATTTCATTCTTCAAAACTATTTTGAAGGGTAAATATATGTTTATTTTTCCTCTTCTGTTATTAAAATCAGTTTGTACTGAGCATAGACTTTTATCTTTTTTTCCTTTTCAATAACATTACTGCAATTTATTAATAACAATGTGTGGTGCAATCTTTTTCTTACACAGGAAGCTCTCAGCAGTGTGCACAAACTGCATAGCATCATAAATGGTATCCGATGTAATTTTTAGAATTGTTAAAATGTGTAGGAATGTTATTTATGATTTTTTTTCAGTGCACTGGCGTTTCAAACTGTTCTTATCAGTTTTACAGTGCCATGGGTTCTTTCCCATGCTCCACTTGAACAAGGGACCTACGTTTTATTGGCTCTTTCCATTTTAGAAGTAGGAACAAGGTCTCACTGACATTGAGATCAGGGATCAACGGAAAAATAATCCATTCGCTCCAAGCTGGAAAAGAACAGTGTATTTTTGAAGTGAGAGACAAGCACCATACTTCTAAGTCCCAGAAATCATTAAATGGGGTTTATCAAAGATATATGTGTCTTCAGAATAAACCCGGTCTATGAGGTGTGTTCTGGGCCTGGCTCTGCATCTAGCAGAGTTGGGATCAGCTAGTCTTCTTAAGAAGTGCAAAAAGTGAAAATTAGTATCCTGCTGATGACCCATAGAACACACATATTAAACCCACTTCTCAGTGGTGTAGACCAGGAACTTTGATCTCACAATCAAAGGCTAATGAGGTTCTGGCTAGCCTAGGGAATGGACTTCCCTAGGTCAAGTTTTCCTCGCAGTCAGCGACTTGGGGAGGCAAACCACAATAAATAAGCATGCAGAAACTGGATGTGCATATATGCATATAATTGGCACAACAAACACTCTAAGACATAAACCACATAAGACCACAAAGAGCTGTTTAACAAGTGCTTGATGTCGAGTGAACAAACAAGAAGAAGAAGAATCTCCACTATATCCAAATAACAAGATACATAAATCTAACACCAACAGAAATATGTAAAAACTAAAATCTAATCTCTCTCTCTTGCCTTTTTACCGGTTGGGGCATAGGCCCTCAACCAACTCATGCCAAGTCTTCCTATCTCTAGCTATCTCCTGCAGCTCCCTCCAGCTCTTCTTTATATTGTTGATCTCCGCCTCAAAATCTTGTCTCCATGTATTTCTCGGCCTCCCTTCTTTCGCTGTCCCTGCGGGTTCCAGGCAAGGACCCTTCTTGTTATATTCCCTCAGGTTTTCGCAAAGTGTGTCCTATCCAGCGCCTTTTTTAACCTGTTCGTTCACTGGAATCTGTCTTGTTCTCTCCATAAGTTCCTCATTTGTGACCCTATTATACCATCTTATTCCCTCTATTCTGCGCAGACACCAGTTGATGAATGTTTGCAATTTATGCGCTATTGTTTTAGTTGTTCTCCATGTTTCTGACCCATACAGTAGAACTGCTTTAACATTAGAGTTAAATATCCGAATTTTGTTCTAGATTTGATTTCTTTGGACTTCCAAATGTTTCCCAGTGCAATGAAAGCTCCTCTTGCCTTCTGTATTCTTATTTTAACATCTCTATCTGTTCCACCCTCTTTGTCTACGTTGCTGCCCAAATATGTGTATGATTCTACCTCTTGAAGTGGGATTTCCCACAGGGAGATCGAGTTGTCGTTGCTTGGTTAATTCTCAATATCTTTGTCTTTCCCTTATGAATGTTCAGCCCTAGTTGCTGGGACCTTTGATTCAATGTGTTTAGCTTATCCTGCATCTGATTTCGTGTATGTGACAGAAGGGCTATATCATCAGCGAAGTCCAGATCATCTAGTTGCTCTGTCAGAGTCCATTGGATTCCATTTCTGGTGTTAGTTACTGTGGTCTTCATAATCCAGTCTATTGTCAGTAAGAACAACAAAGGTGATAGGAGGCATCCCTGACGCACTCCTGTTTCTATTCCGAAAGTATCTGTTAGTTTACCTTCATGAAGAACTCTACATTTCATATCTGTATATGTTGCTTTTATTAGGTTAATAATTTTCTGTGGGATTCCATAATGCCTCATTAATTTCCAAAGGGTTTCCTTATCAATACTGTCAAAAGCCTTCTCATAATCAACAAATCCGATATAAAGTGGGAATTTCCATTCAATACTTTGCTCTATTATTATACGTAATGTGGCTATCTGGTCAGCACAGGATCTATTTGGTCGGAAGCCTGCCTGTTCATCTCTTAGCTTTATATCGATGGCATCTCTCAGTCTCTCCAGGATGACTCTGCTTAGTATTTTCCCAGGTACTGACAACAGCATTATTCCCTATAGTTTTCACACTTCTGAAGGTCCCCTTTCTTTGGTAGCTTCACCAGGTATCCTTCTCTCCAGTTTGCTGGTATTTCTTCGGTCTCCCAGATTCTGCTAAATAATTTATACAGTATTTCTGTGGATGTGTTTATGTTGGCTTTAACCGCCTCCGCTGGAATACCATCTGGACGGGCCGCTTTTCCATCTTTTAAAAGTTTAATGGCTTTACTAATCTCCTCCTTGGATGGTTTCTCACAGTTGATGTCCAAGTCAATTTCTGCGGGTTGGATATCTGGGGGTTTGTAGGTGCTGGTCTGTTCAGGAGTTCCTTGAAGTATTCCATCCATCTTTCCATTTGGTCTCTAACATTAGTGATAGTTTCCCACTACTATTTTTGATCAACCCATTTGATGGTCTGTATTTTCCTGCTAGCTTTCTAGTGATATTGTAAAGATCTCTAAGGTTTCCTTTTCCTGCAGCTACCTCTGCTTCTCTTGCTAGATCTTCTACGTATTGTCTTTTATCTAACTTTATTTGTTTCTTCACTTTCTTGCTAGCTTCTGTGTACTTTTCCTGGGCTATGGCTTTGGCAATTCTAGTTTTGCTATTATTTAAATCTGCTTTCCTCTTTTTCCTTTCTTCTATTTCCTTGAGAGTTTCTGGAGTTATCCATGCCTTATGATTCCATCCTTCTTTCCTAATACCTCTGTGCATGTTTCATTCCAAATATTTTTGGCTTGCTGCCAGCATTCTTCCGCACTCACCTCATCTTCTAATTGCCGCAACACCTCATACTTATTAGAGACTGTGACCGTGAACTGTTCCTTTGTTTCTTGACTTCTGAGGTATCCTACATTATATTGGTGTCTATGTTCATGGGATGTTATGTATCGCTAAGCTTCAGTTTAATTTTACTTATCAGCAAATGGTGATCCGAATCTACATCTGCCCCCTTAGGACCCTTACATCTTGTAGAGATGACCTGAATTTCTTGTTTATGCATATGTGGTCAATTTGATTTTCTGTTCTGTGATCTGGTGATACCCAGGTTGCTTTATGTATTCTTTTATGTGGAAAGACACTTCCACCTATGACGTATTGATTCGCTGCACAGAAATTAGTGAATAGTTCTCCATTTTCGTTCATTATTCCTAGTCCGTGTTTCCCCATGATCTCCTCGTAGCCTATGTTGTCCGAACCTATTTTCATTGAGGTCACCCATCAGAATTTTGATGTTCCCATTTCTCTGATTACCTATAGTATTTTGAAGTTTTATGTAAAATTCCTCTTTTACTTTTTCCTCTTTATCATTGGTAGGTGCATAACACTGGGTCACATTCAAGAATACTTTCTTTTGGTGGTTCTGAATGTTGCTGTGATTATCCTAGGACTCACTGCTTCCCATTTTATTAGTGCCTTCTCCGCTTCTTTAGATAGCATTAAAGCCACTCCTTCACTATGGGGGCATTTTCTTCCATATGGCCTGAGAACAGCATTGTTTCTCCTGTGTTTAGACGTTGTTTGCCTGCACCATTCCACCTAGTTTCACATAATCCCAAGATGCCAATCCGTGAAATTTCATCTCATTTACAACCTGTGCTGTCTTTCCCATTTGATACATACTTCTAACATTCCAGGTGCCAATTCTGGAGCTTTTCCTAGGTGAAAGGAAGATAATCTGGTGTGTAGACTCCTTGCGGCTTTCTCTGCATCGCTTCATACCTCTTCTAGAAGAGCTTCCTTTCCTCTTGGTTGGCACAGTTTTTATTTTTTTTTTATGTGACTTGTTCATGGTTGGTTGGATTTTGTGGCTAAAATTTTCTACTGGATAGGGTAGCCAGCCCTACGCCAAACCCCACCTTAGTCGCCTCTTACGACATGCCTTGTAGGTTGCAGTGCTGCTACTCTTTGCTCCCCTTGCGAGCCCCGGCAGCACACGGGCGTAAAATCTAATACTTACACAAAAATGTAAGAACTAACTTCTAATACTTACAGAAATATGTAAGAATGAAATGCTTATGTAATGTTTATGTAATGCTTACAGAAATATGTAAGAATGAAAATCTAATGCTTACAGAAATATGTAAGAATAAAAATCTAATGCTTACAGAAATATGTAAGAATGAAAATTGAATGCTTACAGAAATATGTAAGAATAAAAATTGAATGCTTAGACAAATATGTAAGAATTAAAATCTAATACCCACACAACTAAGTAAGAATGAAAATCTAATGCCTACACAACTTTGTAAGAATTAAAATATAATGATTACACAAATATGTAAGAACTATAATCGAATGCCTACACAAATATGTAAGAATTGAAATATAATGCTTACACAAATATGTAAGAATTAAAATATAATGCTTACACAAATATGTAAGAATTAAAATATAATGCTTACACAAATATGTAAGAATTAAAATATAATGCTTACACAAATATGTAAGAACTACAATCGAATGCCTACACAAATATGTAAGAATTAAATTCACCTTAAGTTTTTTCAGCGACTCCAGATTGTGCAATAGCTTGATCTTGTTGTTACTCTGCAAACAATAACGAAGTATCAACAAACTTTTGTCACATCGCTCATTATATTATATCAAACAATGTACTATCATAGGTAGCAATTTATTAATGTACTGTCATAAGTAGATGGGGGTATCTGTGGCTAAGTGGTTACGCCTTGCCTTGCGAGTTGAAGGTCATGGGTTTGAACCTGGACCGTACCGTTCAAGAGCGCATTTTTCCAGTGACCCTAGGATTGTTGCAGGAGCTACGGAGCTCATGCTTTGTGCAATGCTCTCGGCAGGTAGTGTGAGATTTCTGCGGAGAGAGACTAGGCCCTATGGGGTAAAACCCAGTGCAATGAAGTCAATCCTTCGGTTTCAAACCCCTTTAAACCTATCATAAGTAACAACGTATTGATGTACTATCATAAGTAACAATGTATTGATGTACTATCATAAGTAACAACGTATTGATGTACTATCATAAGTAACAATGTATTGATGTACTATCATAAGTAACACCGTATTGATGTACTATCATAAGTAACAATGTATTGATGTACTATCATAAGTAACAATGTATTGATGTACTATCATAAGTAACAATGTATTGATGTACTATCATAAGTAACAACATATTGATGTACTATCATAAGTAACAATGTATTGATGTACTATCATAAGTAACAATGTATTGATGTACTATCATAAGTAACAATGTATTGATGTACTATCATAAGTAACAATGTATTGATGTACTATCATAAGTAACAATGTATTGATGTACTATCATAAGTAACAATGTATTAAATTTATTATATATTTCTTACAAGATCTAAATGCTGAATTGACAGATCCTCAAGTCCACTTATTTCTGTAATTTTATTGTGGGAAAGGCTCAAGTGTTTCAACCTGTGGCACTTTTGCAATCCATTGATGTTTGTGATCTCATTATCTTGTATGCAGTTAAGAAAAATTATGGACAATTATTTAAATAAACATGAACTGTTAAGTTCTTCATCTCAGTTTATTTAATAATATAGAAAAGTCATTTTTATACAGATTATAAATATTTTTACCTCTGAAGCCGGAGTAAACCTCACCTGAGTGGCAAGGGACTTTGGTGATAAGGAAAGCATACCTTCATACAAAAATTAGTCAGATGAGCCTTATTAACCCTTTTACCCTTCTAGCTAGTATACTGGCTTGTGTTAATTTTCTTATATGACACAAAGCCAATATACTGCTAGTTCATTAACTCTGCAATATAAATGCAACCTAAGGCAAAATAAAAACTTATGAAGTGAAGGCGTTAAGAGCCATGACTATGCCTGAATTCATAGCGCGAATGAAAAACAAATATTTTGTATGTTTCTGGAACAGCTAGATAAGGATACAATCCAGAATGAGTTTCCTGAGAAAGTGATGTTCTGATAAATTACACATTATATGTATTTGATTCCATGACATGTTGACTTCAAGCAAACTTATAGGGGGGTCAAAGTGCAGCAGATCCTCAATTTTGTTGTGAGAAGCATCCAAAAATAGTAAATGTTTGAGTTTCCCAAGTGAACCGAGATCTAAAGAAGAAGAAAAGAAAAATGACACGATTTGTTAGAGATTTGTATTGTTACTAATAAATAAATAGTAAAAATCTGTGGTATACCCTAAGGAACAACATAACCCTCTCACTTGAGAGTATTTCCAATCTCAGGATGCTGTTATTTTCCCACTCTGAAATTCTTCAAGTACTTTAGACCTCACTTTATTCATTATTATTTTACTAAAGTTTAATATACTATATACAGACCTGTTCAGAAATGAATTTAGAATACATATTTTTAGAATATATATGTGTAAAAAAGAAGATATGGTGATATAGAATTTCTTTGTCCTGTGTCCAACATTTTCGCTTTTTGAATAGGGAATTACAAAGTGAACACTTCAAAGCTCTTGGGGACGACAGAAATAACACATGTCTCAAAATGGTTGAAAATGTTCCCTATCCAGAACAACCTCATTGAGTCAGAAAAGTAGCGAAGCATGAACATGGTCTTCGGCTCAGATCATGCAAAGCTACACTCAGTGGCTGAAAAGTGATCATAAAGAGTGACTGACATTCAGCGAGAAAAGATGTAGAGAACTGTCAGGTCCGGCAAACCCAAACATCACCTTAGGTCAAAATTTAAATGTGCCTGTCTTACATGTCATGGGGACCTTTGAACTGGGGTGCAACATATTCACGTTCTCAGCGCAAATCTCTAAGATCACAAAGAGTGGTTAAATTGGTTGATAAGAATGAACGCAAAGAAGAAGGAGACAGAAATTAATTTTTCAAATTAATGTGACACAATGATCAGAAAGTACAAAGTTTCATGGTTCAATGAACAGTTTGGTAGACATTTTAACAGAACAAGTTTTATAATGGTAGGGTAGGCTAGCAAACACACAAACATGGTAAACACTAATTACCTTTAATATCATTATATGGGATCTCAACTTTCTGTAAATGCACGTACTCTGACAGCAAATTGATATTTGTCAATGAAAATCCCTACAGATTTGCAGAAGAAAATAAAAGTTATCAACAAAGAACTACCCTGACCTATTTCAATGTATAATTTACACATTTGTTGTTCTTGATGAAATTAACTGTTTACAATGTCTAATTTAACTGCAGATTAAGTGTAGATATATATATAATGACAGTTTACTACTGTGTTAACAATTAACTGATTTGATGACAACTAAACACACTGACTTACTGGTATAGAAACATTCAAATAGACTTGATGACATCCATTAGCAGAACGTCCAAGATTTGACATTCCTCGTGCAATCGTTTCTTCATCTAATATTCCACCTGGTGAAAGCTGTGGTACATAATTTTATAATATATATATATCCCTACATCTTTTAATATGTATTTCATTTCTAAAATCTGCACACGGACCCACAAATTATACAAGAAAAAGAACATATTATCTATGGGCATAAATATGTATGGCATTTTTCATCTTTACCGACGATCAATTGGCTCGCCATTTGTGCCTAGTCTGGGACTTGCCCCTATTGCACAAAGACCTCTCTACCCTATTGTTTCATCCAAAGGAAATACAAAGTCTATACATTTGGAATAAAGCAGGCTTTGCAGGGGATGCCAGAAGATGGAATGGAATACACATCTAACCATCAACTGCCTTAGGGTCCCTCCCTCTGGATTTTTGGTCAAGGTTTAATCCTTTAGCCCTCTGCATGACCATGCTGACCTACAAGGCAGTGGAGATTTTCTATTAGGTTTTACTCCCCTATCCTTTAGCTCTCTCGAGCTACCCTCCATAAGGCAGTGGGCATAAAAAATTGAGAATAATTCTGTTTATATGTATTTTTACAGAGTTTTTTAGTTAATCATGCATGTGATTGCCAGATGATCTAATTATGGTCTAAGATTGGACAACTCTATGATAACAGATATATATATAACACTACCACAATGATCCTTAGTTCTGACATTAAGAAATAAAATGAATAGTTTGATGAGAACTCTAAATACATAAAACAATTACTGGCTGAGAAACACAATGTTCACAAGACCTTTCTGAATAATCTAAAGATGACATAAAAAAAAGAATGTGCATAAAACTGTCCAATTGAAACTGTGGCAGATGCAGAACTCATGGCTAAGTAAAATGTAGATGAGATTCAAGGTTATGCAGACAGTCATTACATGAAAAACTTTTACCATGTACTTGAAGTTGTTTATGGTCCAACATCATCAGGACCATCTTCCCGCCCATGTGGTGCTGGGTCCATAAGGGAAGCAAAGAATAGTAGCACTGCAACCTACAATGCATGTTGTAAAAGGTGACTGATGTAGGCCCTAGGGATGCTACCCTAGTAAATAAAAAGCAGCGCAGAAATCGGATGTGCTGGCCTACTTGTGGACGCATAACTGGCACAACGTACAATAGCTCTTAGGCTCAGATCAAATACAAATCACACAGAGTGGTTGACAAATGGTCGATGTGGAGGGTTCGAAGAAGAAGGACCATCTTCCTTCCTCAGTGAAAGTGGATCCCAATGCTCTAAGACAGGGAAAATATTCTCTAACGCTGAGGCAAACATTCTAACAATAATCTAAACAAGTCATCATCTATAAACAATTAAGCCATCAACCACCTGACTCAAATACTTAAAAATAAAGAACTAGATGAAATATCAACTCTAGAGAAGTCACCAAAAGCCAAAAAACTTTCTAGTGGAAAGTTTCCTGGCTGAGATTAATTCCTGCTGAGGTTTATAAATAAGGCAGTACAGCTCTAACATTGAAGCTTCCCTATAATCTTATAACAAATATAGCAGAGTGAAATTACCCCACAATAATTTTGTAATTGGTCAATTATCAATTTATACAAACATTAACTCTTTCCACGCTTTAAGCCGCACACTGCGCCATAGAGTTGCTTCCCTTATAAGAAGTCTTTCTAGTTTTACTTCTACTGTTTTACTTCTACTACTTTTCAACCTTGTTATTCTATTGGGTTGTCCAGTTTTCTTCAATTTAACCCTTTTGCCCTGTTTTGACCTCTGGACGCATTTATTTTGCGATTTAAATTTAAGATTAAATGTCAATTAGTTTAATCCTTTATAACTCTTGTACTGTTTCTCTAAAGTATGACATATTATATATTAAATTGTTGCTAATTGGATGTGGAATACATTAATATAATAATATTTTACATCAGATGATATACGTTTGAGACAATTAGATTATTGTAGCATGACTATTTTGAAAAAACGAAAAATCATACAAAATATTTTTACTCTCCGGTTTGTATTACATCTTAAAATTCATAGATGTTTAAAGGAAGTAGTATTTAAATGAAGATAATCCATGTGTGAATATATTCTATAAGTTTCATCTAACTAGGTGCAGTAGTTTTTATAATATTCACTTTTAGTGCGGACACGTCAATAAATGGAATGTGGAATGCCCATTCTTTAGATGCAATTATTACATTAGACTTACAACTATCGATACTGCATTTCATAAACAATCAAATGTCATTATTACCATCAATTAAATCTTCTTCCTTACTATCACAAGTTATAATTTGATCTAACAGTACTCAAGATTACACTGTAAACATCATCGGAAACATTAACGTTTAAAAAAAAGTCTCGACTTGAACACAATAATACATTGCTTTCCCTCTTTCAAATCTTTGTTAATTGGAGATAGTAATGTACCTACATATATGTACTTTCCGTTTCTGAAGATTTTTTAACTTCAGTAAAGGGGTTGTGAAGATACATTTGTTTCCGTGAACAGACATCCAAAAACCAATATATCGGTTCTGCGACATCATGAACATTACTCTGAACCGATATATCGGCTCTGCAGTCCCGTTGGTTAATATATAATAATATATATATGTTTATTTATTGACGAGTAGTTGGGGATCGTAATTTAAATTTTTTTTTTACTTCCTTGAATTAATTGCTTAAAAATTGAGGAAATAAATGGGCGTGGAAAGAGTTAAGGAAACCACCAAGACTGTAAAAACCATCAAAGCATCTCCCTATTATCAGTCGTAGGGAGGACATTTGCCAGTTTCCTTTTAAACTGCTTCATGATGCATCTTGAAAGAGGATTCTTACCTGAAAGTCTGTGTCTATTCCTAAAATAACGTGGAAATACAGACATGATATTTGCTGTTAGGAAGCTACAAGTAAGGTTCAAAGGTGAAGGATTGACTTCATTGCACCGGGTTTCCCCATATGGCTCCACCCGTCGGCAGAGATGGCATGCCATCTGCCAAGAGCATTGCACAAAGCACAGACTCTGTGGCTCCAGTAACAATCCTAGAGATCTCATGAAAAAATTGCACATGTGTCTGGGTCCGGATTCAAACTCACAACCTTCAGTACAACAGGTAAACGACTTAACCACCTCGTCATTGAGATCAAAAAACTATAAAGAACAGTATTGTGACCTATTTGCTGCTTTCATCAACCTGACCTAGTCATTCGACACAGACAGTAGAGAGAGTCTCCAAAATATTATATGGAAATATGGCTGCCTAAATAAATTGATCACAATAATGTGACAATTAAATAGATAGGATACAGACAAGTGGTCGAGAGAATGGTAAGTTATCAGAATTATTTCCAGTCTCGATTGAAGTAACACAAGGAAGTGTGATTGCACCTACTATGTTCAGCATCATATTCTCTGTAATGCTGACTGATGCATCCAGAGATGGTATCATATAGGAATTGATGTCAGTTTTTGAATGATGGTAAATTGTTTAATTTACGAATGCTTCAAGCAACAACCAAGGTTAATTCATATACCACCAGAGACTTTCTATTTTCTTGTGACTGCCCTTACGGTTAGTACTCTACCTGGTTTGTAGAAAAGCATAGACAGATTCTCCGCAGCATGTTCCAACTTTGAGCTCACTATCCATACATAGAAAACTGAAATAATGTACCAACCAGCTTCTGGAAAAACCTATACTGAACCAAACAAAACAGTAAATGGATTTCTATTTCTTGGCAGCACAGTTTCTCAAAATGTCATCATTGATGATGAAATAAATACCAGTATCTCAAAAACCAGAAGGATATTTGGCAAACTAAAATCACAGATATGATAGTCCTAGACAGAGCATGTATCCCTGGTATCTACACAATCTTGATGCAGTCACGGGTCCACTGTGCATATCATGTAGTTTGTACACCAGACCATCGACTACCAAGAAAGACTTCTGTTTAGTAAACTGCTGAAAGGTAAATACTCCAAATGTGGCCAAAAGAAGTGTTTCATAGAAACTATCAAGAGGTCACTAAATACTTTTGGCACAAATACTGATACGTGGAAGGCTGCTGTACAAGACCAAACAATTTGGCTTACATTACTTCGCCAGGTGCAGTGGTTTGTGAGGCTTCCTGAGCTGCAGCTGCAGAACAGATGCGACAAGCAAGAAAAGCAATATATCATCCAACAATTACAAACTTTCCTAACCACACTGACCAAGAGCCTTCCTGTGCAGTATCGGGATCATCGGTCATCTAAGAACACACAAAGTGACTTGACCTAAATATTTTTTTTTTTAAATCTGTTCTATATTGGATGAACAGAGTTGTTTTTATCACTCGTGATGAACAAATAACTCTTACCATGTACCATGGTCAATGTTTATCGACAGAGGAGAACATGTACACATTTTGTATTCTCTTTACAAACGTATTATTATTATCAATGACTGCTAGATAATACAAATACGATGTCAATAAGTATAAATAAAATAAGATTAGATTAAATTAGATACAAAACCTCGACATCTTCGGATTCATCGACATCATCTTTTTCCACTGTATCAATTTCTACTTGAATTTCCGCGTCACCAGTATCGAAGTCATCATCAAATTTAAATATGTCAGCTTTTGAATCAGCCAAAGCAGAATTAAGTACAATAAGATTGTTATCTAAAGCATCATTCGGTCTAGACATCTTTTACCACCAGGAAAAATAACACCATGGCAACGCAAGGTCGAGGTGAATAATAGCTTCGCACTATTGGAAAAATAAATGACTCTAAATTTAATATTTTAAAATATCTTTCATGTTTGTAATTCAAAAACTCTTTATTGGATGTTTATGCTTTAAATAAAAGCAAGAAATATTTATAGCTACTAGTGATAAATATTGAGAAACAACAAAGCGGTTGGTGATGATAACATCTCTGGAGAAATGCTCAAAGCAGCAGATGATAACAACTTACAACATATACTCCAACTTATGAATGAAATCTGGCAAAATGAATCCCCACCACAACAGTGGAAAGATGGTATTATTTTCAAATTACCTAAAAAGGAGATTTGTCTGATTGTAATAACTGGCGTGGGATCACCCTACTGTCAGTGCCAGGAAAACTTTTTGTAGCATGTTACTCGAGAGACTGAAAAAGTCTATAGATGAAAGGCTAAGAGAAGAACAAGCAGGGTTTAGACCAAAACGAGCATGCATAGATCACATCTTCACACTAAGAGTAATCATTGAAGAGTTCGTAGAATTTCAATCGAATTTAATCATCAACTTTGTTGATTTTCAGAAAGCGTTTGACAGTATTCACCGTCCTACGCTTTGGAAACTACTCAAAAACTATGGTTTCCTGCTAAATTCATCATCATAAAATCCTTCTACAGTGAATCGCGCTGCAGTGTAAGAACAGATTTCAGTAACTCTGACTGGTTCCCAGTGGAACAGGAGTGAAACAAGGCTGCGTCTTATCGCCAATGCTCTTTGGAATAGCAATTGACTGGGTCATGCGAAAATGCACCAATAACGCAAATATGGGCATCAAGTGGGTTGATAAAATTTTAGAAGACCTTGATTTTGCCGACGATATAGCCCTTTTGAGTTCATCACATCAAGATATTCAAATGAAAACAAACCTTCTCCAAAATATCTCAGGACAAATTGGTCTCCAAATAAACACCACAAAAACAAAAATTGTTGACCTTACCAGCAGTCCAGAAAATATTCAACTAAAAACTACACTCTTGAAAAAGTCAAAAGTTTTACATACCTAGTGAGTATGATGTCATCTACGGGGATACAGCGCCAGAAATTCCACACAGAATCGCATTGGCATCAAGTGCTTTTAACAAATTGTCAAATATATGGAAGTCCAATTCACTCAGCAAGCACTTAAAATTAAAGATCTTTAACTCTTGTGTGATTCCAGTATTAACTTATGGATGCGAGAGTTGGAAAGCAACAAAAGCTCTAGAAAGAAAATTAGATAACTTTGAGAATAATTGTCTTAGAAGAATACTGAACCTCAAATGGTCAGATTTCAGACCCAATACACAAATAAGACAAGAGACCAAGCAAGAAAATGTATCAAATTTTATAAGAAAGCGCCGCTGGAACTACATCGGCCACACACTTAGAATGGATGAGAGAAGACTCCCTTACCAATCCCTCATATGGACACCAGAGGGAAAAAGAAAACGAGGAAGACCAAGAGAGACTCTGCGTAGAACCATCACCAGAGAAGGCTCAACGATGGGCCTAGTAAACATCAAAGACTTAAAACAAATAGCAACGAACCGCGAGACATGGAGAGCTATGACCTCTGCCCTATGCGCCGCCCACAGGCCCAAGAGGAAAGACTAACTAACTAATATTTAGATAGTAGGCCTCTCCTTGGTCCCAGAGTAAACTTCCATCACTGAGAAGTTAACTTAGCGTAGTTTGTGCCAAGAATATGATCAACAAAATAAACAATGTACATGTATTAAGAGCTTCCGAAAAAACAAATAGACATACACAGGATTCGAACCACTTACCCTCATTTCTTACGACACCCATCGCCTAGCCGTGTAGTCGTCGTAAGAAATGTGGGTACTGGTTCGAATCCTGTGTTTGTCTATTTGTTTTTCGGAAGTTCTTATTACCTGTACATTGTTTATTTTGTTGATCATATTCTTCGCTTCCGTTGCTTCTTCTGGGGTTCTTGCAAAAACACTCCTTGTTTTCAATTGTATCAAGAAGCGAGTTATACCACAACCGACTCTATTATACAGTCGGTCGTGGTTATACTCCAGTGGGTACCATCATACCGTGGAGTCCCGGATAACGAGAAGGCAGACAAGCTCGCACAATGGGAGGGGAATGTGAACAGGTAGAAATCGAAATCCCATACTTTTGCAAATATAAAGCTATCCTGGACATTATAAAAGAACATAAACTATCCAACGACAACTTTCACACACTCGACTGACAAGGACCGGGCATCATCTTTTGTCTCAGAACAAGGCATAACAGACTGAATAAACACTTGCACAGGCTACGATTGTCTCCATCCCCTGTGACATCTGATTAAACCATAGAATATGTCCTGCATGTAAGACTGCCCTATAAATGGATGCTGGCCCAACAACACATCACTACATTCAAAACTATTTGACACCAGAGATATGCTCGAGATAAGGGTCGACTTCATCATAAAAATACATCTAACGCAGTGGCTGCTCGTCATTAAGGCCAGCGGGGCCTGACCCCACCACAAATAATGTGTATCGTGTATTTATTATTTTATAAATTATTTGTTCATAATTATTACTTCTAATGTGATACTGAACCGCTTTGAAAGTTGAATATATAGCGCTAAATATCATATGCAATCTGAAATTCAAGGTCATTCCTCCCTAATTAGTATACTTTATGCATTTCCAGCGCATTATTTTTTAGGGTCAGTAGAAATGTGGTGCGGCCATCGCAATATTGCCGTCTGCGTTGAGGTCATTATTTACGATGGCCACGATTTAGACCGTCTGTTAAAATAGTGACATCTGACCTCTCTCGACTGCTTATTTAGCACAGACAAATATGTGATTTTCCTTCATTCAGTATGGAAATTCTTACACGGCCAAGCCAGTGCACAGTTAAACGGTATTATATCGCAAAAAAATTATCCGGGTGCATGAATACCGATGACATATCAAGATAATAGAAATAGTTTTAACTAACCGTCATAGAATCGTTTACGGTAATCGTCGGTTCCATATATATATATATATATATATATATATATATATATATATATATATATATATATATACGACAATGTACGTTCTAGTAATCCGGGGATAACTTTCCGGAATAGACAAATAATACTTAATACTAAAATATAACCTAACCCCAAAACATGATTATTTCGAAAATTGTTGTCTGGCCCCCACCAACAAAAATAATCATGAGCCGCCACTGACCTGACGTTATAATCATTCAAACTGCAGTTACAAAAAGTTCCGATAATCCATATAATCATTGAGCGTTGACTATGGATGTGGTAGGTACTTTGCGTCTCCAGTTGGCGACTGTGATGTCTGATATGAGATGATAGTCTCTGTCACAGTTTACCCATTTAAAAGAAGAGATATACTACTAAACTTATTAATTGCTTCAATCAGGCAAGACTAGATTCTTCTGCTTGCCTGATCAAGATGTGCTCAAAATGAAAAAAGCTCGTTCTTCACAACTTTTCTTTATAGAAATGTATGTCTTTGACAACTGAATTTCCCCACAACCTTTCTTCACAATTTGTGTTAACAGATTCTGTTTCGACATTTAGGTCATCCATTGCAAAAATCGTTTGTTGTAACTTACATTTCCAGTTTCTCATGCAATCCATCAATTGCCTATATATCACTCGTATTCGTTGGTGGATGTCACTATTCTACGGGAATGTTTGTAAATATGTCCATTAATCTTAATCTCTCTGTTCTGTTATTGATACGTTGACTAATCTTCTGTGTTCGTTCTAGGAAACTCATTTATAAACCACTGTTTGAGAATGTGTTATTTGTGTCATTGAGCGTAGTTAGTTTTGTGTCATGTTTGCTATTTACAGCAAAGTTGCGATATTTGAGCTATTCGGCCCAGGATCCGATTTCGTCGTGCACTTTTGTTCATACTCGATCTCCCTTGCTCGTGATTGCCTCCATGACAGCATTTTCTTCTGGTTTGTTTTATTCTACCTCTGGCAGTCTTCACACTGAATACAGGACAGATATTCTTCTTGGAAGAAATGGTCTGTCCCGTCATCTTGGCCCTTCATTCGCTCTGACTAGTTTCTTTCTATCTATCTCTCTCTCCTCTCTCTCTTATATATATATATATATATATATATATATATATATTTATATATATCTCTCTATATATAGGTATATAATATCATATTGGTGTCCCGTTTGACACATTAGGCTTTTACAAAAGATTTCCGTTGCTGCCGCCTTTCTATCAATTGTTTCCCTTGTTATGCCACAATCTTTCCGCAATTCTTCTCCATATTTTCTTTTAACCCGTAGGTCTTCTTTGCCCATTCGATGTCCATCGCAGCTGATATAACTAGTGCTGCTACTGATTTACGACTTAAAAGGCAAAAAATGCACAGTTCGTTCGTTTTAAAAACTGTTCACTTGCTCTTCTATATGGCCATAAATTTTGCATGATTCTTCTTAAACATTTATTTTGGAATGTCTCCAACTTGTGTATGATGTTTTGGATCATTTTCCAACACTTACTACTGTACAGTAACACTCCAATGACAATGCTATAACTAGAATATCTACTTATTAACCACTCTGTGTGATTTGTGTTATTTGAACCAAAGAACGGGATGTTGGGTATGAAGGTAGGGATAGTACATCATGGAAAGTGACAGCGTTATCTGCATCCGTTTGGTAGTAATCATGATCCTACTTGGTTTCCATCAACTCACCTAACTCGTATTTGGTTTCTCCCCCACATCACGGGCAACAGTCTTGACTGACTGGTTAAACATGAGTGGGTGGGGAAATCCTGTTTAACTGTTTTACGTTCCCTTTTTCCCTTCCTACGTCCTATGGTTTCCCTACTAAATTCATCAACATCATAAAATCCTTCTATAGTGAATCACGCTGCAGTGTAAGAACAGATTTCGGTAACTCTGACTGGTTCCCAGTGGAAACAGGAGTGAAACAAGGCTGCGTCTTATCGCCAATGCTCTTTGGAATAGCAATTGACTGGGTCATGCGAAAATGCACCAATAACGCAAATATGGGCATCAAGTGGGTTGATAAAATTTTAGAAGACCTTGATTTTGCCGACGATATAGCCCTTTTGAGTTCATCACATCAAGATATTCAAATGAAAACAAACCTTCTCCAAAATATCTCAGGACAAATTGGTCTCCAAATAAACACCACAAAAACAAAAATTGTTGACCTTACCAGCAGTCCAGAAAATATTCAACTAAAAACTACACTCTTGAAAAAGTCAAAAGTTTTACATACCTAGGGAGTATGATGGCATCTACGGGGGATACAGCGCCAGAAATTCCACACAGAATCGCATTGGCATCAAGTGCTTTTAACAAATTGTCAAATATATGGAAGTCCAATTCACTCAGCAAGCACTTAAAATTAAAGATCTTTAACTCTTGTGTGATTCCAGTATTAACTTATGGATGCGAGAGTTGGAAAGCAACAAAAGCTCTAGAAAGAAAATTAGATAACTTTGAGAATAAATGTCTTAGAAGAATACTGAACCTCAAATGGTCAGATTTCAGACCCAATACACAAATAAGACAAGAGACCAAGCAAGAAAATGTATCAAATTTTATAAGAAAGCGCCGCTGGAACTACATCGGCCACACACTTAGAATGGATGAGAGAAGACTCCTTACCAATCCCTCATATGGACACCAGAGGGAAAAAGAAAACGAGGAAGACCAAGAGAGACTCTGCGTAGAACCATCACCAGAGAAGGCTCAACGATGGGTCTAGTAAACATCAAAGACTTAAAACAAATAGCAACGAACCGCGAGACATGGAGAGCTATGACCTCTGCCCTATGCGCCGCCCACAGGCCCAAGAGGAAAGACTAACTAACTAACGTCCTGTGAGCTAAACCCCAATTTGCTCTGGAAAATATGAGTACTGAATCTGGAGGCATCCAGTCAGGATGACGCACTACAGCAATCATGATGTCACCCAAAAGCGCTATGGAAATGTCTGTTTGTTTAAAGCATATGGCGCTTACCCTGTCCTGAACATTTGGGCAGATGCAATACTGATCACAAACTCGACAGACAACATCGTAATAAATAGCCAAACACTGGAGAAAGTTGAACATTTTACATATTTGGGTAGTAAAGTGTCAAACAACGGAGACACGATGAAAGAAATAAACTCTCGTACTGCTATAGCATAGAAAATCATTGGAACTTTTTTAAGAACACTATTAAATCTGCAGCAGCAGAAACAGCAGGATATATAAAAAAGAAAGAAAGAATTGGTTAAGTGAAGAAACATGGCAAAAATCCAAGAAAGAAAAGAAGTTAAACTAAGAATGCTATCGACCCAAAACGAATCAACAGTCCTTGAATATAGACAACTGGACAAAGATATTAAAGCAAATGCTCGCAAAGATAAACGTGATTACATCCAGAAGTTATCTCTAGAGGCAGAAACAGCATCCAAAACAGGGAATAGTAAAACACTCTTTCATATTATGAAACAGCTAACGAATCATCCGCCGACGGCAAGCTGTCCGTGAAAGGAAAACAACGAATCCATACCATCACAACAAGCACAATCGAAAAGATGGGCTGAACATTTTCAAGAGGTATTAAATAGACCCAACCCAGTGATAACACCAGTTTTTGAAACAGAAATACAAATGCCATCATTAAATGCACCCATTGACGACTTCTCAATGGAAGAAATTAAACAAGCCATCAGGAAACTGAAAAACAATAAAGCCAGCGGTAGCGACGATATTTCAGGAGAGATGCTAAAGCAACTGACGAGGAATCAATGGGATTCCTACGTACCTTAATGAACGATGTTTGGCAGAATGAGACCCTTCCAAAAGATTGGAAAGACGGAGTGATATTCAAGCTCCCAAAAAAGGCGATTTGTCAAATTGCAACAACTGGCGCGGAATAACTCTGCTATCAACACCTGGCAAGCTATTCTGCAGTATTTTGATGGAGAGGCTGAAAAAGCCGTCGACGCAAGGCTAAGAGAAGAACAAGCTGGCTTTCGTCCACATCGTTCTTGTACCGATCATATCTTCACGCTGAGATCCATTATAGAAGAATCAATTGAATTCCAGTCACCACTAGTGATAAATTTTATAGACTTTCAGAAAGCGTTTGATAGTCTTCATCGTTCTACTCTCTGGGAGATTCTTAAGACCTATGGCTTCCAGGAAAAGTACATCAATATTATAAAAGCCTTCTATTCTGAAGCATCCTGCTGTGTAAGAACAGATGCAGAAACTCAGACTGGTTCACAGTCAATTCGGGTGTGAAGCAGGGCTGCGTTATGTCACCTATGCTTTTGGGATAGCTATAGACTGGATCATGCGCAAATGCACCCAAGATGATCAACTAGGCATCAAATGGCTTAATAACAGCAGACTATTTGATCTTGACTTTGCCGATGACGTGGCCATATTGAATTCAACTACACAAGCAACCCACAAACTAACGAGCAATCTTTGCACACTTGCAGAACAGGTTGGTCTCCAGATCAATTCTGGCAAGACCAAAATTATGGACCTCACAAACTCGACAGACAACATCGTAATAAATGGTCAAACACTGGAGAAAGTTGAACATTTTACATATTTGGGTAGTAAATTGTCAAACAACGGAGACACGATGAAAGAAATAAACTCTCGTATTGCTATAGCAGCTAGTGCCTTCACTAAATTAACGAATATCTGGCAATCTCAAGACTTTAGTATATGCACAAAAGTTAAATTATTTAGGTCATGTGTGATTCCTGTACTGACCTACGGTTGTGAAAGTTGGAAATCAACAAAGAAAATTGATAAGAAACGGGACAGCTTTGAGAATAAATGTCTACGAAAATTATTAAAAGTGAAATGGAGTGATTTCGTTTCTAACAACACAGTGAGAGATAGAACACACCAACAACCGTATCAAATATTATAAGGAAACGAAGGTGGAAATATTTAGGTCATGTGTTAAGATCAGACGAAAAGAGACTAAATCGACAAGTCCTTATGTGGTCACCATTTGGGAAAAGAAAACGTGGAAGACCAAAGACCACTCTTCGAAGAACCATCCAACAAGAAAGTAAACTATTGGGATGTAAAACCATACAAGATCTGCAACTGCTAGCAAAGAACCGTATCACATGGAGATCTAAAACCTCTGCCTATGTGCCGCCTTTGGCACGAAAGGAACAAACTAACTAACTAAAACTAACTATTGCTATAGCAGCTAGTGCCTTCACTAAATTAACGAATATCTGGCAATCTCAACCTTAGTATATGCACAAAAGTTACATTATTTAGGACATGTGTGATTCCTGTACTGACCTACGGTTGTGAAAGTTGGAAATCAACAAAGAAAATTGATAAGAAACTGGACAGCTTTGAGAATAAATGTCTACGAAAATTATTAAAAGTAAAATGGAGTGATTTCGTTTCTAACAACACAGTGAGAGATAGAACACACCAACAACCCGTATCAAATATTATAAGAAAACGAAGGTGGAAATATTTAGGTCATGTTCTTAGATCAGACAAAAGAGACTAAATCGACAAGTCCTTATGTGGTCACCAGTTGGGAAAAGAAAACGTGGAAGACCAAAGACCACTCTTCGAAGAACCATCCAACAAGAAAGTAAACTTTTCGGATGTAAAACCATACAAGATCTCCAACTGCTAGCAAAGAACCGTATCACATGGAGATCTAAAACCTCTGCCCTATATGCCGCCTTTGGCACGAAAGGAACAAACTAACTAACTAACTAATACTGATCAATCCTTGTAATGAGACAGCAATCAAATCTACATAATGTTTTTCTTATTTGCCCCGTGGAGTTATAAGGTATGCGAATAAAGCAACTGGTCAAGTTATTAAACTAATGCATTGGCTTGCTGAAAGTGTGAACAGCAAAAAAGATTGCTGCAATAAACAATTTGAGTTGGAATGTTTGCTGTTTGTAAAAGACCCACCTGAATAAATATGTCCTCTAAAGTCAGAGAGAGGTTTCCAGTGCTACCGATTCGAATCTCATCCGTCCATTCCCTATACACTAGGCCATGTGCCTGCTCTCGCTTATTTCAAACACATATAATCTGTTTGTATCATGTTCGTTGTTATGTGTTTCCTGTTTTCTTTCTTATTGATATCACATCCATCTAAAAACGTATTCTATTTTTTTGTTTTGCAACCAGAACACTTGTTTTCATGTCAACTTCGACTTTACAACTCACAGTCATGGCCAAGGACGCACTCGTCGGAGAAAATGGATCATCTGTTGCTATTTCTGTAACAAAAAATTCTTTTTCACATAGAGGACGGTATTCCTGTTGAGTTTGCCGATAATTTGAAACATAAATCAATACATATTTTCGTAATCTTGTTTTGTTGGTCAGATTTATAGAGTGCAGTAGTTCGCACTTTATAGTTTCCCCAACAGAGCTGCTAAGTCAACTAAGCATCTAACGAGCGGCACAGCTATATGGTCCAATGAGACCGAAAGACGTCTAATATTATACTGCATTGCTTGCACTATTATATTTTGTATTGACTCAGAGAAATATATTGCATTTTAAAACGAAACGACACCCAGCTGTTCAAACACGCTTACAATAACACCTACAAGTTATCAATGGCCTGTGATATGTTTGGCCTTACCATTAGCACCAAGACAACAGAGGTCATGCTCCAACCCGCCCCATAGAGAGCAGTACTGCGATCCAGTCATTAGCATTAAACATCAGCGTCTCCTGCCAGCGGACAACTTTGCTTATCTTGGCAGCATCCTATCCAGATCGGCAAACATAGACTCTGAGGTCAACAATAGGATATCCACAGTCAGTGCTTCGTTCAGAAGGCTACGTGTCACTGTGTAAAAGCGGAAGGGGATAAATGTAGCCACACAGCTGAAAGTTTACCAGGCCATAGTGCTAACCACGCTGCTGTACGCAAGCGAGACATGGACAGTGTATATCAGACTCGCAAGAAAACAAAACCACTTCCACACACGTTGTCTACGCAGAATACTAAAAATAAACTGGCAGGACAAAACACCAGATTCCTCACAAGAGCAAAGATCCAAAGCGTCAACGTCCTGTTGCAGAAGGTCTAAGTGAGATGAGTCGGTCACGTTGCTCGGATGCCTGAAAAACGTATCCTGAAACAGTCAATGTGTGACGAACTTGAAGGGGGCAGACGTTCGGCTGGAGGACAGAAAAACGCTTTAAAACACTCGTAAAGTGTCTCTGAAATGATTCGATACAGATACAACGTGCTGGGAATTCCTTGCACAAGATCGCCAAATGTGGCACTGTAACAACACAAGAGGAACCCGCATCATCGTGTCGTTGAGACGCAGGGAAAACGAGCTGCGCGAAAAGACAGAACACACAACACCCACATGTCTGAACTTGATCATGTATGCCCCACCTGTGGTAGGGGATTGTGTTCTAGGATTGAATTCGACAGTCACCTCCGCACACACCAGAGAGGTGCAGCAGCACACGTCTGAGACTTGTCATAATCGCTTGCTATGAACGGCTATAAATATTACAATAACACCAATAGATATGAACCATAATATATAGGTGTGGAAAGACTACAGCAATAACTTACTTACTATGACTACTTCCTGTTATTGTCTGAGAACCATTTTGCTGATGTTAATCAGAACATAATTATTTGAGAGATTTCAGACTGCTATATTAAGAAATTTCATCATATAAATTTGTATTCATTACATACATTACTGTAAGTATTGGTCTTTTAAATATGGGATTAGCGAGTACTTTTATATTGTTTGTATGCTGTTATGTTGATGTTTATTTATCCATTTGTTGAAAATAATTCATCATTTCAATTGATAATAATTGTCACAATTGTTTGTTATTTAGGCCAGGGCAGGAGTGAACCACACTCCACAAATAAATTGTAAACCTAATTCACGTATGTTACTGTAACACTCAGTAACACCTGACACACATAGTAACACTAGTGACAGTATATTGCGTTTCATTAACACTGTCACTTTCTTACTCTCGTACTTGAGTGGCTAGTCTAGACTACTGTACTGTACATACGGTAACTAGTAAACTACTACTAACTACACTGACACTCAGACAGTACAGTAACAGTTACACCCACAGTCAGACAGCTGTGATATAATAATTGGCTTCCGTGAGAATTATATTTAACTTCAACCACAGTTGGTGCCTATTTGATATATTTTGTATCAATTTGTCTGGGTATGACTTGCAAAAACCCAGTCACCATCGTGTTTGGTTCAGAATATATTAGATACTGTTGTCTTTATCCATATCTGCTTCTGAGAAATAGGTAATGTAAATTCACTGCTGCATTCACAGAATTAAATTTGAGGAAAAAAAATCAATCAACATAAGTTTAGTCACATTGACTCACATATATGGCTACTTCCATTGTTGACTGTTTAACTGAGTAAAAGTAAGCCAAGTACCATCAATGATGCTTGTATTGTGTTTATTATAAATATTTACTAAAATAGACAATATACATATTTAACTAGATTTGTTAACAGTTTAACTTAGAGCGCTAAACTGGTGTCATAAAGGTTGTATCTAGACACAAACCTATGTCAAATTTAGATTAGTTCATGGATATTAACATTAAATCACTTGGTATTTCCCCAAACTTGAACTACATATGAAAAGTTCAAAGAGAATGACCTAAAGGAGAAATTGATGGAAAGTAACATTTGCAGCCTTATGTTCCTTTGGAAACAAGAAAGACTCGTCTTGTGCTAACTGGCATATGTTATCATTGACCTCCACTTTATGTCCTTAATGTTGTTAACCAGTTCTGTTGTTAATTTTTTGATACCTTACGAGGCTACACTGTCCAGTACTTTCTTTCTTTGGCTTTTTTACCCTGTACCTTTTACCTGTTGTCAATATACTCTCAAAGACACATCTTCTCATAGCATGCCTAAAATATTATTACTGCCCTTCCCTGATGTGTAATTATCTACCTTTTTTCATTGACATTGGAAGTATAGGTTGCTATATGTCTCTTTTGAAAAAGAAAAGAAAAATGACTGCAATCAAGCAAACTGTGTCTTGTTGAGTGGTTCAATTATTAGATCCAGTGGTCCCTATTTCTACTAACTTGACTCTGTCAAATGTTCTGTATCTGGCACCAAAGTCTTGGAGACTACTAGAGTTAAACTCTAGACTAGGCTTGATGTAACCCTAAAGAAACCTGACAGGGCAAGTCCTTCAATAGATGTAACTTATGCTTGGCCCACTGGTGCATGTACACATCCAGATCTGCTTCAAGACATACCTATGGAGCACACTTGGCTAAAAAAACAAATAGAAGATTGCTATCCTGCAATGGCTTGCTGGCAGTGATAGGACATGAAAGAACATGAACGGAAAGACTTGGAAGCAGTGATAGGACATGCTAGAACATGAACAGAAAGCAGTGATAGGACATGCTAGAACATGAACAGAAAGACTTGGAAGCAGTGATAGGACATGCTAGAACATGAACAGAAAGACTGCGGGTAGTGATAGGACATGCTAGAACATGAACAGAAAGACTTGGAAGCAGTGATAGGACTTAAAGAACATGAACAGAAAGACTTGAAAGCAGTGATAGGACATGCTAGAACATAAACAGAAAGACTTTCGGGCAGTGATGGACATGCTAAAATATGAACAGAAAGACTTGGAAGCAGTGATTGGACATGCAAGAACATGAACAGAAAGACTTGAAAGCAGTGATAGGACATGCTAGAACATGAACAGAAAGACTTGAAAGCAGTGATAGGACATGCTAGAATATGAACAGAAAGACTTGCGGGCAGTGATAGGACATGCTAGAACATGAACAGAAAGACTTGCGGGCAGTGATAGGACATGCAAGAACACAAATAGAAAGATTTTTACTTTACTTTATTGTTTATAAAAGGCATGATTTGTTATGATCTGTCCTGTTTGTGGAACATATTTCTTTTCCCTATGCAGTAATTTTAATTAAAATAACGCAATTTTTTATTTCAGTTATCATGAAAACAGCTCAGCTCTTCCAGATACCAAACACAATCTGCACAGCTCTTCCAGCTACTAAAAACAATTTCTGCAACTGATACATTTCAACTGAATCATGTCTGCTTTAGAAAATGGTGTGCCTATCAAAACTGACAATAAATCAAAGATATTAAAACAGACAGAAAATATTCAGAATTCTGGAAAAGTTGGGAGAGATGTAAGTCAAGTTGAACATAACAGTGGTCATAGTAAAAGTTGTAATGGAAGTAAAAATGATGAACTGTTTCAACCTGGTTTAGACGCTGACCATGATTTGGAGGATACGTCACCGGACATATCATTGTCTTCACAGAAAACATTACGATATTGTGATGTTGAGCCAGAACATATAAACTCTCCAGAGAGCTCTGACTCAAATGAAATATTAGATGAACATCCACGGGAAGATTGTCAGACCGAGGTAACCCAATTACTTTCTCCAACAGTTTCTCTGGAACAAAATGTGATCAAGAACAGAATTGATTTCTCTGATGAACAAGAGTCACAACAAATAAATCAGGGAGCATATGTTTCTTCAAGAGATCATCATGAAGTCATTCCAGAATTCAGTAATGTCTCGAGACCTGAAAGTCTTTCACTCTCACATCCTCTTCAGGAAACAGAACAAGTAAAGAAAAAATCAGATTCCTACAGCAAAACACATACAAATAGCAAAAACAGTATTGACTCTGATATGAAAATCAAAGACACATCAAAAACCGGCAAGCAAGAGAAGTTTCAAGACCAAGATGCTTATCATGTAGATCCTGATGTTTGCTTGTGAGAATTTGCCACAGGGAACAATAACAAGGAAAGGAGACATGATTCAATTTGTGGCAGATGATTTAATGGAGAAAATCAAGAAAAGTAGTCCAATGTCCCATGCAGGTAAATGGTCATAGTGTAAACTATTTTAGATCTTTGTAAAACTGATTGTGGTCTTTGTATAGCTGTTTTTGTATGTATGTTTAAGTGATATAACATCATAGAATCTGGCTTTCACTTATGGATTTCACTTATGTAAGTCTAGATTTAGTGATCATTATTTCACTTATAGTTAGTTTGTTCCTTTCGTGCAAAGGGGGCACATAGGGCAGAGGTTTTAGATCTCCATGTGATGCGGTTCGTTGATTAAATATATATATATATAAGTTCACTATATATATATATTCACTTATATAAGTCTTGAAATCTGCTTTGTGTAAGTCAGCAAATCGACTCTTACATTCTTCTTCACCTTTCAACTCCCAACAGAGCACAGGTCTTCAACAAACTTCTTCCTGCTCTTCCTCTCTCCTGCCATCACTTCCAATTCTTTCCATGTTTTACCTATTCTTTTAGTATCAGCCTCCAGCTCTCTTCTCCAGGTATGTCTAGGCCTTCCTTACTCCTCTTTCCCTACTGATTCCAAGACAGCGTCTGTCTTATAATGCTTCCGGTCGGTCTTCTCAACATGTGTCCTATCCATCTCCAGCATCTCTTCTTTAGCCCTTTCTCCACAGGTATCTGCCTAGTTCCTTTCTCTGAATTCGCGTTTGTAATCTTATCATACCATCTCTTACATTACTTTGCTCCAAAAGATAAACTAAAACTTTATTCTGAAACGTCATAACAATATCAACAGATACAAAATCAGTAAAGA
The DNA here is from genome assembly GCA_020796225.1 of Arion vulgaris. Lineage (NCBI taxonomy): Eukaryota > Metazoa > Mollusca > Gastropoda > Stylommatophora > Arionidae > Arion > Arion vulgaris. Next base: position 50,388,365 of record CM036765.1, on the reverse strand, counting down.
TTACTGTAGAAATGAAACGATATGAACTGGGCATGTTAGCATTAGTTATTAAGCTGATGTCATAGCACTCTGGGCAGATCCATAGGTGTTGTCTTCCCCAGCAGATGTAGAAGATTTGCATGCTGATGATTCATTTGACTTGCAGGTTAAACACCCATCTCATTCTAGATCCATGTAAGCATCTGGAGGTTAGAAACCTTGATAGATGATATAGAGTTATTTTGTAACCTGCCATTTTGGATCTTCAAAAGCATCGAAGTAGAGTCCAACACAAAAACGGCCCCAGTTAACATAGTCCCAAAGAGTCACAGGAATGCAGCAGCAATGGCTGCAACATTGATCCTCATTCTCTCTCTCTCGATCACCACCCAGACCGATGTACCAGATTTTCCCACAAATCTCCTTCATGTGGAAATCTGATTCATGCAGCCTTAGCATTGGTGTGTTTCGTCACATCTTCACCACCATTTGAGCTCTGGTACTTATCCTTCGGCGATGTGTCCGGTTTTAGCCAGCGCTTACTGGGTTCGCTCTCCATCAGCCTTTGGCTGTCCCCTGCCGACCTGCAAGGCAGCAAATTGATCCTCATACTGAAAGTAGTTTCCTACTGTCTCTATTCCGCCCTGCAGCAACCCTATCGTGCTTGCTAGTCAAGACATTTCAGCCTGCCTTCTCGGGACGTAACGAAAATGAGCTGCAGGAAAAAGACAGAGCATACAACATCCACATGTCCAACTTTGATCATGTAATCCTATCTGTGGTCGGCTATTTTGTTCCATAATTTGGCACTACAGTCACCTCCGCATACATCTCTTCAGTTATGTTGTATGTCATTAGGGACATTGGCTACTACAGCTTGCTTCTCGATGGGAAACGAAGGTCTGAATGTCAAAAGGAAACATGGAGAACTGTGGAAAGAGTTGAAAGATTGTGACCTGACGTGGGAAACATTTAGCAGAAAGGTAACAGTGGAAATCTCTTGCGGGAGCTGTATGTATCAAATGAGACACAAAGAGTATATATAAATAGAAACAAGCTGCTGAAAGATAAATTGAGATTTGATAACAGCTAACTCAATTTCATGAACACAGTAGCAAACAATTAAAGAGGTTCTTGAAAACGTTGGAATGAAAAGTGAATTATCGAAAGAGATTAAAAATAGACCACTCAAGTAATTTGAGCATATAACAAAACATGAGATATCTGCTGCAAACCATACTTGAGAAAAGGTCTATGGACAGGAGAAACACAACATTATAAATGGGAGGGAAACATTCAAGGGTGGGAAAGAACGGTTTTGACAGAATTCACCACCATGACAAGAGACCTGAAGTTTTGTAGAACCATTATAGCTGATCTTAAATGTGAAGATGGCAACTGATCTGGTGAAATATTTCCTTGTAATACAACAAGCAGTGTAAATAACATACAGGATACCGTAGCAATACTTTATGAGTCATATATATGAGGTGATAACATTTCTTAAGTAAACCTTTTGAAAATAAGAACTTCTATAGCATAAACAGATTCATGATCATATTGTATTGCAAATAATAGGCCATAGTATTCAATTACGCTTTAATACTATTTAAATCTAATTAGATGAAGCTTAGTTAAAACAAGATGAACATTAACAACTAAAATTAGATCTCTGCATTTGTATGATGATAAGATCAGAGGAGCTCAAGTTTTCTTCAATCATTGTACAGTGCTAGTTATAGTGGCTCAATCAGATAGTTTATAGTTAAATCTCTTAGAAGAAACTTGTTAATGTTAAAGGATTATTTACATTTATCAGTGATGTTGATTTTGGAATTTAGAGGTACTTGATATGTGATTGTTCTTCATGGATAGATTCCGTAATATCAGGAAATTATTTAGGAAGAAGAAGGTTTCGGTACAAGCAAGCTATGGACAATCTGAGGACGTAGCAGTTGATTGTAAGTTGTTCTTTATGGTAGAAGCATAGCATCTTCTTCATTTGCTCTGAAATAACCTCTTATAAACTGCTCTTTATGAAACAGATGCAGGATAAGCTAAACACACTGAATCTAAGGTCCCAGCAACTAGGGCTGAACATTCATAAGGGAAAGACAAATATAAAGAGAATTAACCAAGCAAATGACAATTCGATCTCCCTGGGTGAAATCCCACTTCAAGAGGTAGAATCATACACATATTTGGGCAGCAACATAGACAAAGAAAGTGGAACAGATAGAGATGTCAAAATAAGAATACAGAAGGCAAGAGGAGCTTTCATTGCACTGGGAAACATATGGAAGTCTAAAGAAATCAAATCTAGAACAAAAATTCAGATATTTAACTCTAATGTTAAAGCAGTTCTACTCTATGGGTCAGAAACATTGAGATCAACTAAAACAATAGCGCATAAATTGCAAACATTCATCAATTGGTGTCTACGCAGAATAGAGGGAATAAGATGGTATGATAGGGTCACAAATGAGGAACTTATGGAGAGAACAAGACAGATTCCAGTGAACGAACAGGTTAAAAAGACACTGGTGCTGGATAGGACACACTTTTGAAAACCTGAGGGGAATATAACAAGAAGGGTCCTTGCCTGGAACCCACAGGGACAGCGAAAGAAGGGAAGGCTGAGAAATACATTTAGACGAGATTTGGAGGCGGAGATCAACAATATAAAAAGAGCTGGAGGGAGCTGCAGGAGATAGAGATAGAAAGACTTGGCATGAGTTGGTTGAGGGCCTATGCCCCAATCCGGGTTAAAAAGGCAAAGAGAGAGAAACTGCACTTTGTGATTTTAGTCAGTGAGTGCAAGTATGGTGTACATCTAGTTTACGGCAAAGTTGCGATATTTTGTTGTTTCCAGTGTAATAAAGAATGGGATAACTGTTATAAGAAGGAGAAGATGGAGATATGTTGGGCATACGTTGGGAAGAAATTATCAAAAATATCGAGCAGGCATTGAAGTGGGAAGCAAAGCTTTCAAGATAGAAAGGGCACCTTAGGGAAACCCTAAATGGACTTTGCTGAGAGAGACAAGAAATTTCAGACTCAAAGCCATGGAAGAGATTGAGTGAGCTGCCCAGGACGGAGCGGTATGGAGAAATTACTTGCAGGCCCTATGTAACATATAACGGTTCGAGAGAAATATATATATATATCTTTGGCCTCCCTTGTTGTTTTGAGTGTTACGAAGAATAGAACCACCATCTCTTTCTTCATTTTGTTAAAAGTTACTATTAAGGGTTGCCTGTGGGGCAGAGGAATAGCCACAGAGACAAAGAATCCCAAACTTTCAAGTGGATGTTTACTCTCTGCCTTATGTATTCGTAGCCATGAAAAGGACTGATGATAATTGTAATGATAATCTCTTTGGGTCATCTGTTTCTTTATACTTTCTATAGTATATTCTATTGCTGTTTGACATAGTGATGTCTACTGAACATGTGTAACGTTATATGTTTCACATATCATTTCATCATTGATAACATAAAGAGCAGCTGTAAATTATCAGAAAACATTCTTTTTGAAATTTGTTGACAAATTCTTAAACAGATACAGCTAGTAGTGGCAGTCGCAGATCAAGTGTTCGCAGTACAGCATCTGTATCATCTTCCACATCGTTTGCCACTTCATCAGGAGTTTCCAGATCACCTAGCAGTTTGTTTCAGCAAAGTCCTGATGACATTCCACCAATAGATCCTTCAGCTGTGATAGAATTGGAAAACCATGCACTTAGAGTTGCCGATAGCCTTGATCTTATGATGGGTAATATTCGTAACAATCTACATAAAGTAAGTACATCACTTCCTGTTGTTTGAAGCACACATTAATACGATACCACATTTTTATTGAAACTTCTGATTTAAGATTATTAGAATATTATTTTTAAATAAAAAGAAAATGAATCCTTTTTCATACCATGAAGCATATTGGCGGGATACATTGTTAGGTCCGTATTTTTCATTGACCATCAGCACATGATGGGTGATGTGGTCAATATCACGCTGGTTATCTTTACTGCCTAGTGCTTTTCTGGCACCCAATTGAGGCTGGGTCGACTTTAGAGTCATAACAGTCTGAATAAAACCTCACTCCCACTGTGGAATTATACCCGAACCCCATGCCTAAGAAATAAGTTCACTAACCATTACGCTATTGCAGCTCTAGAATGTTGTTAGATTTAAGTCATGGCACCTCTGATTAATTTTTGTGTGAATGCTAGCTTTCCTTATCACCAGTGCCTCTCCATTCAGTCGAACTTTACTCCTAATTTAGGTGTGCTTTAAATTTAGATCCCCAAGTAAAGGATCAGGACGTCCTATAGTTGAAGCACATACAATATGCAAACCTAGAACTTTTGACCAAGCTGGTCTCGGACTCTAGAATTTCCACAGCACGTTGTCACTAGCGCAGCATGTTATCAGTTTTGCTCTCCCTATTTCTGTACTTAAAAAGCCACTCTAATAGCTCTGCATATCAACGGCCACACTGCATAGTGCCTCATCTACGAAGCAATTAATTTCCATTATTTTGTTATTAACTTCAAACTTGCATATTTGAGATATTTCAAATATATATAATATGTGGTTGATACAAAGAGTTTGTTAAAATTAATTTCTCATTTTTTTTTTTTTCTGATCCAAAAGCACTTGAGCTGAAAGCTCTTCGGCTCAGTGTCATGGACATCGTAACCCTTCGGCTCGGTGCCACGAACACCGTAAATCTGGGGGACCTGTAGCTTTTCTGCCAGTCGCGGAGTTGAACCCGCACTTACAGAGGACTAGTCACCCGTAGTCCAAAGCGCTACAAACGCTGGGCTCGCGGGCTTCTCATTTGTTAATATTGTTGGTGTATGATAACTGGAGATGTCAGTGTAAGTTGTCAGATGACATTTAATCAAGCAGATGACATTTGATTAACAAGTTAATGATATCTTTTCATGTCTGTCTTTAGTTTATATCTTTGAATGTATCAGGGGGTCTCTTTGGTGTAGAGGTTAGGTGCTCGCCTCTCATTCCAAAGGTACTCAGGTTTGCTTCCTTGTGGAGCCATCAGGATATATTTTTCTCCAGCTATCCCTGATCTCAGTGTAGGTGAGATCAAGTTTATAGTCATATGGTAGACGAACGATAAAACGTAGGTCCAGTATTCAAGATGAGCACTTAAAAGAACCCTTGGCAGTTCAAAATTGATGAGCAAGCTGGAAAGCTGCTGCCCAGGCAAAATTCATTAGAAAGATTAAAAATAAATTCCTACTAAAGATTTTCACCATCTTCCAAATTACATCAGGGACCCTCGCCAGTGCTGCACTGCTGCTGAGATCTTCCTGTGTAAGAAAGAGATTGGAGCACACATAATTACTCACCAAAGTGCAATGATGATGGTTCATTGAATCAATCAAATGTATCACAAAATCAAAACTTTTTCAGATGTCAGCTATAACAATTGGCTGTCAGGATGCTTACAAACGTTCGGTGGATATAACTTGTGATTCAGTGGATGCAAGCATCAAGGTAAGCATATATTTAACACTTGTTTCAGCTCAAGGTCTTGTTATTTGGGGAGAGAAGATTAGCACCACAGTTCCTAACCAATCCTGGCATAAATAGCAACTGCAGAGAAATGTACATCCAGATAGCAATCTTGATATGTAAAACAAATTACTATAGAAGTCACTATTATTATTATTATATTCTCGTATCGCAGCACTTTTCATAGGACCTGCAAGAAATTTCTCTATACCTTGCCATCCTGGGCAACTACGTTCATTCTCTTCTATGGAATTGAGTCTGATATTTCTTGCCTCTCTCAGTAAAATTCATTACAGGGTGTCCCTAGGGTATCCTTTCTTTCTTGAATGTTTTACCTCCCATGCTTTACCAATTCAATGCTTGTTTTGTGATAAAAAGAAAAATAATTATTTTGGATGAGAAATTGTGATTTAAAAGTGAAGCTTTGTTATAACATTTAGAAGTGAAGTCTCTATTATGTCTTTTGGAAGTGAAGTTTGTTATATCATTTATAAGTTAAGCCTCTGTAATATCATTTAGAAGTGAAGTCTCTGCTATATCTTACTGGTTATCTAGATGAAATATTTCATGATGAGAACATCAAGCGAGCAAGAGTTGCTATAAGCTCTAGACATGGAGTGTAAACAAACCTACCTGCTGCCTTGTGACCACTATCAGGAGATGGAAAGATTATGAAAGACGACTCAAACAGAAAACACAACCCGATTAGTAGGGAAGCAGAAAGCTAGATAAATTAGGGCATACACACACACATGCAGAGATATGGACATGTAGTATTCTCATCTATCACCATGGCATTCATTCTGTCAGCTAAAACTTGAAAGTTAGGAAGTCTGGCCTTGTTATGGCTGCCTTCTGGATATTATTTTAAAAAATAGAGAGTTCTTGTGACAAACTTGACAATTGAGCAAGACCAGAGAAACTAAAAACAAAAATGGAAATAGAAAATATAAAGTCTGATTATATAATTTAGGAACAAATTTTCCATCCTGTGCATTGATTGATAAAATATGTGATTTACAAGTTACATCATGTGATTTATTTCTCTCTATCTCATGCCTTTTTTAACCATGATTGTGGCATAGGCCCTCAACCAACTCATGCCAAGTCCTCCTATCTCTAGCTATCTGCTCCAGCTCCCTCCTGCTTATAATGTATCAGTGAACTCTATATTGTGTGATTTAGATGTCCATGTTGGTTAGTTATATTTGGAGCTACCGAGTTTGTGCTTTGTGTGACACTCTCGGTAGATGGCACGGACAGAGCCATTTGGGGAAACCCGGTGCAATGAAGTCAACCCTTCACCTTTAGACCCTGTTTTATATTGGAGAAATGTGAACCATACTTTAATGCTGGCCAAAGTTACTATCTAATATATATATAATTTCTCCCTTTCTTTTCCAGTCCATGTATACTCTTATGGCCAAGTGTGAGGAACTCAGCATGAGCATGAAACCTGTTGATCAGCTTGCTATACAAATGTATCCTTGAACTTAGATTGCTTGCATCTGTTGCGCTTGTTTTTTCTATAAATAGAGTTAGTTAATTAATGATTAATTCTTATCTAATCACTCATACTGACCTGTGCAAGTGTATCTAATCACTCACACTGACCTGTGCAAGTGTATCTAATCACTCACACTTACCTGTGCATGTGTATCTAATCACTCACACTGACCTGTGCAAGTGTATCTAATCACTCATACTGACCTGCGCAAGTGTTTGCTGGCTTTTATTCTAAGAAATTTGTCTGAATTCTATAACAGTATAGACCTCCCAGCGCTCCAGACCTATAAATCTTCTTCATTCTAAGTCACAATGGCAAAGTATATACATTCTGATACATGCTTCTTATCACCTATCTTAGGTGTCTTCTTCTTCGAACGCTTCATATCAATCACTTGTTAACCGCTCTTTGTGATTTTTATGTGATCTGAACCTAAGAGCGATTGTATTTTGTGTCAGTTGTGCGCCTACAAGTAGGCCAGCACATCCGATTTCTGCGACACTTTTTATTTACTAGGGTAGCTTCCTAGGCCCCTACCTCAGTCGCCTCTTATGTAATGCCTTGTAGGTTGCATTGTTACTATTCTTTGCTTCCCTTGCAATACACAGGCGCTATCTTAGGTGATTAGTGAGGATCATCATTGCACTCCGGACAGGTCCAGGGGCTCAGATCTCCTCCTGAACATTTCCATCAGCGTATGGTAACTGATCACTCCAGTTATGTGTTGATTAATTAAATGTTCTGTACTACTAGCAAAGTGTTCATGTCTAGCAGTTCCTGGTTTCGTTGCCTTCACTCTGGAATGAAATGTCTGTAAAAATAATTGATTTGATCTACCTCTCTTATGACAGTGATCTTCTCCTTCGATTATGACAGTGATCTTCTTCTCGTTCGCCTATCACAGTGATGATTTCAGACCTGTTCATTAGCCATCCTTCATCGATCACTGCTGTGTCAGCCAGCCGTGATTGCTCATTGTTCTTTGCACCCTCATGATCTGGTACGAAATGAAATATTATATGGATCATTTGTGATGGGTTCAGTGTGTCAAACCATTTCTGTTATATGTAGCCATACTGGATTTTCTTGTCAAATACCAATATTATGTAGCTCTCCCTAGTCATGTCACATTTGATATCGGGTGAGAGTTATAAATACCTTTCTTGTAAATATTCAATGTACCCAGTATTGGAGCTGATTTTACTGGATTCACTCGAGTATAGTCACTTATTAACTACTCTTTGTGATGATTATTATTTTGACCTACCATTTCAGCATAAGAGCTTTGTTCTGTGTTTACAGCAAAGCTGTGATATGTGCGCCTTTTAGTCCAGCACATCCAATTTTATTGTGCAATTTTTGTTTGGGTTCACTCTCCCATTTTTAAAAATGGTGTTAGATTTGATAGGAATAAAAAAAATTTTTTTTTTAAATCTCAAATTTTGTCTGGAAAACAGCTTTACAGTCTTATTTTTTTCTTCTTTGCGTTCGTTCTTTACGATCAATTTTAACCACTCTTTGTGATATGTTTGATCTTTGCCAAGAACGTGTATACGTTACACATTGGTTTGGTAGGCACCTAAACGCATATGCTTCTACACGTTTAGGACATGTGCATCCGATTTCAGCCAAACCTCCTTAGTCGCCTTACAACATATGTGGCAGGTAACAGTGGTTCTATTCTTTACACCCCAAATTTGGGCCCAGGTAACCACTCGGGCGACTCTGTTATTTTCAATTTATGTCTGTTAATTGTTCTTTTATGTGCTCAACTTGAAGATGGTTCCCATAATTTATCATGTCTCTGATAGGACTAGGCACTCAATGTCACCTGGTCAGAGATTGCTGGAAAATTACTATCCACTCCACATGGAGGGTAAACCGAGTACTATTGGCATGAGAGACAAACACCATACCTCAATGCCACAGATCCTCTCATATTATCTCTTCACTGGCCAGTGTGTGTTAACTATTTGGTTACCACAAACATTTTCTCTTGTGGGACAGTGTAAGATGAGTGAGGGTTTTACAGATGACATACTCAACCATCATTGACAATACTTGGCATGTATGTAGTCTTGATGTCTTAAAGAATCCACTGTCCTTTCAGTGTGGCTGGTATATTTACAATGTGATATTTCAAGACTGTTGTCTGACGCACAACGTATAGTCGTTCTGGGACAAACCAAGCATATCACAAAGAGCGATTAAACTGCTTGATAAGAACGAATGCAAACAAACCAACAAGATTATTACAGATTACCAGTACTGGCCTGCAGTTTAAATTCTGCAATATTTGTTTCAGTTAAATAATATGGCATATTTTTTCCTTAACATGGGCACAGCAGAGAGATAAAAAGGATTCTTGATCTGTTTGAGGCTCAGATGACTGACAAGTAATCCATTACAGACTAATTTATGTTACTGTCATATGTACAAGACATACTTTCACTGTCCTATATATGCCAATGGAGACTGCTTTATACGTGGGAATCACATATTAAATTTACTTGTCATCAGAAAGCTTTTTAACATTATGTACTTTTAATCTTAAATTTAGCTAAGATTAATTATATTGCATAAAAGTTGATTGAGACTGGTTATATTTGTTATACAAAATTTGACTGAGATTTGTTATAATTCTATAAAAATTGACTGAAATTTGTTATAGTGCATAACATTTGACTGAGATTTGTTATAATTCTATAAAAATTGTCTGAAATTTGTTATAGTGCATAAAAGTTGACAGATTGGTTATAGTGCATAAAATGTGTCCCTGAAATATTTCAAGTAGTGGTTGTTTTTGTTATTGTTGACTATAGATTATTTATTGTTGATTATAAATTATTTTAAAGTCAAATTAATAAAAATGTAGAACTAGTTATTTGATGCAAACATTTTTTACAATACAATTTGTAATTTAAAAAAATTTAAATTACATATATTCTATGCTCATTCTTCCTTTCTGCTACGATAGGAGGATGGACCCACCAGTTTCTCTTTTAATGGGAACCCTGTTTTAAATCATACCTCATATGTTGGTTTCAAATATTTTATGACTGAAAACTTGATTTTGATGTTATATATATAAGTTATACGAGTATGAGGACTATCATCATAGCACTCCAGACATGTCCATAGGTGCTCCAATCTTGGTCGGAACAAATCCAGCAGTGGCCCAACGTGCCAGTTTGATGTTGTCATCAAATCTTGTTGCATATTTGGTATGTTGTTCTTTTTGCGCTGTACCAATATCAACACCCATCTCTCTCAATCTGATCCTGATCAGCGACTGGGATTCACATATTATATATAATTTGGGGTTAAAAAAGTGGAAATGGTTTTATGTAGGAATAATAATAAATTAATTAAATTAGGGGGATATTCTTTATATTACAATCATAGGGACCATAGTACCATTGTTCCCAGCATGCTTTTGTGTGATATCATTTTCAGACTTTATCCAATTGTATTTTTTAGCTGAGCAAACAGGTGTTCAGTTTGTTTCATTTTCACAATTTTGTTTTAGTGTATTTGTGTCCATAAGCGATGTTTGCTATTACAGTTTATCTAATGTTGTGCACTTAAATGAATGTTTTTTTGTTTTTAAATGGTCTGAAGCCGAAGCATTGACTTTATTGGACCGAGTTTTACCCATATGGCTCAGTCCCTCTACGCAGAAATGACACACCACCTGCCAAGAGTATTGCACAGAGCACAAACTCCGTAACTTCAACAACAATCCTAGTGATTTCTGGGGAGGGGGGGGAATTTTGTTCTTTTGACTGTTGCACTGTCGGTAATAACTTCTCTAAAATATAAAGAAGATAATAACTTAAAGGAACTGCAAGCAACACTACATCAAATATGCAATTTTTTTTAGAAAGTGGTAGTACAGGGGATACCATCTAACCATGGATAGTATACAGACATATTGGCAAAGACAGGCAGCAGGCTACCACAGACAGACACCAGTATGACATATGAGAAAGTGAAAACGTGAATAAAAATAACGTACAAGAACAAATTGGCAAGAGATCACCCGAATCAACATAAAAATTATGCCTATTACCAACTCATTACTAACAACTCAATACTACCAACTCAATACTACCAACTCAATACTACCAACTCAATATTACCAACTCATTACTAACAACTCAATACTACCAACTCAATACTACCAACTCATTACTAACAACTCAATACTACCAACTCAATACTACCAACTCAATACTACCAACTCAATAGAGAAGAACAAGTTGTCATCTTCCATCTACAAACTAGACACAATAAGCTGAGGTACCATTTATTTAACAATTACAAGATAGGCACTTTTAACAAATGCATGTGTGGCACCAACAAGGTGACAGAGACACGCAGCCTGCAAGTGTCCAACATATAATGAGCAAAGAAAACACACACATGGCCACCACCCATGTCAGTTCAAAATAATCGCTATATAGAGATGTACACAGATTCCAGATGACCACTAACTACTTTAGAAGTATACAAGTCAATGTCTGAAAAGGTTAGAAGATAAAGAGACATGAGGTTTAGACACATGGCTTCCTGAAAATGTTCAGATCAAATAGTGAATATTTTCTATTTTAAAAAATTCCAAAAATTAAATTAGGACTACTGAGATGAGACTGTTTAAATAATGAAAAACATGTTGAACACTTGGTGGTGATCATTTTCTGTTACTTGCTAGTTTCCTTATCTATAATCATGAATCCAGAAGCAGTGTTTGTTAGCTAAAAGTTGTCTATCGATACTGAAATTGGGAAAAACTGTTGAACCTAGTCAAGAAGATAGACATTCAGTTTGTAATTTCTGATAGCTCTGAAAAAGTAAAATTTTCATATAATATTAAAGTGTACAGTGGAACGTCTGGCCTAATGGATTAGAGCGCTGGAGACCCGGCTCAATTCCCAGTAAGGCCAAGGAGTTTTTTCTGTCGGGGCACATAGAAAAAAATCCTAACCTAAACAGTTTTGCAGCGATTGCACTAGCTATGTGGCCATTAAGTTGCACAGACACATGTCCCCCTGTCCTAGGCCACCATAAAAATCAGTATTACAGGCAGTAATTACAGTTTTTTTGTCGTTTTAATTAATTGTACTGATTTCAGATGTATCCAAATAACTTTGTTTCTATCAGATATAGACTTTAGATATGTTTGAAATTATTGTAAAGAGAAATAAAGAAATTGTGCTTGACCAGTCAGGGATACATCACAAAAACAAAAATAATGAGAAATAATCAAAGGTTAGAAAAACCAATTATGTGACAAAATGAAATCATAGACCAAGTTTAAAATGTCATAAATCTGGGAAGTATAATATTGCAGAATGATGATTCAGAAAGAACATCATTGAACAAAATCAAAAGAACAAATCAAACTTTCACCATACTCAACAAAATCTGAAAACCCAGAGGATTAAATCTTAAAAGAAAGCTGAAAATATTATAAAAGCAGTATACTGTGAGTGTTATTATACAGTAGTGAGTGCTGGAAAATGACTTACAACATCATACACAAGTTGGAGACATTTCAAAATAAATGTTTCAGAAGAATCCTGCATATTTTCTGGCCATATACTATAACAAAGAAAGAATTTTAAAAGCTAACAAATTGTACATCATTGGAGACCATTGTTAAAAAGTGAAGATGAAGAAGGATTGAACATGTATGTCTTATGCCAGTAGGGGCATTGGCTAGGACAGCGCTTTCCGATGGATAATGGATGGAGAAGAAAGCCTGGATGTCCAAAGGAAACATGCAGAACTGTGGAAAGAGAGTTGAAAGATTGTATGACATGACGTGCGAAAACAATTGATAGCAAGACTACAGCGGCAGAATAGAAATCGTTTGTGAAAGTTTTATGTGTCAAACGGAACGTGAAGAGAATATAGAAGGATACAAAGCAGAAATACATAACAATGAGAACTGCGTAAGAAAGTAAAGATAATCCCATTACAAATTGTGCTGGTGGAATAGGGAGTGTTAGGGATCTCACAGGTTTTAGTATTTGCAATGGATGTAGTCATTTCACTTTCTCGTTTGATTCCTCCTTCTCTTTAAGAGTTATGCGCACATTTTCTTGTCTGTGTTTGGAAGCGAACCTGATCTCAGACAGTGACAAATCTGTAAATGGTTGAAATTGTACTTTTTTCTACCATTTTTTGGTATTTATTTTATGAATTTGATCGGTGTTATAAAACAGCTGTATGTATATTTAGGACAGCTTTTGTCTGCTATGTAATTTTAAATACAACTGGTCATTTGAAACTTTTAACGGAAATTGAGTTGTGGTCAAATGAAATGATGACGCTTATTGCCATAAGATACCTTAAATGGAATGTATAACGGACATTGAAGATAAAGTGAATTGTTCATTTTAAATGGAGACATATGGACTAATGCAAGGTGTAACTTGAAATGGTCGACTTTGATTATATATTTACAGTAAGCCTAAATGTCATGTTTACTGTAGATGACATGCACAAGGTAAGCCTGGATGGCATGCACAGTGCAAGCCCAGATTAATAATAGCCGTCCATCGCAAGCGATGATGACAACAATCTCAGACGTGTACTGTTGCACCTCTCTGGTGTGTGCGGAGGTGACTGTAGAGTCCAATCCTAGAACAGAATCCCCGACCACAGGTGGGGCATACATGATCAAGGTTAGACATGTGCGTGTTGTGTGCTCTTGTCTTTTCGCGCTGCTCGTTTTCTCTGTGACTCAACAATACGATGATTCTCAGCTATTCGGGTTCCTCTTTGTTGTTACAGCGCCACATTTGGCGATCTTGCGCAAGGATTCCCAGCACGTATTGTCTATATCGAAGCATTTCAGAGACACTTTAAGAGTGTCTTTAAAGTGTTTTTCTGTCCACCAGCTAAACGTCTGCCCCCTTCAAGCTCGCCATACATCAACTGTTTTGGGATGCGTTTATCAGGCATTCGAGCAACGTGACCGACCCATCTCAGTTGGGCCTTCTGCAACAGGGTGTTGACGCTTGGGATCTTTGCTCTTGTGAGGACTTCGCTGTCTGGAATTTTGTCCTGCCAGTTTATTTTTAGTATTCTGCGTAGACAGCTTGTGTGGAAATGGTTTAATTTTCTTGCGTGTCTGCTATACACTGTCCATGTCTCGCTTGCGTACAGCAGCGTGGTTAGCACTATGGCCTGGTAAACTTTCAGCTTTGTGACTATGCTTATCTCCTTCCGTTCCCACACAGTGACACATAACCTTCCGAACGCAGCACTGATGACATGCACAGTGTAAGCCCGGAGGATGTGTGCATGGTAAGCCTAGATGACATGTACATTATTTCTGACTAGCAGAACCTAACCACAATCAAGACATCAAATGTTGGTTGTTAATGACGTCTAAATGGATCATGGGTGATATTAAATTATAAACATTGAAAGCCAGAGTCATGAATGTGTTTGAGAGCTTTTTGATATTTTGTCAACAGGGTATAGTTAGAGACCATAGTTATGAATATCTCATGTATAGAAGATGCTTCAATAAACATCTCTTGCATTTGTTGGCAGTTGAATAGTTTTCTTATGTTATTCATTTAATATGTGTATTAAAAATGTTTCTTCTCTGACAGAAATACACACAGTTCCTTGACTTTGTGCTTGAACATATTTTAGTTAACAAAAAAAACTATCTGTTTTGCCTGTAAAACCACTTTTTAGAGCGATGTAGGACAAGGATGGGACATGAGCCTGAGAAACGTAAGGCCATATAGCTAATGCAGTCACTGCGAAACTGTCCAGGCTATGATTTTTTCTTTATGTCCCCTACAGAAAAAAAACTCATTGACCTTACCGGAGATCGAACCTGGGTCTCCTAAATGGGAGCCCATGCTCTAATCCATTAGGCCAGACGCTCCTCTAACATATTTTAGTAAAACATCAAAAATGTTATTGTACCTATAATTTAAATTATACACAACATTATAAGCTTCAATAACATCATAATGTTTGTGCATTCATAGAAGAAGATAAAGATGGGGGAAATTAACCAAGAGTAACAACCCGATCTCCCTGGGTGAAGCCCCACTTCAAGAGGTAGAATCTTACACATACTTGGGGAACAACAATGCAGACAAAGAGGGAGGACAGATAGAGATGTCATAATAAAAAAGGAGGCAAGAGAAGTTTTCATTTCATTAGGAAGTTTGTGGAAGTTTAAATAAATCAAATATAGAACTAAAATTATGGTATGTAACTCCAATGTTAAAACAGTTCTGCTATATGGACCAGAAACATGGAGGACTACTAAAACAATAACTAATCAATTGTAAATATTAATCAACTGTTGGCTTTGCAAAATAATGGCACTGAGATTGTATGATGTCACAAATTAGAAGCTAATGAGACAGATCCCAGTGAACCAATAGATGAAAAAAAGAACGCTGACGTTGGACACACCTCAAGAAAATCCGAGGCCATTGTAACACTAATGGCCCTTTCCTTGAATTCCCGTGGAAAAGGAAAGAGATGGAAGCCTAGAAATACATGGAGAAGTGATTTGGAGACAGAAACTATGATATAAATAATGATTTCAGATGGTAGCATGAGCAACTATCTCAACGTTATCATTACTCTTGGAAGAGAATGTAGAGATTGGGGCAACATGAAGGCTGATCTGCAGTTAAGCAGCTGATAGAAGATAATGCGAGCGATGATGATGATGTGATATTATACCGATGGGTCGGTTCATCGTGGTGAGAGGTCCGATGGAGTTTCTTGGCTAATGCGCATGGTAGGGTTGCTGCAGAGCGAAGTGATGAGGTTGAGGCCGTTACTGCTGCCCTCCATTGGATCTCTGGGACTTCATTTACTGTGGCCGTTGTTGTATCTGACTCTCAGTCGATGCTTCACAAGATCCAGAAGGGCAGGTTTCGGAATGAGTGGATGTCGTCTATAGAAGTTTCTAACCTCCAGAGGCTTATATACTGTCCTGGGCATGCGGGTGTTTACGGTAATGAGAGAGCGGACAAGCTTGCGTCAACAGCATAGATTGTTGGGAGTTGAATAGGAGGGATATTCTTCAGTCTCTTCGCCACTGTCTGTTGGATGAGGACACTAAAATCGATGTTATATCGATCAAGCGATTTAGGAAGTTTGTAGTTACTCGTTGTACAAGTCGAACTGGATGCCTGAAAGGCAGAGTGAGAGGTGTGTTTAATCAGCGAGCCACGGAACCATCAATATGCATACTCTTCGATATCTGTTAGGAATACTGAGCACCTATGGGTCTGTCCGGAGTGCAATGACGTCAGTTTAATAACCAATAACAATACAGAAGAGCTGGAGTGAGCTGCAAGTCATAGTTAAAGATAGGAAGACTTTGCATGAGATGGCCGATGTCCCTACCATGTGGTTAAAAAGGCACAAGAGAGAGAAGAGAATACCTACCTTTCTTACATATTAATAATGGGAAGACTGGGTGTCTCTATGGCCAAGTGGTTAAGACGTTTGCATGTCGTTCCGAAGGTTGTACAATTTTTTTATTTGCTACGAAGTTCGTGCTTTGTGCAACACTGTCAGCAGATGGCATGCCATGTCTGCAGACAGGAACTGAGCCATATGGAGAAACTCGGTGCATGCCATGTCTGCAGACACGAACTGAGCCATATGGAGAAACTCGGTGCAACTAAGTAAATTTTTCTCCTTTATATCATTTTAAAAATTAAATGAGGAAAACTGCAATAAAACTATCATACTACTTTGATTCTAAGACACTATCGATTGTTAGATGCAGCACATAGTTTCAGCAGCATCACACAAAAATCTTGATTTTAAGACACTATCAATTGTTAGATGAGCACTAATTTCAACAACATCACACAAATATTGATTCTAAGACACTATCGATTGTTAGATGCAGCACATAATTTCAGCAACATCACACAAAAATCCTGATTTTAAGAGACAAAAATTGATTAATTTAATAACACGCTAAATTATAATCTAACAAATATTTTCATGATAAATAAAATTCTCGTAGAACTACCTGACGCAAAACCTATTGTCTCCTGAGACAAAGAGAAATAAAATTCTCGTAGAACTACCTGACGCAAAACCTATTGTCTCCTGAGACAAAGAGAAATAAAATTCACGTAGAACTACCTGACGCAAAACCTATTGTCTCCTGAGACAAAGAGAAATAAAATTCACGTAGAACTACCTGACGCAAAACCTATTGTCTCCTGAGACAAAGAGAAATAAAATTCATGTAGAACTACCTGACGCAAAACCTATTGTCTCCTGAGACAAAGATAAATAAAATTCACGTAGAACTACCTGACGCAAAACCTATTGTCTCCTGAGACAAAGAGAAATAAAATTCATGTAGAACTACCTGACGCAAAACCTATTGTCTCCTGAGACAAAGAGAAATAAAATTCACGTAGAACTACCTGACGCAAAACCTATTGTCTCCTGAGACAAAGAGGCCGATGGTGAAATAAAATTTCATTTACTAGCAACAATAGTGAGAGAGAGAAATTCTGGGGGACTGTTGGAGTGGCAAAGTTCTGCTCAGGATAAGCTATTTGATGATGAGCAACAATAGTGCCTATTCATTATTGTCAAAGCAACATCAGCTTTTAAAAGTCTAAATAAAATATGGAACTGCAAGTTATATAGTATTAAAACTAAATTACGAATTTTCAATTCAAATGTTGTATCAAGCCTAACATATGCTAGCGAGAGTTGGAAAATGACTAAAGATATAGAAAGCAAGTTGAATGCAGTTAAAAATAGATGTCTTCGAAAAATGATGAACATAAAATGGGACGAATTCAGGAGAATGGATAAAATCAGAGAAATGTTTGATCAACCACTAGTAACAACTGTTATAAGGAGAAGATGGGGATATTTTGGGCACACCTTGAGAAGAAATGATCAAAGAATACCAAAGCAGACTCTGAAGTGGGATGCAAAGGGTTCAAGAAAGAGATGACGTTATAGGGAGACCCTGAAACGAACTTTGCTGAGAAAGGCAAGACATATCGGTCTCAGTTCTATGGATGAGATTGCACGAGTTGCCCAGGATAGAGTGGTATGGAGAAATTGCTTGCATGCCCTATGTAACGTATAACGGTACGAGAGGAATTATTAATAGTACCTATTATCTGTAGATAAGTTAATCTTCACTTTCTTCTGAGACTTGACCTCTTAATCAATAAAATAGTCTGCTTCATATTCAGAATTTGATTCGTATATGTTATCTTCATTACCCCGTGAGTAATAAATATATCGTCTTAAGAGCCATCGAGAGCCGTGGTGATGCAACATTTTAAAACACAATTAGTGTTGCACTATTCTTTCGGGGATTACCTTTCAATCTGTTAATATCCATTCTGCCAGTTTGGATGTCAGCACTTTCATAATTTGGCCAGAAAAGTGTCAGGAAAATGTTGTTAGTCAGCAACCATGATTCATATCCATTTCTCAAGTAATCCTTAAATGGTTTGTTGACTGAAACACCTGTCTTTACTGAAGATGAAATTCTCAATCGACAAACGTTACTAATATCAAAGGTGTGTCCAACATCTCTATCTGTATGTTCTTCTGCGTACACATTAACTGTTTCAATGCTGCTTCTTAATGCAATAATTTGTTGTATATTTGAATGTGCGATATGGGAACGGCGTACGGACATTGATGGAGATGTGCCTTAGAAGAGCTGCAGTAATGACAATAAGAGATAAAGTTAGAAATTAAGAAATGAGAAGACTGAATGTGAAATGAATCATGAAATTCATAAAAGAACAAAATATTAAATATTTTGGACTTCTGACAAGAATCGACTACCACAGAGAGCCACATTGAAGAAGTATAACGAGAACAGACCAAGAGGCAGACCAGGCAAAAGGGTCTAGTCAAACATGCAGATCCTGTAAATCGGCGCTGACATCAAATGATAGAAGAAAACTAGTCACGACAGAGATAAAGAGTCTACGCAGAATGCCGGGAGTATCAAGAAGAGACTAGTCACGACAGAGATAAAGTGTCTACGCAGAATGCTGGGAGTATCAAGAAGAGACTAGTCACGACAGAGATAAAGTGTCTACGCAGAATGCTGGGAGTATCAAGAAGAGACTAGTCACGACAGAGATAAAGTGTCTACGCAGAATGCTGGGAGTATCAAGAAGAGACTAGTCACGACAGAGATAAAGTGTCTACGCAGAATGCTGGGGTAACAAGAAGAGACTAGTCACGACAGAGATAAAGTGTCTACGCAGAATGCTGGGAGTATCAAGAAGAATCGGTTTCGAAATGAGAACATCGAGAAAAAAGTTGGAACAAAATCAGTACTGAACTTCATCAAGAAATAACAAATTAAATGGTTCGACCATATCAGCAGATTACCAACAGACGGTGCGCGACTCGAAAAGTAATGCTACTCTGGTAGAGTAAAAGGTCGCCTACGCCATAGGTGAGCAACAACAATAACAGAGTCAATGGAAAACACTATTTATAAAGAGCACACAAAACCCGTTTTAGAAATTTCTTATCCTGACACTGTGAGGAAAAAATATGATGAGAAAAGAAGAAATGAGAAGTAATCTACATCGACTGAACTGATCCCATTCGTGAACGGTTTGCGTGGGTGGTGTGCAGATCACGCGGCAGAAACAATGAGTATCGCGCCAACTATTCAAGAACCGTTCTGTGAGAGATCTTGATTCGTTATAAATTCCTGTCGTCATCTCTGATACCCAATAGCACATTTCCCCCCGTGTGTGATTCAAGTATTTAGAAAGTTTCCATATAAGAATTGTTAAGAACAAGTTTGGATTGAAAACAGCAAGAGATAAGAAACATATTAAATGCAAACATGATATGACAAATGTAAGATTTTGATAAACACATTTTTAGTGTCAAACGATACATATTTGATATTTTGTTGGTTTGAATAAAAAACCTGAGATATAAAATTAGAATGAAACGATAAAGACTACTAAAAGCGATATAAACAAAACAAAACCGAACTTGTACATATACAGCCAGTACTATTCATTATTTCGAAACATTGGTAGAATTAATAGGCAACAGAAAAAACCATTTTGTAATCAGATTCTACTAATCAACATTCGATCAAAGATTATTGCAGTACTTACAAAAACAAAAAAATTCAGATCAGTACGCTATCTACTATAGCTTATGCAACGCATCTGAATTTATTTCCCTAAAAAACATATAATTAGTTACCACCTTACAACTTGGACGTTTTTTTAGTGTCGATCATACCAGAACTTCAAGAAATCATGACAGTTTCAAAGCTGATTCTGCTGTTATTCGCCCTTCTGTGCTTTATTCAAGTGACGTGTGGATTACTTTATGGTAAGTTTGTTAATTTATATCATTCTTGAAACTTCTAGGTACTTCACTGTACATGCAGTTTTCTAAATTTAATACGTTTTTTAAAGAAAGAAACCCTTTCTTTTAATACCACGTGGTATATAGGTTATTACAATGTTAGGCCCGTATTTTTATTGACCGTCGGCACACGATGGGTTAACATCGCGCCCGCTGCCTTTACTTCCCAGCGCTTTTTCTGGCACCCAATTCTGTTTGGGTCGACCTGAGAGCTGTTACGGTCGGGAAAAAATTTCACGTTCAATTCCACAGTAATCTGTTGAATTGAACCTGGACACTAACGAGTTCATTAACTACCTACTGTCGCTACCTTTTCTAAATGTGTTTACAGTTATATTAGTTGCTAGTTTTGCAACAATTCATACAACTAAAGCTGTATGATTTCTTCAGTGTCATCATTTCATGTCTGCACTAATGTCTGCCGAAACGGCATTCTTAATGAATTGAGTCTTTCCGAATAAAGGAGTTTTATGGTTGTGAATCGCAATCTGTCGATATTGGTACAACCTGAAAAGAAGGACATACGAAATATGCAAAAAAGATTGATTAATGAACATCGAACTGGCGTGTTTGGCCGCTGGACAATGCTAGCTTTGTTGAAGCAGAAATGAAAGCACCCATGGGCATACCCGGAGTGCTACGATGGTAGTCCTCATATAACTGACAACTGCACTTTTAGACCACAACTTGAATATTCGTACAGAAATCAAAGGTCCGCTCAAGGTTGTCAGTGTGCAATAAAGTCTGAGTACTGTTGTTGTCGATATAAACAGTTACAGAACACAAGTAACACAGTTAATATCTACAAAGAACTTGTCCTGCAGTTCTACTGACGACCAATATGTAATTTTCTTCTCTCTCTCTCTCTCTCTCTCTCTCTGTTGCTCCACTTCCGTAACAGAAGTTCAACAACCGTATCATCAGTGTCACAACTGTGCACTGAGGTTGTGATTAACAGCGTGACAAACATTTGATTTTAAAATCTGTTTGTGCCCGTGTGTTGCTGGGGCTTGCAAGGGATAAAATAATAGAACACTGCGACCTACTATGCATGTCGTAAGAGGTGACTGAGGTAAGGGCCTAGCAAGCTACCCTAGCAAATAAAAAACGTCTCAGAAATAGGATGGCCTACATGTTGACGCATAACTAGCACAAGGTAGAATCGCTTTTAAGCTCAGATGACATACAGATCACATCGAGTGGTTTAACAAGTGATCGATATGTAGCGTTGGAAGAAGAAGAAAAATCTGTCATAGACCATGTGGAATATGGCAACACCAACTCAAGGCATTTATACGAGGGTAGTACAGAATAATTGAACAATGATAATGTTGCTCTTCTAGTTCTTCTTCTTCAAAGATTCAGCTTCTTCTTCTTCTTCTTCAGATTTATATGTGATCTGAGTCTAAGAGCAATTGTACGTTGTGCCATTTATGCGCATACAAGTAGGCCAGCACATCCGATTTCTGCGATGTTTTAATTTACTAGGTAGCTTCCTAGGTCCTACTCAGACGTCAACGCTTGTGCTCTTGTCTTTAGGCTCAGTTGCTGTGTAATGTACATAGCATTGATGAACAGGGCAGTGGCGTATTCTCCATGAGTGCACACATATGCTAGGCAAAAAGCAAATTTTTAAAAAGTAATTACTATGTTAAATATTCACAGCAATATTTATTATAAAATATTTATAGAGTTTTCTTCTTTGCGTTCGTTTTTACGACCAATTTTAATCACTCTTTGTGATATGTTTGATCTTTGCCAAGAACGTGTATACGTTGCACATTGATTTGGTAGGCCCCTAAACGCATAGACTTCTACATGTTTAGGACACGTGCATCCGATTTCAGCCAATAAAGAGTAGCTATAATTAGCTATCTATTGACGAATTTAAGCGGTCACGCAGCTTGTCAAGTCACCCTCAAGCTAGCACTGGATGCGCTCTATGTGATCGAACATACGCACGGTGTATGTTTGCGGTATGTTAAATACTTAGATTAGGAGTTGCGACTTTGTCGATTTATTTCTCCAAAATTTGCTCAGTTGTTTCTGTCTTAACGCGTGCTAATCTTCGTATACTAACGCTAACTAGAAAGTTTTTGTAAAGCGGATGAGGGGAGAGATTGGTGGACAGGCCGTGGTTTTACATTGAGAAAGCGTGCGGGGAAAAATCAGCACTAACAATTGAAGGGCTTGGTGGAAGAACTTTTGAGCAAGGTTATATAGAAGAATACATTTGACGATGCCGTCACAGAGAAGTTTCTGCAAAAGGAAAGAAGAATAGATCTGATCTGCAAATGAAACATGTCAGTGAAAATATATACTATTTTAAAAAAAGGATTTTCCCTAGTTCAGTAACTATCGTTTCGTGATTGAATATATGTACAGTAGTTGGCTTTTCAATTAAAAGGTAAAAGAGGTTAAATAGCAGAGGCACACGTTCATTTTAAGTAGCTGCACACATATCTCGCATTATTAGGCTAAGCAACTGGATCTGTGAGGGTATGAGGGGTTGTGGAGTTCTTACCCATCTCGAACTTGATAAAGAACTGGACTTCTCTAGAACTAGGGAATGAGCGACTCAGTTGGTTCCATGATATAACAATCAATATAGTGTTCACCGTGTCCATCCACACAGCCCCAGATTGCCTGCTTGTCATTCCGAGTCCTACTATACTCTGGAGTTGTGTCGAGATGTTCAAAGCACGAGGATGATCGCGTCTTGAGTTTCTGTGTCTTTACGATTGGAGACCATAACATAATGCAGGAGTTTGGAATGCCTAACAAGTTTACCAACATGATTCGAATATGCATGGAGGATACACGTAATGTAGTAATATACAAAGATAGACAGTCAACCCATTTCAAATAAGGACGAGTTTAAAATAAAGTGATGTCCTGTCTCCAGCACCTTTTTAAATATTTCCCTGGGAAAAAAATAATAAGGAAGGTACAGGAAGATGGTGCTATAGGCGAAAAAAACAAGAATACCTGGTTATGCGGATGACATAGATGTTGTTGGAGAGAATGAACAAGAAACCATGGCAACATGCAAGCATTTAATGAAATCAGTGGGGAAATGGGACTAAATATATACCTAAACCAGGCAGAATTTGTGATAATGATAAAAGAGAGAAAAAAGGAATCTGAATACATGAAATGAAAATCGTGGCATATCCGAAAGGACGTAGCCATCAACCCCAGCAAATGAGTCGTTGATTTTCTAGGCACCACTTATACGTTTAGTAGTTTGCCATTGCTTTCTGAATACAAGTAGATAATATGAAAATCAAAAGAGCAGAAGCATCCAACTACTTGAGCATGGACGTTAACAATTTCAACATAATGAGAGAAGAAATAAAGTCTAGAAACGCATCAGAAAATAAGATATACTTGCCCTACAACATCTGCTAAAATCCAACTATACCTACTTAGTAACACCAAAATCACAATATTACAAAACTGTAATAATATCATTTGTTCTGTATGGATCTGAAATCTGAAGCACAACAAAACAAGACGAAATATTATTAACGACCTTTATTTTTGTTCGTCAACTTTGAATTCAGATTTAGTAATGTAGCCTAATATGAAGCCTCTGACTGATTTTTCAAGGCTTTGTTTCCCTATCACCAGTGTTCCTCACCATTCAGGTTAGCACAACTCAGACTTCAGAAGTACTTGTAATTTGAATCGCTAAGTAAAGAATCAGGTCTAACCGCATACCATGTACACACCGAGAGTGCTATTTGGCCAAGCTAGACTGAACCCGGGATTTCACGGCAAGTGGTCACTAGTGCAGAGTGTTATCGGCATCGGTGACCGCTTACAGAACTTTGGAAAGAGAGTCTTGATGCGAATCTTTGGATCTAACAGTGATAGAAATATTGGAGAATTGAACATGAGAAACAAATAATGTTAGTTATATTTTTGTTTAACTCATCAGTAATTACCACCATCATGAAGATTAATAGAATACGTTTATTAGAGCATATTGAAAGAACAACATAAAACAGACAGTCTAACATTGCGCATACACAAATACAGGAGAAGTGACTGCGATGGATAAATAACATTGAAGAAGACCTGGGTATAATTGAAGTCAACAATTGACAAGAGAATGCTAAGTGCAGATATGAACGAAGGCTGAGAATATTCAGCAATTAACATAAAATGATTATAAACTGAAGAGAAAGAAGAAGCTAAAAATGCGAATATCAGAGAACTTACACATTAGCTGAAACCGACTATTTCCATTTTTCTACTAGGAACTGAGTGCCGGTAAGTTGATGATTGGATTTATCGCACTAAACCACTGATTAATTGATCGA
Source organism: Arion vulgaris (assembly GCA_020796225.1). Lineage (NCBI taxonomy): Eukaryota > Metazoa > Mollusca > Gastropoda > Stylommatophora > Arionidae > Arion > Arion vulgaris. Next base: position 50,363,592 of record CM036765.1, on the reverse strand, counting down.
TCTTAAATAACTATCCATTAGAGACGAGGCAATGTTTTTGAGTGAGCTATCAAATAATTTGTTCAATAATCAAATATCTTTCTGGAAAAATATAAATGGATTCAGTAAACTGTTTGCACCGTGTAAACATCACACACAATAATTGTTTACTTTGCTAGTTATCATGATAACCGACAGATGTAACTCAGTGGTATACAACTTTTTTATATATTGGGGCGCATCTGATTAATGACCGCGGGCGACATGTGACAACTGCAATAATACTACTACTAATAATTAAAAAAAAGTAATTTTAATAGTAGCATTAAAAATAATAATAACAGATAAAAACTAAATCCTGACTACAAGTTAATTTTTTTTTTAAATGTTTTGTGCTAACAACAAAACTGAATGATACTGTCTTTCAGAAAAACATTTTTTTTCCCTTGAAATTCTGATTAACGTCAAAGCCTGGTGATAAGATAGGGCGCCAGGGATGTATCACACGGGCGCACATCTCCCACGGGAACCGCGTTGATCAGTTGAAGAATATAACTGTAAATATAATCAAATCTACTAGTCAAATCATGTTAGTTGTTTGATGAAGTTGATGAAGTTGATGTTGTTTGATGAAGTTGATGTTGTTTGATGAAGTTGATGTTGTTTGATGAAGTTGATGTTGTTTGATGAAGTTGGTTATTGGTTATTGGTTACTAAACTGACGTCATTGCACTCCGGGCAAACCCATAGGTGCTCAGTCTCCCCAACAGATATCGAAGAGTATGCATACTGATGGTTCCTGTGGCTCGCTGATTAAACACACCTCTCACTCTGCCTCTCAGGCATCCAGTTCGACTTGAACAAAGGGTAATTCCAAACTGCTTAAATCGCTTGATCGATTCAACATCGATTTTAGTGTCCTCATCCAACAGAGAGTCTCGAAGAGACCGAAGAATATCCCCTTATCCATCTTCAACTCCCCAACAATCGATGCTGTTGATGCAAGCCTGTCCGCTCTCTCATTACCGTAAACACCCGCATGCCCAGGACAGTATATCCACGTAAGCCGCTGGAGGTTAGAAACTTCTATAGACGACATCCACTCATACCGAAACCTGCCCTTCTGGATCTTGTGAAGCATCGACTGAGAGTCAGATACAACAACTGCCCCAGTAAATGAAGTCCCAGAAATCCAATGGAGGGCAGCAGTAACGGCCTCAACCTCCATCCTCATACTAGAAGTGATGAAGTTGATGTTGTTTGATGAAGTTGATGTTGTTTGATGAAGTTGAAAGATGAAATCGTCACTCTGTTCAGTGTAAAAGCAAAAGATGGAATTAGGGGCAGTCGAATGGTTACCAAAGAAAACAAGATTACAATAGAAAGAAGACAGTGTTGTAGGGAGTGAGGTGACAAAAAAAAGGAAATATTCTGTTATTCAGAAATGCTTATTTCTTCCTCTCAAAGTCATCATTAACGTTAAAGCCAGCTGAGTAACTTGGTGCGCCATAAATGCATAACGCGGGCGCCATGGCGCCCTTTGGCGCCACTTTGAACAGTCATGTTCCAAAAGATTGACATTTTATGACAGGAAAACGGTGTCATCTGCGTACCTTAATTCTGGAATCATATTTCCACCAATTGTGAACGGATCAAAAACACGTAATTACAAAGTACTGTAGTTTTACAAATTACAAAACAATGACAAAACACAGCAACGTTTCGACCAATCAAATAGTTTTACTGCAGTCTCATCTGTTTTGTGAATATTTGAACGGATCAAACAATTTGCGGCTTTTGTCACAGAGATTATAGTTACATCTAAATGTGAGCTAAATGTCTACGGGTCATAAATGCATACAATAAAAATATTGATTAAACAGCATTAATATTTCTCACAATTTGCTTCACAGTACTCAACGATATTACCGCATATTAACACTCCAAAGTTAGCAAGCACTCTGATATCTGAAGCACTCAGTTTTTTTTACCAACGTGGGTCATGACTCTTTCCGTGGAAATGAGTAGTTGCACTTAGTCCGTCCTTGGCAGTTTGTGTATATATTATATACATACTAAGTTTTGGCGTTCTCTCGCAGGCACATTTATTTGCTATTTTCAGCTTCTGAGTTATGTTACCAGATGTTGCAACCGAGAAACCGGGACATTTTCTACCACCCGTCCCGTTTTTCCGGGACAGTGTCATTATTGTGTATAAAATAATTCACACTATAACAATACTGAGATCTTTAATTCGTGTTATCAGTCTTAACTGCAAGAAGAAGAAAAATCTAAGAAGTTACCTTCACACTACTATTACTTGCTTTAATATTAATATAAATGATATTAATGAAATAAATCACACAGTATTATACTAAAACGTAATTATTTGGTGTCTTGTAATACTTGTTAAACGTTGATCTTATCGTTGCATCCCTCGTATTGAAACACAAACTACTGAATCTCTTCGTGGACTTTTCATACAGTACAGCTCTGTACTAAACACATCGATAATGAAAACGAAACTACTGTGACAGCATGTGTGGACATTTTAAGTTTTCAAATTAAAACAGTTTTCCCATCTGAAAATCGAGAAAAAAGATCCATTTATTTGCAACTTTCATTTGATAGTTTGACAGGGACAAATACCGGTACAATTGAGTGTCACTGTTTTCGGGATACCACATTTTTTTGTGGCTAACAACCGGGACATCTGGCAACCCTATTCTGAGTGGTAGTGCTTTGGTAATTAACTTTATTTAATTGTTCGAGTTAATGAAAGAGATCTGGTGAAGTGTTCAAGTGTTCGATTGTTAATATAGTTTGACAGCGCTTCAAAGTGTGAAATATGGAAAAGAACTCGGATTTGAAACTGGTCCCTCACAAAAAAACTTGGAGGATAAACGTGTAAACTGTGATCGGTAAAAGTATCATTGCTAAACTGCATTGTTCCGAACCTAACCCCCTTTGAGTAAAGTCACCGCACGCAACTGGTAGTAGCATTAGCATTAGTAGTAGCAATAGTGTTGTTAGTCGATAGATTTGCCAACATGTGAAAATTTCATACTTTTATGTCCATGTTGCAATAATTTGTCTTTTTTGTCATTTTCTATCTAAAAGGTCTCGCACCAGAAAACTTGTTGATGAGAATTCAAAAACTACAGCTTCTCCAAAGACAGGAAGAACAACAGAGAAAATTACAAGAAATTGCTGACCAACAGTTGTATTTCGAAATGTATCATTTACAAAAGACAATGGAGGCTAAGTTACAGGAGGATGCTGTGAATGGGCTAGGTTCAGACAACACAACTATTAAACACAAAGATGACGTCACGAGCTCCAGTTTGATGTCTGCAATTAGAAACGCCTTGTCCAGTTCGAATCGGGGTCCGTCTTTCAAGTACAGTTTTGTTGGCTAATCGGACGTACAAAACCAAATGACCTTATCACTGCTTAATTTGGATCAGCATTGCCAGATTTTATAACAAATTTAGGTCAAATATAAAAGATGTAAAGTTGTTCACAAATTCTTAAAATAGTTAGTTAGTCTTTCCTCTTGGGCCTGTGGGCGGCGCATAGGGCAGAGGTCATAGCTTTCCATGTCTCGCGGTTCGTTGCTATTTGTTTTAAGTCTTTATTGTTTACTAGGCCCATCGTTGAGCCTTCTCTGGTGATGGTTCTACGCAGTCTCTCTTGGTCTTCCTCGTTTTCTTTTCCCTCTGGTGTCCATATGAGGGATTGGTAAGAATAGATGAGACTGCAAATTCTTGTATGATCCCATTTATAGTTCAATCAATCAGTCAAGCGCCATGCCTGCCGACGTAGGCGATCATGTCTCTCTACAACTCTTTCTCCTTCGTGCATGTAATCAGTTCTGACGTCGATCTTTTGTCGAACTAAGATGTCAAACCATCCAACATCTCCTCTGTCTTCCACGACGATCTCTCCTTCCCTGAATTTTACCCGTCGTCACCAAATGTTCTAAACCTTCTCTTCCATATGTCCGAAGAACCTGGATTGTCTGATTCTTTTGATAACGTTTCTTTGTGTGCAGGCCTGATTAAAAACCTCCACATTTGTTTTCTTCGCTGTCCATGGAGTTGTCCGCATTCTCCTGTAAATCCACATCTCTGTGGCTTCCAGTGATCTTATTGATTGTTTGTTCATTGTCCACGATGTTCATTTATAGTTAAACAAATTATTTTCATATAAAGTCTGGAATCTTTTCACAATGGTCTGAAAATATTATAATTTCTTTTAGATGTTAACGCTAAATTTCTAAACATGACAAATATTCAAGAAACTTCACATGTGCACAGAAAGGTAAAGCTTTGAATGACTGTATATAACGTAGGTTCGTCTGAAAATATTAATTTAATAAAGTTTTATTGTGAAATTAATTGTTGTTGTTACTTGTATTACTAACTTGCTAATTTTGGTGAATTAAGAGGACGGGTGAGAAGCAAGATCTAGGACGGGTGAGAAGCAAGATCTGGGACGGGTGAGAAGCAAGATCTGGGACGGGTGAGAAGCAAGATCTGGGACGGGTGAGAAGCAAGATCTGGGACGGGTGAGAAGCAAGATCTGGGACGGGTGAGAAGCAAGATCTAGGACGGTGAGAAGCAAGATCTGGGACAGGTGAGAAGCAAGATCTAGGACGGGTGAGAAGCAAGATCTAGGACGGGTGAGAAGAAAGATCTAGGACGGGTGAGAAGCAAGATCTAGGACGGGTGAGAAGCAAGATCTAGGACGGGTGAGAAGCAAGATCTGGGACGGGTGAGAAGCAAGACCTGGGACGGGTGAGAAGCAAGATCTAGGACGGGTGAGAAGCAAGATCTAGGACGGGTGAGAAGCAAGATCTAAGACGGGTGAGAAGCAAGATCTGGGACGGGTGAGAAGCAAGATCTAGGACGGGTGAGAAGCAAGATCTAGGACGGGTGAGAAGCAAGATCTGGGACGGGTGAGAAGCAAGATCTGGGACGGGTGAGAAGCAAGATCTAGGACGGGTGAGAAGCAAGATCTGGGACGGGTGAGAAGCAAGACCTAGGACGGGTGAGAAGCAAGATCTAGGACGGGTGAGAAGCAAGATCTGGGACTGGTGGGAAGCAAGATCTGGGACGGGTGAGAAACAAGATCTAGGACGGGTGAGAAGCAAGATCTGGGACGGGTGAGAAGCAAGATCTAGGACGGGTGAGAAGCAAGATCTGGGACGGGTGAGAAACAAGATCTGGGACGGGTGAGAAACAAGATCTGGGACGGGTGAAAAACAAGATCTGGGACGGGTGAGAAACAAGATCTGGGACGGGTGAGAAGCAAGATCTGGGACGGGTGAGAAACAAGATCTAGGAGGGTGAGAAGCAAGATCTGGGACGGGTGAGAAACAAGATCTGGGACGGGTGAGAAACAAGATCTGGGACGGGTGAGAAACAAGACCTGGGACAGGTGAGAAACAAGATCTGGGACGGGTGAGAAACAAGATCTAGGACGGGTGAGAAGCAAGATCTGGGACGGGTGAGAAGCAAGATCTAGGACGGGTGAGAAGCAAGATCTGGGACGGGTGAGAAACAAGATCTGGGACGGGTGAGAAACAAGATCTGGGACGGGTGAGAAGCAAGATCTGGGACGGGTGAGAAGCAAGATCTGGGACGGGTGAGAAGCAAGATCTAGGACGGGTGAGAAGCAAGATCTGGGACAGGTGAGAAGCAAGATCTAGGACGGGTGAGAAGCAAGATCTAGGACGGGTGAGAAGAAAGATCTAGGACGGGTGAGAAGCAAGATCTAGGACGGGTGAGAAGCAAGATCTGGGACGGGTGAGAAGCAAGACCTGGGACGGGTGAGAAGCAAGACCTGGGACGGGTGAGAAGCAAGATCTAGGACGGGTGAGAAGCAAGATCTAGGACGGGTGAGAAGCAAGATCTGGGACGGGTGAGAAGCAAGATCTAGGACGGGTGAGAAGCAAGATCTAGGACGGGTGAGAAGCAAGATCTGGGACGGGTGAGAAGCAAGATCTGGGACGGGTGAGAAGCAAGATCTGGGACGGGTGAGAAGCAAGATCTAGGACGGGTGAGAAGCAAGATCTGGGACGGGTGAGAAGCAAGACCTAGGACGGGTGAGAAGCAAGATCTAGGACGGGTGAGAAGCAAGATCTGGGACTGGTGGGAAGCAAGATCTGGGACGGGTGAGAAACAAGATCTAGGACGGGTGAGAAGCAAGATCTGGGACGGGTGAGAAGCAAGATCTAGGACGGTGAGAAGCAAGATCTGGGACGGGTGAGAAACAAGATCTGGGACGGGTGAGAAACAAGATCTGGGACGGGTGAGAAACAAGATCTGGGACGGGTGAGAAACAAGATCTGGGACGGGTGAGAAGCAAGATCTGGGACGGGTGAGAAACAAGATCTAGGAGGGTGAGAAGCAAGATCTGGGACGGGTGAGAAACAAGATCTGGGACGGGTGAGAAACAAGATCTGGGACGGGTGAGAAACAAGACCTGGGACAGGTGAGAAACAAGATCTGGGACGGGTGAGAAACAAGATCTAGGACGGGTGAGAAGCAAGATCTGGGACGGGTGAGAAGCAAGATCTAGGACGGGTGAGAAGCAAGATCTGGGACGGGTGAGAAACAAGATCTGGGACGGGTGAGAAACAAGATCTGGGACGGGTGAGAAGCAAGATCTGGGACGGGTGAGAAACAAGATCTGGGACGGGTGAGAAACAAGATCTGGGACGGGTGAGAAACAAGATCTGGGACGGGTAAGAAACAAGATCTGGGACGGGTGAGAAGCAAGATCTGGGACGGGTGAGAAACAAGATCTGGGACGGGTGAGAAACAAGATCTGGGACGGGTGAGAAGCAAGATCTGGGACAAGATCTGGGACGGGTGAGAAACAAGATCTGGAATAAAAATACACAAATTCTTCTTCTTCGAACGCTCCATATCGACCACTTGTTAACCACTTTTTGTGATTTGTATGTGATCTGAGCCAGGAGTGAGTGTACGTTGTGCTAGTTATGCGCCTACAAGTAGGCCAGCACATCCGATTTCAGCGACGCTTTTTATTTACTAGGGTAGCTTCCCTATGTGTCTCTACCCCAGTCGTCTTTTACAACATGCCTTGTAGGTCGTAGTGTTACTATTCTTTGCTCCCATTGCAAACCCCGGCAACACACGGGCGAATGCATAAATAACTCATATAATAACGTACACGCGTACTCGCACACAAACTTGAGAGTGGATGAAGTGGAATCATTTCGGATTGTTTGTGTACACACACACACACGTCCACACAGACACACATGCACACTTTCACACACGTCCATACATACATACACACATACACACACATACACACGTCCACACACACACATGCATACACACACACGCATACACACACACCCACACACACATGCACACGTCCCACATACACACACATGCATACACCCACACACACATACACACACACACACATACACACGTCCACACACACACACATACATACACACACATACACACGTCCACACATACACACGTCCACACACACACATATACACACACATACACACGTCCACACACACACACATGCATACAAAGAAAGAGAGAGAGAGAGAGAGAGAGAAACGTGAGGATGAATGTATTGAATACTCACATTGTAGTAAGATGAACAACACGAATAGCTCGAGGAGGTAAACATTAATTGAGAAAACAAGCAATAACCAATTTAAAAAACAACAAGCACAATTTGTGTACTTGACAATAGGCTCGATATTTCAGTTAAACTGTATTTAACAATACAATGCACCTGAAGACATTGTGATCATTTACACAGAAAGTCAATGTTTCGTTACTTGGTTAGCGCATTCTTTCACTGATGAAGTTAGAGGGGTTGTTGTGAAGAAGATAGTGGGATTTGCCGTGACTACAAGCAGTTGCATTATGCAAATCATGGCAGTAACTAAAGCGATGGTCTAGCTGGAGTCACATATTTTTATCCATGTATGTTTTCTCAGTGACTCAATGAGTATGCTCGGGAAGATTGAAATAGGTTAGACTCGAAGACAATGGTTGTAGTCTCTGAAGATGTCTAGGCTGAAAAAATCTGGTTTTTTTAATGCCAGGGCACGCATATGTAAAAATGAATGAACGCTTCGATAGGCTTGCGTGTGACTGCTGTAGAAAGCGGGCGAGCAAAGGATCAGGCTCTTCGATAGGCTTGCGTGTATGACTGCTGTAGAAAGCGGGCGAGCAAAGGATCAGGCTCTTCGATAGGCTTGCGTGTATGACTGCTGTAGAAAGCGGGCGAGCAAAGGACCAGGCTAATATTCTAAATTCCCTAACGTAGAATGGACTTGTAAACGATACAAGTAATAGTGATAAATCTACAATTCTAACCAAACTGTAAACATACCAAGTCAAATGTGGTGTAGTTAGACAAGAGCACTATACTGGACGCCAAAGAAGAATAGTAAACCAACAAAGAACTGGTGTCGTTAGTAGCCACACGCTGGGAAATATACTGAGGGTGAGATCGGAGCAGTTATGAACAGATTGGTTCGATGTACAGTGACGACGATGATGATATGTCGACTAAACTCAAACTAAACTGTATTTAACAATAGATTCAATAATAAAGTTAAGACAGACACACACAACTATTGTATTTGTCTCAATAATGCAAACATGTCACCATGAAAACTAAAAAAAAAAAGCATTGTACAACAATATCGTCCTCTCGACATTATGCTAACAGTACCAAACCTGGACGTTGACATCGAACGACAGAAGAAAACTAGTCACGGTAGAGATAAAGTGTCTACACATATTGCTGAAAGTATCAAGAATGATGATTGAAGACATCAGGACCAGGTTAAGTAATGAACTTCATCAAATTAAATGGTTGGGTCACATAAGCAGATTACTAAGAGACAGTGGGCCTTCCCGTAGAATGCTATTTAAATATAGTGGATACAAGGCTAAAAGTCGTACTCGGTAAATACCAGAGGCAGGGAAAGTCACCATGTACGACTGGCACACAAGATCCCATTCTAGAAATATTTTCGTATCCTGACGCTGTGAGACAAAACATGATCAGGAAAGTAGAAGAAGAAGAAGAACGCAAAAATAGTTTCACGTAGAACATCAAATAACGTAGACGTCTAAAAAACCATCACGTAGAAGAAGAAGTACTGACACAAAGAATGATATTTGAGTTATAAGTTTGCAGACGTGTGCAAGATATCACACACAAAGATTGTCAAAATTCGCAGAAGTGTGCAAGATATCACACACAAGATTGCAAAGTGTGATGCAAGATATCACACACAAAGATTGTCAAAGTTTGCAGAAGTGTGCAAGAAAAACACATGATACAACAAAGATTGTAACAAGTTTGCAGACGTGTGCAAGATAACACAGACACAAAGATTGTCAAAGTTTGCAGACGTGTGCAAGATAACACAGACACAAAGATTGTCAAAGTTTGCAGACGTGTGCAAGATAACACAGACACAAAGATTGTCAAAGTTTGCAGACGTGTGCAAGATAACACAGACACAAAAATTGTCAAAGTTTGCAGACGTGTGCAAGATACCACACACAAAGATTGTCACTGTTCCAGTGACTAAGCTCTACAACTCTGTTCATATACTTTGAAACTGTACAGCATATTAAGATCAAAGAAGAACACATACAATACGTTAAAAACATAAAAAGAAATTAAATTGCTGATACTAATTCCCCAGGGTACACTTGAAGTTAAGCGGGCAAGAGGGAGACATTACTCCAAAGATAGAGATATAAATTGGGAAGAAAACATCTATCTAATCTAATCTAATTTAATCTAGCCTAGCCTAACCTAACATATCTGTCTGTTTGTCTGTCTGTCTGTCTGTCTGTCTGTCTCTCTATCTCTGTGTATCTATCTATCTATTTATGTATATATCACTGTCTGTCTATCCTACAACCATTATCTTACAACCGTATATTATACATTTCTGAATCCCCGTCAAATTCAGTTCTGCTTCTGATATTCTTATCCAACATACATATATAAAATAGCTCTTCTGTCATCTGTCTCAGTAATTTCTGCTTCAGTAATTTCTGTCTCAGTAATTTCTGTTTCAGTAATTTCTGTCTCAGTAATTTCTGTTTCAATAATTTCTGCTTCAGATGTAATAGTTTGTTTTCAAGAAACAAGAAACGCTACACTGCAATATTTAATTAAACAACACAACAATGAAACAAGTTCATATATAAACATTTCTGGTGAAAATTCAAAACATCAGATGGAAGATGTACAACAGAAACAAATAGCGAAAGCAAAAGCAGCTTTACAAATATTAAAACATTCTGTGAGTGAATTCACTACCAACGATACTGAATCAATACTATGACAGCGAATCATGGACAATGAACAAGCAATAAATAAGATCGATGGAAGCCACAGAGATATAATAATAATAAAAATAATTCCTCTCGTACCGTTATACGTTACAAAGGGCCTGCAAGTAATTTCTCCATACCGCTCTATCCTGGGCAACTCGCTCAATCTCCTCCATGGAACTGAGACCGATATTTTCTGCCTCTCTCAGCAAAGTTCGCTTCAGGGTCTCCTTAGGTCGACCTCTTTTTCTTGAACCCTTTGCATCCCACTTCAATGCCTGCTTTGATATTCTTTGATAATTTCTCCTCAAGGTGTGCCCAACATATCTCCATCTTCTCTTTCTATAACAGTTGTCACTAGTGGTTGACCAGAAATGTCTCTGATTTCATCACTTCTTCTGAATTCGCTCCATTTTATATTCATTATTTTTCGCAGACATCTATTTTCAAATGCATTCAACTTGCTTTCTATATCTTTAGTCATTTTCCAACTCTCGCTGGCATATGTTAGGATTGATACAACATTTGAATTGAAAATTGTAATTTAGTTTTAATACTATATAACTTGCAGTTCCATATTTTATTTAGACTTTTAAAAGCTGATGTTGCTTTGCCAATTCGTATCATAATTTCTTTTTAACATTTCCTGTGCAATCAAAATTGCTACCTAAATAGGTGAACTGCTCTGTTATTTTTATCATTTTAGATTCCAGTGTGATATCTGCATTACTTGTCATAGGTGTCTTCATTATATTTGTTTTTTCATAGCTTATCTGCAGTCCAACTTTTGATGCTATAGATGACAAGTTGTCTGTTTTTCTTTGCATATCTTGGTTGTTTCTACTTAACAAGGCAATATCATCTGCAAAATCCAAATCTTCTAGTTGACTATTTTCTACCCAGTCGATGCCAGTTTCGCCCATGCAACATTTTCGCAAATAATGCTGAGAATCCTATGGACGGCAAAAAACATAAGGATGAGGTTTTAAAAGAGGCATACACACAATAAAACATAATGATGAGGTTTTAAAAGAGGCATGCACACAACAAAACATGATTTAAAGAATAATAATTAGACGATCTATGTTCTTCGGACTTATAATGCGAAGATGCGGGTTGTGACATTTTGGTGACAACGGGTAACATACAGGGAATAAGAGCTCGTGGAAGGCAGAAGAAGGAAATATTGGATGGTCTGACATCGTGGTTCGACAAGAGATCGACGGCGTCAGAACTGATAAACTGCACCAAGGAGAGAAAGTTGTGGATAGACATGATCGCCTACGCTAGCAGTCGAACTTTTCTGCTTGAGATGTTTTCTACTTTCATAAGTTACCAGAATGAGGTTGACATTTATTTATAAACTCCTTCTTCTTCTTGTGGTCGTCCGCTATGAATTCAAACGTAGGCAACGTGCCTGGTATGGCGCCTCTGATTTATGTTTGCGTGAAGACCTGCTTTCCTTGTTATCAGTGTCCACCGTCATACAGGCGCGTCTTCTCCGACTTCAGAAGTCGGAACTTCTAATATTTTAGGATAAGAGGGTGAGAAATTAATTATTTTAGAATAAGAGGTTGAGAAATTAATTATTTTAGAATAAGAGGGTGAGAAATTAATTATTTTAGAATAAGAGGTTGAGGAATTAATTATTTTAGAATAAGAGGGTGAGGAATTCGTTATTTTAGAATAAGAGGGTGAGGAATTAATTATTTTAGAATAAGAGGTTGAGGAATTAGTTATTTTAGAATAAGAGGGTGAGGAATTAGTTATTTTAGAATAAGAGGTTGAGGAATTAGTTATTTTAGAATAAGAGGGTGAGGAATTAGTTATTCTCTACTTACATACAGGACTGTGCGGTATATTTTCTCAGTATAATGCTAGTCTTCAAAATGCCGCCCCTTAAATGTTTTTTCTTTAAGATAACCGTCGATTGTGATTTTTTTTTTTAACTGTATGAATGTACGAATACTATTTTTTTTGTTGAAAATATGAACTACTGTAAAACAAGGATATCAACTACTAAATACAACAATATACTACACTTTTACATTTTAACTGTAGTAAATTCTTTTATTGGGGATGTGCAGTCTACAGAGGCAGCCAATGAAGATTCAAAAGAAATTAATGACAGATTTCTAAGTTTTGGTTGGCTTATTGAGGTTCGTAAGTAGTGTTTTATTCATTTTAATTTGGAAAAACTTCTTTGCCCACTAGCTACAGAGACAAGGAGTGTTAATAAACTTCTCAGAGCTACAACAGTATTCGAATACAAAGTAATTAAGTATTTTGACACAAATAATTTAAAACATCCAAAGGTTTCATAGAATATGCTAGCATTCAGTATATATCACGTAATTCTTCTTGAAGATCATTTGCATTTATATCTGATTTATTTTCCACCGAAAGTATTGACTGGAGACTGGTAGATAGATTTGTAGGTAACAGAACACAGTAATTAGGTAATGAATATTTGTTATATTGACTGGAGACTGGTAGATAGATTTGTAGGTAACAGAACACAGTAACTAGGTAATGAATATTTGTTATATTGACTGGAGACTGGTAGATAGATTTGTAGGTAACAGAACACAGTAATTAGGTAATGAATATTTGTTATATTGACTGGAGACTGGTAGATAGATTTGTAGGTAACAGAACACAGTAATTAGGTAATGAATATTTGTTATATTGACTGGAGACTGGTAGATAGATTTGTAGGTAACAGAACACAGTAATTAGGTAATGAATATTTGTTATATTGACTGGAGACTGGTAGATAGATTTGTAGGTAACAGAACACAGTAATTAGGTAATGAATATTTGTTATATTGACTGGAGACTGGTAGATAGATTTGTAGGTAACAGAAAATAATAAATAGATAACGAATATATGTCAAATTGACATCTAGCAGGCCGTTTTAAGATATGCCTTTCTTTAACTTATTATTGTATTGTCTCCACTTCAACGCATTTGTATTTGGTAAAAATAGAGCATTAAACGAAAGCTAGGTAAATGCAAATATTTCCTAAGCAACTCTCTATCCATCACACACAGAACGCAAAAGTAGCCCAATATTACCTACATAACTCTATCTATCACACACAGGCTAACGTTATGCACCTGAGATATACCCAGTCCATGCAAATGTTATTTTTAATCTGTGTCTCTGTTGTCATAACATAATTATTTTCAATAATAATAAGTAACTACAATTGCTGTAAAAAAAATAATTCTCTTACCTGATCTACTTTTTAAACACAAAAACTGAATTAGTATAAATGCAAAAATAGTATACTGATACATGTAAATTATACATCTGATTTACTGATTTAAACACAACACAGTTACTTGTCACTTCTCAAGATGCGCAAACATTAAAATCAAATATTGTCAATAATTGTAAGCTCAAAACAGAACTATCAACACGTAACACGTGCAATTGTTTTTTGTGATAATTGCCGCCTCTACTTTTAGTATCGGCCGTGCGGTATATTACAAACTAAAATAGTTTCACGCTTTCAGATCAAGTCTTTCGCCGAGTGCTCGTCAACGATGCACCTGCACTAGAAACCAAAATCAAAGGGTAGAGAAAGTCCTAAGGCAGAGGCGTGTGATAAATTATAAATAGTATACATCAATAGCAGAATAACATAAACCAATATAGAAAAGTGCTGCGTAAAGATTGTTTAACTATTGAACGGTTCAAATTATATTTTGATTTCGCTGCTTATGACGCCACTTTACGGGTCCGCCTGATGCGGCCGCCTCTCTGTATCACAGCACGGCCCTGATTACATAAGAGTAGGGAGAGGAGGTGGTTGTAAACAACCACAAGTACACAATTATTATAGGTGGATGGAAACAACAACAACAACACACGATAATGATTGTTTGAGGGAAACGTCTGCTGATAAAATGCTGATTATTGTAAATGGCAATAAACTATTGGAAATGGAATGAATATAGGACAGACTAGCCACAGAAACAGTAACAATGTGGGAAGAAAACATAAAGGATTAAATTATATACATTCTGTTGGCCAGGCGGGAGCAAATAATGGATATAATATATCCACATGATCCAAAAAGGAAAACAAAACTCAGATTGAATGTTGCTGTTATGATTAAGAACACGGGTGTGTGTTTTTGTTGTAATTTGTCGCAAATTCAATAACAGATTCTAGACCCGAACCAATGTTAAATTTGATAGTCATGCACAGTTGTTGAAAGTACATTTTTGCAACTGCTCAAGCGTAGAAATGAAACAATATAAAGAATCGTAAATAGATATTTTGACAAGTTGATAAACCAAACGTGAAATATAAATATCGTACGAATTGAAAAATAATTATGAACTAATGGTGGAAAATAATAAGTTAATAATAATAAATTAAGAAAAGATAAAATTAGTCCTGAAATGTACACAATATAATTGTAGTGGTTTTGACTAGGTACAAATACTGAAAATCTGTTTGTATTGAAAAGATATAATGATGAAAAGAAAACAAGAATGAATATCATGGGATATTATAATGTAGGAGTAATCATTCGACAGAAGAGACGCTAATATCTTTTTCCAAGTATGGAACACAACAAAGAAATATGTCAGTCCCATAAAGGCGAGTGGGCGACTAAATAAAACACGTAGACAAGAAACAGAACACAATACATTTATTCCAGAAAGTAATAATACGTTAATACAGTTGAGGAAAAAATAAACAAAACAACCAAACAGGAAGAAAGAGTGTGTCAGCAGTAAGAACAATAACGTATAGATGTGAGCTTTCTCGTAATATTATGAAATCCGGCATGCATCTGAATTATTTTCGTTCCGACTATAACGGCATTCAGGTCGACCCAAGACCAGGATACCAGGAAAAGCACTGGGAAGTAAAGGAGGTTGACGTGATGTTGACCATATAACGGCTCCCATGTCGACCCAAGACCAGGATACCAGGAAAAGCACTGGGAAGTAAAGGAGGTTGACGTGATGTTGACCATATAACGGCTCCCAGGTCGACCCAAGACCAGGATACCAGGAAAAGCACTGGGAAGTAAAGGAGGTTGACGTGATGTTGACCATATAACGGCTCTCAGGTCGACCCAAGACCAGGATACCAGGAAAAGCACTGGGAAGTAAAGGAGGTTGACGTGATGTTGACCATATAACGGCTCCCAGGTCGACCCAAGACCAGGATACCAGGAAAAGCACTGGGAAGTAAAGGAGGTTGACGTGATGTTGACCATATAACGGCTCCCAGGTCGACCCAAGACCAGGATACCAGGAAAAGCACTGGGAAGTAAAGGAGGTTGACGTGGTGTTGACCATATAACGGCTCTCAGGTCGACCCAAGACCAGGATACCAGGAAAAGCACTGGGAAGTAAAGGAGGTTGACGTGATGTTGACCACATAACGGCTCCCAGGTCGACCCAAGACCAGGATACCAGGAAAAGCACTGGGAAGTAAGAACTGGTTTTGTGTACGCTTCATAAATAGTGTTTTTCACCGCCTTTGTTATTTCTGTTACCTACCTTTTGCGTGAACGGCCTTTTGTTTTGTAACCACTGTATCGAGCAACATTGTCTTTGAGGTGTCCTGTCTGTTGGTAATCTACTTATGTGGTCGAACCATTAACTTCTTGTTTTTTGATGCAGTTCAGTACTGATGTTGTACTCACTTATTTCCCGATGTCTTTATGAAGTTCAGTACTGATGTTGTACTCACTTATTTCCCAATGTCTTTATGCAGTTCAGTACTGATGTTGTACCCACTTATTTCCCGATGTCTTTATTTCTGAACCTTTTCTTGATACTTCTAACATTCTGTGTATACACTTAATCTCTCCCTCTCTCCCTCTCTCTCTCTCTGACTAGTTTTTTATTTTAAATATCGTTCGATGTCAGCGTTCTTGCATATCAAAATTGGTGTAATTTATTTTCTGATTTGATATGCTTTATTGCATCTATGTTGAAAAAAAAAAAAAAAAAAGGAACCCTTTCATACCTCGTGGTATATAGGTCAATACAGTGTTAGGCCTGTATTTTTCATTGACCGTCGGCACACGATGGGTGATGTGGTCAGCATCACGCCGGCCGCCTTTACTTCCCAGAGCATGTCTGGTACCCAGTTGAGGCTGGGTCGACCTGAGAAGCCGTCGTGGTCGGGAAAAATTCGGGAGCTGAGCCCAGACCACCAGCCTTGCGAAGCGAGTTCACTAACAACTACGCTACAGTGGCTCTATCTATGTTGAAGTTCGCTAGTTATTCTTCTATTTGCTGAAAAAGTTCCTACGTATGTAGAGTTTTTGACTTGTTTTAATTGATGCTTGTTGATGGAGATATTAGTCGTGTTTTCCTTTCTAGCGAATGTCAATACATCGGTTTTGTCGATGTTTATTCTCATATTGTATTCATTGCATATTAACTGGGGTCTGTTAATGTGTTGCTGTAGCTGATTCTCTATTGTTGATACAATTTCCTGATCGTCAGGAAAAAGAAATTCTTACAAGATCAAGTGAGAATATCTACAGAAATGTCATAACTTCGTGCAGTCATGAGACTTCTGATAAATGTCATGTCACACAATTATGACAGACATTTTAACAAATGATAATAAAGATACAATGAACTAACTTTTCAAATACATAATTTAAAAATATTTTTGGTAATAGGGCCCGACCTTGAAGTGCCACACCAGGTGGACCCTGTACTAGTAAACGTGAACACGTTTTAAACTCCTAGCGTCGTGATTCTTTCAAATGAGAGCACTCGGAGTTTGTTTCAGTGGGTTTTCTTTTTGTAACTTGGTGTTTAATGAAGGATCCCACCCTTTGTTGGCCGCAATCAAGTGGGCACTACACTTTAATCTCAGCTAAAATGTCAATTTGTATCAAGGGAACAAGATAGGGACAAACTATGTCAATGTGTATCAAGGGAACAAGATAGGGACAAACTATGTCAATTTGTATCAAGGGAACAAGATAGAGACAAACTAAACAATAATATTATGAGTTTAAATATTATCAATCGGTAGTAAAAATAAAAAAAACAAGAGGATAATAATTTATGGGGCGAATTTCTCTTCTATTGAAGAATTCAAGCAAGAAATATAAAGAGTAATATGATGAGAAAATAGTAGTCGATGAATAGTGCAGGCAAACTGGTACACAGTGAGGATAAACTTGTACACAGTTATCGTGGGCTGGTACACAGTGAAGATATACTTATACAAATTGAAATCTATACTGATAGAAAGTGAAATCTATACTGACACAAAGTGAAATCTATACTGATACAGAGTGAAATCTATACTGACACAAAGTGAAATCTATACTGATACGAAGTGAAATCTATACTGATACAAAGTGAAATCTATACTGATACGAAGTGAAATCTATGCTGACACAAAGTGAAATCTATACTGACACAAAGTGAAATCTATACTGACACAAAGTGAAATCTATACTGACACAAAGTGAAATCTATACTGACACAAAGTGAAATCTATACTGACACAAAGTGAAATCTATACTGACACAAAGTGAAATCTATACTGACACAGATTGAAGACAAGCTAGTACATCGTGGAGATTAGTGGGCACACAGTACAAAACTTACAAATAACAAATGTACTGACAATAATAGAACTTTGATAGAAGTTAACAGATTACCAAACAGAAAATAATGTCTAGCTTTCTATTTCTAGACGTGAAATTAACGAGCACACAAATATCACAATTACAACTGCCTTTATAAACATGGTTACACTTTTCAAAAACTAGATATTTGTTGTTGTTATTCTCGCATTTCACATGTAGTTAGAATAACATGTTGTTATTCTAACTACATGTGAAATGCGTTGCCTGAGAAAGTTACCAACAACACAAGAAAAGACAGAATCACCAACATCAGCATAAGAAAGAAAGTTGGCACAAAACCGTGCTTGAATTATATAGATAAACAAAGAATGAAGTGGTTTGGCCACTTAATAAGAATGCATCCAAACTCCACAGTATACAGAGTCTTCTACAACAGAACATCGGGAAAGAAGGCAAGAGGAAGACCACGGAAAAGATGGTTAGATGGCGTAGCAGAATCCTGTGAAAGAGCAAAGATAACAATCACACAAGCCACCAGAACAGCGCAAGACAAAAACAGAAAACCACGACACTGGGCAACAACCCGGTAGCAGTGTGACGACAAAAGAAAGAAGATTCTCGCTTGTACGGAACAAAATATTGAAAACTATATTTGGAGAAAAGCTTACAATATATAATGAAGAAATAGCGACATAAAAATATTTGCATAATTACATACCGACTATCAATGACGAACTGGTTTCATTATTTTAAAAATAAATACGTGATGAACAGGTGGTTCCCAAAATAAATATGACGTTAAATAAAGTAGATGCATGATTCATTTTATAGTACATGCAGAATTCGGATTTCATTGACTTGTTTCTTGACCTTTTAACGAAACAAGTTCAATATGATCAATAGATTATCTTCCCCTGCGTCATTTCTCTTTCGGTTATCGGAACTGAGTTCGTGATGCCTGGCGTGCTCTAATTTTCAACTGCTAGAAACTAGCTAAACTTGCTGATAAAAATTAGTTGCAAGCCAGCAATGATATTATAGTTCGTTCCAAAATTCGTGATCACACTAAGGTTTAATTTGTACGAAATATATCTGATGGATACAAATAATTTTTTGTATGCAGTCTTATATACCTCACGACGTTACGAATCCATGTTTAACTAATTGGTAGGTAGCTTAGTTGATGCAAAAACGTTTTTGTTATATAATTTTGCATAAGCACAACAAAATGATCATCAAAGTTTAGAACTTACAGTAATACACAAAATGGTGGCGAATGATTGCAAAGGCGTATTCCTATTACATATTATAAAAAGAAAGGTGACATAGTGAACAAATGATACCTTCCACTTCTATAAATGAAAGTAAATGTTGCGTACATACGCCAATGACAGTCGGTAGGAAACATTGTGAACTGATTAATTCCACGGAGTCCCGATTTTGACGTGCACTGAATTGCATGTGGAATACGGTAATGCTTAGTTATAGACAAACTTGACAATCGTACTGTAAAATTTCGACAAGTATACCAGATCAACATCGCGGTAAATTTAGTAATAACATATAATAAAAATCTTACAGAACTAAAGGTTTGGGTGGGCAAAAATACTTTTGAAACGTCGTCACTGTTACCTATATAAAAATGCAAAAATCAAGAATTTCTGTCAAGTTGATGATTTTATATCGGTCGGTAAAGATGATCACGAATTTTGGTTATACCAAACGAAGCATTTGTATAGACTCCCAACAGCAATTTCCTTATTTGTGCAAACACACGTAATCACACATTGGTAAATACAAGAGCATACATTATATAAAATTAGTGAATGGTGTTGTCTTGTTTAAATTTGTGTAACAAATTAATTTTTTTGGTTATCGTCTATCAGTGCTGACATCCCAGTGGAATGAATATTGAGTGTTGACTTCGTTTTAATATGTCAGATTGATCACAAGTAAAGTGTTGTATGCTCTAAATAATTAACACTCTAATATGTGGATGTTGGAATCAAAATAGACTCAGAAAGTGCTCATTAGTTTATTGTTGTTGCTTTCTGTCGTATTCAACCGCTCCCTTTCTATCATGAAGTGCAGTTGTTGATTACAGAACACCACACGCTTATCAATTGCTTATTTTCTGTCCCGCTTCAAGTCTAGTCCCAGTAGGCCAGTCGTAAAATAAATAATGGAGTGTTGAGTGACAAGGTACTGGTAGTACTTCATTTAAAGTGACAGCCATATCCTGGTTGTGGAAAGTCATGATCCTTCTTGGCCTCTATATTATATTCGTTCCAAAATTCGTGATCACACTAAGGTTTAATTTGTACGAAATCTATCTGATGGATACAAATAATTTTTTGCATGCAGTCTTATATACCTCACGACGTTACGAATCCATGTTTAACTAATTGGTAGGTAGCTTAGTTGATGCAAAAACGTTTTTTGTTATACAATTTTGCATAAGCACAACAAAATGATCATCAAAGTTTAGAACTTACAGTAATACACAAAATGGTGGCGAATGATTGCAAAGGCGTATTCCTATTACATATTATAAAAAGAAAGGTGACATAGTGAACAAATGATACCTTCCACTTCTATAAATGAAAGTAAATGTTGCGTACATACGCCAATGACAGTCGGTAGGAAACATTGTGAACTGATTAATTCCACGGGAGTCCCGATTTTGACGTGCACTGAATTGCATGTGGAATACGGTAATGCTTAGTTATAGACAAACTTGACAATCGTACTGTAAAATTTCGACAAGTATACCAGATCAACATCGCGGTAAATTTAGTAATAACATATAATAAAATTCTTACAGAACTAAAGGTTTGGGTGGGCAAAAATACTTTTGGAACGTCGTCACTGTTACCTATATAAAAATGCAAAAATCAAGAATTTCTGTCAAGTTGATGATTTTATATCGGTCGGTAAAGATGATCACGAATTTTGGAACGAACTATAGCTTATGTTTGGATCATCGCACCACAACCTGGGCAATAGTCTTGACTGACCGTCTAAAAAACACAAGAAGGCGGATGAATCCTGCTTAACTATCACACCATCCCCTATTCCTCATCCCCCCTTCTCCCCCTTCAATCCTTCTAGGTAGATCACAGTCTACTCAATCAAATAAGAATGCTGAAACCGATGGCATCCAGCCAAGAGACACGCTTCAACAATCAGGATGTCACGAAAAAATCCAATGAGTATGTCTATACATTGTAATCACTATGTCACTCGTTCTGTGATTGACACTAAGGAAGGTGCAGTGTCCGGCCCTCTACCTCGAAAGGGTCCAACCACAACTCAAGGATGTCCTTCTCTCAATGAATAATTGTGCTGTCATCTGTAAAGACAAGTCAAGCCATATCTGTGCTGTCATCTGTAAAGACGAGTCAAATAATAATTGTGCTGTCATCTGTAAAGACAAGTCAAATAATAATTGTGCTGTCATCTGTAAAGACAAGTCAAATAATAATTGTGCTGTCATCTGTAAAGACAAGTCAAATAATAATTGTGCTGTCATCTGTAAAGACAAGTCAAATAATAATTGTGCTGTCATCTGTAAAGACAAGTCAAGTAATATCTGTGCTGTCATCTGTAAAGACAAGTCAAATAATAATTGTGCTGTCATCTGTAAAGACAAGTCAAGCCATATCTGTGCTGTCATCTGTAAAGACAAGTCAAGTAATATATGTGCTGTCATCTGTAAAGACAAGTCAATGAATAATTGTGCTGTCATCTGTAAAGACAAGTCAAGGAATATATGTGCTGTCATCTGTAAAGACAAGTCAAGGAATATATGTGCTGTCATCTGTAAAGACAAGTCAAGGAATATATGTGCTGTCATCTGTAAAGATAAGTCAAGGAATATCTGTGCTGTTATCTGTAAAGATAAGTCAAGGAATAATTGTGCTGTCATCTGTAAAGACAAGCCAAGGACTGATTAACAAGAAAGTTTATTTTCTTTGAGATATTCTTACTTATTTTATTACACTATGAAAATATTCAGCTTCAGTTAACTTGTCCATTTATGTCAGACTTCATCTGTTTTCTTAACGTTGTCATTGTTATGTTTTCTATTGATTTACTTCTGTTATACCGTCTGTGCTGATATTTTAGTCTTGTTTATTTGTCTACCCATTAGTATTTCTCTATCACAAATAGGAAGTTGTCGTTATTGTACTAAATCAATTATGTAATATTTATTATCTTGTCAACAAATATTCTACAAGACGACAGCTGACTTCAATAATGACTTAATTTCTAAAAGCTTCCTTGTAACAAACCGGCCTTCTCTAGTTCTCTCTATTTATCAATGTATCATTTTTTAAGTCAATATAAGAAACAGGCAATCATCATTTTTCGGACATGTAATGAGAAGGGATTGCTTAAAACACATTGCGACAACCAGTAAATTCGAGGGAAGACAAGAAATATGAAAACAGAGATACAATTTTGGACAGCCTGACTACATGGCACGGAAGAGTGTCAACATTTGAGATGGTGGCAAACACTAGACCTACACCAGCTGGAGCGACACCTGATGATGATCATTATTTATTCTCTGTCAAGTTGTCGGTGCTTATTTTCATCTTTCTATTGACTTATTTCTTCATTTTTGTTTTATTCAATCAACTTTCATTCAGTGCTTCGAGATGTTCAAAGCGTTAAGTTATGATATGAGTGCATGTCGTCTATTGATGTCTCTAATCTTCTAGGTTTATGTGGATTAAAACTCTTCGATTTGCATGCGTTCCCAGTTTTCTTCTTCTTTCGATCGTTCTAAGGCCATTTTTATCATTCTATTGTGATATATAAATAACCAATAACATCAGAACGTAATGTACGTGCACCAACCTTCAGCACCTATTGGAGCACAGTTGCTTATCCTTGGTGGGGTGTTCGATTTCAGCCAGCGTTTGTTTGCGGTACGCTTTCTGATAGCCTTAGGCTGTCCCCAGCCGAACCCACAAGGCAGCGGGTTGCCATTTTCTTTCAGGGCAGCGACCCTTAGACGGCTTGCGCTCCCGGGCTTATGAGTGCCATCTGCCCAGCAAAACCGGTCGTTTTAATGAACACCTTGGTTTGCCGCCCGTTCAGGTTTGCTTACGGTTTGCTCCGCTAGCCTTTGATTGTCCCCAATCAAAACTACAAGACAGCAGTAGTTCCCTGCGAGCGGAAACGCGCACCGGCTTTACCTCTGCTGGGCTTTCCAGTTCTACTCACGTGGGCGGGACGCACACCCTCTTGCCTGCCTTGCTCACCGCTGCAGTGGTTGCCTCTCTTTCCGCGCCGGCCTGCCCCTCGATGGGGCCCACTATGACTTTGCCAGCGTGCGTGCTCGCTCTGCCCTGGTGCCTACCTCACCCTTTCCGTCAATTCCTACTGGGCTCTCCAACTTCGATGGGGTAAAACCGATTTCGCCCCATGATGCCCACGTGCAACTCAACTCGACTAGCAACATATTCATCGACTCTAGGGTAGTGCCTCTAGAGAGAGCATGCTTGGGCTCTGAATTTCGCCACACGCGGGTCAACGTCTCTTCGATGGCTTTGGGTCGTGCCCCCATCACTGTGATGGGGGCTAGTGCTTTGACCTATGTGGCCCAGCTTGCGGTTCAACTCGGCACCCATCATATCGGCTTTAGAGTGGTGGCTAAAGAGAGCATGCTTGGGCTCCGAATTTCGCCACACGCGGTTCAACGTCCCTTCGATGGTTTTGATTCGTGCCCCCATCTCTGCGATGGGGGCTAGACTTTGACCTATGTGGACCAACGTGCGGCCCAACTCATCACCCGGCATACTCATCGGCTCAAGAGAGTATCACGAGAGAGAATGCGCGGGCTCCGAGTTCCGCCCCGCGAGGTTCCACATGTATCATTCTAGCTTTTCCCATCAGCCAGGAGAGTCGAGCATTAATAGTCACTCTGGGAGTTCGCTCGTCTGTGTTGCGAGCGGATCCCATCTAGCATGACTACCTTTGCATCTCTACTTGACCCAGAGTATCTCTCCCACGGCACCTGTTCTCTTAGCCAGACCGGAACTACCGTCTGTTACCAGGGTCACCACTTGGAGATGAGAGCAAGGGATTAGAGCCATCTCTCTAATCCTGGCGCGCCGCTTCCTTGCGCCTTTGACCCCGTTCCCAGTTTAACAGACAGCAGAGTCGTGTATTAATATCATAGTTAGTAGTTAAGAGATGAATAAAAGGGGACGTCATTCGGTTGATCAGTGATCTTCTGTTAAAGGTGGACACG
Organism: Arion vulgaris; assembly: GCA_020796225.1. Taxonomy (NCBI): domain Eukaryota; kingdom Metazoa; phylum Mollusca; class Gastropoda; order Stylommatophora; family Arionidae; genus Arion; species Arion vulgaris. The sequence continues at coordinate 50,339,373 of CM036765.1, read as the reverse complement.
GAAATAGATGTTGAATCTATATGCAGTTTTTTTTAGAAGTTTGGAATCAAATGTTTTAGGACTAGGATTGGATGGGTGAAAGTATACTGTTGTTTGCGTTCATTCTTTTTCAACTAAGTTAAACATTATTTGTGATCTGTGCCGAGAGCGTGAGTACGATGCGCCCCGGTTAGACCACTACGGCATGTAGGACAGGCACATCATAATTTTGACCAAATCGTATGCATATTATCTAACAAGACTTAAATTTGTGCAGGCATGTAACTGTAAGACTTTACAAACAGAAAAACCACACTTTAAAGTATCACATCTGGAGTTATAATGTCGCATTGTATCAGATCTGGGTGATCATAGGGAGGCCGTCAGAGCTGACTTATACCAGTGGGGTGTCATTGAGAAGTGTGTTTTACAAGCCAGTCACTAGAAAATCAGCATGTACACTACAGTCTCACTGTGGAATAAAGGAAAGGAAAATGCAACAGTACACTGTCTGACCAAGGAAGGTGCTGCAGGAGAACTACCGGAGGTACTAGTTACCTATTACCAAAGAAAACTGATTAAATCAATCAGAATGTTCAGGACCGGGCGGTATATTTTCTCAGTGTGATGCAAGTCTTCGAAATTCCGCCCCTTGAATGGTTTTTCTTTAAAATAACTCTCTCTCTTTCTCTCTCTCTCTCTCACACACACACACACACACACACAAGTCGCAAAATAGCCAAATATTACCTAAGTAACTATCTATCTATCACCCACAGGCACACGTTCCGCATCTGAGATATACCCAGTCCATGCAAATGCTACTTTTTTTATTTGTGTCTCTATTGTCAAAACAAAATCATTTTCAATGATAATAAGTAACTACAATTGCTGAAGAAAACAATAATTCTCTTATCTGATAAAATATTGTCAATAATTGTAAGCTCAAAGCAGAACTATCAACACGTAACACATGCAACTGTCTTTTGTGATAACTGCCGCCTCAGCTTTTAGGAGGGGCGCAGGGTATATTACAAACAAAAATAATACATTCGCGCTGTCAAATCAGAAGTCATTCGGCGAGCGCTTGCCAACGATGCACCTGAACCAGAAACCGAAATCAAATGGCAGATAAAGCGCTTAGGCAGAGGCGTGCAATAAATCATAAATCGAATACATCAATATTGGAATAACATAGAACAATATAGAAAAGCGTTGCGTTAAGATTTTTAATTATTGAAGACTTCAAATTATATTTTGATTTCGCTGCGTATGCCGTCCCCTTACGGTACCGCCTGATGCGACTCCACTGTATATCACAGCACAGCACTGTCCTGAGAATGTAAGAAATGCTAACACAGAACGACTACCAAATTACGAGGAGATTACGACTCCACTGTATATCACAGCACGGCACTGCCCTGAGAATGTAAGAAATGCTAACACAGAACGACTACCAAATTACGAGGAGATTACGACTCCACTGTATATCACAGCACGGCACTGTCCTGAGAATGTAAGAAATGCTAACACAGAACGACTACCAAATTACGAGGAGATTACGACTCCACTGTGTATCACAGCACGGCACTGCCCTGAGAATGTAAGAAATGCTAACACAGAACGACTACCAAATTACGAGGAGATTACGACTCCACTGTATATCACAGCACGGCACTGTCCTGAGAATGTAAGAAATGCTAACACAGAACGACTACCAAATTACGAGGAGATTACGACTCCTCTGTATATCACAGCACGGCACTGTCCTGAGAATGTAAGAAATGCTAACACAGAACGACTACCAAATTACGAGGAGATTACGACTCCTCTGTATATCACAGCACGGCACTGTCATGAGAATGTAAGAAATGCTAACACAGAACGACTACCAAATTACGAGGAGATTACGACTCCACTGTATATCACAGCACGGCACTGTCCTGAGAATGTAAGAAATGCTAACACAAGACGACTACCAAATTACGAGGAGATTACGACTCCTCTGTATATCACAGCACAGCACTGTCCTGAGAATGTAAGAAATGCTAACACAGAACGACTACCAAATTACGAGGAGATTACGACTCCACTGTATATCACAGCACGGCACTGTCCTGAGAATGTAAGAAATGCTAACACAGAACGACTACCAAATTACGAGGAGATTACGACTCCACTGTGTATCACAGCACGGCACTGTCCTGAGAATGTAAGAAATGCTAACACAGAACGACTACCAAATTACGAGGAGATTACGACTCCACTGTGTATCACAGCACGGCACTGTCCTGAGAATGTAAGAAATGCTAACACAGAACGACTACCAAATTACGAGGATATTACGACTCCTCTGTATATCACAGCACGGCACTGTCCTGAGAATGTAAGAAATGCTAACACAGAACGACTACCAAATTACGAGAAGATTACGACTCCACTGTATATCACAGCACGGCACTGTCCTGAGAATGTAAGAAATGCTAACACAGAACGACTACCAAATTACGAGGAGATTACGACTCCACTGTATATCACAGCACGGCACTGTCCTGAGAATGTAAGAAATGCTAACACAAGACGACTACCAAATTACGAGGAGATTACGACTCCACTGTATATCACAGCACGGCACTGTCCTGAGAATGTAAGAAATGCTAACACAGAACGACTACCAAATTACGAGGAGATTACGACTCCACTATGTATCACAGCACGGCACTGCCCTGAGAATGTAAGAAATGCTAACACAGAACGACTACCAAATTACGAGGAGATTACGACTCCACTGTGTATCACAGCACGGCACTGTCATGAGAATGTAAGAAATGCTAACACAGAACGACTACCAAATTACGAGGAGATTACGACTCCACTGTATATCACAGCACGGCACTGTCCTGAGAATGTAAGAAATGCTAACACAGAACGACTACCAAATTACGAGGAGATTACGACTCCACTGTGTATCACAGCACGGCACTGTCATGAGAATGTAAGAAATGCTAACACATAACGACTACCAAATTACGAGGAGATTACGACTCCACTGTGTATCACAGCACGGCACTGTCCTGAGAATGTAAGAAATGCTAACACAGAACGACTACCAAATTACGAGGAGATTACGACTCCACTGTGTATCACAGCACGGCACTGTCCTGAGAATGTAAGAAATGCTAACACAGAACGACTACCAAATTACGAGGAGATTACGACTCCACTGTGTATCACAGCACGGCACTGTCCTGAGAATGTAAGAAATGCTAACACAGAACGACTACCAAATTACGAGGAGATTACGACTCCTCTGTATATCACAGCACGGCACTGTCCTGAGAATGTAAGAAATGCTAACACAGAACGACTACCAAATTACGAGGAGATTACGACTCCACTGTATATCACAGCACGGCACTGTCCTGAGAATGTAAGAAATGCTAACACAGAACGACTACCAAATTACGAGGAGATTACGACTCCACTATGTATCACAGCACGGCACTGCCCTGAGAATGTAAGAAATGCTAACACAGAACGACTACCAAATTACGAGGAGATTACGACTCCACTGTGTATCACAGCACGGCACTGTCCTGAGAATGTAAGAAATGCTAACACAGAACGACTACCAAATTACGAGGAGATTACGACTCCACTGTGTATCACAGCACGGCACTGTCCTGAGAATGTAAGAAATGCTAACACAGAACGACTACCAAATTACGAGGAGATTACGACTCCTCTGTATATCACAGCACGGCACTGTCCTGAGAATGTAAGAAATGCTAACACAGAACGACTACCAAATTACGAGGAGATTACGACTCCACTGTATATCACAGCACGGCACTGTCCTGAGAATGTAAGAAATGCTAACACAGAACGACTACCAAATTACGAGGAGATTACGACTCCACTGTGTATCACAGCACGGCACTGTCCTGAGAATGTAAGAAATGCTAACACAGAACGACTACCAAATTACGAGGAGATTACGACTCCACTGTGTATCACAGCACGGCACTGCCCTGAGAATGTAAGAAATGCTAACACAGAACGACTACCAAATTACGAGGAGATTACGACTCCTCTGTGTATCACAGCACGGCACTGCCCTGAGAATGTAAGAAATGCTAACACAGAACGACTACCAAATTACGAGGAGATTACGACTCCTCTGTATATCACAGCACGGCACTGTCCTGAGAATGTAAGAAATGCTAACACAGAACGACTACCAAATTACGAGGAGATTACGACTCCACTGTATATCACAGCACGGCACTGTCCTGAGAATGTAAGAAATGCTAACACAGAACGACTACCAAATTACGAGGAGATTACGACTCCACTGTATATCACAGCACGGCACTGTCCTGAGAATGTAAGAAATGCTAACACAAGACGACTACCAAATTACGAGGAGATTACGACTCCACTGTGTATCACAGCACGGCACTGTCCTGAGAATGTAAGAAATGCTAACACAAGACGACTACCAAATTACGAGATTACAACAATTTATCATTCTACTCCTCAGAACAGGACAGAATCGATTTAGTGCTTTGCCTGTGCACCGAACTAGCCTCCACCTTTCGGATCATACTCAATGAATCACTCAGAATGCACGCGTGATTTTAATGTTGTGACTCCAGCCAGAGTAGTGCCTTAGTCACCTCCAATACTTCCATTGTCATGCTACTTGTTGTCATACTAAATGCATCACTGATTTATATCAATGGTTTATATCCAGCGTCACGGGGTCCCTCTCTTCCTGTAACCTTTGTCAAAGTTAATGATGGTCGATAAAGTGTTCCGATGTATTGAAGGCACCGATATGATACTAGACACGGCACTAGACAATCGTATATCACTAGACTTTATACTAGACAAACACCTATCACTAGACATGATACTAGACTTGATAAAAGACAATCATCTATCACTAGACTTGATACTAGACAATCTCCTATCACTAGACTTGATACTAGACAATCATCTATCCCTAGACTTGATACTAGACTTGATACAAGACAATCATCTACCACTAGACTTGATACTAGACAATCATCTATCACTAGACATGATACTAGACAATCATCTATCACTAGACATGATACTAGACAATCATCTATCACTAGACATGATACTAGACAATCATCTATCACTAGACATGATACTAGACAATCATCTATCACTAGACATAATACTAGACAATCATCTATCACTAGACATGATACTAGACAATCATCTATCACTAGACATGATACTAGACAATCATCTATCACTAGACATAATACTAGACAATCATCTATCACTAGACATAATACTAGACAATCATCTATCACTAGACATGATACTAGACAATCATCTATCACTAGACATAACACTAGACAATCATCTATCACTAGACATGATACTAGACAATCATCTATCACTAGATATGATACTAGACAATCATCTATCACTAGACATGATACTAGACAATCATCTATCACTAGACATGACACTAGACAATCATCTATCACTAGACATGATACTAGACAATCATCTATCACTAGATATGATACTAGACAATCATCTATCACTAGATATGATACTAGACAATCATCTATCACTAGACATGATACTAGACAATCATCTATCACTAGACATGATACTAGACAATCATCTATCACTAGACATAATACTAGACAATCATCTATCACTAGACATGATACTAGACAATTATCTATCACTAGATATGATACTAGACAATCATCTATCACTAGATATGATACAAAACTAAAACGATTTTTAAAAATGTGGATGACTATTTATTAATTTTAAATATTCATAAACATTACGTTCACTAAGCTCATACATATACCAACATCCATTAACATGTCGCTAAGCTCATACCTCTACCAACATCCATTAACATGTCGCTAAGCTCATACCTCTACCAGCATCCATTAACATGTCGCTGAGCTCATACGTATACCAACATCCATTAACATGTCGCTAAGCTCATACATATACCAACATCCATTAACATGTCGCTAAGCTCATACCTCTACCAGCATCCATTAACATGTCGCTAAGCTCATACCTGTACCAACATCCATTAACATGTCGCTAAGCTCATACGTATACCAACATCCATTAACATGTCGCTAAGCTCATACCTCTACCAACATCCATTAACATGTCGCTAAGCTCATACATATACCAACATCCATTAACATGTCGCTAAGCTCATACCTCTACCAGCATCCATTAACATGTCGCTAAGCTCATACCTCTACCAACATCCATTAACATGTCGCTAAGCTCATACATATACCAACATCCATTAATATGTCGCTAAGCTCATACCTCTACCAGCATCCATTAACATGTCGCTGAGCTCATACGTATACCAACATCCATTAACATGTCGCTAAGCTCATACATATACCAACATCCATTAACATGTCGCTAAGCTCATACCTCTACCAGCATCCATTAACATGTCGCTAAGCTCATACCTGTACCAACATCCATTAACATGTCGCTAAGCTCATACGTATACCAACATCCATTAACATGTCGCTAAGCTCATACCTCTACCAACATCCATTAACATGTCGCTAAGCTCATACATATACCAACATCCATTAACATGTCGCTAAGCTCATACCTCTACCAGCATCCATTAACATGTCGCTAAGCTCATACCTCTACCAACATCCATTAACATGTCGCTAAGCTCATACGTATACCAACATCCATTAACATGTCGCTAAGCTCATACGTATACCAACATCCATTAACATGTCGCTGAGCTCATACGTATACCAACATCCATTAACATGTCGCTGAGCTCATACGTATACCAACATCCATTAACATGTCGCTGAGCTCATACGTATACCAACATCCATTAACATGTCGCTGAGCTCATACGTATACCAACATCCATTAACATGTCGCTGAGCTCATACGTATACCAACATCCATTAACATGTCGCTAAGCTCATACCTCTACCAACATCCATTAACATGTCGCTAAGCTCATACCTCTACCAGCATCCATTAACATGTCGCTAAGCTCATACCTCTACCAACATCCATTAACATGTCGCTAAGCTCATACCTCTACCAGCATCCATTAACATGTCGCTGAGCTCATACGTATACCAACATCCATTAACATGTCGCTAAGCTCATACATATACCAACATCCATTAACATGTCGCTAAGCTCATACCTCTACCAGCATCCATTAACATGTCGCTAAGCTCATACCTGTACCAACATCCATTAACATGTCGCTAAGCTCATACGTATACCAACATCCATTAACATGTCGCTAAGCTCATACCTCTACCAGCATCCATTAACATGTCGCTAAGCTCATACCTCTACCAACATCCATTAACATGTCGCTAAGCTCATACATATACCAACATCCATTAATATGTCGCTAAGCTCATACATATACCAACATCCATTAACATGTCGCTAAGCTCATACCTCTACCAACATCCATTAACATGTCGCTAAGCTCATACGTATACCAACATCCATTAACATGTCGCTAAGCTCATACGTATACCAACATCCATTAACATGTCGCTGAGCTCATACGTATACCAACATCCATTAACATGTCGCTGAGCTCATACGTATACCAACATCCATTAACATGTCGCTGAGCTCATACGTATACCAACATCCATTAACATGTCGCTGAGCTCATACGTATACCAACATCCATTAACATGTCGCTGAGCTCATACGTATACCAACATCCATTAACATGTCGCTAAGCTCATACCTCTACCAACATCCATTAACATGTCACTGAGCTCATACATATACCAACATCCATTAATATGTCGCTAAGCTCATACATATACCAGCATCCATTAACATGTCAATGAGCTCATACGTATATCACATAGAATCCCAAGATTTTTCGACCCGCCGCCCACTTTGCACGACACAAACTTGTATCGCCCCCTCCTCATTATAATAGTTTGCCAACGCCCCACCCCTCAACCTCCCACCCCATATATACACGCTCTATTTTCTCTTTGACAAAGAAAATTGATATATATTTATGTCATACATGGTCAATTTTTAATGATTATATATGTGAAATAGAAAATTGATGAAAAAATGGATCGTGTAAGACGAGCATAAGATGAATTAAAATGCAGAATTCAAATTTTAAATGATTATTCAATCGCAAAATAAAAATAATTTGTTGTAAAATATATATTCTTAATTTCTCCTTTAAGGAGCCACCGACCCCTAATCGCCGCCCAAATGCTTCTGAGCCCACTATCGCCCTCCCCCAGAAGGCTTCAGCGCCCACTGGGGACGGTACCGCCTACTTTGGGAACCTATGGTATACCATCATCTATCAACTCGCTTCTTCCATAATCACAATCAAAGGCAGGCGGTGTCATATATGATTTATGTTACCAACAAAAAGATCCCACATTTCTCCATTAGACCAGCAATGTACATCTACACACATTATTTCTATCACAGACTGCTGCATTAACAGGTCTACCGGTGCACAATTGATTCATTACTCTGCCCGACACTATATACATTTCCCTACCAGATCAATTATACCCTAAAGGCATGGAGGGTCAAACTCTTTGAAAAAAAAGTCGGATGAAATATTTTCAGCTGCTCAAAATGCCGGATAGTATACTTTTTTGTGCCATGGTTATACGAAATGTTAATTCACGAAATATTCTAATATTTTTGTTATGCAACAAGAAAAGTTGATTGAGCGGTGTTGGGCGTGGACATGGAGAACAACTAAGGGAACACCAAAAGTTGCGGACATTCATTAAAAAGGGTTTAAAAGCCGAAGGATTGACTTCATTGCACCGGGTTTTACCCCATACGGCTCGGTCCCTCTCGCAGAAACGGCACGTCACCTGACGAGAGTACTGCACAAAGTACAAACTCCGTAGCTCCAGAAACAATCCTAGGGGTCTTTGGAAAAAACTGCATTCGTGAACAGAATAGCACGGTTCGGAATCGAACCCACGACCTTCGACTCACAAGACAAAGGGTTTAATCACTTAGCCACAGAGACCTCCTTAACATTCATTAATAGATGCCTGCGCAGGATATTCTATCTGACATGGTATGACAGGACAACAAACAGGGAACTGTAGGATAGAGCGGGAGAACGACAAGAGGAACAAGAAATAAAGGACAAAATGTAGCAATGGATAGTACACAAGAGACATGAATTACCTGCATCTAATGACTGAAACAATATTATTATTATTCTTCTTCTTCTTTGCGTTCGTTCTTTTCGACCAATTTTAACCACTCTTTGTGATATATTTGATCTTTGTCAAGAACGTGTATACGTTGCACATTGGTTTGGTAGGCCCCTAAACGCATAGACTTTACACGTTTAGGTCATGTGCATCCGATTTCAGCCAAACCTCCTTAGTCGCCTCTTACGACATGCGTGGCAGGTAATAGTGGTTCTATTCTTTACACCCCAAATTTATGCCACGTAACCACTCAGGAGAAAAACAATATTATAAATTACATGTAAGAATTCCAACAATAATGAGAACATATTCTCAATTATAATTATGTTAAACTGAACAGATTCAATGTCTATGAGTTGAAGATTCTACATATATGTATTTCCACTGTCTTGTTAAATGTCCATGTTTAATTAAATTATTAGTAGTATTACAACCATTACCACTAAGACTGGTCAGAACCCTAAAGTTGATACGTCTATTGTTACACCCACTCGCACTCGATAAGCGATGAAAATCAAAGACGTATGACATTGTTGATATAATCTGGAAACATATTTGGAAGAATTAACAAAGTAAATGATAAACATAGTCAAGATGAATACAATAATTGTAATATTGTTAACCTGAACAGTCCCCATTATTATCAAACTGCCAAACATCTGAAATTAGGTTATGTGATATTATGGCATTGATAGCCAATGTAGTGCTAGAAAATAGTTGCACAGCAAGACTTACTTTAATTCAGAGAACAATATTTAATACGTATGAAAAGCATATATAGTCTTCTCACTGTTTATCCAACCTATATTTATCTCACTGTTTATCTAACAAATATTTGTTTAACTGTTTATCCAACGTATATTTATCTCACTGTTTATCTAACATATATTTGTCTTACTATTTATCTAACATATATCTGTCTTACTGTTTATCTAACATATATTTGTTTTAATGTTTATCTAAGATATATTTGTTTTAATGTTTATCTAAGATATATTTATTTAATTACAGTTTTTTTGCACATTTTATTTAACTTCTTACCTTTTTTTTTTTCTTAAACAAAAGTCAGAACAACTGAGAATTAAATACACAGACACAGAAACACATTTAAACGTGTAAGTAGCAGTCAAAAAAAAAATGCAGGAAACCCCTCCTTATCCTCCAATATTTAAATTAAGTAAAAAGTAAAGGAACCCTTTCATACCTCGTGGTATATAGGTCAATACAGTGTTAGGCCTGTATTTTTCATTGACCGTCTGCACACGATGGGTAATGTGGTCAGCATCACGCCGGCCGCCTTTACTTCCCCAGAGCATGTCTGGTACCCAGTTGAGGCTGGGTCGACCTGAGAGCCGTCGCGGTCGGGAAATATTCCACGCACATTGCGGGAGCTGAACCCAGACCACCAGCCTTGAGAAGCGAGTTCACTAACAACTACGCTACAGCGGCTCTCCAATATTTAAATTAGGAAAATAAAATAGCCGTTTTTCTAATGCGCCGCTGTGTAGGAGGTGATCATTCAGAGATTAATAGATTTTATGAAATGATAAATCTTCCATCAGTTGTCTAGAAGAGATGCTATAAGTAGAAGCAATATAATTCACATTAGCAGGTGAGAGAGTCAGGTAATAATTGTCGCATTATTGATTTGTCTGTATAGAACTTGGATGACCTGTAGACATTTGTTAACAATAGAAATAGCCACCTGACATTGGAAACATCTCAAGTGTGTGCAACTCTTCTAACTACTGGAAAACTCAACACAGACTTGCTGGTTTCTTGTGGGGTTGAAGACACAATGCTCGCGTCTCGCTCCAGAATTACTCGGTTTGTTTCTCGGGTGAGACAATCGGCAATTTTTCAGTGATTCCTTATCTTAATGTTGATGAGATCGAGTTCCTAGTCTTTTTTTTCTTCAATGATCCAGCGGTACTTGAGCTCTTGCTCTACGGCCCAATACTATGTAGTGGTATCTGCATGTGTTTGTAAGTTGTTCTTTTATTCCGTATAATATGTTCCATTATCTGGCCGTAGAGAAAGGAGGATCTTCCTGGCATCAACTAGTGCTTGGCACCAACTAGTGCTTGGCACCAACTAGTGCTTGGCACCTGAAGAGGAGATGGTGAACGGTTTCATGATGATGTGCATACAACTGTTACTCCGGAGTGTGTTGTGGTTGAATTATGTTCAAGTGGTTATTAAGTGTTATGTGTTGGGTTCGAAGTCTAAAAGTTGTGCTCTGATCTCTTTTTGTAAGGTGGTTGATGTTGTCATTAAAGTTAGGTCTGTAAGCCTCTCTTCCTGTGTCTACCATAGTCCATGTGTTCAGCCAAATTTCTTTATTAGTTCATAGTCATATTATAGTCATTTATAGTCTTCATAGTCATATTATAGTCATATTATAGTCATTTATAGTCTTCATAGTCATATTATAGTCATTTATAGTCTTTATAGTCATATTAGAAACGAACGATAAAGCGTAGGTCCTGTGTTCAAGTGGAGCACGTAAAAGTACCATTGTCAGTTGAAAATCGATAAGAGTAGGTTTGAACAAAATCTACAATCTACACTATAGATTCCAAACTTTTCGCCCACGCCCACTTTGCACAACTATAAACTTTGTACTGCCTCCACATTATAACAGTTTGCCAACGCCCTCCCACATATATACATGATCTATTTCCTCTTGACATAGAAAATTATATATATTTCTGTAATACATGTTCAATGTTCAAATGATTATATATATGAAATAGAAAGTTGATGAAAGAATGGAACGTGTAAGACAGGCATAAAATGAATTAAAATGCATAATTCAAATTTTTAATGACTATTCAACCGCAAAATCACGAGAAAAAACTCCCCAAATACTTCGAACCCACTACGCCCCCTAGAACGCGTCAGCGCCACTGGGGTGGTACCCCACTTTGGGAAACGCTGATCTACACAAACCAAAATTCATTCCTGAAATGAAAAAATTAAAATTAAATTTCTACAAATAGAAGGGATACCAGGACCTAACATCAATGGAGGAATAATAAATCAAAATATGCAGCGATACAGTAATGTTAGCGAACAGCGAACAAAACTGCCAGAACTGTTAGAACAAGTAAGCAAGGAAGTAAAATAATATGGACTGGATATAAATATTGAGAAAACAAAAACAGTTGTAATAAACAAAACAAGAGAGACAAGGGAATTAAATATTATGATAAGTGGAGGAGTGGAACACGTGTCAAGTTATGTATATCTTGGACATATAACAACAGACGACGGCAGATGTGGAAAAAAAAAGTTTATAAGAGAATAGAAATAGCTAGGAATATCAATATGAAAGATGTATTAACATCCAAACCAATAACAAATGCACAAAAGATAAGACTTGTTAATTGCTACATATAATCACCATTGTTGTCTGGAGCGGAAGTATGAACAATGAGCAAACAGATAGAGAGAAGAATTGAAGCTTGTGAAATGTGGATATACAGGGGAATAAGGCAAATGTGGAAATAGAAGACAATTTATAAACAAGTATAAAAACTAGGAGAAGGAAAACCTCTTAAAAGGTGGAAATCACATTAAGAGATATGACACTCTGTTGAAAAAAATCTTAGAATGAAAAGTAGAAGGAATGAGAACAGGGGAAGACATAGATACATTTGGAGGAAACATCAGAAGGTGACAAACAAAGTCTGACATAGTGTACCTTCAGGACAACGGACAGAACTTGTTGAGAGCCCTACAGCCAACCTTCAAAACAAAGATGGTACATGATTTATTGAACAAAGGACACATATATTTGTATATATACGAGTTAAAGAACAAATATATCATGCATCTAGATATATAAAGAACGAATATATAAAGGTATACAGATATTTTAAAAAATTATATATAAATGTATATCATCATCATCCAGGTGCGTATCCTTTATAGGACGTTGCTCTCTTTGCAGCACATTTGAAATTCATTCTGTCTCTTGCCAGTTCACCCACTTCGTCGATGGTCATGTTCATGGTTTATAAATGTGTATAGATACATTAAAAAGAATATAACTTTATATAACATAACAAAAATAATATATATAAATTGATATATATATATATAACATCACAAAGAAAATATAAATGTATAAGATATATAAGAAATAATATATAAACTTAAATAGATACGTAATTTATATATATATATATACATATATATACATCAGTGTGAAATTATTCATTAAGGCCAGTATACCGGCCACTCTCAAAAGTAATGTGTAAAGTATTTTTTAAATAATTATTTGTTATAATTATTACTTTAAACGTGATACTGGTAAGCGTTAAAAGTTGAATATTTAACGACTAAATATATTATTATATCAGGCCAGAAATTCCTCCCTAATTAGTATTACTTCCTCTAGCATTTTCAATGTCTCCCATTTTTCTTTTAAGGCCAGTAGAAATGTGTTCTGTTTAGACTCAGTTAACAAAGCAACCTATAACCTCTCTCGCGACTGGTTATTTTGCACAGTCACATATGTGATTTTCATTCATTCAGTACGGAAATTCTTACGCGACCAAGTCAGTTCGCAGTTACACGGTGCTATTACGATAAAAATTAGTCTGGATGCGTAAATACCGTTTGAATCCTGAATGATATATAAAAGAAAATAGAAAATAATTAAAATAATTAACTAACCATCATAGAATAGCTTACGGTAATCACCGGTTCCATTAATATACATTTGTGTATGACAATGTACGTTCTAGTAATTTGTCTTCCAGGAATAGACAAATAATAGTAAACACTAAGATATAACCTAACCCAATAGATATTGAAAAGCTAAATAATAATGAAATTAGGAATCAAATTGAAGGAGCAGTTACATCAGTTTTTAACACCCTAGAGGTAGTAAGCAACATAAATAAAGAATGGCAAATCTTCAATACAAATATCATGGATATAGTGAAAGAAAATTGTGGACTGAGAAAGTGAAATAAGCACAGAAAGCACACAGCATGGTGGAAAGAAGAAGTTAAAAGGTCTATACAAGAAAAGAAAAAGTGTTTTCACAGGTGGCAAAAGTCAAAATTAGATGAAGACTACACCAAATACAGAACAGCAAGAATGAATAGTAAAAATAAAGTAAAGTCATCAAAATCAGAATCTTGGGCAAAATATGGAGAACATTTAGCGGAACTATGCACTAAGACACCAAGAACATTTTACAGAAGCATCAAGGCAATGAGGCTAAGAGAAGAACAATTCAATCCAGTCACCATTATAAATAACAAGTCTAGGAAACCTCTTACCAACAGCAAAGATATTAAAGACAGATGGAAAGAATATTTTACGGAACTGTTAAACTGTGAAACACAAGGTACAGAAACATTTCAAATGAAACATGGAAAATACCAACAATTGAACATTTTAGAATCCGAAGTTGAAATGGCACTAAATCAAAGCAAAAGAAGGAAAGCAGCAGGGATAGATGGTATAACAACAGAAATGTTACTTGCGTGTAAGACAACAGCAATAACATGGCTGACCAGAATTTTAACATAGCCTGGGAGGCACAAGAGGCTCCAGATGACTGGCAGAGAGCTATTATAGTCCCAATATGGAAGAACAAAGGAGACAAAAGAGAGTGTGAAACATACAGGGTATCTCTCTTTTGAGCCATATAGGAAAAATGTTTGCAAAAATATTGGAGCGAAGAGCAAGACATATATTAGAGCCCCAGTTAAGCAATAGTCAGTTTGGGTTTAGGAGGGGTAAGAGCTGCGCAGACGCAATATTTACACTAAGACAGATCTGCGAACAAACAATTGAATACAATCAAAGTAAACAGCTTATATTTATAGACCAAGCAAAGGCATTTAATAGAGTAAACAGGTGCAAACTATGGAAGATCCTTGAAGAATATGGCGTCCAGGGACAACTATTAGGTAATATCATGGCCTTATATCAAGATAGCCAGAGTACAGTAAGAACAACAGAAGGAATGACCGACTGGTTCTCCATTACATCAGGTGTTAGACAAGGTTGTGTCCTCTCACCACTACTCTTTATTGCATATATGGATAAAATAACTCAAGAGTCAAATTCAGATAATGATGAAATAAATGAACTGCTTTTTGCAGATGATCAGTGCCTGATACATCAAAATGAACAAGATCTACAACATCATATTGACACCTTGAACAAAAAATTGTATAAATCATGACATGAAAATCAACAACACTAAAACAGAAATAATGAATATGGGAAGAAAACATAATAATCTAGACATCCGTGTCAATGGCACTAAAATAAACCAAGTGAAAGAATTCAAATACTTAGGAAGCATATTCACAGAAGACAGAAAACTGGATAGAGAGATAGAGGCTAGAGTACAAAAGCAAATGCTGTAACCTACCAGCTAGCCCCATTGTTAAGGCACCCAAAATTTCACAGGCAGCTAACAACAGATGATCAACAGCATTTTCATACCTACTTTGTGTTACCAGAGCCAAACATGGACATTGAGCAAAGCGCAGTCACAAAAATAACTACATGTGAAATGCGTTGCCTGCGAAAAGTTACCAATAACACAAGAAAAGACAGAATCACCAACATCAGCATAAGAAAGAAAGTTGGCACAAAACCGTGCTTGAATTACATAGAGAAACAAAGAATGAAGTGGTTTGGCCATTTAATAAGAATGTACCCAAACTCCACAGTATACAGAGTCTTCTACAACAGAACATCGGAAAGAAGGCAAGAGGAAGACCACGGAAAAGATGGTTAGATGGCGTAGCAGAATCCTGTAAAAGAGCAAAGATAACAATCACACAAGCCACCAGAACAGCGCAAGACAAAACAGAAAACCACGACACTGGGCAACAACCCGGTAGCAGTGTGACGACAAAGAAGAAGAAGAAGAATTGTCTGGCTCCACCAACAAAAATGATTACGAGCCACCACTGAATATTTACTTTTCACGAATCTGATACGCATCTCACTTTGATTATGTATTTGCTTTCTGTTGTTTTAATATGATGCTATACTGTAAACACAGATTTCATAGAAACATATTATTGTTTCATCTCCATTTGGGGATCTTGTTTTACCTGATTATAAAGTCAGATTTATTCAAACCGCTATATTTTTACACCCGTGTGGGCGAATTTCATTGTCTGAGACGCACTTTCCGGGTTCCGATATTTATTTAACTAACAAGGTGGAAGTAAAAGAAAGCAGATATCAAACAATGGACACACGTTTCAGATTGATATTTAAGCTATTACATTTTCTCAGAAAATAGTTCACAGAATCACAAATAGATTATCCACAAAACGGAACATAGACCCTCAGCTAACTCGTGCCAAGTCCTCCTATTTTTAGCTATGTCTTGCAGCTCCTTCCATACCTTCCATATATAAATAATCTGTGCTTTAAATCTCTTCTCCGTTTATCCTCTCTTTCGTTTTTCACGCGTGTTCCAAAAAAGGGACCGTCTTGTTATATATTCCTCCGGTTTACCCAAGGCGTGTCCTATCCAACTCCAGCGTCGTTTCATCCTCCTTTGGTTTACTTGGATCTTTCTTGTTCTCTACATAAGATCCAGATTAGTAATTTTATCATACTCAATATCCATCAACTGCTCATAAAATGGATTACAAGAATCATGTTCAAGAGAAAAGTGGAACTCAGGTAGGGTGCCGACAACAATTTCACCAAGCCTACAACAGGAAGAAAATAAACTCACAGTCCCTACTGGTAAAAGAACAACTCACATTTAACACAGAGGTACGAAATACCTACACGAACAAAGAAAACAAAACGGTAAATGTGAACACAAAGAACAACATAGAAGAAAATTGGGACTTTCTCAAAAACACGCTGATAAATGCTGCAAAAACACAGTAGGGTATGTCCAAAGACAGAAGAAAAAGTGGCTAAGCGATAACACCTGGACAAAAATTCAAGAAAGGAAACAAGCAAAACTAACTCTTCTATCCACGAAAGACAAGCTTGCATACGATACCAAGAAACAAAAATACACCATGTTAGATAAAGAGGTGAAGTCAAGAACACGAAAAGATAAACAAAACTTTATTCACAATCTAGCCACCGATGCGGAAACAGCTGCCAAAACTGGGAACAACAAGACCGTATTCCACATTATGAAGCAACTATGCAAACATACTCCTACACCAAATAAACCCATCAAAGACAATCAAGGTAGGATACTGCTGTCAGAAGAACAACAAAAACAACGATGGGCAGAACATTTTAAAGAAATACTAAATAGACCGCAACCAGAGATTGTTCCAACCTAGAGGAAGAAATCACCATGCCCACACTAGAAGCTTCCTGCGAGCCATTCACAATGGAAGAGTTGAAATCTGCCATTAAAAATTGAGAAACAACAAAGCGGTTGGTGATGATAACATCTCTGGAGAAATGCTCAAAGCAGCAGATGATAACAACTTACAACATATACTCCAACTTATAAATGAAATCTGGCAAACTGAATCCCCACCACAACAGTGGAAAGATGGTATTATTTTCAAATTACCTAACAAAGGAGATTTGTCTGATTGTAATAACTGGCGTGGGATCACCCTACTGTCAGTGCCAGGAAAACTTTTTGTAGCATGTTACTCGAGAGACTGAAAAGTCTATAGATGAAAGGCTAAGAGAAGAACAAGCAGGGTTTAGACCAAAACGAGCATGCATAGATCACATCTTCACACTAAGAGTAATCATTGAAGAGTTCGTAGAATTTCAATCGAATTTAATCATCAACTTTGTTGATTTTCAGAAAGCGTTTGACAGTATTCACCGTCCTACGCTTTGGAAACTACTAAAAACTATGGTTTCCTACTAAATTCATCAACATCATAAAATCCTTCTACAGTGAATCGAGCTGCAGTGTAAGAACAGATTTCGGTAACTCTGACTGGTTCCCAGTGGAAACAGGAGTGAAACAAGGCTGCGTCTTATCGCCAATGCTCTTTGGAATAGCAATTGACTGGGTCATGCGAAATGCACCAATAACGCAAATATGGGCATCAAGTGGGTTGATAAAATTTTAGAAGACCTTGATTTTGCCGACGATATAGCCCTTTTGAGTTCATCACATCAAGATATTCAAATGAAAACAAACCTTCTCCAAAATATCTCAGGACAAATTGGTCTCCAAATAAACACCACAAAAACAAAAATTGTTGACCTTACCAGCAGTCCAGAAAATATTCAACTAAAAACTACACTCTTGAAAAAGTCAAAGTTTTACATACCTAGGGAGTATGATGACATCTACGGGGGTACATCGCCAGAAATTATACACAGAATCGCATTGGCATCAAGTGCTTTTAACAAATTGTCAAATATATGGAGGTCCAATTCACTCAGCAAGCACTTAAAATTAAAGATCTTTAACTCTTGTGTGATTCCAGTATTAACTTATGGATGCGAGAGTTGGAAAGCAACAAAGGCTCTAGAAAGAAAATTAGATAACTTTGAGAATAAATGTCTTAGAAGAATACTGAACCTCAAATGGTCAGATTTCAGACCTAATACACAAATAAGACAAGAGACCAAGTAAGAAAATGTATCAAATTTTATAAGAAAGCGCCGCTGGAACTACATCGCCTCACACTTAGAATGGATGAGAGAAGACTCCTTACCAATCCCTCATATGGACACCAGAGGGAAAGAAAACGAGGAAGACCAAGAGAGACTCTGCGTAGAACCATCACCAGAGAAGGCTCAACGATGGGCCTAGTAAACATTAAAGACCTAAAACAGATAGCAACGAACCGCGAGACATGGAGAGCTATGACCTCTGCCCTATGCGCCGCCCACAGGCCCAAGAGGAAAGACTAACTAACTAACTAACAACAGGAGTCCCGACTATCCCTAATACTATTCAACATATTCACTACAATGATTACGAGGCAGCAATTGTCTTGCAGGAAAAGGACACTGTCATTTGGAGACGACATCATGGTGTACAGACAGGGAGAAACATGAATGAAATTGCTACTGTTGGAACCGAGCCGCATCGTGGCCTGGTGCGACTCTTCTGGTAACCTGGTGCGTCTCCTCTGGTGCAACGATACACAACACTAAAACTGTGCTATCGCGGTTCTCCCTAAATAATCACATTGTAAATTCTGAAACAACAAGCGCCAAAATAGGAGGACATACAATCACTCAACAAACATATATTAGCTTTTTGGTTGTAAAGTTTGTTCGCAGTCCATGCCTTATGACCATATCGATCAAGCTATTGCCAAGGCCCACAACGTACTATCCGTTCTAAGAATCATGGCGGCTGCTAACATTGAGCAACGCCTTCTTGTACTCCTGTACCAAGGCCTCGTTCTACCATGCATAGAATATGCATGAGCTATCCTAGTTTTATGCAGATAGTGAGACTGGAAAAAAAATTCAGAATGAGGCCATGCGCACCATCTTTTTTTCTTTGCCCCAAAAATACACCAGGAGTGGCAATGACATTCCTTCTTGACTTCCCCACTATTACTCACAAAATTGATACTTAGTGGATTCGATCATATTTAAAAATAAATCCCAGCCTCAATTGGGTACTAAGCACTGGGAAGTAAAGGCGGCTGGCGTGATGCTGACCTCATCACCTATCGTGTTGCAAAAGCAGCACTCCAAGCACTACAGTCCAGAAAATTGCCAGGTTTACAGACGCTACTGTCTAAACTGTCCAAGCAACGCAGTGTCTTCTTGCAGTGGATACCTTCTCACTGTGGAATACCAGGAAATGAAACAGCAGACCGACTGACCAATAAAATTGCTGCAGGAGAGCAACCGGATGTGCCAGTTACCTACCACCAAAAGAAAAGGATTATTAAATCAATGAAAAAGCCACAAATACCAACACAAGACGGTTACTATAATATGAGCAGATTGGAACAAGTTGTCATTCTGCGCCTTAGAACAGGACACAATCGACTCCGCAGCCACATGTATACAAAATTCAAGATCAGCTATGTGGACAGGCACATCAGACTGCAGAGCACATACTTCAAGATTGCCCAGAATATGATACACTGAGCCAAACTCACTGGCTTAACGAAACAACTCTTGAAAGAAAACTACACGGACCTCTGTGTGAGCTACAAAATACAGTGAAGTTTATACAAGAGACAACATTGAATATATAGACAATATTTCAAGCGAAAGGAACGAAGGAAGGAGGGAGGGAGGGCGGGCGGTAGGGATGGAGGAAATGAGGAAGGAAGGGAGGGAGGGAGGAAGGGAAGAAGGAAGGAAAGGAGGAGGGAGGGAGGGAGGAAGGAAGGAAGAAAGGAAGGTATGAAGGAAGGAAAGAAAGAAAGAAAGAAAGAAGGAAGTAAGTAAGTAAGGAAGGAAGGAAGGAAGGAAGGAAGGAAGGAAGGAAGGAAGGAAGGAAGGAAGGAAGGAAGGAAGGAAAGGAAGGAAGGAAGGAAGGAAGGAAGGAAGGAAGGAAGGACCTATCGTGTGTCGACGGCCAATGAAAAATACGGGACTAACACCGTATTACTCAATTTACCACGAGGTATGAAAAAGGGTACGTTCACTATTTTGTTTTAATAAAATAGTACCATTGTGTTTGTTTATGATTGGTTTGTTAGCACAAAGCAAAACTTATAAGTAGATTGCTGTAGTCTTACTATCATCATCATCATCATTAAATAGCTTGTCTTGAGCAGAACTTTGCCTTCCCTAACAGTCCTTCAGAATTTATCTCTCTCATAGGCCAAATGTCCTGCCTTTGCAAACGTCATGCTCAAACCATCAATTGCATCATGTCTTCCTCTTCTCTTCTTTGTCGGGATGCCTCCTTCCATGATGGTCTTCTCCAACCCTTCGCGTTTCTTTGTATGTCCAAAATACTTCCAATTTATCATTCTTATTTATAGCATCAACTATTTTTCTTTGATTTTAAGTTCTTTCTCGATAGTCTTACTAACCTCACCCCAAATATTAACCCTATGACCTACACGGATGCCTGGGGTCAGTAACACATTTCAATAAATACATTAAACAATTGTACTCATGTCTAGCAAATTGATGAAATGTGAGTAAATGATAGTGACCAGATCACCTTAATGAAATAGTATACCAACTACTAACCTAAATATATACCCCCCAGAGACTTAAGGACAGCCCCACGCAAATGTACGTAAAACTCTTTAACACCGGATGTCTACACCACATTATGACTTGCGCAGAGTGCTCAAAAAATTAAAGATTTATAAGATGTCTGGTCAGAGATTAATTACGCGGTTGAATCTAGCACGCTGGGCTGTGCTCGAAATGTTTAAATAGCTACAGAAGATTATGTTGGAGATATGGAAATCAGAAATCTAGAAGCCAATAACATGACCTTCGTGCTAGTTCTAATTTATGAAAATCCAAAGATCAATACATGAACATACGAACCTCTAACAAGCGTCGTCTTCCAACTAATACCTTTCTTACCGCGTCAAATCTGAGCATTAACCGAGAAACAATGGACACATAAATTGACCGACAACACGACGGATGTATTAGAAAAATAGCCAATAATATTCGGAAAGAGCTAATAGCAGAATAAAAATTAACAGAAGAGATAAATAGGGCTAAGAAAGACAAGATAAAAGTAAAGAGCCAGAACAACATCAGGGGATAAATATATAGACAACTAAAGAACAATTTACTGGAGATTTTGTGAGAATGAAATAAATATATTAAATAATCTTTGAAGGACTCTGGTTGAAGATAAAGACATAAACATATTGACTATTTTTCGTTCCAAAATTCGTGATCATCTTTACCGACCGATATAAAATCATCCACTAGACAGAAATTCTGGATTTTACATTTTATATAAGTAATAGTGACGACCTTCCAAAAGTATTTTTGCCCACCCAAACCTTTAGTTCTGTAAGATGTGTATTATATGTTATTACTAAAATTGCAACAATGTTGATTTGGTATACTTTTAAAATGTTAACGGTACGATAGCGAAGTATTGACGTCAAGATGCCAATGTGCGCTCCACGTGCAATTGAGCAGTAGTTAAAATCGGGAATCCTGTGAAGTTAATCATTTCACACTGTATGTGAAAGATTGTCATTGGCGTGTTCAAACCATTTATTTTCATTGCTAGAAGCGGAAGGTACTATTTTCTTATCAGTAATAGAAATGAATTTGAAGTGTAAATTCACTACTATGCAGAAGGTGACTGCATAACTGTATAGCTACTTCTGCAGAGAAGCCAGAAGTGGTTGTTTATATCACGACTTACAAGACCCTAAGAAGAGAACACAACATGCTCTTGGTTTAGATAGAATATTATGTTGCCGTTGGGTAGAACAGGACTGTAATGATGTACGTAAGGAACACAGAAAAGGTCGGAAATGGAAAACTGACGATTTCGATAAAAATGTTATTGTGAGAGAGATTCATAAAATGTTTAAGACAATTGTTGTGGTTACACTACGTAAATTGATATTAGCGAAACACGTACAAACAAAGTACTATAGTTTTACAAAATACAGAAACAGTGACGATAAACAGCAACGTTTCGACCAAAAGGCCTTTATCAAGCAAACGACACAACAGGAGTGACGAATTATAGAGAACACTTACAAATGACGATAACGGAAACATGCAAATTT
This sequence comes from Arion vulgaris, assembly GCA_020796225.1. NCBI lineage: Eukaryota > Metazoa > Mollusca > Gastropoda > Stylommatophora > Arionidae > Arion > Arion vulgaris. Next base: position 50,316,458 of record CM036765.1, on the reverse strand, counting down.
ATCTAATGAAAATCTGGGAATAAAAACGAATAACGAAATGAGTGCAACACAAAACTAGAAGTGGAAAAGAAAAGAAACAATATACAATCAAGTGAAAATATAAATTATATATATGAAGCAAATACACATATAGATTACAAGGCATGAGATGAGAAGGTACTAAGAAGCATAGGAATATAATGCGTTGAGTCCAAGAGGCCGCAAGGTACCATATAACGAAATAAAACGGTTCTCCAGAGCAAATCGACTACGATCATCAGAGGAACATGATCGGATGGCTGTGACCTGGACATCGCAAGCTCCTGAATGGCCAGTATCATTGAAATGGGTAGCTACAGGGGTCACAGGGCATTGGCGTATATCGAGCAAGTGTTGGGCGAATCGGTCACTGAGTCGCCTGCCGGTTTCCCCAATACAGGCCTTGTTGCACCGCTTGCAGATAATGGCATAGATAATATTACGGACTCGCACGTGAAACTGTCTTCAATAACGAACGTTAATTGATATTATGTCTGCGAAGTCAATGTGATATTGATATATCTAAAACCGCATTATGGAGAGTTGTTAGGTGCAGCAGTTTCACTTTTCGGAAATCTAGTTACAGGTCGGAATATAGTTTGTGAGAAAACGCACCTGATAGCTGCACGCTGCAAATATCTGCGGCAGAAACGGGAGCGTAGGACGGAAAGTTACGACATTTTATATCTGGACGAATCGTGGGTAAATGCTCACCATATTTTTTATAAAGAGTGGCAATCACTAGACCAGCGTTTCCCAAAGTGGGCGGTACCGCCCTCCAGTGGGCGCTGAAGCGTTCTAGGGGGGCGATAGGGTGTTCAGGCGATTAGGGTTCAGTGGCTCATTAAAGAAGAAATTACTAATAAATATTTTTAAATAAATTTTTTTCCTGATTTTGCGATTGAATAATCATTTAAAATTTGAATACTGCATTTTAATTCATCTGATGCTTGTCTTATATGATCCATTTGTTCATCAATTTTCTATTTCATTTATATAATCATTTGAAAATTGACCATGTATGACAGAAATATATATCAATTTTCAATGTCAAAGAGAAAATAGAGCATGGATATATGTGGGAGGGGGGCGTTGGCAAACTGTTATAATGTGGAGGGGCGTTACAAAGTTTATGTTGTGCAAAGTGGCCGGTGGGCCGAAAAAGTTTGGGAATCTATGCACTAGACGGAACTAAGAAAAGGGAAATCCTAAGCAGCTAGGGGGTCCGGCAGCGCATTGTGATAGGTCACGGAGGCCTCAAGGGGGCCGGCATTGTGATAGGTCACACAGGCAGTACAGCAAATGGTCTTGTCAGTGGCGCAGAACTTCTTTTCCAAACACCGTCTACAGATGGTAGGGAATACCTCACTGAAATTAACGGACTTATTTTCAGGGATTGGTTAGCAAACACACTTCTGCCTGCTCTGGATAGGCCGTCGTGTATTGTAATGGACAAGGCATCCTACCACAATGTTGTTACGCATGCAGACAAAATTCTACCTCATCAAACACAAAACAAGACATCATGGCGTGGCTTGCAAAAGAAAATATATCTTTTCGTTGCAACAATTTCAAAACTGAGTTGTTGCAACTGGTGAGACAGACTAAGAAGTCAAAGATGTTTATAATTGATAAAGTCATTGTTGAACATGGCCACACGTCTCTTCGGTAAACACTTTGCCATTCACATCTCAATCCCACTGAACTTGTGTAGGCTGCAGTCAAAGGTCAAGCTGCAGCAGTAAACAAGACTTTCAAACTTTGTGATGTTAAAAGTGTTAAAAGTCCTAACACGGGATGCCCTCACAAAAATAGATTTAGAGTACTGGAACAAATGTGAAGATCATGTGCTCCGAGAGGAAGAGGCATATTGGCAACGAGATGGTTTGTATTTTCTCCAACCTGTAGCAGTCAATCTCTTCGACTATTCAGACTCCGAATATAATAGCTGACATCCCAGTTGCTTTCACCTTCACCAATTGCCTCACAATACCAGGGACTGGCAACAACTATCAAAGGTACGTCAATTTGATCGCCAAAGATAATATCAACATAAAAACACTCATGAAGAAAAAGCTGCCACCATGCTTGTTATAATATGTAATAGGGTACGCCTTTGCAAACGCTCGCCACCATTTTGTGTATTACTGTAAATTCTAAACTTTGATTATCATTTTGTTGTGCTTATGCAAAATTATATAAAAAAAACGTTTTTTTGCATCAACTAAGCTACCTACCAATTAGATAAACATGTATTCGTAAGGTCGTGAGATATATAAGACAGCTTGCAAAAAATCACTGGTATGCATCAGGTAGATTTCGTACAAATTAAACTTTATTGTGATCATGAATTTTGGAACGAACTATAGAAAGAAATTTACGTTCATTCATAATTGATTCCACAAACTTCTTGTGATATTTTGTAATCACTGTTTGTTTTTAAGTAGTTCGTTGTTTTTTCCCTTACCTCCTGTAGGTGTGATCAAGCTCCTATTCCTGTTGGAGACAGACGAAAATACGTTTTACAGACTGTTTCCTTTAAATTAGCGAGTATTTCTCACGTATTTTGTTTTTATTGGCGAGTATTTCACTCTTATGTAATTTATAAATGTTAGTATCTCCCAACAGTTTATATTAGCGAAAGTTCTCAATTATTTCATTTAAATTAGTTAGTATCTCCCAACTGTTTATATTAGCGAAAGTTCTCAATTATTTTTTTTAAATTAGCTAGTATCTCCCAACTGTTTATATTAGCGAAAGTTCTCAATTATTTTATTTAAATTAGTTAGTATCTTCCAACTGTTTATATTAGCGAAAGTTCTCAATTATTTCATTTAAATTAGTTAGTATCTTCCAACTGTTTATATTAGCGAAAGTTCTCAATTATTTCATTTAAATTAGTTAGTATCTCCCAACTGTTTATATTAGCGAAAGTTCTCAATTATTTCATTTAAATTAGTTAGTATCTCCCAACTGTTTATATTAGCGAAAGTTCTCAATTATTTCATTTAAATTAGTTAGTATCTCCCAACTGTTTATATTAGCGAAAGTTCTCAATTATTTCATTTAAATTAGTTAGTATCTTCCAACAGTTTATATTAGTGAAAGTTCTCAATTATTTCATTTAAATTAGTTAGTATCTCCCAACTGTTTATATTAGTGAAAGTTCTCAATTATTTCATTTAAATTAGTTAGTATCTTCCAACAGTTTATATTAGTGAAAGTTCTCAATTATTTCATTTAAATTAGTTAGTATCTCCCAACAGTTTATATTAGCGAAAGTTCTCAATTATTTCATTTAAATTAGTTAGTATCTCCCAACTGTTTATATTAGCGAAAGTTCTCAATTATTTCATTTAAATTAGTTAGTATCTCCCAACTGTTTATATTAGCGAAAGTTCTCAATTATTTCATTTAAATTAGTTAGTATCTTCCAACAGTTTATATTAGTGAAAGTTCTCAATTATTTCATTTAAATTAGTTAGTATCTCCCAACTGTTTATATTAGCGAAAGTTCTCAATTATTTCATTTAAATTAGTTAGTATCTTCCAACTGTTTATATTAGTGAAAGTTCTCAATTATTTCATTTAAATTAGTTAGTATCTTCCAACTGTTTATATTAGTGAAAGTTCTCAATTATTTCATTTAAATTAGTTAGTATCTTCCAACAGTTTATATTAGTGAAAGTTCTCAATTATTTCATTTAAATTAGTTAGTATCTCCCAACTGTTTATATTAGCGAAAGTTCTCAATTATTTCATTTAAATTAGTTAGTATCTTCCAACAGTTTATATTAGTGAAAGTTCTCAATTATTTCATTTAAATTAGTTAGTATCTTCCAACAGTTTATATTAGCGAAAGTTCTCAATTATTTCATTTAAATTAGTTAGTATCTCCCAACTGTTTATATTAGCGAAAGTTCTCAATTATTTTTTTTAAATTAGCTAGTATCTCCCAACTGTTTCCCCATATTTTCTATGCTTCTATTGGCGTATCACAGCAACATTTATTCACTACAACATACTAAATGTAAACACACTGAAGTAAAAGTATTGTCTTGATTAAGCAGCTTGGATTGAAAGAAAATACAATGACACAGCGTGTTCATTCTCATTACTGTTCTCAATATTATATCTTGCTAGTAGCATTTATCAATAAGACTAAGCCAAAAAGCCGTTATCTCCATGGATACGACTTAACTATCAAACACACAGACATGTAATTGGACATCTGAACTTAAAAGAAAATTTATCTCAAATGAAGATACCTCACACATACATACAAAACTGTATCCTTCAATAATTTGTTCTTGTATCCGCTCAACGCACCAACGATATATTGATTGATTGATTGATTGATTGATTGATTGATTGATTGATTGATTGATTGATTGATAGGCCATCATCAATGCTCTTCGGTGAGTACCATGTGTAATCGAATCTCTTTCTTACACAAGAAGATCTCAGTGACAGTTCACGAACTACGTAGCACCGGCAAGGGTCCTTGGTGTTATTTAGAAAATGACAAAATATGATTTCGTAATTTGACCAGGGCATCGGCTTTCCAGCCTGCACTTATTAATTTTGAACTGTCAATTGTTCATTTACGTGCTCAACTTGAACATGGTACCTACATTTTAACGTCCGTCTCCGATAGGACTGGAAACTCGATCTCACCTACAATGAGATCAGGGATCTCTGGAAAATAATCCGATTACTCCACGAGGGAGCAAACCTAGTACCTTTGAAACGAGAGGCGATCACCTAACCTCTGCGCCGCAGAGACGCACTAATATACTTTATATCTGTATAACATTTCGTGTAACCCACATGACACACTAAAAATGTGGACGAGTTCAAATCTATACTACACAGTTACCAAACTGACCTATTTTATTTGGTTGGTTGCATTGAATATGTAAACCACACAAGATAAATCGTGAAATGCCATTCCCGTTTTTGTCCATATTGTAATCAATTCTGTTGGAGATTACGACGACCTTCTTCTTCTTTGCGTTCGTTCTTTACGAACAATTTTAACCACTCTGTGATATGTTTGATCTTTGCCAAGAACGTGTATACGTTGCACATTGGTTTGGTAGGCCCCTAAATGCATATATTTCTACACGTTTAGAACATGTGCATCCGATTTCAGCCAAACCTCCTTAGTCGCCTCTTACGACATGCATGGCAGGTAACAGTGGTTCTATTCTTTGCACCCCAAATTTGGGCCCCGGTAACCATCGGGCGTGTTACGACGACCTAACACTCGGAACTCATTTCTGACATTAAACAAGTACCAACGGTTCAGTTAATTGTCAGAAATATTAACAGGACTTTCTGTGCCGTAGAGGTTAGGCGCTCGCTACAAAGGTACTCAGTTCGCTCCTCTGAAGTAATTGGAATATTTTCCAGAGATCCCTGATCTCAGTGTAGGTGAGATCGAGTTCCTAGTCTTATCGGAGACGGACGATAACACGTAGGTTCCGTGTTCAAGTTGAGCACGTAGAAGAACCATTGGCAGGTCAAAATCGAGAACATGCTGGAAAGCTGATGCCCCGGTAACATTCATTCGGAAGATTAATTTTAAAATTTCTACAGAATATTTTTACCATCTTCACAATTACATCGGGGAACCTCGTCGGTGTTACAGAGCTCGTGCACTGCAGCTGAGATCTTCCTGTGTAATAAAGAGATTTGATCACACATGGTTACTCACCGGAGTGCAATGATGATGACCGTATAAATCAATCAATCAATATTTAATCATTGTTAAAACAAAACGAGTTCAATAAGAAATATTCAGTACTACAAAATGAGAGGGAAGGAGGTTGAAGCAGGCTAAGGGTTTGTCTTTCGTTCTGAAGACCGTGTGCTCAAATCCAGAACGTGTCGTTCTGTTTGTAAATGCACTTTGCCTCAGAGATCCATTATTTGTTGTGGCCGGAGCTACCGAATTCGAGCTTTGTGCAATACTGTCGGCAGGTGGCGTATGATATCTGCGTAGAGTGATCATAGGAATAAGTGATCTTCGGAATGAGTGATCATCGGAATAAGTGATCATCGGAATAAGTGATCTTCGGAATAAGTGATCTTCGGAATAAGTGATCTTCGGAATAAGTGATCTTCGGAATAAGTGATCTTCGGAATAAGTGATCTTCGGAATAAGTGATCTTCGGAATGAGTGATCTTCGGAATGAGTGATCTTAGGAATAAGTGATCTTCGGAATAAGTGATCTTCGGAATAAGTGATCTTCGGAATAAGTGATCTTCGGAATAAGTGATCTTCGGAATAAGTGATCTTCGGAATAAGTGATCTTCGGAATGAGTGATCTTCGGAATGAGTGATCTTAGGAATAAGTGATCTTCGGAATAAGTGATCTTCGGAATAAGTGATCTTCGGAATAAGTGATCTTCGGAATGAGTGATCTTCGGAATAAGTGATCTTCGGAATAAGTGATCATCGGAATGAGTGATCTTAGGAATAAGTGATCTTCGGAATAAGTGATCTTCGGAATAAGTGATCTTCGGAATAAGTGATCATAGGAATAAGTGATCTTCGGAATAAGTGATCTTCGGAATAAGTGATCTTCGGAATAAGTGATCTTCGGAATGAGTGATCTTCGGAATGAGTGATCTTCGGAATAAGTGATCTTCGGAATAAGTGATCATAGGAATAAGTGATCTTCGGAATGAGTGATCTTCGGAATGAGTGATCTTCGGAATGAGTGATCTTCGGAATAAGTGATCTTCGGAATGAGTGATCTTCGGAATGAGTGATCTTCGGAATGAGTGATCATCGGAATAAGTGATCTTCGGAATAAGTGATCTTCGGAATGAGTGATCATCGGAATAAGTGATCTTCGGAATAAGTGATCTTCGGAATAAGTGATCTTCGGAATAAGTGATCTTCGGAATGAGTGATCTTCGGAATGAGTGATCTTCGGAATAAGTGATCTTCGGAATAAGTGATCTTCGGAATAAGTGATCTTCGGAATAAGTGATCTTCGGAATGAGTGATCTTCGGAATAAGTGATCTTAGGAATAAGTGATCTTCGGAATAAGTGATCTTCGGAATAAGTGATCTTCGGAATAAGTGATCTTCGGAATGAGTGATCTTCGGAATGAGTGATCATCGGAATGAGTGATCATCGGAATAAGTGATCTTCGGAATAAGTGATCTTCGGAATAAGTTATCTTCGGAATGAGTGATCTTCGGAATGAGTGATCATCGGAATAAGTGATCTTCGGAATAAGTGATCTTCGGAATAAGTGATCTTCGGAATAAGTGATCTTCGGAATGAGTGATCTTCGGAATGAGTGATCTTAGGAATAAGTGATCTTCGGAATAAGTGATCTTCGGAATAAGTGATCTTCGGAATAAGTGATCTTCGGAATAAGTGATCTTCGGGAAAGAGTGATCTTCGGAATAAGTGATTTCGGAATAAGTGATCATAGAATAAGTGATCTTCGGAATGAGTGATCTTAGGAATAAGTGATCTTCGGAATGAGTGATCTTCGGAATGAGTGATCTTCGGAATGAGTGATCATCGGAATAAGTGATCTTCGGAATAAGTGATCTTCGGAATGAGTGATCATCGGAATGAGTGATCATCGGAATAAGTGATCTTCGGAATAAGTGATCTTCGGAATAAGTGATCTTCGGAATAAGTGATCTTCGGAATGAGTGATCTTCGGAATGAGTGATCTTAGGAATAAGTGATCTTCGGAATAAGTGATCTTCGGAATAAGTGATCTTCGGAATAAGTGATCTTCGGAATGAGTGATCTTCGGAATGAGTGATCATCGGAATGAGTGATCTTCGGAATAAGTGATCATAGGAATAAGTGATCATCGGAATGAGTGATCTTCGGAATAAGTGATCATAGGAATAAGTGATCTTCGGAATGAGTGATCTTCGGAATGAGTGATCTTCGGAATAAGTGATCTTCGGAATAAGTGATCATAGGAATAAGTGATCATCGGAATGAGTGATCTTCGGAATAAGTGATCATCGGAATGAGTGATCTTCGGAATAAGTGATCTTCGGAATAAGTGATCATAGGAATAAGTGATCATAGGAATAAGTGATCATAGGAATAAGTGATCTTCGGAATGAGTGATCTTCGGAATGAGTGATCTTCGGAATAAGTGATCTTCGGAATAAGTGATCTTCGGAATAAGTGATCTTCGGAATGAGTGATCATCGGAATGAGTGATCATCGGAATAAGTGATCTTCGGAATGAGTGATCTTCGGAATAAGTGATCTTCGGAATAAGTGATCTTCGGAATAAGTGATCATAGGAATAAGTGATCTTCGGAATAAGTGATCATAGGAATAAGTGATCTTCGGAATGAGTGATCTTCGGAATGAGTGATCATCGGAATGAGTGATCTTCGGAATAAGTGATCTTCGGAATGAGTGATCATCGGAATGAGTGATCTTCGGAAACCCTGTGCAGCGATGTCCACCATTTGCCTTTAGACCTTTATATAGTTCGTGAATGAAGCACGAGAAAACATTTCCCAATTCGCAGTGCCAAATGTCAAGGACCAAGTCCTCCATTATGGTCCAACTATTTCAAATATTTTCGAGACTCCTGCGCAAAAGATAAACCGGACAGGAAGATGCGTTACCTTCTTGACCTTCTAACTATGGAAGACAGATCAAGGATTTGTCGAGCACGGACATACCTTCAAGTCAACGTCAAAACACGACACTCACTCATCATCATCATCAAATAGCTTGTCCTGAGCAGAACTTTGCCACCCCAGCAGTCCTCCGAAATTTCTCTATCTCATAGGCCTAATGTCCTGCCTCTGCAGCCGTCATGTTCAAACCATCAGTTACATCCTGAATCCATCTTTTCCGTGGTCTTCCTCTTCTTCTCTTTGCCGGTATGCCTTCTTCCATGATGGTCTTATCCAGCCCTTCATGAATTTTTATATGTCCAAAATATCTTAATACGACTTCACTACACGTGAAAATCAGGAGACAAAAGGACAGGCAACTGGCTAAAAAATTTAAAATATTTCGCGAGTCCGGCCGACGTATTATTCAACAGGTGTGTCCACTTAAGGACAGTAAAACCCGATGAAGAATGGATACGAGTGTCCACAGATTTATGTCATTTTTATTTACCTCATTTCCATGATGCTTTAGACTGGATAGAGAAAGCAAACAAGAAAATCCAGTGGTCAGGGACGCAGAAGTTCATGCGTTGATTTATGAGAACTCGTCTAATGGCGATGTGGTCCTTTTAAAAAAATGGTCTGTTGTTTGGTACTTGTGGAGCTAAATAACTTTCATTGCTCATGTCTGAATGGGTATTTTAAAGAAAAAAGTGGTTATTTTGACGTGACAACAAACCTGACTATGAAGGTTATGGGCGTAACTATAGTAATGACCTGGTTGGAGTCACAAACTTTTACCAATTTTTACTTTCTCAGTGACAGTGAATATGCTCAGATAGATTAAGACGGATTGGACTCAAGCGCAGTGGTTGAAGTGTTTGACACAGAACTGGTTTCGTAAGTCGCCACACCACGAGTTTACGATGAAATAAAAGGGAACTCATCTCCTGTAAGTGTCTCTATTGTGAAGTGGTTGAGATTTTGCATGTAGTTATGAAAGTTGTGATTTCGAATCCGGAACGACTCACACGTACAATTTTTCATGAGATCTCTAGAATTGTTGATGGAGCTACGGAGTTCGTGATTTGTACAATACTCTCGGTATATGGTTTACCATTTCTAATGAACGATACAGAGCCACATATGAGGAAATCTGGTGCAATGAAGTCAATCCTTTGCCTTTAGACTCATTTTCTGCGTTACGCAAGTTTCAATTATACCGTAAATTAGAATACAAATGTAATCATTGTAATAACAAAAGAATTAAATGATTAATGTTCAATACTAGTAAATCTGCAAATATTTTAGCAAACCACATAGGATGAGTTTAAATTCGCAGTTCTTAAGGTCAAGGATCAAACCATTAACCACGGCCAATAAATTATCCACTTCTTATCGAACTGTTCTCACTTAAGGATGTAATTATGATAATAGCGCACTCCAGTTAAAGTTCAATGCAATGTAAGACGCGTGTCAGTCAATTTGTGCTACATTGTAAGTTTCAGTTATTGCACTAATTACCTTTGACAACATAGACAGAATTAGTCTGAGAGTTAATCGAGCAAACAATAAGGAAATGATTTAATTGATTGATTGATTGTTAGGTCTATCATCATTGTACTTCGGTGAGTAACCATATATGCTCTAATCTCTTTCTTACACAGGAAGATCTCAGCTGAAGTGCACGAACTCCGTAGCACCGGCGAGGATCCCGGTGTAATTTTGAAGATGGTGAAGATATTTTATAGCAATTCATTTCTAACATTTTTTCTAACGAATTTTGCACGGGCAGCGGCTGTCTGCTCTTCTCGATTTTGAACTGCCAATGGTTCCTTTATTGCTCAAATTGAACACGGATCTTACTTCTTCGTCCGTCTCCGATAGGACTAGGAACTTGATCTCACCTACACTGAGATCAGGGATCTGGAAAAATATCCCGATGGCTCAACGAGGAAGCGAACCGAGTACATTTGGAACGCTAGGCGAGCACCGAACCTCTCCGCCACAGACATCCCGAGTAAATTGAGAGAAAGTTCAATGATGCCATGACAACGATGACAGCTTTGTCTGTCTTATGAGTTATTTGTCTGGCTTATATTAATGCTGGAACTCAGGAGAAGTGATAAAACCAAAGAAATGTTTGACCAACCAGTAGTAACAACTGTTATAAGAAGGAGAAACTGGAGATATGTTGGGTATATCTTCAAAGAATACCAAAGCAGACATTGAAGAGGAAGACAAAGATCAAAGAATACCAAAGCAGACATTGAAGAGGGAGACAAAGATCAAAGAATACCAAAGCAGACATTGAAGAGGGAGACAAAGATCAAAGAATACCAAAGCAGACATTGAAGTGGGAGACAAAGATCAAAGAATACCAAAGCAGAAATTGAAGAGCAAGACAAAGATCAAAGAATACCAAAGCAGACATTGAAGAGGAAAACAAAGATCAAAGAATACCAAAGCAGACATTGAAGAGGGAGACAAAGATCAAAGAATACCAAAGCAGACATTGAAGAGGGAGACAAAGATCAAAGAATACCAAAGCAGACATTGAAGAGGGAGACAAAGAGTTCAAGTAAGAGAGGACGTCATATGGAGATCCAGAAACTAACTTTACTGAGAGAGGCAAGAAATATTGGACTCAATTCCATAGAAAAGATTGAGCGAGTTTCCCAGGACAGAGTGGTATGGAGAAATTACTTGCAGGTCCAATGTAATGTAAAACGGTACGAGATGAATATATATGTATTAATGGTGATGTAACTTTGTCTGACATATATTACTGGAAATGTAACTATGTCTGACATATATTACTGGAAATGTAACTATGTCTGACTTATATTACGAGGAATGTAACCATGTCTGACATATATTACTGGGAAAAGTAACTATGTCTGACATATATTACGGGAATGTAACCATGTCTGACATATATTACGGGAATGTAACCATGTCTGACATATATTACTGGAAATGTAACTATGTCTGACTTATATTACGAGGAATGTAACCATGTCTGACATATATTACGAGGAATGTAACCATGTCTGACATATATTACGAGGAATGTAACCATGTCTGACTTATATTACGAGGAATGTAACCATGTCTGACATATATTACGGGGAATGTAACCATGTCTGACATATATTACGGGAATGTAACTATGTCTGACTTATATTACGAGGAATGTAACCATGTCTGACATATATTACGAGGAATGTAATCATGTCTGACATATATTACGGGGAATGTAACTATGTCTGACATATATTACGGGGAATGTAACCATGTCTGACATATATTACGAGGAATGTAACCATGTCTGACATATATTACGGGGAATGTAACTATGTCTGACATATATTACGGGAAATGTAACCATGTCTGACATATATTACGAGGAATGTAACCATGTCTGACATATATTACGGGGAATGTAACTATGTCTGACATATATTACGGGAAATGTAACCATGTCTGACATATATTACGAGGAATGTAACCATGTCTGACATATATTACGAGGAATGTAACCGTGTCTGACATATATAACGGGAAATGTAACCATGTCTGACATATATTACGAGGAATGTAACCATGTCTGACATATATTACGGGGAATGTAACTATGTCTGACATATATTACGGGAAATGTAACCATGTCTGACATATATTACGAGGAATGTAATCATGTCTGACATATATTACGGGGAATGTAACTATGTCTGACATATATTACGGGAAATGTAACCATGTCTGACATATATTACGAGGAATGTAACCATGTCTGACATATATTACGAGGAATGTAACCATGTCTGACATATATTACGGGGAATGTAACTATGTCTGACATATATTACGGGAAATGTAACCATGTCTGACATATATTACGAGGAATGTAATCATGTCTGACATATATTACGGGGAATGTAACTATGTCTGACATATATTACGGGAAATGTAACCATGTCTGACATATATTACGAGGAATGTAACCATGTCTGACATATATTACGGGGAATGTAACTATGTCTGACATATATTACGGGAAATGTAACCATGTCTGACATATATTACGAGGAATGTAACCATGTCTGACATATATTACGGGGAATGTAACTATGTCTGACATATATTACGGGAAATGTAACCATGTCTGACATATATTACGAGGAATGTAACCATGTCTGACATATATTACGAGGAATGTAACCGTGTCTGACATATATAACGGGAAATGTAACCATGTCTGACATATATTACGAGGAATGTAACCATGTCTGACATATATTACGGGGAATGTAACTATGTCTGACATATATTACGGGAAATGTAACCATGTCTGACATATATTACGAGGAATGTAACCATGTCTGACATATATTACGGGGAATGTAACCATGTCTGACATATATTACGGGAAATGTAACCATGTCTGACATATATTACGAGGAATGTAACCATGTCTGACATATATTACGAGGAATGTAACCATGTCTGACATATATTACGAGGAATGTAACCATGTCTGACATATATTACGGGGAATGTAACCATGTCTGACATATATTACTGGAAATGTAACCATGTCTGACATATATTACGGGGAATGTAACCATGTCTGACATATATTACTGGAAATGTAACCATGTCTGACATATATTACGGGGAATGTAACTATGTCTGACTTATATTACGGGGAATGTAACTATGTCTGACTTATATTACGAGGAATGTAACTATGTCTGACTTATATTACGGGGAATGTAACTATGTCTGACATATATTACTGGCAATGTTACCATGTCTGACATATATTACAGGGAATGTAACCATGTCTGACATATATTACGGGGAATGTAACCATGTCTGACTTATATTAAGGGAATGTAACTTTGTCTGACTTGTATTAAGAGGGATGTAACTGTGGCTTACAAAAGTAATTGAAGACATTGAATAGTTGTGAATATTTTGATACATTGATAACAAGTATCAAAAACACCACGGCAAGCAAACATACAAATAGACAACACCAGAGTAAAGAAAGTTTCTGAATTCAAATATTTAGGCAGCATTTTCACAGTGGAAGGAAAACTCGATAGAGAAATAGAGACAAGATGTTAAAAAGCAAATGCAGTGACCTACCAGCTGGCACCATTACTACAACACCCAAAGATCAAGATGGAAGTGAAAAGACAGATGATAAAAGTATTGTTCTACCAACACTTTGTTACCAGTGCCAAACTTGGTCTCTTACAGCAACACACCACAGAAAGCTCACCACGTGTGAAATGAAATGCTTGAGGAAGGCAGTGGAGTCACCAGGAAAGATAGACTACGAAATGAGGACATCAGAAACAGAGTGGGTATAACTTCATGCACCGAATATATTGAAAGACAACAAATGCAGTGGTTTGGACATTTAATGAGAATGAAATACAACCAACCACCAATAACAGCATACAATAAAAAGAGATCGGGTACTAGAGCTAAGGAAGACCAAGAAAAGATGGATAGACAATATCAAGACCACACTACATAAACACGGATATAACACAACAAGGGCGACTCATCTGGCCCTAGAACGCAAATTAAAGCTCCCATCCCTACGCTTAACGGCAAGAGTGTACAGCCAACTACATCTTCCACCTGGGAATGGACAATAGATAGCACGTAGCGGAGATGAGGAAGTCCAAGACGGGAACTTGATACGAGTTGCCTTCTTCTTCGTCCGTTCTACACAAAAAACCTGTTAAACAACTTTTTGTGTGTTCGGTAGGTGATTTGCATATTAGAGCGTCAGTTCGTTGTGCCAGTTAGACCCCTAAAGACACGTACGCCAACAAATCAAGTTTCTGCATGCGTTTTATTCGGTATCGCTCCCGTACGTAGGATCCACAAAGATGATCTAGATGATACAATCCCTCTAGGTAAGCCAGCGTCACTTTAACCTTTGACATCACGATCATTGTTTCCCAGTCTACATCACTGGAGGGTGAGTTTGGTTTGTGTGCTCTACGGGTCAACGGCAGACTACTAATTTTGACCCTTCCTAAAGAGGTTTATCTTTACTGATCTTAATATTTAGTATCGTTATAGTATGAATCATTTTATACAAAATAATGACTGTCCTGGAAAACCGGGACAGTTGGCAAAAAATATCCTGAAAACCGGACGTGTGGCAAGAAATATCCTGAAAACCGGACGTGTGGCAAGAAATATCCTGAAAACCGAACGTGTGGCAAGAAATATCCCCTTTTCTCGGTTGCAACATCTGACAACCCTAATGATACCAAACTAGGAAGAGCTTGCAGTGACATGTCAAGCTGAATTGTTATTTGAAACGTTTCTTGAATATGTTAAGGGTTTGCATTAAAAACTCGGATTACCTTCAGCTATTATTTTGAGAAATAATTAATCTATTTCTTGCCTGTATAGTTTTTGTCGACCAGACATGTTGTTATTGTTTGTATTTGTCACTGTTTTGTTTATTCTGCATACTTCATTATTTCATTTGATTCAACTTGTTATCAATGGTGACGTGTTTTGTACAACGTATCGTTTGTAACACTTCTTTTTATATATATATTCGAATTCGAAATGAGTGGTTTCTAGTTTTAGTTACAGCCATAAACTCATATTAGAGCTGGCTGTGGATTAGTTTATATAGACTTGTGACGTAAGCGCAGTTTATATCACTACTATATATAAGTCGCGCGCCTGTATTTTTTTAAAATGTGATTAACTTTGACAGGGAACAATATTGTATTTTGATATCGATCTGTTTTATAATGAGATCTGTTATTGTATATAAATAATGACGCCATTTCCTTATGAAATCTTTATATTCAGTCATCTTTTCTATTCAACTAGTCTTATTTGTTTGTTTGTTTGTTTGTTTACGTTTATTCTTATGAACCAAGTTAGCCACTATTTGTGACCTTTGTGAGGCCCATACGCCAAGTACATAGAGTTCGATTCATTCCACTTTCTTTCTTTAGGTTTCACACTTGGAGAAGCACGTAATAACAAAGCACTGTAGTTTTACAAAATACAAAAACAATGAGAATACACAGCAACTTTTCGACCAAAAAGGCCTTTCTAGAATTAGTTGAGTTTGACGTAGCGTAACGACAGAAACTAAGGACAGAAAAACAACAACATAACAACGGGAGAGATAGGGCAGATGTACACTGTCATATTCAGTTTACTAATAAACCCAAGTTTGAATCCAATGACGTGCCAGAAGTTATACTTGTTTCTGAGTACTCGTCTTTATTACAACATCACTTCATACAAGAGACGCCCTGCTATAACATCGTATCCTTTTAATTAAAAACTCCCTATTACATGCTATAGTGTAATCAGCTGTGTTGTCTGGTGCTGTTTGTCTGACATGGTGTTCAGATATATAGAAAAACAGACAGACTAATTGATCTGTTAAAACAGACCAATTTTTATTTCGTGTACAGCAACAATACAACTCAAAAACAGATTTTCTATACAAAGTCAAATACTTTATTTTGTAATACTTTCAACAAATGAGTTGATCTACTCTACGAAGCAGAAAACATTAGAAGTAAAAATACACTTTTTCTGAATAATAAAGTAAGCTCTCTCACTCGAAATCATTTGCATTTTAGTCAAGTCAATTCGTGCTCCGTCCTCCAATGTAACAGTCATCACAATATCCCTACATTAACTGTTCCCAAGTGATGTTGGTTGATACATCTTCTAGTTCTACCTCATCGACAACACACTTGCTCATGTACTGGCTTAACTTATATTTCAATCAGACATCGCATGCAATATCTCTGATTATATTTTCACATATAATACACACGTGCATTCATGTTCTGAACTCAGACACAATCAATAGTTCAAGTAAATGTTCACATAACATAAAGCGTTAAAACGTAGGAGATACATTCAGAAAAAATATCAATATACGAATTTATATGTTGTAATGTAACACATTTTTTAAATGTCATGTGACCATTTTTTTTTTTATGTCATGTGACAATTTTTTTAAAATGTCATGTGACAATTTTGTTTACATGTTGTAATTCACATGGAAATGTTAATTTCTGTTTATCAGCGCTAGTCCATGCAGTGTGTGTGTATATGTGTTCATGTGTGTGTGTGTGTGTGCGCGCGCGCGTGCGTTCATCATCATTCATTATTAGTCTTCGTCACTCTCAACGACATATAAGGCAGAAACCAAATGTTTTCATTCAAATGAGCAGTCTGTGCTTTATTTCTGTATCTGTTTCTGTATTTGCTTTTTTATAGTGAGGGTCGCGGCCTTATTCTACCCTCTCGTCCACCTTTTACGACATGCGAAAAAAGAAAGTACATATCTTGGAAGTGTAATCAGTTGGATAAGAAGGAACTGGATCTAAAATTTAAAAAACAGGTAAAGTAAGGCACGAAGTGCATTCATGGCCCGTCAGAATTAAGCCCAATACAGCATCAGAACTAAGATGAATATATACCGCAACTGTGTGCTATCAACTGTACTGTACGGATCAGAATATTGGAGAATGACAGAAGAAGATATGTGCAAACTGTCCACTCTCCATACAACTTGTCTGTGAAAGATCTTACACATGTTCTAGCCAAATACTATCACTAATTAAAAACTGATTACACAGTGTCGACAAAAGAATATGAATGATATCATCCAAGAGTCGCTGAAAATGGATCGGACATGTGATACACATGGGGGACTAACTCTGTCACCAAAACTGCACTGAGATGGACACCAGAAAAGGTAAACAAAAACGTGGAAGATCAAAACCACCTGGAGGAGAACAGGAGCTGAAAGGAACGACCAAAAACAGAAGAATGTCGTGCAATAGTTTCTGAACCGACGTCAAAGTAGACAGACCAATATATGCTTAATTTCACTAGACCAATTTGTACTGTCTCCATTAGTATACAAGCTGAACAGACTTATGTAATCAGGAGCCACGTTTTCGAGATAAAGGATGTGATCTCGTCAGAAAAATCTGGCCAACATTATACCGAAAAACCAGATTGTTTTTGTGGGTTTTTTCATGCTATTTCTATTGTTAAAACGACAAAAAAGCTCTTCGTGCGCATCTCCCAAAAATAACATTTATAATGAGCTCTTAATTAACAATATAGGCGCGGTTATGACTGAGGAAACTGTCGACACACATGTGTTGCTAACAAAACAACTCGATTATTAGTAGGGAATAATAATTAAACAAAATTGCAAAATGTAAAATTAAAACAACGTAAAATAATGTTAAATTGGAAAAATAAAGCTGCTGTCATCTATTAGTCAACATGTGATGTTCTGTATACAATTGTTATTGCATAATATATACTAATAAAAAGTTGAATCACAAACAGAATAATTAATTATACTGTACTTGTCTCATTTGTTACTGAAATTTGTTACTGATTGTTAACCAAACAATCCAACTTCAAACATTGACATATATATTATATATGTTTGGATATATCTCATTAAAACATAGAAGAAATATATGCCTGAATTTTGATTGTTTATAAACATGATCTAGCCAAGAAAATGACTGACAATCAGATCGTACATTGTGTACTGTACTGTCTACTGGTCGAATCAGATCGTACATTGTACTGTACTGTCTACTGGTCGAATCAGATCGTACATTGTACTGTACTGTACTGTCTACTGGTCGAATCAGATCGTACATTGTACTGTACTGTACTGTCTACTGGTCGAATCAGATCGTACATTGTACTGTACTGTCTACTGGTCGAATCAGATCGTACATTGTACTGTACTGTACTGTCTACTGGTCGAATCAGATCGTACATTGTACTGTACTGTCTACTGGTCGAATCAGATCGTACATTGTACTGTACTGTCTACTGGTCGAATCAGATCGTACATTGTACTGTACTGTACTGTCTACTGGTCGAATCAGATCGTACATTGTGTACTGTACTGTACTGTCTACTGGTCGAATCAGATCGTACATTGTGTACTGTACTGTCTACTGGTCGAAACAGATCGTACATTGTACTGTACTATCTACTGGTCGAATCAGATCGTACATTGTACTGTACTGTCTACTGGTCGATCTTTAATTTATTTGTTATTTTTACGTGCAGTCTCTTTCAACAAATTACTAGTCATTTTTGTGACATCAGAACGCTGACTATTCCAAAATAGAGGACACGGGTCCAAGACATACTTTTAAAATGTTCCCTAAGAAACCTCTTGTTTGGGATGAAATCATCTTTAAGTCGAGGAATATCGTTTCAACCTATGGACGAACATTCTCTGTTTGTTAAACTTGTTTTTTTTTTTTTTGTTGTTATATCAGAGCATGTAAACCAACAAACATGAAAAATTAACATTAAATCATTTCGGAGAATCCAATACGGCTCTAAGCCAATAATATTTTTTAAATCATAAAATGTTGTTTTCTGAAGTCCTGTTCTGGTTGAGATTTGACGTCAGAATTGAACCAAACTTTTTTTTGGGGGGGTAACTTTAACAATTTATTTCATCTTTTGCATCTGCAGTTTTCATCTTTACAGACGGTCATTTGGCAAGTGTTTTACTGTGACAACTTCTGAGTTCTCGCTTTTCTCTCTTGTCGTTCAGCTCATACATAAGTCTCTTCTCAAAAGACTCTGCGCCCTTTCGCAATTTGGTTTTCCACACAACTCTGTCATCAGCTAGTTTTTCCCATTTGCTGGAACCTATAGAAAGTTTTTCATTGAGGCTTTGCAGACATCTTTATATCTGAGTAGTGGTCTGCCCTGGTGCCTCTTCCCCACCGAAAGTTCACAGAACAACATTTGTTTTGGTATGCGACAAGTTTCCATTCTTCTCACATGCCCCAACATCTTAGTCGTCTACTGCTGATCATGCCCATGATGGAAGGCAGATTTCCACGTTGCAGTACTTCAGAGTTGGTTATCTTGTCGTACCACCTGATGTTCATAATCTTGCGGAGACATCGAAGCTGAAAGCTGTTAAGTCTACTCTCGTGTCTTGAGTAGGTTGTCCATGTTTCTGAGCAATATAGTAAAGAACTAATTACACAGGCTCGATATATTTGAATCTTCGTCTGCAATGTCAGTTTTGTGTTGTCCCACCATCGCTTTGATAGTTTGCCGAATGTAGTAGCCGCACTCCCTATACGAGCGTTGATTTCTTCATCAAGAGAAAGGCTGCAAGTGACCATGGACCCAAGATAGCAGAATTTTGAACTGGTGTTAGATGGTTGCCATTTAAAGTGATATTTGTTGTGTTACCTCCTTGACATAAAACAACTGTTTTGGAGACAATTATAGTCAGAGAAAATAGGCCGCATGCCTTTGACAAATTATTGATTAGACATTGCAGTGTAGTCTCACTGTGGGCGACTAAGGCAGCATCGTCAGCGAAAATGAGGTCCTTGAGAAGAATTTCCGTCGTTTTTGTTTTGGCTCTTAAGCGAGCCAAGTTAAAGAGTGAACCATCAGATCTAGTGCGGATGAAAACATCACCATCAGCGTCCCCTAAGGCGTGGTTCAAACGGACTGCGATGAGGATTAATACGCACAGCATTAATTCGCAACTGTCGGAGACGTCCTGAATTAATTTATATAGAGCATGTAAATAATAATGTCACTCAGAAAGTACAAATTGTAGATAGCAATATAAGGTTTAAACCGCTTAGCTGTTAACATCTAATCGTTGTGTTAACCTGTCAAAATTAAAGATAGCTTAACACAACAATAATAGATCAAGTGCAGAATCGCTGAATAGAACTGATAGTTTGAAAGCATTTAGCCCGAGGATATTGAATAGTGGGAGGACAACAGTATACGTGACTTCTGCTACTTGGCTTATCTGATCTGGTACTGCACGTAAACATTTAATCAATTTACAACAAATATATGGGCGTGAGCTGGAGCGTGTTTGCGTGACGTAAAGTGTCAGAAACTGTTTGCACAAATTAATAGGGATGACACATGTGTCTTCAAAATAAGAGTAGTTTGATACAAATTTTAATCTAATTAATATTCACATTAGTCGGAAAATGGTTCCAATGCAGGCAATTGCATATATATATATATATATATATACGCAGGGCGGCTCGTCATTAAGGGCCAGTTGGGCCCGGCCCCACCAATAATCGAAAGGGGAATAACTTCCCGGAATAGTAAATACTAAATAAAATATGATTTTTCCGAAAATTTGTGTCTGGCCCCACCAAGAAAAATGACCACGAGCCGCCACTGTATATACGGATATTTATAAGACCTCAATGAAGGACTTTCTATCGACCCAACAAATAAAAAACACTAGCTGATGACTGAGCTGTATGAAAAGCAACTTAGCGCAAAAGTGCAGTCTTTCCAAAAGAAACTTATGGATAAACTTGAAGGCAGTAGAAACAAGCATAAATACATAATTTAGAAGTGTTACAGTTACACACTTGCCTCATGGCCGCCTCTAAAGACCAAAAAAAGGTCATACAAACATATATATATTTCTTTCAGAGTTTATGGTATGAAACGCCTGTCACTTCACAATCCGAGTTCCGAGTGTGCAGGCATAGGCGTCCACATAAGTTGTTTCCAGAGATGGACAAACAGAAGAAAAAGTTTTTTTGGGATAGTTTACTACCGCTGAAATGGAGAAGAACATGTTCGCATAAAACTGTTTTCTCTGACATGAAATGTTACATCCTTCTTCTTCTTCTGCGTTCGCCCGCTATGAATTCAGGCGTAGTCATGGCGTCTGGTGTGGCGCTTCTGGCTGATTTTTGCGTGAAAGCCTGCTTACCGTTTTATTGGTTTCCTCGCCATACAGGCGAGCCTTCTCCAACTTCAGAGGTTGAAATGTTACACCCAAAAGTTTGAGATTCTAAACAACATCAACATACTATCTTAATTTCTTATAGTACAGTAAATACACTCAAACATGAGGAGCTACTAGAGCAAGTACAAAATTGTGTAATTGTGATTCAGAAAATGTGGTACTTTGACACATGATTACAGAAAATTGTGTGTAACTTTGACACATGATTACAGATGATAGCAGATGTGAAAAAAGATATTTAAAATAAAATAGAAATGGCCAAATGTACATTCAATGACACGAGAAAGTTACTAATGTCCAAAGAAATAACACATAACTTTAAAATGAGGATTATCAGGTGTTTACACTACATTTGTGGACAACGAACAAGCATTTCAAACTGTTGAGCAAGCCTAATGTCTTTGGTGTTTGGATAGACAGAAGAATAGGCCATATTTCATGGAAAGTAAAAGAGTCCAAAAGGTTTTTTTTTAAATAAAAACTAGGAATAAAGAAATAATTTCAACAAGAATCAAACAAATAAAATATTTTAGAATTTTTATTCTCCCTTTGTCCGCAATGAATTCAAGTATAGCCATGGCGCTTAATATGACACCTTTGGCTGATTGTTGCGTGAAGGCTTAGACAAGTTTAGAACATAAAAAGAACTGACACATTTGCTCAAAACATTATTGAGGAGACTGTTGAAGAGCGGCAAACAAGAGAAAAGTCGAGAGACAAGTGGAAGCGAAATATCACAAGATTAACAAATTTCCACCTGACGGAATGTAACATCATGGCGAGAGACATGGGATATTGGAGGTCCGTTGCAGACGACATTCGATGCGTAAATGGCACCTAATGATGATGATAGTACACCATGCCTTTAAACAAAGATTATAGATATATATATATATATATACAGTGAGTATGTAATTCAAGAAGTATCCCTTCCGGGTTCTTACAATCAATTTAAATACATTTAGGACAGGTCAACAAATTTGAAACACTAAATCTCTAACTCTGTTTGTTCTTTAAAGAATTGTTAGAATCAATATCTCTGCACACAGGAGACACAACATACAAACGTGTTTATTATATTATGTTGTTAGTTATATAAAGGTGTCGCAGCTGCATAACACTATATAGTAGCTTGATAGGGCGATTTCAAATGTTTTCATAACTTTAAACGTTGGGTACCCATTTTCAGATACATAGAATAGAGAATCGACAGTATCGATAATATAACCCATACACATATGTGTTTGCAGTGGATGCTCGTCACTAAGGGCCAGAGGGCCGGCCCACCAAAATAATCTGTAACGTATATTTATTATTTAATTTTTTAAATATAACCTTACCCAAAACAATGAATTTCCCGAAAATATGTGTCTGGCCCCACCAACAAAAACGATCACGAGCCGCCACTGTGTGTTTGAATTCATCGACTTGGCATTGTATTACGCCTGGTGTTTGAATCCAGCGACTTGTCACCGTGTTAGGTCGACTGTCTCTTATCTCCGGTCTACGACCCGCATTAGCACACCTGATTTCTTAACAATGTACGTGACTACATAGAACAAAGTTTAGAAAGTCATATGCTGTTGAATGAATGAATGACGTGACTATATGGGGGCAAAGTTTAGTAAAAAGATATACTGTTGACTCAATGAATCACAGAGCAGGTACTGAAGTGGGAGGCAAAGGGTTCAAGAAAGAAAGGCGCCCTACGAAAACCCTCATACGAACTTTACTGAAAGAGACGAGAAATATCGGAAATAATTCCATAGATGAGATTGAGCAAGTTGCCCAGGATAAAGAGATATGGAAAAACTGCTTGCATGCTCTACGTAACGTATAACGTTACGAGAGAGATATCATAATAATAATAAAGCTGTTGACTGAAGTAATGAATAACATGATTCTATGGGCACAAAGTTACATAAGGGATATGATAATGAATAAATGAATAACATGATTCTATGGGCACAAAGTTACATAAGGGATATAATAATGAATAAATGAATGACATGATTCTATGGGCACAAAGTTACATAAGGGATATAATAATGAATAAATGAATGACATGAATGGACAGTTACTAAGATAGAAATGAATAAATATGAGATTCTATGGGCACAAAGTTACATAAGGGATATAAAATGAATAAATGAATGACATGATTCTATGGGCACAAAGTTACATAAGGGATATAATAATGAATAAATGAATGA
Source organism: Arion vulgaris (assembly GCA_020796225.1). Classification (NCBI taxonomy): domain Eukaryota; kingdom Metazoa; phylum Mollusca; class Gastropoda; order Stylommatophora; family Arionidae; genus Arion; species Arion vulgaris. Next base: position 50,292,745 of record CM036765.1, on the reverse strand, counting down.
CATGATTCTATGGCACAAAGTTACTAGGATATAATAATGAATAAATGAATGACATGGGTACATATAAGTAAAAGAAAATAGAGATTTCAAAACGAATAAACTGTGCATCATTGGAAACCATCATTCTTCTTCAAACGCTCCTGATCGACCACGTATTAGCCACTCTGTGTGATTTGTATGTGATCTGAACCTAAGAGCGATTGTACGTTGTGCCAGTTATGCACCTAGAGGTAGGCCAGCACATTCAATTTCTGCGACGCTTTTTATTTACTAGGGTAGCTTTCCTAGGCCCCTACATTAGTCGCCCCTTACGACATGCCTTGTAGGTCGCAGTGGTACTATTGTTTGCTCCTTTGCAGCTCCGACAACACACAGGCGGAATCCATCATTCAGAGACGAAGATCAAGATTGATTTGGCACGTATTTCAATAGGTGCATTTGATAGAACAGTTCTCTGATGGACAGCGGAAGGAAAGAGGTCTAAACGTCTAAGGAAAACATGGAGAAGAACTTTGGAGAGAGAGTAAAAATATGATGAGCTAACGTGGAAAACAATTGGTAGAAATGTGACAGAATGGCAACAATGAAAAAAATCTTGTATAAGTCTTATGTCTCAAACGGGAATATGAAGAGGATATAGATATATAAGTAAAATTCCGTAAGGCATATGCAACTGAATAAATGACACGAGTACGTAGAAGCAAAGTTTCCGTGAAAGATATGCTTGGCCCCCGGTAACTGTCTGCATAAGACTATGAAGATATGCTACTAAATGAATGAACAACGTGAGTACAATATCTCTCGTTTAGTAGTGAGTAAATGAGATACATTGATACGTGTTAAATTGTTAATCCCTTAAACTGCTAAATAAGTGTTTGCATCTCATACTGTCCGCGAACTATGATTTATGGATTTTTTTAAAATTTTGATTTCATACAGAAATTCACCAAATCCGTTGAAGAAAATAAGGGAAAGTATCATTTGTACGCTCATACATTAGAACGGTTTGGGAGAAATTAAATAACTAATAATAAGTTAGCATTTAAAAAGCACGAGTATGTAACTTATTGGCAGCGAGATAAACTTTAGACAAGTTAATAAGGGTTGAAATTATGATACAGTAGTGAGTGGATTAAGAAAAGCCGTCAATGTTACAAGATGGGATAGATTAAGAAATGAGAACATTAGAAATGTCGTTGGAATCACACCATACATCCAACTTATTAGAAGACAACAAATAAAATGGTATGGTTCCCTAATGAGAATTAAACCAGATCTACTACCATCTCCTAGTTAATCTAACGATTCTGGCAACACTTAAAAATAAATGTTGAAGCGTCACACACAAATTCCAAAATATTTGATCTACGAAATAAGAAAATATATGCATCTTCATTCCTTTTTGCAAATAACCCAGTTCCTATAAGGTATATATACAGGGTGTTCAACTTAAAAGCAGCCTATGAATGGAGCTAATCTGGCATATATGTATGGAAATGAGAAGGTTCAGTTATGACGTAGTATAGGTCAAGGTTGTGTGATGGTGTATAGTTGTAGTGCGGGAAGGGCGATGAACAAATGTGACGTAGGACGAGCTAGTCAGAACCGGTTTAAATAGTAAATAAACACAACGCATTCATCAACTGGTGTCTGCGCAGAATAGAGGAATAAGATGGTATGATAGGGTCACAAATGAGGAACTTATGGAGAGAACAAGACAGATTCCAGTGAACGAACAGGTTAAAAAGACGCTGGCGCTGGATAGGACACACTTTGCGAAAACCGGAGGGAATATAACAAGAAGGGTCCTTGCCTGGAACCCGCAGGGACAGCGAAAGAAGGGGAGGCCGAGAAATACATGGAGACGAGATTTGGAGGCGGAGATCAACAATATAAAGAAGAGCTGGAGGGAGCTGCAGGAGATAGCTAGAGATAGGAAGACTTGGCATGAGTTGGTTGAGGGCCTATGCCCCAACCGGGGTAAAAAGGCAAAGAGAGAGAGAGAAGAGAGAGGAAACACAACGCGATAGGTTATCTGACAACTTTCGATTTTTCAATGGGGCTGCAATTATCTTGAACACCCTGTATTATTCACTACACAAGCAATTTAAAATCAATATAAAAATACATGGAGAATTACTACATCAAGTAAAAAGTTTCTTATATCTTGGTCAGATGATAACAGATGATGGCAGATGTATAACAGAAATTAAAAAGAGAATAAGAATGGCCAAAGATAATTTCAATAGTATGAGAAAGTTACTGACATCCAAACAAATCACAAACATGCTAAAAATGAGAATGATCAAATGATATATATATCCTATATTAATGTATGGCTCGGAAACATGGACAATGAACAAGCAGTTAGAAGACATAATTGATGCATTTGAGATGTGGATATATAGAAGAATGGGCAGAGTTTCATGGACAGAAAAACAGACAAATAAACAAGTTTTAGGAAAACTAGGCATGAAGAAACAATTATTAAGAGAAATAAAATTCAGACAAGTAAAGTATTTTGGGCACATAAAAGACATGACACCATGATAAAACATTTACTAGAGGGAAAGTTGAGGGGGAAGAGCAAGAGGAAGACCGAGAGATAAGTGAGAGGAAAACTTTAAGAAATGGACAGGTTACAGTCTGGCAGAGTGCAACGCCAAGACGAAAGACAGAGGATGCTGGAGATTCATTGCAGCCAACCTTCGATGTGGAGACGGCACCTGATGATGATGACACAAGCAATTACACGTAACGATAGACATATTACATCTTGTATTTTGAATGTAGTGTGCGTAACTTCAAAAAAATTTAGCTTCAGTTTATGCAGCGTGACACTCAAATATAAAATCGTAACAATAACAGACATTATCATCAAATAGCTTGTCCTGAGCAGAACTTTGCTACACTAACAGTCCTTCAGAATTTCTCTCTCTCATAGGATAGATGGCCAGCCTCTGCGGCAGTGATGCTCAAGTTATATGTTACATCCTGAATCCATTTTCTCCGTGGTCTTCCTCCTCTCCTCTTTGCAGAGATGCCTCCTTCCATTTTTAGTCATCTCCAGCCATTGGTTTATTTTTATGTCCAAAATATTTCAATTTTCTCTTCTTTTTTTTTTGTAGCATCAGCCAGTTTTCTTTAATTTTTATTTCTTTCTGTTTACATCTATTTCTTCCCTTCTCTGTCCATGATATAGGGTAGTGAGTTAGAGATAAACCGCTACCGAAAGAGATGTAAGGCACCTCCGTTCCTCCTCTAGTCTACGGGACACCCTTGGGCAAGGAAGTTCCCGTTTAGCACCCTTCTTTCCCGGAAGGGTAACAGGAAGCCATGGGATCAGATAGTGTATGAATGTGTGAGCAACCGACAGAGTGTCAATGATTATGGTCTAAAAATTCCCGACGGTAAGCAGGGAATATCTGAAACAGAGACCATGTCTACGGTCATGGACCAGTAGCAAGGAGAACAATGACAGACTAGCTTCCAAGAAGATATCTAGATAATCCTAACAGTAATATTACAGGCATACATAATTTTAATATTTAATAATTAAATACTAATCTGAATATAATGCTTATATGTATAAATGGCAACATTCTCTTTCTCTCTCTGCCTTTTAACCCGGATTGGGGCAGAGGCCCCCAACCAACTGAAGCCAAGGCTTCCTATCTCATGCAGCTCCATCCGGCTCTTCTTTATGTTGTTGATCTCTGCCTCCAAATCCCGTTTCCATCTATTGCTCGGCCTCCCCTTCTTTCGCTGTACCTGCGGGTTCCAAGAAAGGACCCGTCTTGTTATATTCCCCTCAAATGTTCGCTAAATGTGTCCTATCCAGCGCCATTTCTTAGTCTCTTGGTAAATGGTATCATTAACAGAGCAGAATTTGAACACGTTAGATAAAAGTATAGTTCACATTATAACAGCTAGAACAATAAAACTAATTAATATAGGTTTCCAAGAAAAACTCACTGTGTTATACAATTTCTAGTAAAAATCCATGTAAAATGTTATACTGTAACAATGCACTACTAAATCACAATTTTATTCTGCCATGTTAGAATTTGTTAGCAAGAGTTAACTTTTTTAACGTATGTTCTTGTTAAGTAATTTATCACTTTTATGTGTATTGAGAAAAATATTAAAATGTTCATGAAACATTCGTAGTAATTAAAATATGTACAATCGTCATTACAGCAACATAAATCTAAGAAAATTATATATTCTAAAGACACTACTAAATAACATAAACAGTTTAAAATCGTTATAATCCAATAAGCACTTTATTCTACATTGTCATTTGTGTTTGTTTTTTAATGTCCGTGTAATAGCTTTGAAAAATGAACATAATTTGCGAACAATCCATGGCAAAATGACTGTTGTCTAAAAAATTACAAATAAATGTACAGACAACAAAGTAACTCCAGAAGTATTACACTGTTATACTGGTACTTTTATTTGATCTTTTGTTTCGTGAAATAAAAGGTTAGTGCACTCTGTTACAGTTGCTGAGGAGTCCATTTCGTGTATAGAATGTGTTTTCAACGACCTTGTACCGTCCATGTCTTGGTTTCTTTATATCTTCTTTCTTGGTAACATCACTCAACCTCCACCCATAGTCCCAAGACGAACAGGTTGGAAATGAAAACTTATCTTCAGGAATTTTATCGTAGCGCTGTCGAAGATACAAATGCCTCCCTTTGCCTTCTCTTGTAAAACCATCATAAAGTGTGTCTCTTACCTGAGGAGTCACAGGTCTCATCTCTGGGGCACCGAGTAGAGATTCAAAATTTCCACTGTCTATACCGTAGACTTCGTTAAGGTCTACTTTCTTTTTGCTGTAGCGTGTTTGGGGTGCTATCGGAGGAAAACACTCCAACAAAGTATCGGAATGTTTATTATCTTCGATTTTCTTACGTAAAACCTCAAACTGGCGTGTCTTGCTACTTGTTTGTCCTCGAAGTCTGGCAAATGACTGTAATCTGGCGGAAGCTTCTTTGTTAATAGATTCCTTCCAGAAATTTTGCATCTGTGTGTCAGCATATGGATTTCTCGACATTTTCGGAAACTTGCTATACTTGTAAATAACACAGATGGATTGTACACTTCCAGACACAAGGATAATAATCCTACATACTAGCTGTAAACACAACGTCGCCAAGCCAACGTGACGTCACAAAATCCCGCGAGAAACACGATATTTACATCCACTACACACTTACCAACCAAAATGGCGCCCAATTGGCCAGAAGAAGTTGATGTTTTTTCAGTTCCTCATTCAAGGATGAAAAAACTTGTTCATAAATACAGTAATATGGTATCAGTACAATTTTATAAAATTCATTCTGGAGAGTGAATGTAGCGCAATATGAAATATTTTGATTTGAAAGGATGTGGGCGTGCCCTTACTTCGATGTAGAAGAATATCCGTCTGTCGAGCGTAGAATACAATAACATGTTACATGCTATTTTTTACTGTTATCATTGTTACAGTTGTTACTTTTATCTTTCTTGTTATATAAAAATGTTGTATTATTAACATTTACTAGAATAGAATGTCTCGTCTATCCGTTTTCTTTTTATAGCAAATGTTTGGGCAGAAATCATCGTGACTGATTAAATGATGAATGTAAGTGACTGTGAGATGCCACTGTGACTTATGATTTATCACTTCGCTATTTGTTTATTAAGTTTATACACCGGTAGTAATAACAGTAATACTATGCTGGTTGTGCGCTTTGCTTCCCCACTTTTGGCTGCCCCACTTTTGGCTGCCCTTTTGTAGTGTCCAGTCAACTATATAGTAGACAGACAGATGTCTGTTATAAATTTGATGCGTTCCTCTTCTTCTTCAGCGATCTCTGGTCATGCACGCTTATAGGTTATTTTAATGTGGACCACAAACTGAGCAGTCAGCTTCAGGTCTGTCAGGTTTCCCAAAGCTTAGTTTTTAGGTTGACTGGGTGTGGCAACATGTTGCTTCTCAGCTCACACAGGAGAGGGCAGTCTTGCAGGACATGCTTCGGTGTCGTTTCCGCCTGCTGACACTGGCAGAGAGCTGTTTTAACTTATTCCTAGTCTATACAAGTGTTAGTTGAGTCTACAGTGCCTGTACGTTGTCAAAATATAATGACCGGTCTGTTCTGCTTAGGTCTTTGAGGAAGTCTTTTCCATAATCATATCCAGTGCTTGTCTTCCAGTCTACTGCAGATTATCTCAGTATGAGGGTTTTGACCTCCTGAAAAGGCCTTATGTTGTGTCATATATAATGTGATACACTCTCACTCTTTGGCATCTTCTTCGCAGTCCTTTTGAACCACGCCTTGGGGGACGCTGATGGTGATGTTTTCATCCACACTAGATCTGATGGTTCACTCTTTAACTTGGCTCGCTTAAAGAGCCAAAACAAAAACGACGGAAATTCTTCTCAAGGACCCCTTTTCGCTGACGATGCTGTCTTAGTCGCCCACAGTGAGACCACACTGCAATGCCTAATCAATAATTTGTCAAAGGCATGCGACCTATTTTCTCTGACTATAATTGTCTCCAAAACAGTTGTTTTATGTCAAGGAGGTAACACAACAAATATCACTTTAAATGGCAACCATCTAACACCAGTTCAAAATTCTGTTATCTGGGTCCAGTCTCTAGCCTTCTCTTGATGAAGAAATCAACGCTGTGTAGGAGTGGCTACTACATTCGGCATACTATCAAAGCGATGGTGGGACAACACAAAACTGACATTGCAGACGAAGATTCAAATATATCGAGCCTGTGTAATTAGTTCTTTACTATATTGCTCAGAAACATGGACAACCTACTCAATACACGAGAGGAGACTTAACATCTTTCAGCTTCATGTCTCCAAGATTATGAACATCAGGTGGTACGACAAGATAACCAACTCTGAAGTACTGCAACGTGAAAATCTGCCTTCCATCATTGGCATGCTAGCAGTAGACACTAAGATGTTGGGGCAGGGAGAAGAATGGAAACTTGTCGCATACCAAAACAAATGTTGTTCTGTGAACTTTCGGAGGAAAAGAGGCACCAGGGCAGACCACTGCTCAGATATAAAGATGTCTGCAAAGCCTCAATGAAAAACTTTTCTATAGGTTCCAGCAATTGGAAAAAACTAGCTGATGACAGAGTTGTGTGGAAAACCAAATTGCGAAAGGACGCAGAGTCTTTTGAGAAGAGACTTATGTATGAACTGAACGACGAGAGAAAAGCGAAAACTCAGAAGCTGTCACAGTAAAACATTTGCCAATTGATCATCTGTAAAGATGAAAAAGGCCATATATATATTATGAACGATGTCATACCTCTTCAATGCGTTGAGACTACTGCTGCAGATGCAAAAGATGAAATAAATTGTTAAAGTTACCCAAAAAAAAAAAAAAAGTTTGGTTCAATTCTGACGTCAAATCTCAACCAGAACAGGACTTCAGAAAACAACATTTTGTGATTTAAAAAATATTATTGGCTTAGAGCCATATTGGATTCTCCGAAATGATTTAATGTTAATTTTTCATGTTTGTTGGTTTACATGCTCTGATATAACAACAACAACAAAAAAACTCAGAAGTTATCACAGTAAAACACTTGCCAATTGACCATCTGTAAAGACGAAAAGGCCATATATACACTCTCAGTCATGATAGTGTCCTGTACTATCCACTGTACTACTATTGTCTGTCAACTATCATATAAATGTAAGATGCTGTAATAGATGAATATTGGTCATACTGTTTGAATGACTGAGTGCTGATAGTGTCATATATGCTGCCATATAAAACATGATGATGATTATTTTGCACGACAGTGTGATATAAGTGTCATATACAAAAGTATATTTCTGCAGAGAGGGGCCGAGTAATATGGGGTAAAACCCTGTGCAATGAAGTCAATCCTTCGGCTTTAGACCCTTTATATATAAAGATTAGAGATGAAGGATTTAATTAATTTTCTCACATAGCTCGGCCCACAGAAATGACACCTGCCGAGTGTATTGCACAAAGCATAAACTCTGTAGTTTTGGCAACAATCGTAAAGAATATCCTAAAATGATGCACCTATTTAAACCTATAACACACAGGAGTTGATAATGCGGATATACTGTTAATGAGGGCGTCAAATGTTGCACAAGTATGATGGGTATCACAGGATGTAATTAGTTTATTGATTAATAGGACCATCAGCATTGCACTTTAGTGCATAGCCATATGTGCCCTGATCTATTTCTTACACTGGAAGATCTCAGCGGCAGTGTATGAACTCGTGAAGATCCGAGATATGATTTTGAAGATGGTCAAAATTTGTGTAGGAATTTCATTTTAATCTTTTTAATTAATTTTGCCTAGACAGCGGCTTTATAGTTTACTCTTATTGATCTTAAACTGCCATGGGTTCCATTACGTGCTCAACTTGGACTTGAAAAAGGATGCATAAACAGAGAATAGTATAGGTCTGTTCAAAATCAGTGTTCCAGAATGGTACCTTGTGAGTCGAAGGTCATGGGTTCGAGTCCGGACCGCGCCATTCTGTTCACGAGTGCAGTTTTTCCAGAGACCCTAGGATTGTTGCTGGAGCTATGGAGTTCGTGCTTTGTGCAATACTCTCGGCAGGTGGTGTGCCATTTCTGCGGAGAGGGACCGAGCCATATGGGGTAAAACCCGGTGCTATGAAGTCAATCCTTCGGCTTTTAAACCTTAAACCTTGTATTCAGACAAAATCTTGTACTACATCCTACATACTATATGGCTTTTTCATCTTTACAGACAGTCAATTAGCAAGTGTTTTACTGTGCATCTTCTGAGTTTTAGTTTTTCTCCCTTGTCTTTCAGCTCATCCCTAAGTCTCCTCTCAAAAGGCTGTGCCCTTGCGCAATGTTGCTTATATATATGTGAATCATTCATTAGAGGATATAGTCTGTTATATGTTAATTTTGTGTCCATTCTATTGTTATCTAGTAATGTATACTATAATAATAATAGTAATAGCCATCCATCACAAGCATTGATGACAACATCCTCAGATGTGTGTTGTTCCACCTCTCTGGTGTGTACCGCGGTGACCCAATATTATATCAGTATAATCTCCTGTGTGTTGTCGGGATCCGCAAGGGGAACAAAGAATAGTAACACCTCGACCTACAAAGCATGTCGTAAGAGACGACTAAGGTAGGTGCCTAAGGAGCTACTCTAGTAAATAAATAGTGTCGCAGAAATCGGATGTGCTGGCCTACTTATAGGCGCATAACTGGCGCAACGTGCAATCGCTCTTAGACGCAAATCACAAAAATGGGTTTAACAACTGGTCGATATAAAAGTGCTCAAAGAAGAAGATATCAATATAATGTATTATTGACTGATATTTAACACAGATGCACAGTAATGCGCAAATATAAATATGCACAGAATAAACACACAGAAACAAACACATACATAGAATCAATGTATCTATTCATTAATCCATCCACTTTACTGTGTTCAGATTACTAGGACAGACTTCCGAGATGAGTTTCACCTGACAACATTGCTGAAGAATCTTATGAATGTGTTTACTGAATTCAAGGCACATGAGCAGATAGAGAATATTCTCATCATGAGAAAACTCAAGAGCAAGCTGAAAGCTGCCTCAGTGACTAGTGCTGCTGTTTGCAACTGTCACAATGATAACCGACTCACAGACATGTTAGATCTGGTTGAAGATGGCTACAGGTGAGTAACTTTCAAGGTTAAATCATTGCTCTGACTACTAACTTATGAAATATATATCTAGAGGTTTGATTATTTGACTTATTAAATATTCATCATCATCAGGTGCCGTCTCCACATCGAAGGTTGGCTGCAATGAATCGCCAGCATCCTCTGTCTTTCGCCTTGGTGTTGCACTCTGCCAGACTGTAACCTGTCCATTTCTTAAAGTTCTCCTCCCACTTATCTCTCGGTCTTCCTCTTGCTCTTCCCCCTCAACTTTCCCTCTAGTAAAGATTTTATCATGGTGTCATGTTTTTTATGTGCCCAAAATACTTTACTTGTCTGAATTTTATTTCTCTTAATATTTGTTTCTTCATGCCTAGTTTTCCTAAAACTTGTTTATTTGTCTGTTTTTCTGTCCATGAAACTCTGCCTATTCTTCTATATATCTACATCTCAAATGCATCAATTCTGTCTTCTAACTGCTTGTTCATTGTCCATGTTTCAGAGCCATACATTAATATAGGATATATATAGCATTTGATCATTCTCATTTTTACCTGTTTATAATTTGTTTGGATGTCAGTAACTTTCTCATACTATTGAAATTATCCTTGGCCATTCCTATTCTCTTTTAATTTCTGTTTTTCATCTGCCATCTTCTGACCAAGAAAGATCAAATATTCATATTTGATAAAATATGTGTCCATACTTTAAAAAAATAGTTTGGGTTGAGCAGAACTTTGCCACCCAAACAGTCATTTGAAATTTCACTCTCTCTCACAGGTCAGATGTTCTGCCTCTCAGCCTTCATGTTCAAATCATCAGTTACCTCCTGAATACATCTTCTCTATGGTCTTCCTCTTTGCAGCGATGCCTTCTTCCATAATGGTCTTCTTCAACCCTTCATGTCTTTTTATCCAAATTACTTCAATTTTCTCATTTTTATTTGTAGCATCAGCCAGTTTTCTTTGATTTTGAGTTCTTTCTGTATAGATCTATTTGTTCTCTTCTCTGTCTATGGTGTGCAGAGAACTCTTCTGTAACACTTATGTTTAAAAACACATATATGTTTTCTCAGTGCCTTGTTAAATGTTCATGCATCACACCCATATGTTGGCACCCATATGTTGGAATATGCATGCTTTTAGTATTCTGATCTTCGTTTTCTTTTCAATTCCATACTGTTTTTAGTTGTTTAATTTTTGTTGAGGCCATGTTTGTTCCTCTTTTCATTTCATTCATCCCATTTTCAACTTATAACCAGTGAACCAAGATGGAAATGGGTCCATACTAGCAGATATAAAAAAAGAGGTGTGTAGTTGATAGCTTTAGTATCCAGCAGACTTATTAACGGATTTGATATCCAAGTGTGTAGAGGGACCATAGATATGTGCCACTGGCAAGGTATTTTCGAAGCTCCTTTGGTGACTGTAAAGTTTGATGCAAGAGTGACAGTCTCTTTCACAATTTTCACACCAACATGATGAGCCAGATAGCTGGAGATGGGATTGCATTCTGGAGTAAAATCTGTTGTCTTCTGTTTGTTTAATCACACTACTCAAAATTCAATAGTTCACTCCGTACGTCCTTTCTTCAGATACATTTGTCTTTATGGACCGTTTCCCTCGTGCATGTATTTATGTCAAGAGCCGTCAAATATTGCTTGCAAACATCCTTAAATCGCATTGGGATCTTCCTGTCTGTCTTTTTCCAGATATCTGTTCTCAGATCCTTGGGAATTTGACCACCTTCTATGCTCAAGATGTGACCAATCAACATGAGACATCTCTGTTTGAGGAAAGTTCACATAGTGGAAATTTCTGCTCTCATGTATTTGTTTGTTATATAGTCATTCCATGATATGCCAAGAATACATCTTCTTTGAACACTCCATATCAACCACTTGTTAAATCACTCTTTGTGATTTTATGTGATCTGAGCCTAAGAGCGATTGTACGTTGTGCCAGTTAATGCACCTACAAGTAGGCCAGCACATCCAATTTCTGTAACGCTTTTTATTTATTAGGGTAGTTTCTTTAGTCGCCTCTTACAACATGCCTTGTAGGTTGCAGTGTTACTATTCTTTGCTCTCCTTGTGAGCCCCGGCAACACACAGGGAGGATGCATTTCATGCATTTCACATGAAAAGTGTTTAACTTTCTATACTGTTGAGAGTAATATATGCCTCATAGACCCGGCGTTTTTTTTACTCTCTGTTACTTTGCTTCTGTCTAATAAAATGCAAAGATCTCTCCTGCCATCGGAAGCAACTACTGACTCTTTGTTATATGTCAATTGAGCAGTACGTAAGTCTTATAGCTGATAAATATTACTTCCCATGTTGTGTCACCACTGTTATGCGGTGCTGAAGCTGCCCCTCCAGGGCAGTGGAATATGGAGAACCAGCTGTTGCCTGGCAGTAGGTTGCCCCTCTCATCTCTGATGTTACCAAGGAAAAGGCAGTAATCAAGACCGCTTGGCATCAGCGCCATTGCATGAATTGCCACAACTACATTGTAGACAATGAACCGGCTTAGGGGCTCCATATCTGAATTTGTCATCTGGGTTGACTCTGACACCTTTCTCATAACTGGGTGTAGCTGCAAGACAGGGTAGATTTGAAATCAATAGTTTTCCTTCTGTTCTGTCATTGAACATTTGGGGTATGTCATTGAGAGCACATTTACCACTGTTGCTCCGTTTTGCTGGTAAAGCATCCCCCTTTGGTCTGTGGCTACATATTTGTTCTGTATCCAAAGGGGAAGGGTTTACTTCATTGCACCAGGTTTCCCCATATGGCTCTATCCCTGTCAGCAGAGAGCATTGCACAAAGCATTAATTCTGTTGCTCCTGCAACAATCCTAGGGATCTCATGAAAAAATATCACATGCGTCTCGCCCAAGATTCGAACCCACAACCTTCAGTGCGACATGCAAACGACTTTACCACTTCGCCATTGAGACCCCCTTGTTAGGTATGAAAACAGCTTATATGCCAGCTGATGCTCCAATTGATAGGTCATCTCACTATCCAACAGCTGTGAATAATGCGCCAGTTAATGATCAGTTGTTCTTTCTGTCAGGTTTGTGTGAGTAATATGCAATCTGTTATGTGTTCCTTTAATCTCATTATGATCGTTGATTACATATTTATTTATATATAAAAAGATGGATCAATATGTTAGCTTTGTTGGTTATTGATGTTTTATTATAGTGTGAAGACATAGCAGCCAGGCAAGTATTAGTTTTACAAAATTATGAAGAGTGACGATTTAAACAGCAACGTTTACACCAACAAGGCTCTTTATCAAGCAAAACGTAACAAACAGGGTGACTAATTAAATAAAACACAAAGTTCACGACCAATCCAAACATGTCTAGGAAATCTGGAATAAAAACGAATACTTGAAATAAATGTGATCCACAACACAAACTAAACTAAAATAGACGAAAGAAACAAATGAACATCTGTTAAATATATACGAATACATGCAACATATCCCATTATGATTATAAAGCATTCAAGAAAGTACTAAGAAGCATAAGAAACTCATATCACACTTGTAAACATTACTATAGAGATTACAAAGCATGGGAGAAAGTCTAAGAAGCATAAGAATGTAGGAGCCATCCAATCGTACGTAAGGTACTACAAAGATCAGCCATTCTCAACATCGCCTTGTCATCAGGTACATGATCGGATGGCTGTACCTGGAGCCGCAAGCTCCGAATGGCAGTATCATTGAAATGGTGCTTAAGGTCCAACGTTGAGGTATATCGCATGAAGTGTTGTGTATCGTACTGAAGTCTCCTGCCGTTTCCCAATATAGGCCTTGTTGTCTTCTGCAGATAAGGGCATAAGATATTTTCAGGACTCGCACTGTTAACTGTTCAACTTAGCAGACGTGGCTTTGGAAAGACACTTCATGGTCTGTGTCACCACTAGCACGTGTTGCAGCGCCCGGCAGGGGGACCACTTGCTGGATGGTGCCAAATGACTCTGGATGTTAAGGTAGGCGTATGAACCAACATATCCTAAGGCTTTGCATAGATCTGTACACACAAAGGATAGTGTTAGAGATGAACGTTCTCAGGATCCAGACTGAAGAATGGAGAGATGACGAATAACTTTCTTCATAAGGGAACTATGAGGGTGGAAAGTTAAAACAAGTTTCACTCTGTCAGAATTGGAAGTTCTATGCGGTTAGAAGAGCCTCTAGAATTGCTGACCACTTTGCCGTGCGGAAAGCACCTTACCCGGGAAATATGTTCTGAAAATCCAGCATCTCATGAGCTCTTTCAGTGGTCATCCTGCTACGGCGAGAGCTACTTTGCCAAGAGATTGAGAGAATGGTAAAGAATCCGCACAACCTGGGAATGGAAGAGGTTAGAAGAAAAACTATGTGCATCAGTCAAGCTGTAGTATACTGATGTAGTGATGGTAGGATAGGCTGATAGTGAGTGATGTCAAGAAAGTTTGACACAAAGGTAGAGTTTGAATGTACCAATAATTCAAGTTTGTTTTTGATAAAGGCCTTGTTGGTGAACGTATTGTTCAATCTGTTTATGTATTTTGTAAACTATAGTACTTTGTTGTAATGTTTCACTATTACAAGATTTTACTGCAGTCTTCCTATTTTATTATTATGTAAAACTGTTTGTTATGTCATGAAATTTGTGTCCTTCTAAGATGTCTGCTTTCTTCAATTAGGTGGGCTCATAAAACAGAGCAAGAACGACAGATGTACGGAAAAAAACTAATGAATGCTTTGGAAGTGTTTACAGAGAATTTTATTCCTCACATGGAAGAGGAAGAGGAGGTATGAGAGCTTGTTGATTCTCTATTGTTTTCAATTATTGTCAGTTTGTTGTTTTTTTACATGTCTTTGATTAACATTTTGTACAATTACTGATTATCTTAAGTCTTCTTGTTGGTCAGGTGTTCCAGCCCATGTTGATGCAGTATTTCACTTATGAGGAACTCAAGGAACTGAAAGCAAAAGTCATTCACCAGCATGACATTTCCAAGCAACATGAAGAGTATCATCATGAGAAGTTTGTGGAGGATTTGTTTGTATGTAAGTCTACTTATTATATATTATTTTATTTATTTATTTGTTCTAGGTATTGTGAGCTATTTTGTAGCACATATACATTTTATTGTCTATAATAAATCAATGAAGTTGCTTGGATCCATGGACTATCATGGCTGAACCATTCTAACTAGCAGGAAAAGTAATGAAAGGCAAGTCTTTGACTTCTCAAATTCAAATGTTTCAGGTGATTGTGGCCTATTAGCCTTAAAAGGCAACTTGTCTAGTAGAAGGAAAATTCTGAATTCAGGCCACTTCTGCCATGCAGCCTTGCTCATTCATGGGGAAGGATTTGGAAGTAAACCCCAAGTTCAAATCAAAATGTAGAGCACTTAACTCTTTTAACCATTGAAGGTTTTGAGTTTTTTCGATATTTTTGATGCCTGTTCATATTAGAAAACATTCTTCATTGAAAATAGACATGCTATATAATGTTGAAAAGCTATTGGATGAGCTATATCAGATATTGAATGTTTAACATAGTGTGATATAATTTAGAATATCTGCCACTTTATGGAAGTCTAAAATAGATTATTCTACAAATGTCAAATTTTTTACATCACTAAGAAGGAAGAAAATAAGTGTGTTCAATATAAGGAATCTTACCACAGTCTTTAAAGTCTTCTAATATTTCAAAGCATATATGAATTTAAACATGTTTGAAATAAAAAGGTAGTAATCATGGGGATTTATAATATTCAATATTTTCACATGTAAAGGAAAAAAGTCAATAAATGTATTTTCCTGCTTAGAGAAAATTATGACGAGATTAGTCTGTAAGATGCCAAAAGAACTACTACTTATAGTAGCATACATAAACATTAAATGGTATATAATTTCAAACATTGCAAGTAAAGATTTATTGAACAAAAATATCATTAGCATGATATTTGATATGACAAAATAATCAGGAAAATATACTTAGCAAGACATCTGCAAACAGAGTCAAAGTGAAAGCTAGAAATGTTCATCTGATAAACATAGATATTTCCAGAATCATGGTGTCTTCATACAGGACAGTAGTTTGAGATTAATTAGAATCATTTTATAACATATTTGGGACCTTTTGCTAGGAGAAATTTGAAGCGTTTCTAAAATGGGAGTTGAAATGAGATGCTACAGTCAACAATTAGACATCTACTATATAATTAATTTTTTATAATTTTTATTGATTATCATATGATTCTGCTTTAGATAACATAATCCACTTAAATACAAAATAGCTACAAATATGCCACTTAATAGGCATGAGCATCGATCATAAATGTCAAGTCCAATATCCCAATGGTTAAGGGTTAAACAGTTTTGACATTTTATTCCAAATTACACTAGAAGGTCTTGAGATATCTTGAGTGAACTGTATTTTCCATTCCTTTGTTCATAGCTGAGAGGTGAAAATTGTTCATGAGAGGCAACAGTATCTCCATATCAACATGTCACACATGATTGTAAACATTATCCAGTATTGCATGCATTTTGTTTCAATTCTTCTCCATACCTGTAGTCTCAACACTGTCTACAGGGCAACATGGTTTTCCTTGGTCTGAGGGTTCTTTTACATCTCTTTCTAGCATAGTCAGCACTCTGGACACTGTTCTATAATGTGTTCAGGTAAAGATCACACCATAGTCTTTTGGCAATCATTTACATAATGGTGAATTCCTTCAGAGCTCATTAGTCTAAAATTACTGTACAACTGCAAAACACGGACCCGTTCATTTTGGGAGACTGTTCTGGGTAAGGAATAATCTCTTTTGTCACATGGGACAAAGGTCATTTAGGACAAAGATCATTTGCATTTCCCTAAAGATGTATATTTTAACTCTGCTTTAGTTTTATTGTCAGGAATATGGAAACTGAGATAGCTGGTAAGATTTGCCAGAAACAACTGCACTGACAAGACCAAGCAGGTAACTGTCAGGGGCACAGTACTACAACAAACAAATAAGCTGTAGTTAGCCACTGGTGCTCGTAAATGATGTTCATCTATTTTGCAAGCAAAGCTCATTCTCAAGATAACTGTCAAAGACATGGATATTGAGGTCACTGACAGAATTTGCTGAAATAATTCATACTTGCAGAACAAACTATGTAACTGTCAGAGGTTACTTTAGCAGACCAACATGTTGTGATTGAAGGCTGGTTCTAAGAAGATGTTCATCTGATAAGTGAGCAAATCTCATTCCAGAGTTAGCTATTATGGACATGACTGCGCCTTAGTTGCACTGACACTCGATTCCTAAGTGTTGGTCAGATTAATAACAAAACTCTAGTACGCCTGTTTGTAGGAGACACTGCATGGAAGAGCTTTAGAGTCACAGTTAATGGTTGAAACCTGGAATTAACACACAAACAATGTAAACACTCTATCCCCATAAACTATTTGCCATGTTATGACTAGTGTTATTGTTTCTACAGCTGATGACTCCTCTGAACACGTGGTAGAACCAGAATGCCACTTTTTAAAGTTACCACTGGAAATATGCCTACAAATTTTCTCACTTTTGGGACCCAGAGATCTGTCCAGAGTTGGTCAAGTTTCACAAAAATTTCTACAACTTTCTAGGGAACCAAGTTTGTGGTCAAGTTTGCATCCAGTTAACTGGGCAATGGGTATGTTGTATTAGTTTGGAGGGGTTGTCATTTTAGTATCAGTGTTTCAACAAGTGTCGCATGCTATTTTATTAAGAACTGTGCAGTGTCAACATATTTATATGACTGTGTCTGACCACAACATGCTTATCTCAGTGTTATCAACTCTATTCTGATGCTGCTCTATGTCTTGATTTTAAACTATGTAGTATCTTCTACCCTTGTTTTACTTCTTTTCTGTTTCCATCAATATTTCCTTTCATCGCAATATTTTTCTTCTTTTGTCTTCTCATAACATGCTCAATAAACATGGATTTTCTTCTTCTTTCTGATATGGACAATAAGATTCTTTCTGCACATTCTCCTCCCTCAGTACATTCTTAGTCTATTTAGATGTCTGTGATATTCTCTATATAATATCTAGTAAAGATATAGAAAGCAAGTTGAATGCATTTGAAAATAGATGTCTCGAAAAATAATGAATATAAAATGGAACGAATTCAGGAGAAGTGATGAAATCAGAGACATGTCTGGTCAACCACTAGTGACAACTGTTATAAGAAAGAGAAGATGGAGATATGTTGGGCACACCTTGAGGAGAAATGATCAACGAATATCAAAGCAGGCATTGAAGTGGGATGCAAAGGGTTCAAGAAAGAGAGATCGACCTAAGGAGACCCTGAAACGAACTTTGCTGAGAGAGACAGGAAATATCGGTCTCAGTTCCATGGAGGACATAGAGTGAGTTGGCCAGGATAGAGCGGTATGGAGAAATTACTTGCAGGCCCTATGTAACGTATAACGGTACTAGAGAAAGTATTATTATTAAAGATAGACAGTATAGATCTCATTCACTAATGATTGTTGGTAAGAAAGTAAGAACCTGTTATCATCCCATGAACTATACTGGGAAATACGGTGTTGTATTTCAAGTGCTGTATTTAATAGATATTTTTGATGGTTTAAAAGCATGGGACAGTGAACAAGGAACATGGAAGACAGAATTAATACATTTGAGATGTGGATATACAGAGAAGAATATGTCGTATTTAATGGAAAGAGAAACAGACAAATAAAGAAATTCTAAAAAAGCTAGTAATGAAAAAAGAATTACTACAGGAAATGAAAATCAAACAAATGAAATATTTTGGATACATAAAGAGGCATAACTCATTGATAAAAACCTTATTAGAGGGAGAAAGTTTAAGGATGGCGGGAAGAGGAAGACAACACAAGTGGAGAGAAACATCAAGAGATAGAGAAATTACAACATGGCAGAGTGCAATATCAAGGCAAGAGATAAGGAATGTTGGAGGTCCATTGCAGTCAATCTTTAATGCGGAGACGGCACCTGATGATGATGAACATAAGACAAAAGCCACCCATAGACAAAATTTCTCACAAATTAAATTTCTTGTTAGCTAAGCCGTATAGAAAGATGATTGACAGAGATCTGGTCATTCTTCTTCTTTTGTTATCACACTAATACCCAGTTGTTGCCTAGTGTTGTGGTTTTCTGTTTTTGTCTTGTGCTGCTCTAGTGGCTTGGGTGATAGTTATTTTTGTTTTTGACAGGATTCTGCTATGCCATCCAACCATCTTTTTCGTGGTCTTCCTCTCGCCTTCTTTCCTGATGTTCTGTTGTAGAGAACTGTATATAGGGAGTTTAGTTGCATTCTTAAGTTGCTGAATCACTTCTGGTCATTTGCATCATTAAATACTTATTTTTAGAGTGTTAGACCTATTTTGAGTTGCATACTTATTTCAGTTAGTGTTAAATTTTTTCAGGAAATTGGAGTTTTACCCCAGAGGCCTTGGGTGGAGTAGATGGACGAGGTTTACCACCAACAAATGTGGATGATGAGGATGAACAAGAAGCATACTTCTGTTTAGATGAGGATGCTGATATTGATGAATGTAGTGACAGTGACGAAACAGAAAGTATGGGAGCAGAGGGCCTGAAACAGGTGCCATTTATTCCAACAGTTTTTGTTTTGTTTGATGTGTAGGTTTTGTGTTTAGTTTAGTTTACTCATCAGATCATCATCACTGCACATTGAGCCAATTAGTCCATAATTGCTCCTATCTCCTCAGTATGTCTCCAGCATGTGGCAGCTAATGACACCGGTTCTTTGTTGGTTTACTATTCTTCTTTGTCTACCAGTATAGTGCTCTTTTCTAACTACTCCACATTTGACTTGGTATTCTTGCAGTCTGGTTAGTGTTGTAGATAAAGACCTTTTGGTGAATGTTGCTGTGTGTTGTTATTGTTTTTGTACTTTGTAAAACTACGGTACTTTGTTTTACATGTTTCACCAGATAGGGAAGAGCTGAATTAACAATGATTGTGCTTACATTAGCTAACTAGGTTTACACTAAAAACTAAAGTATTTCAACATATGATGATATTTTTACCAACTTATGATCGCTTATTCTTGTATTCTCAGGTCTTGAAAGAAGCCAAGATGCTAACTACTATTGTGAAATACCTGTTGCCTCAGGTTGGACCAGGGGTCAAAGTGTGTAACCTAGCCTTTAGCAAGGGCTTGAGCGGCAGCTTGGTAAATTGTTTGTTATAGTTACAATGTGTTGTTTTTAAATACTTCATTGTTATAATTAGTACAAGGTCAGGAAGTGGGAGTCAGCTGTGTTCTTAAATGGTTCAATTTCTAGTATAGGGAATTCCCTAGTTTAACCAGCTAAAAATGGTACCCAGATTTATTTTTAGTTTGGGGAAAATTTGAAATCGTCACCACAACCAAGCTGTCATCTTGTGAGTTTGAAAACTTCCTTTCAAGATTAAAATAAGTAAAGAATTTGTTTTCGTATCCTGTTATATCTGCCAGTGTGTTGCCGGGGCCAGCAAGGGAAACAAAAAAATAATAACACTGCGACGTACCAGGTAGGTCGCAAGAGGCAACTGAGATAGAGGTCTAGGGAAGCTACTCTAGTAAATAAAAAGTGTCACAGAAATTGGATGTCTACTATAGGCGCACAACTGGCACATTGTACATTCGCTCTTAGGCTTGGATCACATACAAATTGCAAAGAGTGGATATGAACAACTAAGCTAGCATGAGCTCTCCCTCAAGAGTAAGACTTTGTCCAAATATAACAGATATTTTATTTGAATCTTTATTTAACAATCTATCAAAGTAATTATACTTCATTGCATTTTTTTTAAGGTTCACAAAATTCTCAAACTGTGTCCAAACCTGGAGTTTTTGGACTTGACTCACACCAATGTGGGAGATGTTGCATTTAAAGAGTAAGTCATAAAGATTGTGTAGAAAGTAAGATACACATTTTTATATAAAGTATGGTATGAGTTTTGTATATAAAGGGAAGTACAGGTCTTGCATAAAAAGTACTGTACAATGTCTCATGTAAAAAAGTGAGCTAAAATGTCTTGTATAGAAAGTAAGGTACAAAGTCTTCTATAAAAATTAAAATGCTAGTTTTTGTATAAAAGGTAAGATGTCTTGTATAAATTCAATGAACCATCTGAAGCAGATTTTGAATAGCTAGAATAGTTTTGTTTGTAACTTGCAGTTTCTTGTTTGTTAATTGCTAATATACTCCATTCATTTCAGATTTGGTGTGAGTGGTCGACAGTCTAAATTGCGACATTTGGATCTAACAGGCTGTGAGAACATTACTGACATGACGCTCATCAGCTTGGCTTCTGTGGGGAAAAAATCTTTGAGGAGTCTCAGCAGCACATATGAGGGAAATGTTGAGATTGAGAACATTCCACCACCTTGTGCTCAAAAGTTGAGCATCTGTTGTGGAAAAAGAACCACATGTGGGGCACACCATTCAGACGGTCACAATCGTGAATTATTTGTTCGTAAGTTCACAGCAAGTGAAGACTGTGGACATGATGGAGTTGAGACATGCAGTGATAACTGTGATGTGTTGCAGGCTCTGTCGCAGGCAGGACAGGTTATCACACAGCAGCTAATTAATATTGATTCTAATGATTATTTGAGCAACGGAAATTTGCAGCCATGTGATTTCAACTTTATGTATATGAACTTACTGTTTGAATCAGGGGAAACTCTCACCTCATCAGACGTAAACTCATTCACAGACGCCTTCTCCGACATCTCTCTCAAACAACTCGGCTGTGATAACGATGCATTTGTCACAGACTCTTCATCTAAAGGGTCTAGTTCCTCTCTCACTAAAAGAACACTTAGTTGTGCAGAGGGGATTTTGAAGGCCATTAGTGAAAAACAGTGCTCCAGACATCTGAATGTTCCAACAGTTGACAAGTCTGTGCCATATGTCCTCAATTCTGTCAACAGAAATGACAACATTTCATCATCCTGTATTGATGCCAACCACAGCAGGTCACATGACAGTAACACTATCACATGTGACACAGACGACAGCATCTGCTATCTAGAGTTTCTGAGTCTCAATGGATGCTACAAAATATCAGACATTGGATTAAGGTATGTTTAGAAAATGCATGTAATTTTATTTTTTTAATCACTCAATAAGTTTCACTGATATTCTATATGTTAAAAATCTGGCTTATTAGTACCAGTTGGGAGTGTCAGTTAGTATTTTACCAAGGGAAGGGTAAACAATAGGCATCTTAGTACCAGTTGGGAGTGTCAGTTAGTATATTCAGGAAAGGGTAAACAATGGGCTCTTAGTACCAATTGGGAGTGTCAGTATTTTACAAGGAAAATGAACAAAACCACAATTGCTTTTGTCAAATCTGATCAACAGTTCCCAGTACAAATCAACAACCAAATGAAGAATATAGGAGAGCTGACTACTTTCAGTACTTTTATATGAATCTTAATGCTGGACAACAACAGCAAAGGAAGCATCTCGACTGTCATCATTTCATACAATTTGTGTGAGAAAACAAATCCTAATAGTTTTTGACCAAACAAAATCAGCATCCAAGAACTTTCAACAGGTGCAACCAAGAGGAAATACACACATGGATTCTTCTACTTTGCGATCGGTTTCGTATGCTTGTTGAAACCATGCAAGCTTCGCTCATGGAGCCATGTTTCATTTCGTTGGTGTATGTATGATGGACGCCAGGATTAAGTACTGGAGCTGGCTGGATAGAACACACACTGAAAAATGATCTCTAGATCATCACAGGAACTGCCATGCTGTGGACTCCAGAGGGAAAATGAAAGAAAGACAGACCAAAGACAACCTGGTAGAAAACAGAGGAAAAATAGATGCACATTGTCGGTCTCTGCAGCCTCTCTAGAAAGAAACACTACATGTTACTATCCATGGAAAAAATATCTTCGTTATATATTTGATATTTTGTCTAAATATTTTAACATATGGCACATGGTCACACTTATCATATGAGTTAAGTTACTATCTTCACACTTCTTCCTTTTAGTTCACTTGTAATATTGTCTATGCGTTCAATGTAGTCTCTTGTATAAACTTCACCGTCTTTTGTAGCTCACACAGAGGTCTATGCAGTTTTCTTTCCAGTGTTGTTTCACTAGGCCAATGAGTTTGCCTCATTATATCATATTCGGGGCAGTCTTTAAGTATGTACTTTACAGTCTGCGGTTATTGTACACATGGTTGGGTTGTGTGGCTCTGGAGTTGAGTGTGCCTGTTCTGAGGGGCAGAATGAAAACATGTTCTAATTTGCTCATATTTCGGTAGCTGTTCTGTGTTAGTATTGTGGCTTTTTATTTGATGTAGTCATCCTTTTCACTTGATCACTAACTGGTACATATGGTTGCTCTTCTGCAGCACCTTCTTAACCAGTCAGTCTACTCTCTCAATTTCTGGTATTCCTCAGTAAGACTATTTTAACAAAGACTTGACCTCTTGTCACTTGTATACCTGCAGGTTATATTTTTATATAGTCTTAGAACTGAATTGATTTTTAAAATTATTTATTTGTGTCACTATCAAAATTTATACTTCTAGTGCTTTGGCAGACGGAGAGGGGACTCCACGTCTGCATCATTTGGATTTGTCAGGTTGTGTGGCAGTAACAGCTCTGGGCTTGTCAAAACTGGTGTCTACCAGTCAATGTCTTGACCACTCTAATCTATTTTACTGTGACAACATGAGTGATGACCCATACTTTACCACAGCCAGTGGATGTCGGAATCTGCAGTGTGAAACTCGTTTCTGCTGCAGTATCAGAGAATAAACGGTCAGTTTTTAACCTTCTTGAGATCCTCTTAGCATAGTAGTTAGTGCATTTGCTTCATATGTGCATGGTTCCAGGATCTATGTCTACAGTGATCGTGGATTTCTTTTCCAACTATAAAGTGCTCAGATTGACTAAACCTCATTTAGGTACTAGAGATACACTGGAAAATAAAGACAGCCACATCACCTTTCATGAGCTGTTAATCAAAGAAAAATGCAGTCCTAATACTGTATTCCCCAATATACCTCATGGTATGAAAATGTATTCTTTGCTTTACTTACTTTTTGTAACCAACATGAGTTAGAATTGGAGTGGCAAGAAAATAACAGCACAATAGGTATATTCTTTGTTCCTCTTACAGGCCCCGGCAACACATAGCAAGAATCATAGCAACACTTCATGTTCAGGAACACTTTGTGAACAAATGTGTGTGTTATAATGTATTTTTCTCACTTTATTCTCCATTTATCCTGTCCTGTTTGCGGCTAAATATTTACTGTAAAGCCATTTAGAAACTAGTCCATAGTACAGTAAAATAAATTACACACTGATATACCTGTCATCCTACTAAGATAAAAACACATACACTGTACCAATAAAAAATCTAGACCACATTGAAATGAAAATCGTGACATAACCTTTACAGAACATCACTATCAACCACAGTAAACAAGTCGTTGATTTACTAGGCACCACTGATACGTTCAATAGTTTGCCATTGCTTTCTGAAATGAGAGATCAATTGTTACCACATGTAAAAATCCATGGGAACAAATTTGCATCCAAACTGCCCGCCACAGAGATTAAACCAAGAAGTACTCTTGGATTGTGATCGAGCTCACTATCGCTAAGCCAAATACGCCTATAAGGCATCAATTTTTTATATAGGACCCAAAAAAAAATCAACAGTTAGCAATTAGTTTTCACAAAATTAGGTTGCTGTAAAATGGATGATAATTTGCTTTTGTGTAGGATAATTGCTTCCATATTGAAAGGGAGATAAACATCACCAAAACAAGGTCAGCCAGTCTAATAAAAGCTCAAGGATACATACAGTAAACATTGCAGATCACATGATTGGAATAAGTCAGCTCTGAAATTCTACCTATGACCAATCAGATCTGATATAGTACTACAATACAGCTCAGTAGATGTTGTACTGTAAAGTGGAGTTTGGTGTTTATAAAATTTTATCAGTAATCAATGTGTTGAAATTTCTATTCTATTAGACAATATTCTCTCTCACTTTATTGAGGATGGTTGATTGATTGGTTGATTGATTGATTGATTGATAGGACCATTGTCATTGCACTTCTTTGAGTAACCATGTGTGTTCTGATCTCTTTTTTGACACAGAAACATTTCAGCGACAGTGCAGGAACTATTTATCAACAACGAGCGTTCTCTGTATAGTTTTGAGGATGTTAAAAAATTGTAGAAATATTCACAAAAAAGATGAGACTGCAGTAAAACTATTTGATTGGCAAAACATGTAATCACAAAGTACTGTAGTTTTACAAATTACAAAAACAATGACAAAATACAGCAACATTTTGACCAACAAGTTATATATTTACTAGATTTTTCATTGTTTCTCTTCCGTTCTATTTCTAGTTTTTATGTGTGTTTTTGTGTTACATTTATTTTGTTATTCGTTTTTATTCCCAGATTTTCGTTTTATTTCCAGATTTTCATTAGAAACGTTTGTTTTGGTCGTCCATTTGTTTTTAAAATTTGTCACTCCTGTTCGTTTGCTTGATAAAGGCCTTGTTGGTCAAACGTTGCTGTATTTTGTCATTGTTTTTGTTATTTGTAAAACTATAGTACTTTGTGATTACGTGTTTTGCCTAAAAAATTGTAGGAATTGTAATCATTTTTTAGAATTTTACATAAGCAATAGCTTTACAGCCTATTTTATCTGTTTTCAAGAATTGGGCAGATACTCTAAAGGGGTTCCAATACAGTGGAGTTAGGAAAGTTATACATAGAGGACATACAAGTGCCCATTAACAAATAGATCATTAATAGCATAGGATGACTTGTACTTTTGGATGAGAAAATAAAGCATACCTGATAAATGGTCAGAATATGTTGTTCAGTATGGAGTCTGGTCATTCATTTTTAGATACATTTGAGTGTACATAAACTTTTATAACCTGGATGGCGACTTCCAGTTTGAAGATATTAGCAAGCGCCTATTTTTAGACTGCAGTAGTTTTGAACTTGGACTATTCCGTCATTTTTCTTTGTTCATATTTTCAAATTCTGCACGTAAAATATGAATGTATATCATGGGACTTTTGTCTTTGAGGGATGGCCATGCTGGAATGGGATGATGCCCGCGATGTTTTGCCGTCAACCGTTGCCAGCATACCATGTTTCTTCTAGCTTAAATAAGGAGATTAGGGATGGGCCCTCTCTCCCTCTGAAAAGGTGCTGAAGTCTGCGATACTAGGTCAGAAGACGCAACAGAAATCATAGCCTCACGCTTATATGAGATGATTATCTTCTTCTTCACCCATTGGAAGGCATAGGTCCGCAACCAAGGCTTTCCAAGCCCTCCTATCTAAGACCATCTTTTCCAGGTCTCTTCATTTTCTCCCCATTTTCTTGCATTCCGTTTCCAACTCTCGTCGCCAGGTGTTTCCTTCCTTGTGGGATCCTTCTTCTTCCTCTGGTGGTGAGCTATGAATTTCCCTGGCTGTGGTTTCTGTAGCTATCTAGTGTTTTTTTGCAGGGCGAGGTAGCTGTCCCCACGCTCAATCTCCTTAATCGCCTCTTATGACATGCGTGGCAGGTAACGGTGGTTATATTTACACCCTGATTTGGGCCCGGTAGCTACTCAGGCAGAGATGATTATACCATCCAATAAAACTTGTACTGTTGATCAACCTACCAAGCCTCACATAGTAGAAAACAAATTTGAAACTAAACTGCATCAGAGTAGAGCTCCAATCAACAGTTGACCTCATTATAAGAACACATCTGATGGTATATTCTCCCTTCTATCTCTGTATCTCTGAGATTAAAATTGTTTCAACCATGTATTTAGTTTTATATTTTTATTTCAGATTCTCTACTTGCAGTCATCATCTACATCAGTTGTGAAGGGTGGTGATTCTTGTCATGGTCACGCTCTAGCAACTCTTGCTAGAAATGAATGATTGATCCTATCAGTGCCATTATTTGATCCGGCTGTTACAGTCATCCGGTTGTGAGATCTCATTACCATACCTCTCACTACTGCCAGAACAGTACTACACAACTATGGGACTGATCAATATAACAACCTTTGAATACTGCTTTAGAATCTGTAGTTTCTTACTGGTATTTTAACCAGAGGTATTTGGTGGAGGTTATGGGGAGTGTTTCACAGTTTTCTTTGCAATGAAATTTTATTTCAAATATAAACAAATACCCAGAGTTATGCCTGTGAGCCCGGTTATGTACATCTTGTTAACATTATCATTTGTCTATTTTGTACTGAAATACATTTGTTTGAAGAATAGGGAAGATTTAAGAATAACACAAGGAGCTTCTGGCTGAATGGGTAAGAGAGTTGGCTCTCATTCGAGAGACCCGGTTTGATCCGTAAGGCCTTTGTGTTGGGAGCATAAAGAAAACATTCTAACCTGAACAGTTTCACTGTGACTGCGCTAGAAATGCGTCCATTAAATTCC
Source organism: Arion vulgaris (assembly GCA_020796225.1). Classification (NCBI taxonomy): domain Eukaryota; kingdom Metazoa; phylum Mollusca; class Gastropoda; order Stylommatophora; family Arionidae; genus Arion; species Arion vulgaris. The sequence continues at coordinate 50,265,505 of CM036765.1, read as the reverse complement.
TCAGGTTTGTGTCACACCTGTCCTGCACCAACCAGTATTACAGGCAGTAAAGACTGGGGTTTTTTAAAAGAATAATGCAATATATCACAACTAGGCAGTTCATTGGTGGATGTTTTTTTTAGTAAGAAGAAATCTTACTTAACTTCATTCTTGTCATGCATTGTAGTACATGAGACTTGTCATACATTGTAGTACATGAGACTTGTCATACATTGTAATACATGAGACTTGTCATGCATTGTAATACATGAGACTTGTCATACATTGTAATACATGAGACTTGTCATACATTGTGAAACATGAGACTTGTCATACATTGTAATGCAGGAGACTTGTCATGCATTGTAATACATAAGACTTGTACAAGGACTTGTGCAATGACATGAGACTTGTACAAGGACTTGTCATGATTCCCAGTCTGTTCTGGCCTTCACTTAATGCAGTGCTTCATGTCAGCTATACTTTGAACATTTCTTCTTCTATTGTGCATCTCTTAAGTTCTTTATTTTTTCCCTCTACTGTCAAAGTCATGGCTGTTTATACAGTTATGCAAGTGTTCATTCTTTTAACAGACCTAGCCATTTCCATCTGGGTTTTTCCTACTTATATTTTCCATGCATTCTAAACTAGCATGTATGTCTACTGTTTTATAGTTTGTTTAGCCATAACCTTTTTCTTGTATGTGTCACAGACTTGAGTTATAATAGTTGGACACGTGGCAATTATTAACAGTAAATTACTACATTTTCTGTTCGTTATATAGAAGAGAAATCATCAAACAGGTTTTGATCTTTTTTTTTTTGCTTGCTATGAATTCAGACGTAGTCATGGTGTCTAATATTGCACCTCTGGCTGATTTTTGCTTGAAGACTTGCGTCCTCTATCATCAGTGTTCCTCAATATTCATGCAAGCCTTATTCTGACTTGTAAATAAAATTCTTGTAATTTAGATTCCTAAGTAAAGGATCAGAATTTCCTGTAATCCAACTTTGTGCACACTGAGAATAATTTTTGAGTAAGCTGGCCTTGACCCCCAGAATTTCCACGCCATGGGATCACTAGCGCAGATTGTTATGAACTTTGCTACCAACAACTTCTATTTGACATTTGAAACGTGGTTGAATATGATTGTTTGTTGTTCCTAGTTGATATGGGTAACAATCAAGTAAACTGACATACTGTCAACTTTATACTTTCACATATGTTCTACTTTTATATATATACCATATGTTCAGTTCATATTATTACTATTTTTTGTTTTGCCCTGTCAAGGTTATGTGTTACGTTGTTTTTCATTTAATTGTAATACTCTCTTCCTGACACATACATTTTCAGTAATGATTTTTGAGAACCGGTTTACTTTACATCTTCAATCCCAACTTGTCTAACCAGACTGCAATGATAGTCTGTTACAAGATCTGCCATTTGGAGATAATAATAATGGTGTTGGTTCGTCGTCAATTCTGGTTTACTAACTTTTGTCAATTTACATACCTCAGAGTCCTGGTAACATCGGATTGCAGATGCAGATCATAAGTTAAGAATTTTATATGGCAGGCGAAAGCAGCATTCCAGAAAATGAGAAGCATTATATGCAACAAGTTATTGTCAATTGAGATCATAATGAAAGTTATTCAATGCTACATAGAACCAATACTGACACACAGATGCGAGTCATGGATAATAAACAAACCGATCGAAAAATCTCTGAGGATCACAGAGATGTGATTTTACAGAAGAATGATGAGAATCCCATGGACTGCTAAAATTACTGATGTTGAGGTGTTGAATGAGATCAAGAAACAGAGCTTATCAATATAAGGATGCAGTCATCATTTTTCGGACATGATGAGGAAGGGAGGTTTAGAAAACATGACAATCGATAAAATCGGTAGATGACACAAAGACAGAGAGAGATCATTTTGGATAGCCTGACATCATGGCATGGAAAAACGTCAACATCTGAGGTGATAGCAAACACCAGAGACATAGATTTGTGGAGATCCATGATCGTCTACGCCAGCCGGCACTGCACCTGATGATGATGAACTTTTGTCATCTCATTCAGTTTGTCTTTTACCCCATTTCTTATTCAGGTAACAATTATGTGACCTTGCTGAAATCTGATTGATAATAAAAGCATGCCTCTGCAGAGTTTCCTTAAGTGACACACAGTCATTTCTCGCAGTGCCTATGTCCGTCAACTGCCCATTTTAAGTCCAAGTCTCAGACTAGATGACATAATTCATCCTGTTTGTTTGTGTCATGCAATTACAAAAATCATTTGTTTATCTTTTCTAATAACATGTCACAATAGTGAACACTTGCTTCTGTCTAGCAATAAACTTGATGGAGCAGTGACTTCTTCTTCTGTCTAGCAAGAAACTTGATGGAGCAGTGACTTCTTCTTCTGTCTAGCAATAAACTTGATGGAGCAGTACTTCTTTTCTGTCTAGCAAGAAACTTGATGAGCAGTACTTCTCTGCTTCTGTCTTGCTAAATTATGTGAGCAGTCATTCTTAATTTGTCATGTAAGAACTTAATAGTTTCATGACTCTTCTTCTGTCTAGCAATAAACTTGATGGAGCAGTGACTTCTTCTTCTCTCTAGCAAGAAACTTGATGGAGCAGTCACTTCTTCTTCTGTCTAGCAAGAAACTTGATGGAGCAGTCACTTCTTCTTCTGTCTAGCAAGAAACTTGATGGAGCAGTCACTTCTTCTTCTGTCTAGCAAGAAACTTGATGGAGCAGTCACTTCTTCTTCTGTCTAGCAAGAAACTTGATGGAGCAGTCACTTCTTCTGTCATCTGTTCTACTACAAATTATGTATGTTACGACAGGTTGTTGCATTTCTTAATTTGTGTCATGTTACTGACTCTAACATCAGTTTCCTTATTGACTCTTATTTTCTTATCTTCTGTTTCCTTACTAACTCTATGTTCTTCGTAATGATTTGTCTAATCATTTGTGCCGTGAAGAACTGGAAAGTTTCAGTTCCCATTATTGAGCCAAGTGTGTTACTGAGGTATGTTTTCATAGCATTTCTCAAATACCAACACAAGACGACTACTATGATATGAGCAGATTAGAACAAGTTGTCATTCTGCGTCTTAGAACAGGACACAATCATCTCCGCAGCCACATGTATACAAAATTCAAGATTGGCAATTCAGCCATGTGTACATGTGGACAGGCACATCAGACTGCCCCAAATATGATATACTGAGGCAAACTCACTGGCCTAACGAAACAACACTCAATAGAAAACTGCACGGACCTCTATGTGAGCTACAAAAGACAGTGAAGTTTATACAAGAAACAACATAGAATATATAGACAATATTTCAAGCAAACGAAAGGAAGGATAGTATTTCTTTAATGTTTGTCTCTTGGTATTTCTCATGCTCTCAGATCAGCTCTTCTACTGCTGTAGGCCCAAAGTAGTTGTTGATTTTACTTAATTCTCAGAAGTTGGACAAACCATTTTATTTTCTCACTTCACAAATTTTATGAAAGATTTTGTCTGACATCTGTGTTTCCTATTCTGTCTCTCTTGGTAACATCGATGACTTTTCTTAAGCACCCCACCTTATACACTGTGATCTCCTCTTCCTCTCTTGTACTTAAGAAGATAAAGCCTATATTTAACATTGTCAGCAGAGATTCAATATGAATATTCTATTTATAATCTACAATTGAACTTGCATGCTGATGTTCAGGTGCTTCAGTAATGATATCAGTTGGTATATCACTGTGTTAGCCATCTCACATCTTGTTTCAGCTTCTCTATTGATTGATTGATTGATTGATTGATTGATTGATTGATTGATGTGATATGACCATCATCATTGAACTTCGGTGAGTAGCCATGTGTGCTCCAAGACATCTTTCTTACACAGGAAGATCTCAGAGGCAGTACACAAACTTTGTAGCACAAACAATGGTCCCTATAGATTCTCTATTGCCCAGCGTGTTCAGTAGCGCATTGGACTACGGGTGACAAGTCCTCTGTAAGTGCGGGTTCAACTCCGCAGACTGGCAGAAAAGCTACAGGTTCCCAGATTTACGGTGTTCGTGGCACCAAACAGAAGGGTTACGATGTCCATGGCACCGAGCCGAAGAGCTTTCAGCTCATGTGCTTCTAGATTGGGAAAAAAAAAATAGATTCTCTATCAAATCTGTAATAATCTTCTGTAAAAATGTTTCCCATGTATTTCAACTCTGTGGCCAGGTTAATTTTTTTTTTTAATCTTGACATCAATTCTAAGTGAGTTTGGAGAATCTACTAATCTTCATACTTGTCTGTCTTGAAACTTTCATATTCAATCTTACACACGATGAGTTTAGTGAGCTTGAGGATCTACTGATCTGCATACTTGCCTGTCTTGAAGGTTCTTTTTTTTTTATTTAGGAACCCTTTTTCATACCTCAAGGTATATTGGGTAATACCGTGTTAGGCCCGTATTTTTCATTAACCGTCAGCACACGATGGGTGATGTGATCAACATCACTCCGGCCACCTTGACTGCTCAGTGTTTTTTCTGGTATTGAGGCTGGTTTGACCTGAGAGCCATTACGGTCTGAAAAATATTCCACTGTGGAATTTAACCTGGACCACTAGGTTAAGAAAGCAAAATTCACTAACAACTACGCTACTGCAGCTCTCCTTGAAGGTCTTTAACTTTCATGTTTTTATGGATGGATTTTTTCTACACATGGCAGTTTGTGTGAAAATACAGTTAACTTCATGTTTTAATCTTACCACAAGTGTGACGTCTGGAATGCTATAGTGGAAATACAGTTGACTCTGAGAATGCTAAGTAGTTTATCGGACCAAAGTGTGACTCTGAGAATGCTATAGTAGGACCGGACCAAAGTGTGACTCTGAGAATGCTTAGTAGGACCTGACCACAAGTGTGACTCTGAGAATGCTATAGTAGGACCGGACCACAAGTGTGACTCTGAGAATGCTATAGTAGATCGACCACAAGTGACTGAGAATGCTATAGTAGACGGACCACAAGTGTGACTGAGAATGCTATAGTAGGACCAGACCACAAGTGTGACTGAGAATGCTATAGTAGGACCGGACCACAAGTGTGACTCTGAGAATGCTATAGTATGATCAGACCACAAGTGTCTTTAATTCTAATAATTTGATCAAGCAGTGCTTATACAACACAGAAATATATTTCCATATCACCATTATATGCTGTATCAAATAAACAGTGTTTCAAAGAATGGAAACATTCAATGCTGCAGCCACTAGATGTGGACAAATATCTTAGATACACATCTACCACTTATTTTTTCATACTTACACGCTTATCATTAGATATCTATTTAGACCGTGTTAAAACTAACCAATATTTCCAGCTAATTTTTTGTAACATAAATTATTCATAATTTATATTGAAAACTAAAGGTGATCTAATTTTGTGTTCTGTTGAAAGTTGATTGTTATGTAAATAAGTTCTAATTCTCAAATTTTTTATTTGTGTTTGAAATTCATGATTAGATCTATCAGCTGTTTTTTCTATTGACAATCATTTATTTATTATCAGATTTGAGTTGCAGTTCAGCTTTGACTAAGCATGTTCATTAATAATTTAACTTTGGTTCTTGTGGGTAGGATCAGAATACCAAGAGCATGTATATTCCCAGTGGTAATGTATGGGTGTGAAGCATGGACATTTAACAATCCAGTGGCAAAACATATGTGTGCTTTTGAATATAAGTGTTACAGAAGAGTCCTTTATACATCATGGACCAAGAAGAGAACAATAGATCTATCCTTAAAGAAAAACTGGTTACTGCTACAAATAAGAATGGGAAAATTGAAATATATTGAACATATAAAAAGACACGAAGAGTTGAAGAAGACCATTATGAAAGGAGACAGAAGAGAAGAAGAAGAGGACCATGGAGATTTTGGTTTCAGGATGTAACATGATTTGAGCATGACAGCTGCAGAAGCGGGACAATTGACTTATGATAGGAATTCCTAAGGGTGACAAAGTTCTGCTCAGAACAAGCTATTTGATGATGACTTATGTGTACCTGAAATTCTTTGTATTTTTTTGGTAGAAAATCATAGTTCAAGCTTAACCAGAAATAGCTACTTGAAGATTTTGGTCTTCTTCTTCATTTGTGCTAGTATAGCCACTTTTTTAATACTGTAATTTGCTGTAATTTTTGTGTGATTTGAAGCATGGGTATGATATGCTATTCTACAGCAAAGTTGCAATATATGCCTGTTCCGGTTCGCTCTCTCTGTTGTTTCTTGATAGATTTGTTAGGTATACGCCTTCCAAAAGTTTTTTTTAAATTAAATTTTTAATATCTCACATTTTGCACAGGCAACAATACACAGCCTAGACTTAATTTGATTTTGGTCTGCCAAGTAGTCTTTAAACATGAGCAATTTGCACACGGTATGGGACTCTCATATTTGTCATCTATTTTCAGTAAGACTACATGCTTGACTTCATCTAACCTAAGGTTAGAGATTGCTGTACATTTTTCTTTTTAAAAATATATATACGTAGAAGTGAAAGGAACTCAAAAGCGCTCTTTTGGAAGTCCAGAAGCAAATCTTCCAACGTGACCCATTTGGGGATTGTATTCTAAAAGTAAAATATTATCTTGTATAATTTACATTATTTGTTCATTGACTTCTCTCCTGGCACATTGTGTAATGAAGCAAGTATACATTTACCAGATTGGAAAATATATTAATATTATCATTACAGTATAGTGGCTATTTGGTTTGCTTTATTCCTCTTCTCATGCTCACACTTTATGAAGATGCCATTCATACTTAACACAGCAACAAAGATAATTACTTGACCAATGGAAAACAGTATTTAAGACAAGTTTGGCCAAAGAAAGAGTTATGACACATTGCAACTGAGAGAGATCTGCCTAATAGCAGATGTGGTGACTGTCTTTTCAAGTACATTATTTAAAAACTCACAGACTTAGCTGAAATTGCGTGGGAGTGTATTTTACCAGAACAATATTCTAACACTCTATGCAATTATCAAGTTTCTACCTGGCCAGCATTTGTGCTACCATCACAAATTTATGATTGTTTTCTTTTCGTAGCTTTTCATTTTCCTGTATTTTCTATATCTTAGCTTTTAACTTGGTGGTGGTTGTAGAAACCAGACAACACAAGCCTATAGCATTTTATTTCAAGCACAAACCATCAAATGCACAGCACAAGGTTTTAGCAAAAACTCATTCTTGAGAATGACAAGGAGACATTGACTTGAAGGGTAAAGTGTCTAAAGGCAAAGAATTTACTTCATGGAACCAGATTTTCTCTTATGACTCAGTCACTCCCACCGAAATGACACACCACCTTCTGAGAGTATTGCACAAACTTTGAAGCTATAACAAGAATGCTAAGAGATCTACAGAAACAAATGGACTTGTGTACCAAACGGTGCGAGTTCGGACTCAAGCTCACAACCTTTAGAACCCTTGACAAACTGGTTAACCACTTCACAAAGACCTAACCGACTAGAAGTTATATCGTTTAACATTTCAATCACAAGCTAAGGAATTGATTAATTGAGCACTTATTAAGTAATCGTATTCAAGTCAAAATGTTATTCAGATAAAAGTTATCAGTTTACAATATAAAGTAAAGTAATTATGATTATTTCTTCTGTATCTTGTATTAAAATAGGAATAGTATTAGTGAGACAGCCACCATAGAGTGTACATTGAAGTTAGCGCAGTGGAAGGTTTGCTGAAGCCAAACATTCAACTCCCTATATGTCCGTCACCTCCAGCAGTCAATCATTAAGAATCAGAAGGGATAATCCCCATCAATGCTTACTGGTGTTTAAGGATTATAACAGAACTTCGATACTTGATATCAATTGTTGCCTCTGTGTTGCCAAGGCCCACAAGGGAAGCAAACAATAGTAACACTGTGACCTACAAGGCATGGCGTAAGAGGCGACTGAGGTAGAGGCCTAGGGAAGCTACCCAAGTACATAAAAAGCGTAGCAGAAATCAGATGTGCTGGTTTATTTGTAGGCGCATAACTGGCACAATGTACAAACTGCTTAGATCACACAAAGAGCGGTTAAAAAGTGGTCGATATGAAGCGTCAAAGAAGAAGAATATCAACTGTAAGGAATATCAACTTGGTTGTCAAACATATTAGATATATATAGCTCCCTCTACAGCTAAACTCCCCCTGTTCCCATACACTAAATTCAAGCGCTTTGTATATGTTTGGATTTTTATTATGAGTTGTATTAATATCAGCACAAAAATTGTGACATATTGTTTGAATTACTTTCAGTTTTGCAATGCAAGGACATCGAATTATCTAAAAAAAATATGTTTTATCTATACATGGTCATACACTTCTAAGGAGAAGGACCAACAAATATCACTAAAAGGTATTTATTATTGAATTTACATGGAGAATGACTACAACTGTTAATAATAAATAGCAAACATTTATAAGCTGGTGTCTGCGTGGAATAGAGGGACTGAGATGGTATGAAAGACTCACAAATGAGGAGCTTATGTAGAATGAATGAACTGAGATGTGAAAAATGGCTCAGCCACTGGATAGGACACATCTTGAGAAAACCCGTGGGAAATAAAACAAGTTGAGCTCTTTCCTGGAACCTGCAAGGCAAGCAAAGAGAGGGGAACCAAGAAATACATTGAGAAGGGCTTTGGAGGCAGACATTAACGAGAAAAGCTGGAAGGAGCAAGATAGTTAATTAGGCTGGTAGAGTTGATTGAGGCTAAGCCAAATGAAGGTTAAGGCAAGAGATAAGAGTGTTGTATTTGTAAGATAACTGTTTTAACCTTTAATGTTACAATGAACAAAGAAGATTCGGTTGTTTTCAAATAAGTTCAACTCAGCCGCTTTCAGGCATAAATTTGAAATAAAACATTTAGGACCACATCAATCTAGTGACTTTGTTCTTGTCAATGATAAAAGTGAATTGGAAAACATAATGGCAAGTTGATGTTTCGTCTTTTTTTGTGATCTCTGGTCAGGCTTTTAATCTACTGTGGACCACAAACTGTGTGGTCAGCTTCAGGTTTTCTCTGAAATGCCTGGCATATAATCATGTTTTTCGCAATGGTCGCCAAATGCCAGTTTATAGCCTCTAGTGTGACTCATGGACAAACAGATAACAAGAATAGTCTGAATTGAATTAGAGGCTACAGAGATGTGGTTTTATAGAAGAATTTGAATAAATGATAATGTTCTGGAGAAATCGGACGAGAACAAATCGCTAATAAAACGTTTCGGGAAGAAACAACATTGTTTAGACATGTCATGAGAAAGAAAAACTTGCATACATTGTGACAAGATACATGGTGTGAGGAGATAGAGGTCGACAGAGAAAGAAATTCTAGACAACAGAGCATCATGTCACGGTGCGAAAACAGTATCAGAACTCATAGCTAGAACAAACGAGTTGTGGAAGAACATGAAAACCTACGCCTGTTTGCCTGGCACTTGATGATGATGAGTTATTGGCCCCACCTAAGATAACTGAAAATCCTTTGTAGTCTTTAAACTTTTCTTATTCCATGATCCAGACTTTATGTCTCCACTATTCAAGTATGCCTATTGAATAATTAAAGTTATAAAAACAATGGGTGGACTATTGGCTTGTTTCATATCTTGAGTTTGTGTAGCTAGTGAGTGGCCTTATGAAAGTTGAAGAATGTGTTTTATTCTGATGAACATTTCTTGTTTTCAGTATCATTCATCATCATTGACCTCTTTTTCTCAGGAGACAATAGGTCTTGTGTCACATATTATGTTCTGTCAGTATGATCAATAAACTGTGTACAAGTATTAGGGCTTCCGGAAAAAAACAAATTACCAAACACAGGATTGGAACCACAAAACTTTATTTCTTACAGCACAAATTGCCTAGCTCTACAATACAAGCGTTTTTACAACACAACCACCTAGCTTTTAAAAAAACTAGCTTTACTGAGGAGTGTCTTTCATAAACGCATCCTCTCTTAAACACAGAATAATCAACTCAGATTTTATACAACAGTGTTTGCACAAACATATGTGTTAAGTTTATTGTGCTTGTATATTTGAGACGAAACATTGGCATATACACATAGGTGTACCTATATAACATACAGAACTCCTTAGTCTCTTGGTTGTTTTTCAGTACTCACAAGTAAACAAAAATTGTATATCCTTTATAAGACGTCACCATCAACCACAGTAAACAAATGACCGATTTTCTAGGCACCACTTATACGTTCAGTAGTTTGCCATTGCTTTCTGAACTATTCAAAACTAAGATTCAAAATATTCTTTGTCTCACTCAAAATTAAGGAAGTGGGAGGGGGTGCAGATTACGCCCATGGAACAAACAGAAGTCGGTTAGAGAATGTAGGTTGTATGAGATCCCAGCACGGGAGCGAAGTGGTTAGAACGTTTGCCTGACGTTCTGGAGGTTGTTAATTGGAATTCAGACCGAGTCACGTGTGCAATTTTTTCCTGAGATTTCCTGGTACAGGTATTAAGAACTTCCGAAACAACAAACACGGGACTCGAACCACTTACCCTAGTCCTTACGACACCAATCGCCTAGCATAGCAATACGAGCGTTTTTACGAACACAACCAATGAGTCATTCTAAAAAATGACTCACGAGGGAGTGTCTTTCTCAAACGCTCGTTATTTAACTAGACACAGAACAATCAGGTAGGATTCGTTCCAACAATGTCTGCACAAACACATGCTATAAGCTTATTGTTCTTGTATATATTTGAGACGAGACAATATCATACATACACACATGTATACACATATAACAAACATGTATATATCATTCAAAGTAGCTTCAAATTTATTATAAGATGAGCACAAGGAGTTTTTTTAAGAACACCAGAGGAAGCAACGGAAGTAACGAATATGATCAACAAATAAACATGGTACAGGTATTAAGAACTTACGAAAAAACAAACACGGGACTCGAACCACTGGAGTTTGTGCAACACTTGGCAGATGGTGTGCCATTTCTGCCGACAGTGGCGGAGCCATATACATAGTGCAATGAAGTCAAGCCTACGCCTTAGACCCTTCATTAAACCACAGTCAACTCTACATAACTTTATAAACTAGATAAGTTTATAATTGGCTCTGATTAAACACAGCCAACTCTATATCTATATTTATAAAGGTGAAAGTCTGATGTGTGCCCTCTTATAGAAAGCTTCAGTTTACATCCAATATTCACCATTTTTATGCAAAATTTTATCCTCAAAAGTTAAGATTAGCTAAAGAAACCGTGTCGAAATCGGATCAATATTAGTTTTAAAGAGAAATAAAATCCAATTTGCGATTCCTCATCCAGTATTACAGCGTGCTCTACCTGGAGAAAGGTCACATCCGCCAAATGGTCAAAGGGATGTAATCACTAAAATGACAAATTGGTCTATGTCAAATTGATTATGTCCCCTCACGTCTTAGACATTTACTTCTTTTTTGCGATCACCCGCTGTGAATTCAGGCATTAGCCATGACACCTACGTTTGCGTTGATTTGGGAAGCTGTATAATTCTCATGTCGTTATAAGTTTATCTTTCAGTTTCAAACTATCTTTTCAGGAGACCTGTAGTCCGAACGACTTGCCGTGAAGCCAATGACATTTAGTGAAGTTCTACTTCTCTAACGGATTTCCCGCCGTTTTGTGCCCGTTGCGAGGTCGTTCCTTTGCATCGTATAATAAACACGCGATCTTTTTTATCTTTCTAATGCCGATCTTATTTACAAAAATACACCATTAGTTGCGTTGCGTTTTTCCGTTTGCGTTGTCTTGCGCAGAATGTATAATTTTCAGCTTCACTTTTTTGTTTCAAACTACACTATAATAATGCGATGTACGAAAATCAACAAATCTGAGGTAGTCAGACTGGATCAGATCAGATCTGGAGAAAATCGTAGGGGTGGCTGCGGTAATACTGAGGAAATAGGCGATAGAGCAAAGACTGGTATATACAGTATTACATAAGAAGGGAAAATTAATTATAAGATATGAAAAAACAACACTCAACGTTTCGGTGCTTAAGACCTTTATCAAGAACAGAAAAACAGAAAAACTAAATTAACTAAAACATGACACTAACAAATGATCTGCATCAAAAGATACTGGCATACGTACCTGCGTGGTCAGCATCTCGTGAATGAAAGAATGGACAGGAAATAGGAAGACTATTAGGTTACCGATTGGCTGGCCAATCGGAAAGGGTCAGTGGCAGGTTACGTAAGAAATTGTTTGTACAGGTGGGAACAAAGACCCCACGTGGGAAGAGCAGGAGAGGTAGGTGGAAGAAACGTCAGATAATAGCGTTAATGACCGACATAGCATACTGCTGTGTAAACACGTACACCCCCATACAACATGAGCCCTATTCGGCCAATATGGATTGCATACACTCCGATAACAAAGGCGGGTATGTACTCCAATGTTCCCGGGGGACACTGTAAGTGTCCCACAGATATGTATACCAGACGATAACGTGCAGAAGATAAGTATGCAAGTAAGAAAATGGGATAGAACATGACACTAGAACGGGTCAGCTACTTCGTCTCCGACGCTTGTGTCATGACGACGATGATTTTCGTCACCGTGCTCAAGAGATGCTCGACTTCTTTCGACGCCGTCTTTACCCTGAAGAGGTTCTCATCAACGCTCTTCGTCGTGTCCTACCTATCTCTCGTCACACCGCTCTCTCCCCTTCTACCCGTCCCCCTTGTGACCGTACCAAATTGGTGCTCACCTTTCATCCCCACAATGCCCCTGCTGTCCGTATCCTTCTCCGTGAGCTGCGGATCTTCCGGGAAGACCCAGCTTCCTCACGGATCTTTTCCTCTCCTCCCTGGTGGCCTTCCGGAGGAACAAGAACCTACGCGACCTTCTGGTCCGCAGTAGGCTCCGCCCCTCTGGGGACACGTGGGACTGTCACGTGCTCTAGGTCCCGTTGCTACACCTGTCCTTACGTCTTCCAGGCCACTACTATCTCCTTCCCTAACACTTCCTTTACTATCCGACAAGGCTTCACTTGTGTCTCCAGCAACCTTATTTATGCTATTCTCTGCAAGCGCTGTGGGATGGCATATATAGGTGAGACAGGCTTGCGCCTTGGTGACCGCTTCGCTCAGCACCTCCGGGACATCTCTAACAGTGCACCCACCCCGGTAGCTGTCCATTTCAATGGCCCCTGTCACCACGGCAGGACAGATGTCTCTATCACCGGTCTTGTGTCGTGCTCCTCCGATGACCGCAGCAGGTTATCATTGGAATGTCGGTTGATTGACCGTTTGGGTGTAGTGTCACCCAAAGGTATCAATGTACGACTTCAGCACGCGTAGTGTCTATGCCCACTGTCCTTTTTCTTCTTATTTCATTCTCTCTATTTCATCTACCCACTCCACAAACCCATTGACTCACTACCATTTCCTCTTCTGTCTGTCCAGTCTCCAGCCACCTCCCTGTTCTTATTCCTTTCTACGCAGTATCACATGACACTATCATCCCTATTCATCGTCAGAATTCGGCTCACACTCTAGGGTGTCACTTTTGACACTTCTCTCCCTCTGTTCTAGCCACACGACATTGGATTCTGCCTGTGTTCGTTCCCGGGACACACAGGATGCATATTAGCCAAGTAGGGCTCGAGTCGTTCTTGGTGAACGGTGGTCGAGACATTCCTAGTTTAGTCACTGGGACCCGTTCTAGTGTCATGTTCTATCCCATTTTCTTACTTGCATACTTATCTTCTGCACGTTATCGTCTGGTATACATATCTGTGGGACACTTACAGTGCCCCCCCCGGGAACATTGGAGTACATACCCGCCTTTGTTATCGGAGTGTATGCAATCCATATTGGCCGAATAGGGCTCATGTTGTATGGGGGTGTACGTGTTTACACAGCAGTATGCTATGTCGGTCATTAACGCTATTATCTGACGTTTCTTCCACCTACCTCTCCTGCTCTTCCCACGTGGGATCTTTGTTCCCACCTGTACAAACAATTTCTTACGTAACCTGCCACTGACCCTTTCCGATTGGCCAGCCAATCGGTAACCTAATAGTCTTCCTATTTCCTGTCCATTCTTTCATTCACGAGATGCTGACCACGCAGGTACGTATGCCAGTATCTTTTGATGCAGATCATTTGTTAGTGTCATGTTTTAGTTAATTTAGTTTTTCTGTTTTTTCTGTTCTTGATAAAGGTCTTAAGCACCGAAACGTTGAGTGTTGTTTTTTCATATCTTATAATTAATTTTTCCCTTCTTATGTAATACTGTATATACCAGTCTTTGCTCTATCGCCTAAACTACACTATAGAAATTTTTAAATAATAATAATGATAATAATTCCTCTCGTACCGTTATACGTTACATAGGGCCTGTAAGTAATTTCTCCATACCGCTCTATCCTGGGCAACTCGCTCAATCTCCTCCATGGAACTGAGACCGATATTTCCTGCCTCTCTCAGCAAAGTTCGTTTCAGGGTCTCCTTAGGTCGACCTCTCTTTCTTGAACCCTTTGCATCCCACTTCAATGCCTGCTTTGATATTCGTTGATCATTTCTCCTCAAGGTGTGCCCAACATATCTCCATCTTCTCTTTCTTATAACAGTTGTCAGTAATTTTTTAATAATTACGAAGAATGCGAAGATGTTACTTCGATTAGACGTGAAGCATTACAAGAACCACTCGAACCGTTAAAATCGTTTAACGACGACATAGCCGATTCAAACAATTTCTTAAAAATATCAGAAAATACAATTCATACTATTAGATGACATCTTTTGGAAAGGCTTACCCAATTCCTCATCAAGGATTAATAACAACTTTCACCTGTGCGGAGCCGGGTTAATTAGAGAAGTTTATAGTTGGCTCTGATTAAACCACAGCCAACTCTATAGAACTATATAAACTAGATACGTTTATAGTTGGCTCTGATTAAACACAGCCAACTCTATATAACTTTATAAACTAGATACGTTTATAGTTGGCTCTGATTAAACACAACAATTGGTGATGTAACACAACATTTGGTGATGTTTATTTACTTCGATTGATTAGATTTAAATTCGTACGTAGCACGAGTAGGAATCAGTACATACAGGGTTGGAGTGTGTGTATTTAGTCAGAGAGTAAGCCGCGACAATTCAGTGGTTAGTGCACTTGTGTCGTAGAGTCAGGTTCCTTGTTCGAAATCCCCAATTGTCGTTGATTTTGTTTTATCGCAGCGGCTGTTAGGATGAGCCCAACTTGGATACTTGGAAAACACTGGAAAGTAAAGGCTTCCATCATGACGTTGACCAGATTGTCCGTCGTTGGACAGGTTTACATCAAGAGTATCGATTGATTGATTGATAGAACCATCATCATTGCACTTTGGTGAGCAACCATGTGTGCTCCGATCTCTTTCTTACACAGAAAGATTTCAGCGGCCGTGCACGAACTCCGTAGCATCGGTCATTGATTGTCGGAGAGTTGAAGATGGATAAGGGGAATTCGCGGCTGCCTATTAGATGAAGATACTAAAATAGATGTTGAATCGATCCAGCTATTTAAGGAGTTTTGAGTTACCAGTTGTAGCCTACAAGTAGAACTGCGTAGCAGAGTGAGGAGTGTGTTTAAACAGCAAGCCACGGGAACCATTAGTATGTATACACTTCGACATCTGTTAGGGGGGACTGAGCATCTATAGGTCTGCCCGGAGTGCAATGATGTCGGCTCAGTAACTAATAACCAGTCCGTCGTTGGTTAAAGAAGACGGTTCTAACTCAGTATTCCCAATATACCTTATGACCTCATGGTATGAAAACTGGCTCATTGCTTACCTTTTTTTTAAAACATAACATACACATGTAATACTCATGGTTAATACAATGTTGTCGCATATTGAGCTTGGTTTGTGAACATTTATACAAAAATCGACCACCCTCTGTACCCCAATCACCGTTACATTATAGAATTGTAGTTATGCCTCTGATTTTTATTTTTTAATGTAGCGTTTAACGTTCTGTTCTTCATCCAACCACAACGACATTCTATTGTTTCTTGCCAAGCTGCACAACGAGCACACAGCCTTTGATTATTTCTAAATGCGCAAGTCACGATATTGGCTGGCATATTATTCACTTGTAAAATGGAAGCAATCGATTGGTTGCCTCGCCCGATGAATCTAAATAGCATCTGACAGATTTATTGACAGACTGCATGAAATTCACTCAAAAATACGATAATTATTTGCGCCTACAATAAATAGAGATGTACATTTTCGTTACTTTTAATTATTTGTTTTAACTCGTGGTTCCTTAGCAAATACTCGTTAGAAAAAGTACTTTTAACTAAACCAATCTACATAGTACATTAACTTCTAGCTTATATAATAATAAAGTCCATAACCCGTTAGGGTCGTAGGGTTGTCACTGTGGAAACATCAGCACAAAAAGCACATGAGTCTCTATCTTTAACTCCCAAAATATATATGAGACTGCAGTAAAACTATTTGATTGGCAAAACACGTAATCACAAAGTACTGTAGTTGTATGAGGTATAGAAGTGTACAATGAGTACACATCAAGGAGTAAGAGACGGATTTCTTTCGCAGGCGCCTATACCCGGAGGAGTGCTTGCATCGAGTTCAGAAAAGTCACTCGCCAGCAGGCCCTCACCTTCCAGCATAGAACTACTAACTCTGACAGAGTAAAACTTATCTTAACTTTCCACCCCCATAGTTCACTGGTGAAAAATGTTTTATTCCTGTCATGTCTTAAATCAGATCTGAGACCCGTTCTGTCTTCCCAACTATCATTTGGTGGCTTACAGACGGGACAGAAGTCTTAAGGATATGTTGGTACACAGTCGCCTTAAGTCCAATATCCAGACTCATTTTGGCACTGTTCAGTGTGGCGTCGGCGTTGCAACACGTGTGCTTATGTGATACAGACGCGTACTGTATCTTTTCCTTTAGCCACGTTTCTTATTGACGATGGTTTCACATGCGAGTCCCGTAATCTTATCTATGCCATTATCTGTAAGCGGTGTAACAAGGCTTATATCGGCGAGACAGGCAAGAGGCTCAGTAACCGATTCGCCCAACACTTGCGCGTCATACGCCTGCTCTATGTGACCCCTGTAGCCACCCATTTCAATGATACTGGCCATTTAGGAGCTCACGATGTCCAGGTCACAGCCATCCGATCATGTTCCTAGGATGATCGCAGTCGATTTGCTCTGGAGAATCAGTTGATTTTATTGTATGGTACCTTGCGACCACGTGGGCTCAACGTATTACATTCTTATGCTTCTTAGTACTTTCTCTTCACATTCTTTGTAATCTATATGGGTATATGTTGCATGTATTCAAGTTATATATTTACTAGATTTTTCATTGTTTCTTTCCGTTCTATTTCTAGTTTTTATGTGTGTTTTTTGTGTTACATTTATTTCGTTATTCGTTTTTATTCCCAGATTTTCATTAGAAACGTTTGTTTTTGGTCGTCCATTTGTTTTTTTAAAATTTTTCACTCCTGTTGTTCGTTGCTTGATAAAGGCCTTGTTGGTCGAAACGTTGCTGTATTTTGTCATTGTTTTTGTAATTTGTAAAACTACAGTACTTTGTGATTACGTGTTTTATCTTTAACTCCTCGGGCGAGTGTGAAGAAACTGTCCTGACCAGCTCTTGACGATGTCAAACCAAGTTTTTCTCTGCCCTCCTTTCCTTCTTCCACCCTCAACTGTTCCCTGTAGGATAATCTTGGAGAGTGAGCCATGTCTCATCACATACCCGAAGCACGCAAGTTTACGCCTTTTCACGATTGTTTCAAGTGGATTGGAGTGGCTAGGAAAAAAACAGCGCAATAGGCGTATGAATAGGCTCATCAATTAACATCGAACTGGTACGATACTCCATGAGCATGATTCGTAAAGTCTAATCAGGTATGGTGAGACGCAACTGGATGGAGGTACTGGTACAGACAATGATCAGAGAAATAACCTTTATTTTTGTCCCTGAGCACGCAGGAGTTAGGGGTAATGAGCGAGCTGATAGATTGGCTGGCTTAGCTACAATATCAGAGGAGCTGCAATGGATCGAAATGACATTCTTCACACATTGAGAGAGTCTTTCCGAACAGAGGAGTTTCAGGGCTGTGAATCCCACTCGCTGACCAGATTGAAAGAGATGGGTGTCAATATTGGTGCAGCCCGAAAAGAACGACATACTAAATATGCAAAGAGATTGATTAATCAACATCGAACTGGCGTGTTGGGTCGCTGGACGCTGCTGGATTTGCTGAGGAAATCGGAGCACCTATGGACATGTCCGGAGTGATATGATGATAGTCCTCATATAACTGATAACCGAACTGGTACGGTTAGTCCAAAGCCAAATCTATAAACTTATCTAGCGTTGGCTGTGGTTAGTCGCTGGACGTTGTTGGAGATATTGGAAACAGTCATCATCAGGTGCCGTGCCGGTTGGCGTAGGCGATCATAGATCTCCACAAATCTCTGTCGTTGGTGTTTGCTATCAACGCAGACGTTGACGCTCTACCGTGCCATAAAGTCAGGCCATCCAACATTTTCTCTCTCTTGTCTTCCCCTGTCTCGTCTACCCTCGATTTTACAGGTTGTCACGATGTGTTCCAAACCTCCCCTCCTCATCACATGCCCGAAAAATGATGACTGCCTCTTTCTTATATTGATGATAAGCTTTCTCATCGCAAACAGTAGTCTAATTTAATGTGTGCTCATAGAATCGTAAGTATGGACGCTGACAACAAACGATAGACGAAAACTAATTACGATAGAGATGAAACGTCGGCGCAGAATGCTGGGGGTATCAAGAAGAACAAGAATAGACCGGTTTAGAAATGAAGACATCAGGAAAAAGTGGGTACAACAACAGTACTGAACTTCATAAAGAACCAACAAATGGTTCAGCCACATAAGCAGATTACCAACAGACAGTGCGCCTCAATCCGATACAAAGTAAAAGGCCATGCACGCAAAGGGTGAACCTCAGAGATAAAAGAGGCGACAAACACTCTGTTTACGAAGCGCACACAAAAGCCCGTTCTATTAACTTCTTATCCTGGAGGAAAAACAAGATTCGAGAAAAGAAAGCATAATTTTCGGCTCCAGTATTCGAGTAACGAACCACTACTATTCTCACCATCTTTAATAAGATAGTTTTGGAGACAAAACCATGGGCGGACTGTAATTATTTGGTCAAAGATGCACTGTTATATGTTCATTATAGAGAAACATGAAACAAATAGAGCACAACAGATAATGTAAAAGCTCAATATTTGCTATGTTTGTTAGTTGTGACATGCTCTACCAGACATCGGTTCGGGGTCCAGTGTATAGGAAGTATGGAATAAGTACTGCTGAGTCATAGTAAACAAACGTTAGGAGATCTCTGTGCGTAGAGGGTTAGGTGCTCGCCTCTCGTTACAAAGGTACTCGGTTCGTTCCCTCGTGGAGCCATCGGGATATTTTTCCAGATGTCTCTGATCTCAGTGTAGGTGAGATTAAGTTCCTAGTCCTATCGGAGACGGAAGATGAAACTTAGACAACGTGTTCAAGTTGAGCACGTAAAAGAACCCTTGGTTGTTCAAAATCGAAAAGAGCAGGCTGGAAAGTCACTGCCCGGGAAAAATTCATTAGAAAAAGATTTTTAAAATAAAATTCATATAAAATATTTTCACCTTCTTCTAAATGACATCTGGGACCCTAGCCGGTGCTACAGAGTTCGTACACTGCAGCGGAGATCTGCATGTGTAAGAAAGAGATCGGAGCACACATGGTTACTTACCGAAGTGCAATGATGATGGTCATATCAATCAATCAATCAAACAAACCTTAACAGAGATAAAAATGGATCGTGCGTTTTTGAACAGAAAACATTGCATGCATTTTAGCAAATCAATTCTCGGTCACTCTGAAATGTTTTTTTTTCTGTGAACCTGCGAACAAGCTAAAGAGAATTTAAACAGGCGTTCTGCAAGAGTGTCGACTAGAATTTCTTTGACTATGCAGAAGAATAACTAAAATTAAAGCATAATTCTGAAACAAAACTTAATGTGGACAACAAGGGTTAAAACAAATATTCTCATAGAGCGATCTGTCGCCGGTTTCACTCCAATCATGCCTGATAATATATATCATCATCCAATAGATGGACTTGAGCAGAACTTTGCCATCTAAAGTCCTTCAGAATACTCTCTCTCTCTCACATACACACATACAAGATGTCACGCCTCTGCAGCCGCCCTGCTCAAATCATCAGTTATATCCTGAATCTATCTTCTCTGTGGTCTTCCCCTTCTTCTCTATGCCGGTATGTTTCCTTCCATGTCTTCTCTAAACGTTCTGGTGAACGCTAACCTGTGCACGAGAACTCAAACTTCCTTCTAAGACTGCAAGAATATTAGCAAGCATGTAAAATCATAAAGCAGGCATTGAAGAGGGAGGCAAAGGCTTAAAGAAAAAAAAAAGGACTCCATACGGCAGAGAAGCATCGGACTCAATTCCATAGAAAAGATTGAACGAGTTGCCTTGGATAGTTTAGTTTAGTTTTAGTTTAGTCGTCGGATCACCATCATTGCACGTCGAACAAATTAGTCCATAAGTGCTCGATCTCTCCCTCAGTATGTCCATCAGCGTGTGGCGACTAACGACACCGGTTCTTTGTTGGTTTACAATTACTTATCGAAAACCAAAACAAACCGTCACCACACGCAAATAACACACACTGTGGAAAATTACAGCACAGATGCACGAAACTCCGTAGCACCGGCGAAGATCCTCAATGAATAGACTTCCTATTCACTTTGCATAGCCTTGGATAGATATGTATGGAGAAATTGCATGCATGCCCCATTTAGCGTAAAACGGTAAGAGAGAAATATAATAAAATAGAAGGAAGGTTAGTCCAGATAACAAATTTAGTGTTGGGCACGGTTAGCCACATCGTTGTACATGTGACAGTGGCAATGTACACACAACCTAATCTTAAACTGCGAACAGCATTGTCTCCTTGCAGCATTGCTTCGGCCAGTGTTATAGAAAGTACCAGATCGCGATTACATAACCAGAACGATTTTGCTTATTGGTGCATTTACGGGAAAGAGATGAACATATCTCTCGAGTTTAGCACACCAACATCCACATACAGAGTACATTCATCGTGTTTATTGTTACAGAATCCACCACATCAAGTAGCAGTATGCCCCTTGCGGAACGTCGCTTTCATAACAGCATGTCTGAAAAACTCTGTCTTTAGCAAGTTCTTCCGCCTCTTCCAGCGTCATGCTCAATGTTTCTTTGATGTCCTGCTGCCACCTTCGTCTTGGTCGTCCCCTGCCTCGTACTCCATGAACCATGCCTTTCATTACCGTTCTCTCTAAACAACTGTGATGTTTAACATGGCCAAAATATTTCATCTTCCGGGATATGATGTTATTTATGAGCCAATGCTCCTTGATAAAGGATATCAAGAGAGATGGAGCAGACTATGCAATAAATCTAAATATTGACAACCTTGGTCTTTTAGTTAAACGACGAATCTAATCAGTTGTAATTTCTTAAAATATCTGACTGTGTTTTAAAATGAAACGTTTGCTTATTATCACTGTTTTTGTTCTCTTGTTATGAAGAATGTCTCATCACATTATTCACAACGTCTACTGTTTACTTCTAGTCTTGTAGTTCTTGTTCCAGTTCGGTCAATAATACTGTGCCGTCCACAGATCTATGTATCTATATATGCTACTACCAACAAAGCAATGTCACCATCATTATACCTTCCTCATTTATTAGTAGGATTTTTAAATATAATTTCTACAAAATATTTTCAACACCTTCTAAATTACACATGGGACCCGGGGGACTGACTAGAGTAGTTGATAGTAGCTCGGCCTGCTCTGCTAGCTGTGAGACGCCTCATAGCTCGGGTTCGGCATTTGTTCGAGTCCCCTGGTCTTACTCAGGACAATAACGTGAGTACCTCTGAAGTCGGAGAAAATCTGCCTGTATGGCGAGGGAATACTAATTACGAGTACATTGAGCACACGGCTGCCAGTGTAAAGTAATTTACAATGTGCACGCTGCTGCCGTTGTAAGAAATTGGAAAAACGGATTTTCACGCAAAAATCTGTTTCAGAGATGAAACTTCGTCTGAGTTGAAAGCGGACGAAAAAAAAAACACATGGGACCCTCTCTGGTGCTACGGAGTTCGTGCACTGCCGTTGAGATCTTCATGTGTAAGAAAGAGATCGGAGCCCACATGGTTACTCGCCGACATGCAATGATGATGATCGAATCAATCAATCAACATTTTGTTATCATTACCGCAACTGTTACAGCTTGAGCACATACATCAACAAAATACATCAAGCAAATATATAAACACAACACCTTAGATACAAACACCACAAAGGTTAGGATTTATTTATTGTTTGCAATCTTCAGTTTCATAAAGTACAAAATGCTAACCCGCTTACAAAAGTACAACCAACTGAATAATCTGGTCTTTGTGTGCACGGTCAATACAGTTTCCGTTTTTGTCTGTGAAGTAACAACAGCAACATGACCTAACTGGCATGCATCATCTCCAAGTTCCTACACATAAACAGATGATATACAAGCTGGGGAAGCCACAGTAGCGTAGATGTTAGTGAACACGCTTCTTATGCGTGTGGTTCAATTTCACAGTGGGCGTGAAATATTTTTTCAGACCTTAATAGTTCTCATGTCGGCCCAGCCTCCATTGGGTACCAGGAAAAGCAGGTCATGTCAGTTAACTGTTGCTATAATAACCATTACTGTGTACAAGTGGAGAATGTGAGTTAGAGTAGTAGCCAAGTCAACATCTGTATTGATACACTATACCTATGTACTTCTGTGACTTTCATCATCACAAGTATGAGACAATAACAACTTGCTCCAACTCACATCTAGTGATTCACAACTCAACTCAAACACCAAATGATGATGATGCTGCTGCTGCTGCTGTTCCTCTTCACACAAGACACTATATGATATCAAGATCACAATACACTAGATCTATATCTTCATGATTGTATTGTTGCTGAACATCTAAACTTACCATGAGAACAACAATTCAAAACTATTATAAACAATAATATCATTGATAATGATATTAACAGTTTCTTTTGTAGTCTTTCTGAGATGCCAGGGGAAAAAGTATGATTTTCTTCAAGTACAGGAAACAAATCTAATATTCAAGTTACAGAATTACATGTGAACGAACAATGTAGTGAGCAATCAATGTGTGTCACAGAGCAAACTTTAAATATATTGTATGATATAAGGTGATTTAACACACGCAACACAGTAATAGTTAAACAACACATATACGAGCACTGTCAGACTTGGGGGGCTTGTTTAATATGTCCAGCCCAGGTCTTGCTACCATTAGTAGACACTAACCCATAGTATTTCTATATATACAAGGAGTAGTTACTGTACATGAACAAGTCTTGTGAGTTCATCTTTACTATCAATATTTCCATTCTGGACAAAATAGTTGCCACTAAACAGACCATGTCAGCTGTGATGTGTATAGTTCTACATCTGATATGAATTAAATGTACATTGTTTTGATACTTCAGTGTGGATACATATATATATCCTTGATTCAACGCTTGAAATATGCACAGCACTAACTATCTGTTCATTCTTTAGCACTATTCTTAAGGCATTTTCATAGTATATAAATGAAAATTGTGGCATATCCTGTACAGGACTTTACCATCAACCACAGTAAACGAGTCATTGATTTTCTAGGCACCCTGATACGCTCAGTAGATTGCTTTCTAAACAGTGGGTCTATTTTTACCATTCGTAAATATCCACAGGAACAAATTTGCTTCCAAACTGCCCACAGCAGAGTTTGAACCAGATAATTTTTTATTTGATTAAAGTTTTGATTTTGTGAAACATTTGATTAATTGATAGGACCGTCATCATTGCACTTCGGTGAGTAACATGTGTGATCGATATCTTTTTACACAGGAAGATCTCAGCAGCAATGCACGGACTCTGTAGCACCGACGGGGGTCCCGGATGTAATTTAGAAGATGGTAAAAATATTTTGTTAGAATTTTAATTTTTCGAATAAATTTTGCCCTTGGCAGCAGCTTTCCAGAATGCTCTTTGTGATTGTGAAATGCCAAGGTTTATTTTTGTAAGATAAAATAGTCTCTCATTAACACTATTGTTCTACACACACAACCAACTGGTGACACTGTCAGTAAACACCAAGAAATGTAACAGATAAGAGTTTTGCATGAGAAAATGTACTTAACTGAGAAACTTCCAGAAATGTGATATTCATGTGTGTGTGTGTGTGCATGTGACTTAAACAGTGGAGTCACAGGACAGGAAAAATGTGAGAAGCAAATGTCTGATATGTGACAACACTAGACCAGTTGAAACATTGAGACTTGAATAACCATTAACCTTCAAGTGTGTACAAACCCACTCCAACTGGCTACTTCTGACTGGAGACAATTATTTGACTTGTCTATGTACAAAGTTGACATTTAACAATCAACTACACCTACATATATATTATATATTATATACATCTTACCTGAAATATATGAATACCTTGATAATGGTTCACATCAATAAGTTTGTGCATGTTTGTTCTTCTTTAGAATATATCTCTTCTCAATGAAGACTTGAATGGTCTGAAGTGTCATCATTTGTCACATTTAACAACATCTGCCAATCAAATGAACATATACAACTATCTCAAGCAGTCACTACTATCAGATGCTGGCAGTAGTCAAACAAAACATAAGTGGTGAGAATATTGTTGTGGTGACAGCACCAAGTGTTCACATTTATGAAGGCATGAAATGTCAGGCAGTCTCACACAGAAACTACTGTGTCCTGATTGAGAATATCTTTTGTTGACAAATAATGGCGCAGTTCATCAGACACATTTCCTTGAGCTACTTAGTAGCAGTCAAATTACCTAATGTGACATGGAAAAAGATGAAGGAACAAAATTCAGTCAATACTGTCAAACCTCTAGCTATTTCATGAACCAGTAGGACAGACACAAGAGTGTACACTATATTTGTTTCCATATGAATGTTGATCTGATAATACATAGACAACTACTATATGCACACACATTATGACTAGTTGTATATCAATGGCAATAATTCATATGTGTCTGAACAACAATTATTCGTGGCTTTAAAATACAATTACTCAAATTGGTAGTTGCTAATCACTCGTCTAATGAAGTCAACAAAATAACACAAATTGTTTCGGGTGGGCTTTCAGGTGGGTTCAATGATACACTCAAACATGTGCAGAACATCTACAACAAAAATGTGTTATGATGATCACACTACATTTGTTACGGCTAATAACAAGACAAAAGATGAAGGTAGCTTCCTTCCCAAGCCTACCAAACAGAAACTTGTCAAGTTGATTTACATCTATCATATATTTCACAATGTTATCAAAGTTGTATTTGTCATGACCATTATCAGCTTGTTCACTGGAAGCTAATAACAAGTGAACTGTGACGGTTTCATATAAATGGATGTTGAATAACAACTGGTAAAGTTCATGTTCTGGAATGATGCAGTGCTCAAATGATGTCTAAATAGAGGCGGCTGACAACAACTACAATTATATACATAAGTTTCTATTGTGAGTATAAAATTGAATGTGATCAACAGTCAATCATAAGTATTGACTGGGGGAATATGTCATCCATCTTAGTTCAATGCATTATTGAACAGATGGAATAAAAGTGTGTAATGGGAAAACAGCAAGTTAAATCACAAATTAATGTTACTAAAAGTGACTAATCAAATACATGACTACACTACATCACAGCATAAATCATCTTGGACTCATGAGATCTGCTATTAAATTCAATGTACACTCTCTAAACAAATCAAACTCCAGACATGATTTACAATGATTTGATGTAAAAAAGCCAAACTAAGTCACCACCATTTGCCTGATATGTAAAAAAAACCTGCAGTGAACCTCTGGAATGATCAAGAAGTTTAACAATGTTCACAACTCTGTTCCCACTTAATCAAATAATTTTCTAATAATTTTCCATTGCTATTTATTTGTCACTAAATTAGCATTGCCTTCACATTATGTAAAACATGACATCTAGTGGCTGTTGAATCCAGCATGTGAAATAAAAAAAGTGATGATTGTTGTCAGTGTCAACATCAAAACACAAAGTACATGCCAGCATCATATGGTCTCCTTAACCATGTCAGAATGATGTAGTATATCGAATAATTCAGTAAAAGTACATCAACTGAGCATGATAAAATATTTCAACTGTTGGTTGCATTGATAATGACAATCCAGACAGAATTAGATGCCATTATGGTTATCTTCACCTTGAGGACCACAAGAGCCATGTCAGAGGGAGTTTTACTTTCAGCAAGTTCTGTCGAGCTGAACAGGTCTGTCTATATAAGACTGAAGAAGACAACCTAGTCTTCCAGATTGTGAGCTCTGACACAGGGCAGACTAGCCTTGTCTAGATTACAAGCAATATTTATATGTAAACAACAAGAAATAAATAAGTTTTCCGGTGGGATAAACATTCATAGTTTGACACCCATATGACAGTCAATAATGAACATTGAAAGGAAGCCAATGACAACTTGATGTAGATGGAGATGAAAACTAAGAGCCAGTCTTATGAAGGAAAGCCATAGACCAAGCAAAGTGGAACGTTTGTTGCTGCCCTACATGACACCACAAAGCATGATGATCATTTATTGCTTCGTTGGTCAATGGCCAAGGACACTAAATGAACAACAAGAGAATACTGCATTCAATTAGGGCTGCAATCTTTTCAAACACGAAACCTACTATACAAAAAACAAACATAGCACCTTCAGTAACCGAAGGTATTTGCATACCTCCTGCAAGGCAGGTACAAAACAGCCAATACCAGTTCCGTTGTTCTGCATGTCAACTAAATACCAAATCATGATGGCAAACAACAGTTTCTATCAACATGCCCCTAACAAACATGATGTACATATTGATGTTTTTAACAATCAGTATGTACAAATTCGTGACATATCTATGTACATATAATAAGTTATTACAAGAAAAACATTGCAATATGAACAAATATTTGACTAATCTCAAACGTGAATGATGCAAGAATGTGCTCTTCAAACAACTAATTCAATGTCTATAAAAATAATCATACATATTCTGTCATGTTACAAAAATGGACTAAAATCAAAACATATCATAAATTGAGATAACTGTTCCCCTCTGTGATAAAAAATAAATGTATTGATTGAACAAATGCTAACAAATTGACAATAAACAAACAATACAACACTAGAATAAGTCTGATGAATTATCAATTATAGCTTCTAAAATGGCATCTGGTGATAAATAATAATAATAATTCCTCTCGTCCGTTATACGTTACATAGGGCCTGCAAGTAATTTCTCCATACCGCTCTATACTGGGCAACTCGCTCAATCTCCTCCATGGAACTGAGACCAATATTTCCTGCCTCTCTCAGCAAAGTTCGCTTCAGGGTCTCCTTAGGTCGACCTCTCTTTCTTGAACCCTTTGCATCCCACTTCAATGCCTACTTTGATATTCGTTGATCATTTCTCCTCAAGGTGTGCCCAACATATCTCCATCTTCTCTTTCTTATAACAGTTGTCACTAGTGGTTGACCAGACATGTCTCTGATTTCATCACTTCTGAATTTGTTCCATTTTATATTCATTATTTTTCGAGACATCTATTTTCAAATGCATTCAACTTGCTTTCTATATCTTTAGTCATTTTCCAACTCTGCTGGCATATGTTAGGATTGATACAACATTTGAATTGAAAATTCGTAATTTAGTTTTAATACTATATAACTTGCAGTTCCATATTTTATTTAGACTTTTAAAAGCTGATATTGCTTTGCCAATTCATATCATAATTTCTTTTTTTAACATTTCCTGTGCAATCAAAATTGCTACCTAAATAGGTGAACTTCTGTTATTTTTATCATTTTAGATTCCAGTGTTGGTAGGGTTGTTGCAGAGCGAAGTGGGGCATACAGGACAACTACTTCTAGTATGAGGATGGAGGTTGAGGCCTTTACTGCTGCCCTCCATTGGATTTCTGGGACTTCATTTACTGGGGCAGTTGTTGTATCTGACTCTCAGTCGATGCTTCACAAGATCCAGAAGGGCAGGTTTCGTATGAGTGGATGTCGTCTATAGAAGTTTCTAACCTCCAGCGGCTTACGTGGATATACTGTCCTGGGCATGCGGGTGTTTACGGTAATGAGAGGCGGACAGGCTTGCATCAACAGCATCGATTGTTGGGGAGTTGAAGATGGATAAGGGGATATTCTTCGGTCTCTTCGAGACTCTCTGTTGGATGAGGACACTAAAATCGATGTTGAATCGATCAAGCGATTTAAGCAGTTTGGAATTACCCTTTGTTCAAGTCGAACTGGATGCCTGAGAGGCAGAGTGAGAGGTGTGTTTAATCAGCGAGCCACAGGAACCATCAGTATGCATACTCTTCGATATCTGTTGGGGAGACTGAGCACCTATGGGTTTGCCCGAGTGCAATGACGTCAGTTTAGTAACCAATAACCAAGATTCCAGTGTGATATCTGCATTACTTGCCATAGGTGTTTTCATTATATTTGTTTTTTCATAGCTTATCTGCAGTCCAACTTTTGATGCTATAGATGACAAGTTGTCTGTTTTTCTTTGCATATCTTGGTTGTTTCTACTTAACAAGGCAATATCATCTGCAAAATCCAAATCTTCTAGTTGACTATTTTCTACCCAATCGATGCCAGTTTCTGGTGATACTGATGTAATATAATGAAGATGGTAAAATAATTTACACAAGTTGAAACATTTTGACTTTGTGTTAAATGTATTTGCACAAAATTGTTGGTCCAGGTAATAAAACATGATTGATATCAGTGACTAAAATACAACACAAAGTGATCAGTAAAAAATATATGTATATTCTTCAAAGTGTACTGTAACACTGCAATATTAATACTGGTAAATACTACATTACTACTAAGCTTGGTTTGTTCTTCTCATAATATATGCTACCAGGAATAGTCCTGACATAACATCTTAAAACAAACAAATATATAAAATTAGAAAAAGGAATTTCATATACAAACTACAGATTTTGGTCCAGTCTGAATTGAGAACAAGAGTTCAGAATCGGTGGTCAACAAATCATAACAAATCAAGTACTTAATATGAAAAACTAAATGATTTCAGATGACTATACGGACGGAAGACTGTAGTCAAACTAGAGACCACAGACAAAATAAGAAAACACAAAGAGGCTGTTTTACAAAGTACAGCTGGAGACCAAACATTTTAGTGATGACTAAAAAAAACAAAATTTAAAATATTGTAACTTTTTTCTCAACTTTACTTGATTACATCATGTCCAAATCTCATGCACGGACACATTCATATAACTGTCCTTCAAGTATTAGTATATGATGTTTCTACTACAAACACAACTGGTGTTCTCTATCATTATGTTTCATGTTAGTCATGCAGAAGAAACACATTGATAGATAGTTACTCTCAGCTAATATGTTGAGCAGGTAGAATGATTAAAGTTTGTGTCAACAGTTGTTTTCTGAGTAAATCATTTCAATCAGGAAACCTGATATTTGTGTCTCTAACAAGTACATCATCATTAATATATTCCAGAAAAATGAGCATTGATAACAAACTACTAGTTCAGCTTAATATTGAAACCCATTTTGCTTTCTTAAAAATATCACTGAACTATAAGATTATTGTTTGGAATCAGAACACACAACCCAATAGGAACATAATGCAAGTTGGAGTTTGTTTTATTGTTATCAGGATAAGGAACAATTCCTATTATTTCTTTGATATAAATGTAACCCTGCTTACTTTCAACCATTCAGTGGTTGGTAAATTCATGACATTGAAAATAGTGGGAAAGAAAACTGACAGAGAAATGAATACATCAAATACAATAAATAAGGGGTGTTTGCAAACTGTGTTTTAGAGACTGACAAATATATACAATGTGAAAGATATCTGACATAACAAATATAAGTTGAAGTGATTCTGAAATGTGGAATTCTTGTGAGCCCTAGTTTTGTCATGATTATATAAACAATATATTAATGATGCAGCTTATGCATGTAACATTCAATGACATTACCAGTCAAATCAGATCTCACATGTTCACAAAATGATGTTCACATGAGGTAGTCAGTCAATAGATTGAATCAGTTACAAATGACAACTACAGTAAGTTTTGATTTCACTGATGAAATTTGTGACAATAATTGTGCATATTTATAAGACATGTACTTCCAACTATTCTGAAGCAATGTCAGACTTTACTTGAGGGAAAGGAATGGGACCTGGACACTGCTCTATACATTTACTAGTCGGTCGGACTGATAAAAATAGCAATCAGTTTTTAAACAGAAAAATATTTTTTTTTAAATCACAAAAAGGTAAAGTTAGATATATCTGAATATCTGGACAGTGACCAGCATTATTTTCATAAAAATCATGATAGGCCCAGCCTATTTGTAGCTACTACCACATCAGCATGTTCTCAATAAAAATAACAACATACACATTTTCAGCAATGGTCTTGTCTTCTCTGTGAATATGTAGTGAGCAAGACAGTTGTTACATAAAAGCTACTCACACAGTCATGAGTGCTAACTGGATAAGTTGTGACTGACAAGTAATTTGAGACTAACATTTAGTCACAACCATCCATCAAATCTATCTACCAGTTAGTCTAATGATTTTTTTAAAGTTATAATTAGGCAAGCATAAATAATTTCTGGGCAAAGATATCTCTATTTTGTGTAAAAAACACCAAAAGATTACAAATGAGAGACAGATCTTATTCTGTGTTCGTTTTAGTACAACCACTTTATAAACCACTCTTTGTGATTTGTGTGTGATTTAAACTTAAGTACAATGTGCTATATTTACAACAAAAATGCCCTTTTGGTGCAATTCATCTTCATCAATTCAATTTTATCATGCATTTTTGTTCGGTTCGCTCATCCAGATGTTTCATGATTGTACATTTTGTAGGAATTAAATTTAACATTTATCTTAGATCTGAAATCTTGCCTGGACAGCAACTTTACAGCCTGTTCTTTTCAATTTTCATATGCCACAGGTTCTTTATATGCTCAACTTGGACACTAGACCTACTTTGATTGTTTGTCTCCGACATGACAAGGTACTTGATCTTATCTACCTTAAGATCAATATAAATAGCAAACAGCTTGATCTGAGGCAACATGGGACACAATCCAAGTACTTCTTAAGCACCATACCTTAATGTCAAAGCTACCCCCGGAAATTGGACTCATGTGATGATATACAATGTCATTTGTAGACACAAGCTAAGTACAGTAGAACCCACTTATCTCGACCTCGGCTAACTCGCCAACCCTATTAAGTCGACGCTTTGAAGTGGAACCACCAAATTCTCTCTTTGTCTTAGCATTTTCTCATCGGATATCTCGATTCTTTTATGTCGCGAACCCTAATATCTCGAGCACAAAAGAGGGCCAAATTTGCCACTTAACGTTGGTTATCTCGATCCCCATGACCATGGGTGTTAACTTATGCTACAGTAATATATACAGTCCAATATTGGCAGGTGTTGACTCATGTAAGTTTCTTTCGTGGGAATGGAGATCCCATTTTGCAAGAACACTGCATTTTGATTTTTTAATTTACCGTACTTGGTTCACTGCGCATGTGCTGAGTTCACGTGAGTTCCTTGTCTGAAGGATAATATGCTGTAGCTATTCTGTTTATTTTTCCATTCTAAAAATGTCTGGAGGTGTTAAGAGAAAACTGGAGAATCAGTCAATAGAGAAAAAAGTATGAAATCATACTGCAGCTAGAAAAAGGAACAAAACCGGCAGACCTCAGTCGTCAGCATGGCATTCCAGCAAACACCATTTCGGGATGGAAAAAGAAGGCAGACGTGATAAAGCAAATGTACGAGGTCTGTCTTTGATCCAGCAAGAAAAAACTTAGAGTGGCTGAGCACAAAGATGTAGACGATGCAGTGTTTAAATGGTTCACAAATACGCGAGCAACAAACCTTCCCATCACATTTTTATAGCATGCCGATCGCTTCATCAAACAAATAACACGTGCATGTACATTCTCATTTATTAACGCACATCATGTACATAAAGAAATTTCAAGCACATGTTAATATTTTGCCGCCATATTGGTTTTCGTTTATCTCGATCATCGGTTATTCCGACGCTTTTTGGCAAACCCCTAGGCCGGCGACATAACCGGTTCTACTGTATTATATATCATGATACTGTTGTGCACTTATATACAACTAACTTCATAATAATTGTCTCGATGTTTAATGTGTGTAAAAATGTTTCCTTTTTAAAAAATGATGACAAAACAAAAGAGATATGGAAACTATACAGTCAGGCTTGGACCTCATTTACAAGATCTACAAAGAAATGAAAAACCAAATTTGTATAATAAAATGCCACAAAAATCATGGCTATCACATCAGTGCTCAATGTGAGAAGGTGGACGGCATCTCTAGAATTATTCTGGCAGGCAAAAGACATTTGGTGCATGTCAATTACCCAAAATAAAAATCTCGAACACTTTCACAAAATAATGCTAAATATCGTGCAAGCATGAGAAGCAACATCAAGGATGGGCAATCTGCAATATTTTTTTTACTCCGGCTGCTTCCGACAATTGCTTTAAAATATTACAGTATCAACCAAACAACATAAATTTATTTTTGTGTGGATTAATTTATATATAATTATAATTTCTTTTCACAATTATAAAACAAAATATAGTGAAACATATCACTGAATTTATAAAGACATTATATGCAGTTTGACTAGTATGAAGTGGTTGATGCTTAGTATGAGGTGGTTGAATGCTAGATGACTCAAATCCATTAAACAATCACATTACTATATTGAACTATCATTACTTTACTAAGACAAATGTTCTTACAAAAAACAGTATTCCAAGTGCAGGCATGAATAACAACTCAGATAATGTGTGCTTAGCTTTACAGAGTAGCCACAAAATTGTGGGCTACAGAGAAATTCTGATTCTTCTTCTTCTTGCGTTCGCCCGCTATGAATCCACATGCAGTCAGGGCGCCTGGTAAGGTGCTTCTGACTGATTTTTGCATGAAGGCATGCTTTCCTTATTATCAGTGTCCCCGCCATACAGGGGTACCTTCTCCGACTTTATAGATATAAAAAGCTGGTTGATTGAATTTGTCTTATTTGAGATAGCTATTGTCACTTGTCCTAATACATCAAAATAATACAATTATTTTTATGGACACAGCATTCCCAAGTTCAAATTGACATATTTTCTGCATCTGTTGATTGATACATGGTGATGTGAGTTCACTGGTTGAAAGCAACAGGTCTGAAACCCTCAAATAATAAATTTATTAGGCATCAGTTCTGTTAGTGCAGATATGCTGGATTCAAGCACATTTGTATTGTTCCTGTTCACACAATTCTTTTAAAGTTAGCAGAAAGAACACATTATAAACTTATGATCACATCTTCACCAAAGATTATTTGATAGGTCCATCATCATTGCACTTTGGGGAGTAACCATGTGTGCATCAATCTCTTTCTTACACTGAAAGATCTCAGCGGCAGTGCATAAATTCCATAGCCCTGGCGAACCAAAGATTTTATCTTTTGAACAAATTTGCATATACTTTGTATAAAAGTTTGATTCTAGCAACCAACCATGATTAACGCACCCCCAAATCACTGAGAATCTGATCAATCAGCAGACCTGAATGAGATGACTGACCAAAATGAAATAATGGAAGGATACCATTTTATAATATGTAACACTATGAATAAAGGGGACACAATCTGAACAATATCAGCAGGTAAACTGCAACAAAGCTCAAAGTTTTAATACACAAGAATCAACACTCTCTGCAGGTGGCTTGCTATTTCTTCTGAGAGGGACGGAGCCATATGGGGAAACCTGGTGCAAAGAAATCCTTCACCTTTAGACAGAAGAATCTACTATGTGACAGTGTAAACAATACATTTTGTTCTATTAATATAACATTAATCTGAGAACAAAAATGTGTCGCTACAAAGAATCATTAATTAAACTAACGTGACAAAAATCTTGACATTAGAGTCAACTTTGTCTTTCAAGAGATCAACACTTCCCCTCTGGAACAGTAAAGAAAACAAGAATCTTAAATGTATTGTATAGATAAAATCTGGTCATGTAAAACTATAATTATAAATTTTGTGGACAACTAGGTTTCAACATTTCCTACATGCACAAAAACATTGCATTAGTTCTGCTGAATATATCCTTGACAAATCAATTAAATTGCTATTTTTCTTACATGACATGAATCGAAGACTTTTAGAACTGCATGGATATCTCCATTTCTCTAATTAAATTGTGTTTCATGACCTTGGTTATTACATTCATAAATCTATATTCAGATGCAAATGACATGGAGCAATGTGAGCTATCATTGATATCACAGAAATCTCAAGTTACAGGAGATGTTAGGAATCATGTTTGTCAGGAAGTGGGTCTATTTTATGTAGTTTTTAAATTGCTAACTTGAATGACTAGTGATTAACATTTCTTTTTCATATTGTCTTTTTTACAATTGTCTTTGAGTACTGTTTATGTTTACCCCAACACCATGTACAGCTATTCAGTATTTTCACTTATAGTCGTGCAGTAATTTCTCACTATATGATGCTAATTTGTTCCATAGTCCCTGAGACATAAGTTCATGTATAGTAGAAGGTAACACCTAACCAGGAGCATAAAATTGGTGGAAGATAGTATGATGACTTCAGAAATGGAATGTCAGCTGCAAATCTAAGCGTTTCATACTGGATGAATGATCAATAGTGGAACAAATAATGGTGTCTCTCAATATGAATGATAGAGAGGGTCATCAGGTGACACTAGTCACCCAAATGAAATATTCCATACGTAAAGGTGTAAAGACGAAGGATTGACTTCATTGCACCTGATTTTACCCCATATGATTCGGTCCCTCTCTGCAGAAATGGTACACCACCTGCCAAGAGTATTGCACAAAGCACAAACTCCTGCAACAATCCTAGGGGTTTCTAGAAAAAATGCACTCATGAATAGAACAGCACTTTCCAGATTAAAACCCACAACCTTCTGCAAGATAGTATAGTTATAAATGTTAGTGAGCAGAAAAATAAACATGTCTTTAGAGTCAATACCGTAAAAAAACAAATATAAACCAACTTGCTAGAGATGGGAGTGTATCAGCTACTGCTGATATCAAAGAAAAAGTAGAGCACATGCAAAAAGGAAATATAGCCATGCAACAATCAAATATGTTGTCATTGTGCCGCTCCTATCAGCTACAAGTGAGAAGGAACAATGTCAGGCCCCCCACTTTGTCTAAAAGATCTACCCATGCAACTGGCACCTTTGCAAATCTAACAATCAGGAGGGCCAGAGGATGCAGAAGCAATGGGGTAACTGTTTCAAACTGGAAAAGACAATAGACTTTGTTCCAGAAACAGGAATGAACATCTAGGATGATCACAGTCCCAAATGAAGAGGAAGGTTCCACAGTCAAATATTCAATTAAAACTACAGTCCAGTGACTTTGCAGTTCCAAGAGCCATGAAAGAAGATATTTCTGACATATATGCTATGTACATATTTGATTATTATTGTTTTATCTTCTATTTTCCATTTCTAGTTTTTTACATTTATTTCATTTTTAGTCACATATTTTCATTTTAGGGCTGTTAAGGATTTATTGTCTAACTGTCTGACGCACAGAAAGTCTGAATTGTTTCGCTTCTTTTGTTTCATTTGCTTGATAAAGTTCTTTAGGTTAAAATGTCACTGTATTTTGTTTTTGTACTTTGTAAAATATATTACTAAGTTTTTACATGTTTCGCTATTTCTAACAAATTGAAATAAGTTCACCATTTAATAATATCTAATCTCTCAAGTGAATGTCATGATAGTATATAAGAAAATAATTCATACTGTGATCCCAGTTGTCCTATGTTAAACAAACACAGAGCAGAATTCATGTGGTATTGTTTACCATAATGTTAAGTGAGATGGAGAACTAGACTGAAACCAGATTAGAAGAGATATGTAGCCTATAAAACTATGAGGTACTGCTTCTGGTCAACCTCTGCACACCAGATTTTTAAAAATCAGCAATTAAATATGTCAGTAATGTAAAATCATGTAACTCCTTAGTCATTACACAAAATCATTATTACGCTAAGGACTGCTGTAAAATATTTCTAATTTTATCTCATGGTCTTTCTCAATTTACTGATTTTGTTAATTGCAAATTTCACCCTTTAAAATCTGTGTGTATTTAGGAATGCTAAGGACCCCCTTCCCCAGATGATACTGCTGAGATGGAGATGAGAAAATCAACGTTTTCAGAAAGTATTAATTATACATTTCTCGCTAACAATTTATAAAAGGTAAAAGAAACAATAGTGAAAATAAAAACAACTAGAATTAACCAAATTTCAGACACAACTTGAGATTTTTTTTAAAGTATGTAACACAGAAGCTAGTAAAACCAAACATATTCATTGCCAAGAAATATTAACTACTATCAAACAAAAACAATGAGCAGACATGTCAAAAAAGTCAATTTAATCAAAGAACATTGGCAGCTGTAACTACAGAACATACCTGCAATGTAAATGCCCATTAAAAAAAGACAAACATTATACAACATATCAATTGTATTTTTTTTTCTTTTTCTGAGACCAAAGATGACACACAATAACATTGATAATGTACTAGACTTTTACATTTGTATGTTTCACATCCCAAGCTCTGCTCTTCAATTACTGAATTATATACACCCTATAACAGATGCACATGTAAGTTTATGATTATATATCACACAAGGCATATGATGTTTGAAATGTAAAATGGTGAACATGTGTTTCAATCTGACTTAAATCAGTCTTATACTAATGTCTGCATTCAAATCTTAGGGACGAAGTTATGTTTGCCTTGTATTCTGAAGAAAGTGGGTTTGAATCCAAACCATGTAGTTCAGTTCACCTACAGAACTTTTTCAGATCCTCAGGAATGTTACTGAAGCTATGGAGTTTGTGTAATACTCTCGGCAGGTGTCCTGCCATTTCTGCTAGGAGGGACTGAGACATATGGAGAAACCCAGTGCAATAAAGTAAATCCTTTACATTTACACATTTACAGCTATAAAGGATTAATCAGTTATTTAATGTGTTAGTTAAAACATTATAGTTTTAAAATTACATCTCTATCCTCTTCGTGTTATAGCTAAGCATTTACATAAGACAAAGTGATCCCCATTGTTACTAGTCTGCTATCTTTCTACCTATGCTATCTAATGTTAATTCACAATGTGTCATTTCCCTTTCAACCCTCTTTGTTCTCTGATCTTAGATCCCAGTGATGTGCAATTAGTTTTCTTCCATAGCTCCTTATGTTTGATGCTTTCTGGCATAAATACTAGCAGGATTCTTCAAATACACTTATTTTGAAAGGACTCTAATTTATGTGATCATTTTCCAGCACTTGCTATTGTATAGCAATATTCCAAGAATGCTACAGCGTAATATTCTGAGTTTGGTCTTTAAATCAAGTCCTTTTCATCTCCCTTTGTTTTTAAGCATGACAACGGCTTGGTTTGTTTTGCTTATTCTTGCTACCACATCCCTTTCCAAATTTCCCTCTGTTGAAAGTTTACTTACAAAGTATACAAATTTAATAACTTCTATTATTTCACTGTTTAACATAATTGGATTTTCCTATCATTTCTCATTAGTTTTACTGTTGTTAATCTTTAGTATTATCTTTTGAGCTGGTTCTGGTAGTCTCTTTGCCTTTTCCTGTACATCCACATAGCGACTTGCTAAAAGACTAACGTCATCTGCATAGTCCAGAGGTAACTGTCAATCTAATGCTTGAATTTCATCCCTTTATGACTTCCCTCCTCAGCAAATCAGTGGTAAAATTGCTAATTTTTACAACTAAGATTTGCACTTTTTAAGATATGTTATGTAATTATGACATCGTGATCTAGAAAAAAAACAAGAAACAATATTGTGCAAAGCACACTCATAACTTATCTTAAACAGAAAGGAAGCAAGTACACTAAACTTTCATTTATCCAAGGGTAGATTTAGATTAACTGGTGAGTGGTTTAAGCAAGGCTACTTTCTTTGCGTATTATTATTAAATTTAAAGAAATCTTAAATTGTACAGATCTGTGAGCTGTTTTTTCTTTGTTGTGAACTATGTTTTTTTAATCATAATTCTAGTTGAAACTGTGCAGTATTATTAAAGTTACAAGTTGAAATAATCTAAACATAACACATAGCTCCACACATCAGAAGTGATGAGAACACTTGTGGTACTAACTGTTCAATAGTAGCTATAAATTATTGAACAATGTGAATATTTCTTATCAATTTATGAGATATTATAGGCATGTCAACTTCTAAGGTTGATTATATTTGAACTGTGCGTCATGTTAACGCCATCATCCCTTGTATGTCGTTTCTAACAAGAAAAAATATAGACCTAACACCATATTCCCTTATATACTTCATGGTTAAAAAATAGCTTATTATCAGTGAATTATGAGAGATGCTGTAACTCAGTATACTGACCTCCAAGATGGGTGGTCTTGGTTCAATCCCCTCCTCCATACTAACATGGGTTGTTTTTTAACAAAACAAACAGTTCTAAGGCTGACACAGTTTTACCTGGGCAGCCAATGTGATGTTGACCACATCTTCCATTGTGTAGTATTAGTCAAAGAAAAATAATTACCTAACACTGTATTCCCAACATGTATTCAGGTCAAACATACAACAATAAGTAAGTTCAGATACTCACTTTGTAACACATTTTGACATTTCTTGCTCTAACTGTGACTTTAGATATTTTGTGACCTTTCTTCAACTATTACCAGAAAATTGTGAATGACTGTATCAATTAACTGATATGATGACTAAAGGGAGCACTTGTATTACTTTAAAGAGATCTTCAGTACCAATGATAAATAATGAACTTATGATGACCTGATTTTAGTTTTTTCCACACACAAAAAGGAAATTACTATTTCACAAAGTTACAATGTGGGCGTATAAATGATGAGAACATGAGAGAATAGAACTTAAAATAATAAAAAGTATTCAAATGTATACTTGTTATAATGATAAAATTATCAATACATAATATTGTGTTGGCTTCTGAAACATAAAAGAACATTCAACATTTTTGATCTGGTGTGTAAAAGTATAGACTAAGACTAAGAAAATAATAAAACATTCAAATATAAACATTGTCAAAACACTCAGAAAAAAACAAAATAAAGTGTGTAAATATTTATATGTCATAATTCATTGGTTCTCTTTACTACTAAATCTATACTGCACAATCACTTGGGGGAAACTTTCACTTCCCAACAAGTGAATGAAAAAATGTGTCTACATGGTAGATCCAATCTGTGGTAACTTTGTTCTTGTGCTGAGCTGTGATGTCAGATCATCTTGGATGGCAATTTGACGTGTTTTTCCGCTTGTAGTACCTAATGTTCCATTTGCCAGTTTTGGCATTCCCATGCTGCGGTTGCTGGAAGAATTTCGTCTGATAGCAGAATCTGATTTTACTTCACTGTTATAAGCAGGAGGCCGTGGCAGTCGTCTTCTCAGCCAGGCATGTCGCAAAGCCTGTGTAGGTGTGAGTCGCTGCTGTGGATCCCAGTCCAAAGCTCGCCGCATAAAGTCCAAAAATAATGGGTCATCACAGCCTTTCAGTGCTGTTATCAAATCTTTACTACCCGGTGGTCCACGAGTTTTACCCCTCCGTGATCGACCACCTTGCAAAACAGTGCTGCCATCAGGCAAGGTAGTGACAGTACTGTATCGAGGATACCCCTTGGATGAGATAAAATTGCGAGCCCGCTTTGCCTGTTCAAGGAGTTTCTGTGGAGGCATACCAAAAAGCTCAATGATGCATGCTAACTGGTCACCCTCATCCTCCCCTGGAAATAATGGATATCCTGTTAAAAGTTCTGCTAAAATGCACCCAAGGCTCCACATATCTATTGGCATACCATACTTGGCACCCCATATTACTTCTGGTGCACGATAAAAGCGAGACTGAATGTAGGTGTAAATTCGTTGATGCTCATAGCAGCTGGAACCAAAGTCAATAACTTTAATACCGCTACGACCTTGTTGCTTGAGCAAAATATTCTCAGGTTTCAAATCACAATGAATAATTCGATTCTTATAAAGAGCGTCCAAGCACTGCAGAATTGAATGGGCAAATTTTCTAACCAACTGCAAGCTGAAGCCCTGAAACCTATTTTTCTTTATAAGCTCATACAAGTTCATACTAAGAAGTTCAAATGTAATGCAGATGTGATTCCTGAATGTGAAGTGTTCATACATGTGTACAATGTTCATGTTATTGTCTTTATCTTGCTTCTTCAAGTGCTCCAAAATTCGAATTTCTTCCTGTGCTTGCCTGTGAAAACGTTTTTCATTTCGAACCATTTTTAAAGCAACATGAATTTGATTTCTATGATCATAAGTTTTGACTACCTGACCAAAGCTTCCTTTTCCAATCACCTTTAGAACTTCAAAGCGATATGATATATGATCATGAGGCACATGCACATAAGATCCATTTTCATCATCATACCCGTTATTATTTGGTCCCCCTGCAACTCCTTGCTTCTTTTTTGCATTTTGTCCAACAAAGTAAACGTCCTGAAAACTGAATATTTCTTGATGTTCATATGCACTGAGCTTATGCGTATACTGTTTTAATGCCAGATCTGGGCTTAGTCTGTTTCCTCTTTTAACACCAGATCCCTTGCTTCCAACACTACCAGTACTGGAGCTTGGGCGAGCAATAACTTGTGGCTGCGTCTGATCATCACCGCCGCCATTTTGAATAATTTCGACTTTATCAGAGTGATGCTTACACTGATCTTCAAATAACTGCTGGACTCTCACGCCATGTCCACTGTTTCCCCCGCCAACTGTTTGGCTTGCCAAAGGTGGAAGATGGTGTGAATGACTACCTTCCATTGTATGCGTATACATTATATTCCCAATCAGCGGTTGTCGCTGCTGCAGATTCAGATGCAGGGGTTTCACTTTTGTAGTCATAATTCCATAGTTTCCAAATGTTTTGGAGTCGCCCAAGCCTCTTTTTCTGGCTTTCTCGTTACATTTTTTAGAATTATATGTCGGTCACAGTCCATAAAATTGATGAAAACACGTTAAGCAAGTCACAAGAATCACACATTTACAACAAACGATAATAAATCGTTCCACTGTTGCTAAATTAGAACAAAATGGCCTCCGGTTACTAAGCACTACCCCTATCCGCAGACGTCAAGAAAGTGACGTCATGTAAACTGGGGTCACGTGTAATAAATAAAGTTGCGGATGAATTAAAGTACAGCTTAATTCAACGTTCAACGATTTTTTTTTAAATGATTGCTTGTCATTGCCAATGTTTGATGGAACCATTATCAATGCACTTCGGTAAATAATCATATTTGCTCCAATCTCTTTCTTACATAATAAGTCTTTGCGGCAGCGCACGAACATGGTAGCACCGGCAAGAGTGTCCGATGTAATTTGTAGGATGTTCAAAATTTGTAAAAATGTTATTGATATTGATTTCTTTTAAATATGTTTTAAAAATCAGATGTCAGCCTGCGGCTATATTAGCGTTTCTAAACGCTTTCCTAATTGGTATCGGTGGCTGCCATCTACGCCTTCTCTTCCTCATAGCTGGCATACTTTTCAAACAGTTGTTCTGATGACTTGCTCATCTAACTCATCGCGCAAGTCATTTTATCATCATCATCATCAAGTTACGAGGCGTGGGTACATTGACAGTCGTAGCCCTGCACTTACGCGGCATACTATCGTCTCTCCCACGAATTGTAAGCAATGCTGGGACCTTGAATTTCTCAGTACTGCTCACCTCCATGACATGTGGTAGATTCTAGAAAATGTGCCCTAAACATTGTCTGTTCAACTATTACCTAACCGGTGAGACTGCAAGAAAAATAGCAGCGGAGAAGAGAATTTCGAAGAGCCAGAAATCTAATATCTTTGTCGTTAACAAAAATTATGTGTCCCAAATTACCACGCATTCTTCTTCGTCTCTTCCACCATTTACTTCTTTATAGAAGTGTTGGGGGTGAAACGTAGTGATCTTGTGTGTGCTTGTTTTAAGGTACTTTGTAAGCTGATATTCATGTTCGTAAGGCTGTTCTTGATGCCGTCGCTCCATCTTTTGCGTGGTCTTCTCTTGCCTTGTACTCATTATACTTTTTCTGTGTGGCTCTCTGAGACTAAATCTGGCTCGTCATGCATCTCTGTACGCATCAACATTAAAGGTATTTTTTTTTTAAAAGTTTCCTCGAAAGCTGTCGAAAATCTGATGTACAGAATGTTCCTCATCACTTGCGAGGGTCGAGCAACCACCCCATTATGTTATCTTTAGTTATTTTCTATTGAGAACTTACATCATGATATGTGGTACCAGTGGCGGCTCGTCAATAAGGGCCAGTGGGGCCGGCCCCCAAAAATAATACATAGCGTGTATTTATTATTTTATAAATTAAAATATAGCAACCAAAAACCATGAATTATCCAGAAAAAAATGTCTGATCCCACAAACAAAAACTGAGCACGAGCCGCCACTGTGTGGTACCATCTATTTAGGAGAGGGAACACTGAGAAGATTAGTGCTGCACACGAAGATCACAACCACTGCGCATGCTGATTAAAATAAGCTTCCTTTCAGTGGTCTCAGATTTGTCTTTTTGTTTTACTTAGTTTTCTAAAACTTTTGTTCTTGCAATGTAACGTCCAAATGGGATCGAATGTCCGTATTTTATTGTCTGGACATCTTATACTAGATGGCATGCAAGTTATCTACGCAGACTATTAAAATCAAAGGGCAAGATAAACTCCAGATACGAAGTCCTCATAAGAGTCAAAATTTCAAAGTATCAATATCATTTTGCAGAAAGCTCACGTGAGATGGGTCGGTCACGTTGCTCGGACGCCTGATAAGCGCATACCAAAACAGACGATCGTTTGGTGGACAGAAAAAAACGTTTTAAGAACCCCTAAAGTGCCTCTAAAATACTTCGATATAAACACCACGTGTTGTGAATCTCTTGTGCAATATCGCCAAATGTAGCGCTGCAACAACACACGAAGAATTCTCATAGCTGAGAATCGTAGTAATGTGGAAAAGCAGAGAAAGCGAGCTGCGTGGAAATATTACTTGTTAAAGACACAACACCCACGTGTCCAACCTTGCTCATGAATGTCCTATCTGTAGTACGAAACTATTCCAGAAGTGTGTCTATATTCACTTCCGCACGCACCAGAGTTGAGCAACAACACACGCCTGATGCTGTTGTCATCATCGCTTGCGATGGACGGCTATTATTCTACTGGATGGTAATTAATATGTATGTTTCACGGTACATGTGTGCACAATTTTATGTAGTGCGTGTATACCAGATAGAAGTAATGAACGAATAGTAACTATTTGCTAATCGAATACCTGATTGATTTGATTGACTGATAGGACCAACATCATTGCACTTTAGTTAGTAACCATGTGTGCTCCGATCTTTTTCTTACACAGAAAAATCTCAGCGGCAGTGCACGAACTCCACAGCACCGGCGATGGTCCCCGATGTAATTTACAAGATGGTGAAAATATTTTGTAAGAATTTTATTTTATCTTTTTTATGAACTTTGAACAGTGGTTTTCCAGCCTGCTCTACTTGATTTTGAACTGCTAAGGTATCTTTTACGTTCTCAACTTGAACACGGGACCTACGTTTTATCGTCCGCCTCCGATAGGACTAGGAACTCGATCTCACCTACACTGAGATCAGGAATCTCTGAAAAATATCACATACAATGGCTTCACGAGGAGCAACCGAGTATCTTTGGAACGAGGCGAGCACAACTTGCAGAGAACTCAACGATAAATACTACTATTGTAGAGCGAGCACCTAGCCTCTACGCCACATATAACC
The DNA here is from genome assembly GCA_020796225.1 of Arion vulgaris. Taxonomy (NCBI): domain Eukaryota; kingdom Metazoa; phylum Mollusca; class Gastropoda; order Stylommatophora; family Arionidae; genus Arion; species Arion vulgaris. Next base: position 50,221,223 of record CM036765.1, on the reverse strand, counting down.
TCAATCGAATACTTAATACTACTATTAGTAGAAAGGCGACATATAGGATACAGTGGAAACCTTCTGTAGTAGCCTTATGTGGCAATAAACGACGATGTCTCCAAGATTATGAACATCAGGTGGTACGACAAGATAACAACCTATATAAACGTAAATCTGCCTTCCATCATCAGGCATCTCAGCAGTAGACGATAAGATGGTTGGGACATGTAAAGATGAACTTATCGCATCAACAAATGTTGTTCTGTGAACTTTGGAGGAAGAGGCAAGGGCAGACCATTCAGGATATAAAGATGTCTGAAAACTCAATGAAACGTTCTAGATCCCAGCACAGGGGAGGACTAGGAACAGGTTGTGGAAAGCCAAGGAAGGGGAGAGTCTTTGAAAAGACTATGTACTGAGCTGAACAACAGAGGAAAGCGAAAACTCAGAAGTTGTCACAGTAAAACACTGCCATGACCGTCTAAAGATGAAAGGGCATATATATATATATATATATATAGATATATATATATATATATATATATATATATATATATAATATATATATGAGTATATATATAAACAATTTCCAAGTATTTCAAAACAAAGGAAGTTGTAATATTTGGATGGGCTTGACGGCAGCTGTCCTAAGTATATTTATGCAGCACTCAGTCAGAAAGGTTGCAGTACAAAGGCTCTTTGGCGTAGATCCAAGCCAAACTATACGGCACAACGGATCGTTAGAGACAACATGTACACTTACCAGTTCTAGGAAAGCTACCCTAGTAAATAAAAGCTGGCACTAAATCGGATGTGCTGGCCTAGTCACCATAGGCGCATAACTTGGAACAACGTATAATCACTCTTAGACTCAAACCACATACAAACCACAACGAGTGGTTTAATAAGTGGTCGAATGGAGTGTTTGCAGAAGAAGGAGAATAGTTATCAGAGGACTATCATCATAGCATTCTGAACATGTCCATATGTACTCCGATCCCCGCTGCAACAAATTCAGCAGTGTCCAGTGGCCAAACATGCCAGTTCGATGTTTATTAATCAGTCTTTTCGCATAAAGATGGTCGACGACATTCAGAAAACATTGCATACCATCTTGGGTTGGTGTAGAGAGTCTCGCTCTCAGGTCAGTCCTGTGGTGCTCGTTGAATAATCACATAGTCAAGGCTGATCTACCCCGTGTAATCTTTGATGAACATACCATCGAGCGCAGAGACAGGCTGCGCTATCTTGGAATATCCTTTGATCGTAGTCTATCTTTCAAACACCCTGTTGAACAGACTATACGACGTTGCAAGCGTGGTCTTGCGGCTCTCAAAGTTATCGTAGCCGCACACCTTGAGCAGAGACTACTTGTCCTTTTGTTCGATCGACTGGTTATGTCCGTGGTAGATTACGGACTCAGCATTCTTACGATATCAAGATCACAATGTGAACGACTCGAACGGGTTCAGAATGAAGGTATGCGTATAGTCCTGGACTGCACTAGAGATACCCCCATTGTGAAGATGAGATATATGCTTGGCCTTCTGTCACTAATCTCCCGTCATGCAATCGCCCAAACCAAGGCCTATATGCGGGTTACTGCGGATAAGAGACATCCACTGCACAAGAACACTAATAATGTTAAGGGCATGAGAATCAAGCATGGCATGTCGTGGATGGCCCAGGCTGAGAGAACAATTGGCCAGGTGACTATGGTTGCGACCCTACCAAAAAGGGGAAGAATGGATCCCAACAGATGGTAGCATGACCAACTATCTCAACGTTATCATTACTCATGGAAGAGAATGTAGAGATTTGGGCAACATGAAAGCTGATCTCGCAGTTAAGCAGCTGATAGAAGATAATGCAAGGGATGATGATGTTGTTGTATATACCGATGGGTCGGTTCATCGTGGTGAGAAGTCCGGCTGGGGTTTCTTGGCTAATGCGCATGGTAGGGTTGTTGCAGAGCGAAGTGGGGCATATAGGACAGCTACTTCTAGTATGAGGATGGAGGTTGAGGCCGTTACTGCTGTCCTCCATTGGATCTCAGGGACTTCATTTACTGGGGCCATTGTTGTATCTGACTCTCAGTCGATGCTTCACAAGATCCAGAAGGGCAGGTTTTGGTATGAGTGGATGTCGTCTATAGACGTTTCTAACCTCCAGAGGCTTACGTGGTTATACTGTCCTGGGCACGCGGGTGTTTACGGTAATGAGAGAGCGGACAGGCTTGCATCAACAGCATCGATTGTTGGGGAGTTGAAGATGGATAAGGGGATATTCTTCGGTCTCTTCGCGACTGTCTATTGGATGAGGACACTAAAATTGATGTTGAATCGATCAAGCGATTTAGGCAGTTTGAAGTTACCCGTTGTATAAGTCGAACTGGATGCCTGAGAGGCAGAGTGAGAGGTGTTTTTAATCAGCGAGCAACGGGAACCATCAGTATGCATACTTTTCGATATCTGTTGTGTTGGGGGAGACGGAGCACCTATGCCCGGAGTGCAGTGACGTCAATTTAGTAACCAATAACCAATAATCAATCTTTTCGCATATTTGGAATGTCGTTCTTTTCAAAATGTGCCAATATCGACACTCTTCTCTTCCAACCTGTTCACCGCGTGGAATTCACACCCTGAAACTCTTCTGTTTGGAAAAACTCACAATACGTTAAGATTGTCATTTCGGTCCATTGCAGTGTCCTCTGATATCGTAGCCCAGCCAGCAAATCTATCAGTTCGCTCAATAACACTGGCTCAAGGGCTCACAGGGACGAAAATGAAGGTGATTTTTCTTATCTCGGGCTGTGCCAGCACCTCCACCCAGCGTTGTCTTACCTTCCAGTTTTGACTTTGCGAATCATACTCATGGAATCACTGAGTAACCGTCCGCACCTCCATTGTCAAAGTGAATAAGTAGTTCTACGAACTTCTGGTGATGCACCGCAGCTAATGAATAATGCAAATAAATATATAGTAAACAAGTATTTAGAACCTCCAGAAAACGGGTTGTGGTCTGAAAAACGGTCAACAGCAGGGCTTGGTAATGGTTGCCGAGAGAAGGTAAGGTTTGGGGTTAGAATTATGTGCTTGGTAAATTTATTTTTTTCTGAAGGCCCTAAATACTTCTTTATCTACTTATTTACCCTCTATTGTCAAACTACTTGTGATTGTCGCATAGACCCTCACTGACCTCTACTTTTCCCGCCTGAACGTGTTGAAAAAGTCCATGCACATAGTTTTTGACGAATCTACTTATCAAGCTGTACGTTTCTTCTTTCTCCTTCTTCTTGCTGCGATAATCGCTATTTACTAGTCGGCTGAAAGCACTCAATAAGTAGCGACTGTTTGTTACCAAAGTAACGAATACTTACAAGTATCTGTGTAATTAGCTCTTTACTATATGGCTCAGAAACATGAACAGCCTACTCAATGCACGAGAGGAGGTTCAACATTTCTCACCTTCGATGTCTCCGCAAGATTATGAACATTAGGTGGTACGAAAAAGATAATTAACTCTGAAGTACTGCAACGTGCAAACTTGCTTTCTATCATGGGCATGCTCAGCAGTAGAAGACTAAGATGTCTAGGGCATATGAGAAGAATGGACAATAGCCATATACCGCAGCAAGTATTGTTCTGTGAACTTTCGGAAAGGAAGAGGCACCAAGGCAGACCTCTGCTCAGATATAAGAATGTCTGCAAGGCATAAATAAAGAACTTTTCTATCGGTCCCAGCATATGGGAAAAGCTAGTTGATGACCGAGTTATGTGAAAAACATTACGAAAAATTGCAGAATCTTTTGAAAAGAGACTTAAGGATGAGCTGAATGATAAGAGAGACACGCGAAAACTCAGAAATTGTCACAGAAAAAAACTTGCCAATTGACCGTCTGTAAAGACTAAAAAGGCTATAGTGACTATACATCAATCAATCAATGAAGTGCCATGCCTGCCGGCGTAGGCGATCATGTCTCTCCACAACTCTCTCTGCTTGTTGCATGTAATCAGTTCTGACGTCGATTTTATGTCGAACGATGATGTCAGGCCATCCAGCATCTTCCCCCTCTGTCTTCCGCGATCTCTCCTTCCCTGAATTTTACCTGTTGTTACCAAATGTTCTAAACCTTTTCTTCGCATTATATGCCCGAAGAACCTTGATTGTCGGATTCTTATTCTTTTGATAAGGTTTCTTTGTGTGCAGGCCTGATTTAAAACCTCATTTGTTTTCTTCGCTGTCCATGGGATTTTCAGCATTATTCTGTAAAACCACATCTCTGTGGTTCCAATGATCGTAATGATTGTTTATTCATTGTCCATGATTCGCTGCCATACAGAAGTATTGGATCAATATAGAACTGGAGTATTCGTTTCCGCAGTGTCGTTGGTAGTGAATTCACGAATAGTGTGTTTTTCATTTTCATAAAAGATTCTTTCGCTTAAGATATTCTACTTCTAATCTCTGTTTTACACCTGCCATCTGATGTCAGGAGTGTTCCCAGGTACTTGAATCGATGGACTTGTTTCAGTGCTGTGTTATTTATGTTGATATTATATATTGGTGTTTCCTGTTTCTTGGAGACAACCATAACCTTTGTTTTCTATACATACATGGACGATATGAACAAAATACACTTAAATTTGTCCATATCATTCATTTACTCGGTATTATCGCAGTACCACCCCCAACACCCCGGTTTTCTCCAGATCTGATCCGGTCTGACCACCTCAGATCTGTAGATTTCCGTACATCGCTCTCATCATCATCATCGCCCGAGTGGTTCCCGACCCGAGGTCCAAATTTGGGGTGTAAAGAATAGAACCACTGTTACCTGCCACGCATGTCGTAAGAGGCGTCTAAGGAGGTTTGGCTGAAATCGGATGCACGTGTCCTAAACGTCTAGAAATCTATGCGTTTAGGGCCTACCAAACCAATGTGCAACGTATACACGTTCTTGGCAAAGATCAAACATATCATAAAGAGTGATTAAAATTGGTCGTAAAGAACGAACGCAAAGAAGAAGAAGAATCATCATCATCAGGTGCCGTGCCGGCTGGAGAAGGCGATAATGGATCTCCATAAATCTCTATCTTTGGTGTTTGCTATCAATTCAGATGTTGAGGCTCTACTGTGCCATGAAGTCAGGTTATCCAAAATTTTATGTCTCGGTCTTCCTATGTTTCGTCTACCCTCGATTTTACCAGTTGTTACAATATGTTATAAATCACCCCTCCTCATCAGATGCCCGAAAAATGATGACTGCCTCTTTCTTATATTGATGATAAGCTTTATTTGTTTATTATATATGAGATTAAACCCAAGGTTTCAATTCAAAGCACGAGTTTTTGTTTTTGTTTTAAAAATCGGAACGTGTACGCCAGCAAGCACACACACACACACACACACACACACACACACACACAAATAATAATGAACTTTTTGCAGAGAATTCAAAGATAAATTTCCAATCTTTTCTTTGTTGGCTTTTTTAATAACACGTCGTCGGAAGTTTTGTATTAGAACTCTGGTAATGTCCCTTGACCCCCGACACTGTGACGTGTTCTGCTAGACGTAGGCAATTTCCTGCACGGAACAGAAGACCGCTATTTAATATTGAAAAGTAAAAACTATATCTGAAAATGTTGTCACTCAAAAGGGACAAAAAGGAGGAAGAAGAAGGTAAATGCACAGAAAGATCATTGATAAAGTAACACCAATATAATATGGAGGTGTTAGATATCTTAGCGATGACATTAAACCAAATGTATTGTTGTTACTTGTTATTACTAGTTATCGATAATTGTGACATATTCGATTATAAATAGATATATTTTAGTAATATGTTTTATTATAATAAATCCAGCTATTGACTAGTAAGTAATTTGTTATTTAGTACTAGTTATTTGTACCATTGGCAATGCCATCATCAAATCAATGACTTTACTTGTCGTTTAGTCGTCGGATCATCATCACTGCTTCAGTGGCAGTGCTGCACATCAATAAAACTAACATGATAATTATAACTTGCATAAGTTGCAAAATACTTATGAATCATGGTTTATCATGAATAATGTCATCAAATATTAATAATATATATACAAGATTAATAGATAATTGTGACCAAAATGTACACACACACTACAAAGTGTAGTAGAATTGCTCCGTTGGGTAATTTCGAAAATATCTTACTTATAATTAGTCACCCCAGAACCTTGCATTATTATGGTAGGAGATACACATTTACACATGGGATACATATAGAACCTTAACAAGGGATACATCACTTGTTAGTGTGCAGTATTATGTACTCTTGGATTTCTTTTGATAAAATTGAGGTATGATATGCACTCATACACTGACCCATGCTACCTTTATCACTATATCAGTTGCTGAAGACAATCCAGATTCCCCTATTATTGAAAACACTGCAAACTTTAATGGCATAAGAATCAAGAAAGGTTATGTCATTGATGACAGAAAGGATATTTGAACTCGTAACTACATTGGTAAATGTTGTTACTGTACCTAAAACAAAGGAGCATACTATGGTGAATGAACATTGGAGACATTATCTTTTGGACAGGAGTATATAGATTGGTGCAGAATTTTGACAATTAAACATCATACTATCTGATAATACTGGGAATAATTATTGTGCTTGTGTACACTGATGGGCATGTCTTACGTGGGAATAAATCAAGTTTAAAATTCTTTGTTAGAGTGCATGGCAGAATTATAGAGCTGATTTTGTCCTAACAAATTGTCATTTTTTCCTTCTCTGGCTAGTTGTGTACAAATGAATGATTATGCTGTTAGTAAATAAGAACTAATAAAGCTAATGTATTTATTACTATTATATCTCTAAAGTAGGAGTAAGGCTTGCCTGAATGGCGAGGGACACTGATGATAAGGAAAGCACACCTTCACGCAAAAATCAGTCATATTATGCTACATGACTACGCCTAAATTCATAGCGGACAAATGAGAGCAAAAAATAACTGTTAGAACAAAGACATATATGTAATGTCCCTTCTTTTTGTATATTTGATGTTCATGACAGTTTTCAGTGGCTCTCCTCACCCCTGTTATCAATCTCTAGTCAGCGAGTTTAAAATAAACAAGTTTTTGTTACTTATGGCAACAATTTTTAAGAGCTGCCTACAACTAATTAATTTTCAATGCAGAATCATATTTGCATATTTCAAAACTAATACCTCATTTACATAGAGTGATTAAACTAATGCAACTGTTATGTTAGACAAGAAGAATGACACCAGAGGGACTGCTTCATTTATAAATGATCAAGTCAGGACTTATGTGAGAGAGAATTCACATAGCAACACCTACATGGCATAGTCACTATTTGGGATGCAAACTTTGTCTCATGTTTGTATGGTTATGTTGGAGCTCAGGCAACATCCATTATGAAGTCACCTGTTTCACTGTTTGAGAATAAACAAGTTAGGGAGAAATAGAATTGACCACCACACTTCCAAATACTAAGGGTTAGTGCTGTGAGGTCTCTAATACATCACATTCATAATGCATTATTTCACCTGCATGAGGAAGGACATCAATGAAACGGTAAGTAAACTTCACACAAAAATCAGTCAGAAGTGCCATACCAGGCACCATGGCTAACGCCAGAATTCACAGCAGGCAACGAGAATAAGTAGCTCTGAAGTTGTCGTTTCCTATGTTAAGGCAGTGCCACAGGAATGATATATCAGACCATTTACAATAATCAACAACAAAGTAGATTTACTAAAAACATTGATCTTAAAAAAATACTTGCAAAGTAGCAAAACTGTCAAATAATTAATAAATTTAGTTTGATATTGTTTTTAAAAAAAAGTCTATTTTGTCATCTGACAGAAATTTGCATACTTCTGTAGTAAATCTTCTCATTAGATTGACACAGGCAGAGAACATTTTATTTATTTCAAGAAAACAATTTAGCGTGTTAAGGGAGATTCGGTCTTGAAAATCAAGAATCTATTTTCGTTGTTTTCATATTAATATAAAATTTGTATAAGCATTTTGAAAGAGTATGACTTAGAATAGTAGAAAAATTAGAAAAAAAAATGTCAAGTGTTGCCATGGAAACAATACAAAATGGCCACCAAAACAAAATTTCAAATCCCTAAGGCTCTGAATCTAATGAATATAAATGAATTCCTTTTTCACTCTAAGGTGCGCAATTGTAATATCTAAAATATTACACATGATTTTTAGGATATATTAAATATTTAATTTTTATAAATTTTTGGGTAAAAATTCCCTCAAAATTTGGTCAAAAAAGCTGTTTTTGGAGGGTGTGTTTACACAAAAATTCATAAAAATGTAATATTTAATATATCCTAAAAGAATGTGTAATTTTGTAGATATTACAATTGCTCACCTTAGAGTGAAAACAGAATTCATTTATATTCATTAACTTCAGAGCCTTAGGAATTTGAAAATTTGTGTTTGGTGGCCATTTTGTATTGTTTCCATGGCAACTCGTTGACTTTTTTTTTTTTTCTACTATTCTAAGTCATAATCTTTCAAAATTGTTATACAAATTCTACATTAATACCAAAGCAACGAAAAAGTTTCAAGACCAGAGTCCCCCCTTAATTTCTAGAACATACATACATACAGAGAGATTGATAAATAATGAATTGAAGACATTTTCATTTTGGATACAATACTTTCAGTTGATTGGATGCAATCAGTTATATAACCTCATTTGTTTTAATTAACTGGATTTTTGTGTGTGCAGGAGGAGGAAATCCCTTCAACAATTTGGAAAAAAGCACTGTTTTACAAGAGGTAAGGTTTAGAACCTTATAAAATTGGGATTTTATGGTCATCTGTATTATTTCATGCATAAACTGGTATTAAAACGATCAATGTTATTTTTAAAGTGTGCATGTGAAAAAATAATAAATCAAAACTACACAACAACAGAGATAAGCTCCAGACAACAGTATACATCATAAGAACCCATCTAATGGTAGAATCATAAGAACCCATCTCATGGTAGAATCATAAGAACCCATCTGATGATAGAATCATAAGAACCCATCTGATGGTAGAATCATAAGAACCCATCTGATAATAGAATCATAAGAACCCATCTGATAATAGAATCATAAGAACCCATCTCATGGTAGAATCATAATAACCCATCTGATAGAATCATAAGAACCCATCTGATAATAGAATCATAAGAACCCATCTGATAATAGAATCATAAGAACCCATCTGATAATAGAATCATAAGAACCCATCTGATAATAGAATCATAAGAACCCATCTGATAATAGAATCATAAGAACCCATCTGATGATAGAATCATAAGAACCCATCTGATAATAGAATCATAAGAACCCATCTGATGATAGAATCATAAGAACCCATCTAATGGTAGAATCATAAGAACCCATCTGATAATAGAATCATAAGAACCCATCTGATGATAGAATCATAAGAACCCATCTGATGGTAGAATCATAAGAACCCATCTGATGGTAGAATCATAAGAACCCATCTGATGGTTGAATCATAAGAACCCATCTGATGGTAGAATCATAAGAACCCATCTGATGTTAGAATCATCCAAATAGCCATCCAAAGAAGAATATTGGTTCATGAAATATCATCTTTTTATGGTTCTAATATACATTTTATTTAGTTGTCAAAGCTTTTAGCAGCTAAAAGTTGCAATATTAGATAAAGTTATGATTCTGTGTGATCAAGTTTTATAAATTCTCTATCTATTCACAAGTAATTATCAGAAAATATTGTATGGATTTATATAGCTGATGTGATTGTTCTGTCCTCTTTCTATTTCTAGGCACGCACATTTAATGAGACCCCAATCAATCCAAAGAAATGTGGTCACATTTTGACAAAAGTGCTTTATATCATAAATCAGGTAATGTGTTTATTAGTTTAGTGTTTCTGCGTACTTGTTTTGCCTTGTCTATGGACAGATTTGTACTGGTCTCAGTGTAGGTGGGATCAAGTTCCTAGTTCTATCAGAGATGGGTGATAAAACTTAGGTCCTGTGTTCAAGTTGTGCATGTAAAAGAATCCTTGGCAGTTCAAAATTCAGAAGAGCAGACTAGAAAGTCGCTGCACTGTAAAAATTCATTAGAAAGATTAAATAATAAAATTCCTACAAAATATTTTCACCATCTTCTAAATTACATCAGGGACCCTCGTCGGTGCTACGGATTTCATGCACTGACCTGAGATGTTTATGTGTAAGATCTCAAAAGAAGCAAAGAAACTCAGACTTCCTATAGCCAGACATAATATATACATTCAGACAATAAATTCCTAACAGCCATATAATGAAAATATGTGGCTAAAAGGGAAATGTGAAAAATTAGAAATGGAAAAAAGAAAATAAAACAATAATAATCAAATATACACATAGCATATACACATATATTTGGAGCATGAGAAGAGACAGTGTTAAGAAGCATAGGAATATAGTGACAGGTGAACTTACCGAAGCTATTAGATGCAAGATGCTTGGTTTATTCTGCAGCCGCCTATAATGTGTACCCGGAGAATGTGCACTGACTGGCGAACCTTCCTTTCGGTGGATGGACTTTACATGTTGGGTCGACTGTTGGGGTCAATTTCTCTGGATGTGGATGGAATTTAACATCCAGTCTATTGGCTTCAACAATAACACTTGACTGGCGAACGACTGTGCTCAGGACTAACTTCCGCACCTAGCTTAATTTGGCAACCTAGACAAATCTTATATCTATTTCCTAGCTATACCTACTAATGTAGTCTAGGCGGAGATTCTTCTCCCAGGACCTAATCACTTTTGCCACTACCCCAACTAGTACCCCACTACCTCAATTTAGTATTGGAACTTTGTATTGTCCATATTTTTATAACACTACAACTCTGTATATTTGGCATTCATGTTTCTTTATTATTGTCTATGATTTACTTTCTTAGTATCTACTTTGTGAAAGCTGAAGTTGTGGTTCTTTCACATATGATGCTATTCATTTTCTCGAATCCGAAGAAAAGAATGTGCCCACACCCACCACCTTGAAACAGAAGCTACCAGGGAACAGAAACGGACAACAGACTTTGTTACAGAATCTGGAATCTTAGTCTAAAATGAGTGATCATCGACCATAAAAAATTTAATTCTCTATAATATAGTTTTGTTAATTAATACTGTTAATTCTTTGTTCTGCAGGGGGAAAGTATTGGCCAGACTGAAGCAACCGAGGCATTTTTTGCGATGACTAAACTGTTCCAGTCTAAAGATGTATGTATGATGTTATTATTTTCTTGATTAAGTTTGCATTATTGGCACCTTCAATCTAGTGTACTATTTACAGAACACCAACAACATGTCATTAATGGGGATATTTTTTCATGATTCTGTACTTTAATATGCTAGTTTTAATCTTTTCATTGCAAAGTATAGTATGCCTATGTGTGTAAATATTTGTTGCACTGTCTTTCTTCCCTCCCATACATGCCAAGTACATCAGACCTAACTATCTGCAGTATTATTTTACTAAATCAATATATATTATGTAACAATGGCAAAAAGCGTAAAAAGTAGTGTAGTTTTTCAAAGTACAAAAAAAAAATAACAATTCATATAGCGAGTTTTCAACCAAAAGGCTTTTCTCACCTTGATAAAGGCCTTTTGGTTGAAACGTTGCAGTATTGATACATAATTTTACTGCAGATACATATCTTATATTGATAATAAATTTGTTTTAACATGTTTCACCATTGCTACATAGTTTTAATGCAGTCTTCCCTTATATTGATATATATTATATACCAAAGTGCTCAGAAATGAATTTAGAATACAAGTAACAAAATATATTGGGCATTTGAAGTTGTATATGGTAAACTAAAGAGAGAAAAAAAAATGATAGTGACACATAATTTTTCAGACATTGTAGTCAAAGAAATTATATTTTACCCCTAATCATTTTCTCTGCTAATTGTTGTTAGTAAATTGGAATTCTCTTATATTGAAAATATTTGTTAGATATGTATTTATTTATAATGATACTTATACTTAATTTCGCTCGAGTGGTTTCCGGGGCCAAATTTGGGGTGTAAAGAATAGAACCACTGTTACCTGCCACACATGTCGTAAGAAGCTACTAAGGAGGTTTGGCTGAAATCGGATGCACATGTCCTAAATGTGTAGAAGTCTGCGTTTAGGGGCCTAATGTGCCCAATCACAATGTGCAACGTATACACGTTCTTAGCAAAGATCAAACATATCACAAAGAGTAATTAAAATTGGTCGTAAAGAACAAACGCAACGAAGAAGAAGATACTTCATTTATCTTGTCTCTCTAATAGCATTCCTAATGTATCTCCTATTTGTATGCTGGGTTTTTTGTTAATCATTTGTATAATTTTGTTAGCCCATTCTTCGAAGACTTGTTTATCTGGGAATCAAAGAAATGTCCAAGATTGCTCAGGATGTGATAATTGTCACAAGCAGGTTTGTCCTCTTCATTGAATTTGGTTGTGTGTATACTGAATTTACATTGGTACTTGCATTTGCCATAAATGGTTGTACATGTTTATTTTCCTTATTTTGATACTTGTTAATTATTTGTTGTAAGAAAACACTGACAATTATTCTGGTTCTCCTAAATATTTCTTTAGTTCTTAATGTTCAACTTTTATTGTCATGAATGCGATCAGGATGGTATACAGTTGATAGGAAAAGTGTAGGACATGCTGAATACTAGTTTATAGCATTTAGAAGTGAAGTGACCAGCTCTCTTACCGTCACTAACTTTTTGAGTCAGTCATCTTATTAAAGCCAAGTTGACTACTACAGGACTATACTTACTGTATAGCAACACTATACTTACTGTATAGCAACACAGGTGTATAGTGGGGGATCTGTGTAGCTAAGTGGTTACGCCCTTGTCATTGGTTCGAACTGGATCGCGTCGTTCTGTTCACATGTGTATTTTTCCAGAGACCCCTAGGATTCTTGTCAGAGCTACGAAGTTCATACTTTATGCAATACTCTCAGCAGGTGGCGTGCCATTTCTACGGAAAGGGACTGAGCCATAAGGTGTAAAACCTGGTTCACTGAAGTCAATCCTTCACCTTTAAACTTACTGTATACCACTGTAGTTTTGTAAAAATTACAATAAAACTGTGATTAGTGCATATGTTTTGTAGATGTTTGGTCCCAGGTTCAATCTACAGCTGATGTCGGATTTATTTCCAACCACAGCAAAACTTAAGTCAACCCAGTCTCAAGTTAGTACCAGAGAAATACTGGGAAGTACAGACAGCCGATGTCATGTTGACATCACTCATCATGTCATTAGTCATAAAAAAAATATTGGTCCAACACTGAATTCCCTCCATGTGGTTTCCGGTAGGGAGAAATAGAATCACTGTCTTCTATTACATGTCATAATAAATGACTAAGAGGGACCATAGATCCCATACTGAAAAAAAAACAGGCATAGACAGAAAAAGGGAAATTGCTGATGAAGATCCTTCCATAGTAATAGAAATTTAACAGTTTTTACATTTTTAGTCTCTGCCTTATTTATGTGCCCTTCAGCACAATAAGGACTGATAATGATGATCATTGTATTCTCCAATATACAACAGGCTATTGAAACAGGTTCTTTAGTATACTTTTGCTGAAGTTTTGTAAATTAGGCAATTTTATTTAAGTTTATTTGATTTTGTATGTGCATTCATGCATGTCTGTTTGTGTATCTGTATTGTCATACTTACGCTGCATAAACTCAACTTTGTTCCTCAGTCTAATGAAAGACATGACTGGCAAAGAGGATCAATTTCGCGGTCCAGCTATCCGTGCTCTATGTTCAGTGACAGATGTAAGATACTGATTTTTATATATCAAAGCACTATAATTAATTAACTTGTATGACATTGGAAGAATGTTTTTTTTTTTATATATATATATAATAATATTTTTAGATCTTTTTTCTTTTTTTTCTTTAAAACTATTTACTCTTGATTGTTCATAATAGTGTAGTTATGAAGCATATTTTGTGATTGCTCACAAGAGATATGATGCTCCATCTATACTGCAGATGTAAAATTGTCACAACAGATTTGTGGTACCAGTTTTGTGATAACCAAACACCTGATACATACCTGCTTAACATATGATACGAAATGTTGTAGCACATGGCCATACCATGTTTCCTTCCATTCATGAAAGACATTGTATCAATTTTGGGAGCCTAGAGCTAAGTGCTTATTTTGTCACAATCATTAACATGTAAGACTAAAGACATTGACAAAGAAAAAAACATAAAATATGTTAGATTATGGCCCGCCCATATTCATTAAATAGAAATACTCTGACTGCATGGTATATGTCAGCTCTGATAGTTACGCTTATGACCAATCAGATCAGACACCATTCTACAGTATAACCCAGCAGATGGGATACTATAAAGTGGAGGTAACAACCCAAATCTATAAAAATCATTTTGTTATATAAACTGCAATAGAAAACTGCCATAGTGTTAGAAACAATTTCAGCTTCATGTTCCATTAGGAATGTTGAATTGAAAAACTAATATAAATGTTAGTGACAAATTGATGCCCTATGCTCCATTTGGAACACAAAGGGATACAAAGAAGAAGACTTTGACTGCAGTAATCTTGAATCAAACATTGTCCGAGCAGGACCAGATATAAAGTGTTGTATGTAACCAACAAGTCACATGAATACATACACTTTCCTTTTTACTAGGAGAACTGAACACATGTTGGCACTGGAGTATGTTTTGTCAATAACTAACAATATCAAATGTACAGTTTTACCTGTATGCAATTGGTTTTAATAGTTTAAATAAGAACTAACTTTTTTGTCTTTAGCATTCGATGCTCCAAAGCATTGAGCGTTATATGAAGCAAGCCATTGTTGACAAAGTTCCAGGAGTGTCGAGCGCTGCCTTGGTTTCTGCTTTGGTAAGACATTATAACATTTTTCTTTAGTAGACATTAGTGTTAGATCTTTACAGTTCAGATCTCAATGACAAAGTGGTTAAGATGTTGTCTGTTGTTCTGAAGGTTGCAGGTTCAAATCCAGACTGAGTCACATGAAGACTGAGTAGAAAATGTGGTGGGGGGAGATAAAAGAATATCTGACCACAAACTGTAGAAAGAGGGAGGAGAGTTGGAGCCTTATGGACAAAGCAAAATAAAGCAGCTTATAATAGAAACAGATGAAAGCAACTTGCAGTCTTATGTTGTATTAGGAACAAGAAAGTTTATTTGTATTAGTATAAAATGGCTTGCAGAAACAGTTATATGCACAAACAATATTGTAATGTTACTTATATTGAAGTGTGAAAGTAATGTCTAGTTCTGACAGCCCAGAATACAATCTATTCTTCTTCTTAGTTTGCCCGCTATGAATTCAGGCATAGGCCTGGTTGATTTTTGCATGAAGGCATGCTTTCCTTATTATATGAGTCCCCACCATACAGGCATACCCTCTCTGACTTAGAGGTATATACAATATACAGTCTATGGCCTATTTTGTATTTGTCATGTTATAATTTTGTTCCAGTGCTTGCTGCTATGTGTGTTACTTGTAAACAGTATCATGTTGTTGTGTGATATTGCTCTGTCATAGTTGTGCATCATGTTGACATTGTTCTGGTATTTAATTACATCAAGTTTCACTTATTTCAGCATCTTGGCAAGGGCAGTCATGAGGTCATCAAGCGATGGGTAAATGAAGCTCAAGAGGCTGTCAACAGTGACAATGTTATGGTGCAGGTAACTCTTTTTCTATTTTATTTTTGGTCCTATGTAGCAAGTTACATGTGTTGACATCACAACCCAAGAGTACCTCGTTCAAACTCCGCATTGGGCAATTTGGAAGAAAGTTGTTCTCATGGATTTTTACGAACGGTAAAAATAGACCTCAGAAAGCAGTGGCAAACTACTGAACGTATAAGTGGTGCCTAGAAAATTAACGACTTGTTTACTGTGGCTGATGATGACGTTTTGTAAAGGATATACCAGGATTTTCATTTCAGCAAGTTATTATTTTTTCTACTGTTTTTCTACTGTTTACAAGTTTTTCTACTGTCATTGCATTCTCAACCTCATTACTCTAACAATTGTTCTACTTTCTGCTATTATTCTTTATGTTAGTTCTCACTCCACTCCTCAGTTTTCTCTGCTCATTTCTTTGTGTTCATCCCTGTGAGGCTCATCATTTATTCTGTGTATTTTCTTGTTTTCCTTGTTCTATAAAGATTAGTATATGTGACCTTGGAGAAAGTTACCTAAGAGATAGTGTAGAAGTTCTAGTGTTAGATTGTTGAAATAATGCTGTTTACATGTATTCAATTGATTTTATTGAAACATTTTGTTTTGGGTTCAGTTTCATGCCTTGGGCCTGTTGTACCATATCAGGAAGTCTGATAAACTAGCTGTCAACAAACTTGTTAGCAAGTTCAGCAAACATACACTCAAGTCTCCATATGCTTACTGCCTGCTGGTAAGCTCATGTTTGATAGATACATATTGTGTGTGTTAAATTGTCGGTTTTCTTAATGATACTCACTGAATTGTACAAGGGGGACTGCCTAGAGTAGTTGATAGTAGCTCGGCCTGCTAGCTGTGAGACGCCTCATAGCTCGGGTTCGAACCTACTGTCCGGCATTTGTTCGAGTCCCTGGTCTTACTCAGGACGATAACGTGAGTACCTCTGAAGTCGGAGAAAATCTGCCTGTATGGCGAGGGAATACTAATTACAGTGTACATTGAGCACACGGCTGCTAGTGTAAAGTAATTTACAATGTGCACGCTGCTGCCATTGTAAGAAATTGGAAAAACAGATTTTCACGCAAAATCAGTTTCAGAGATGGAACTTCGTCTGAGTTGAAAGCGGACGAAAGAAAAGAAAAAAAAAAAAAACTGAATTGTACATAATATATTTCATGTATAAAGTCAGGTTTAAATGCACATAGAATGTTCATTATCAACATAAGAAAGAGACATTCATCATTTTGTGTACATGTCATAAGAAAATGAGGATTAAAACACATGCTACAACTAGCAAAATCAACAGAGATAGAAAATTCTGGACAGCCTATCTACATGGAACCTCTGAGGTCATAGTAAGGTTTGCCTAAATCGTGAGAGACACTGGATATAAGGAAAGCAAGTCTTCATGCAAAAATCAGTCAGAGACACCATATTAGGGGCCATGACTATGACTGAATTCATTGCAGCGATAGAAGAAGTAAAAAATTGACATGGCACAGAAAAATATAAACATCTCATTTAGTAGTCATCATTCAGAACGAATGTTTGTGGAAATCCAAGATTTCCTACTCCAACTCTAATTGCACATGATGATGATACAGTTAGTGTAGCTCAACTGCAGTCATTTGCATGATTTAAATGTTGGTTCTAGTAATTTTCACAGAATTGTTGCCAGAGCTAATGGGTAAGTGCTCTGACACATTCAACCTACAGAAAGGAAATGAGCAACTATTAACCCTGGTGTGTGTACATAGATATTGATTCTCTTTGGGTTTTTTTCTGGTATTGCTAATGTACTATAGAAGGATCTCACTGCTTAGTCACACAGGGAAAACATATGCCAAAAATGATAGAACTAAGACCAATACTGGAAGAACAACTTTCAGAAGCTCAGATGGGTTTTAGATCAAACAGAAGCTGCACAGATGCAATATTCACTATAAGACAACTGACTGAAAAATATATTGAACATGACAACACTTGCAAAGTTACATTTGAAGACCAGGAAAAATCTTTGGATAAGAGTGAACAGAAATACACTATGGGATTATTGTTTAAGGGAATATGGAATCATCAAGGTTTGCAAATGTTTGTACATTTCAAGTAAAAGCTACATAAGAACAAAGACACATACATCAAGAGCATTTAGAGTAAATTCGGTCATACAACGTGCTCTCCACACTACATTTTACATTAGCAATATAAGTAGAAAATCGTTCTTATGAGATTTGCGCTAACAACTAAAGCAAATTTCATAAGAACGATTTTCTGGCCAACACTATGTTACCAGTGTCAGACATGACCAATAACATCAGCTAGTGTGCGGAAAATCATACCGACAGAGATGAGGTGTCTTAGAAGAGCTGCAGGTGTGACAATAAGAGACAAAATTAGAAATGAAGAAATCTGAAGAAGACTGGATGTGAAACCAGTCATGCAATTCATAAAAGAACAACAGATTAAATGGTTTGGACACCTGACAAGAAGGCCCTGGTATCGCCTACCACAGAGAGCCACACAGAAAAGTATAATGTGTATAAAGCAAGAGGGACGACCACACAAAAGATGGGCGATGGCATCAAGAATAGCCTTACGAAATGAATATCAGATTACAAAGTGTCTTAAAACAAGCACAGACAAGATCACTATGCCCCCCTCCCCCTCTTTCTCAACACTCTATAAAGAAGTAAATGGTGGAAAAGAAGAATATAAGTAGAGAAGCAAGACTCTGATAATATTTCAGAATTCCTATTTACAAATAACAAAGTACTGTTAGCAGAAAACAAATAATCTCTCCAGAAACATCTGAGTTGAGTTAATACCAAGGGTGAAGAATCTAATATGAAAATAAACTCTGATAAAACATACACTGATTATAGACAGACAGGCAGATAGCCTTTCAATAAAACTAAAAAACATAGTTATCACACAAACAAGTGAGTTAAATTTCTAGGGACAATTTTGGCTTCATGTGAAAAAATGTAGAGAAATCAACATATGGTGACAAAGGTAAAACATGTACTGGGGCTACTAACATCACTTCTGACACAAGAGAGAGGGACAAAGGTAAAACATGTACTGGGGCTACTAACATCACTTCTGACACAAAGGGATGTGACAAAGGTAAACCATGTACTGAGGCTACTAACATCACTTCTGACACAAGGAGATGTGACAAAGGTACCTTCTGACACAAAGAGATGTGACAAAGGTAAACCACGTACTGAGGCTACTATCATCACTTCTGACACAAAGAGATGTGACAAAGGTAAACCATGTACTGAGGCTACTAACATCACTTCTGACACAAAGAGATGTGACAAAGGTACCTTCTGACACAAAGAGATGTGACAAAGGTAAACCACGTACTGAGGCTACTATCATCACTTCTGACACAAAGAGATGTGACAAAGGTAAACCATGTACTGGGGCTACTATCATCACTTCTGACACAAAGAGATGTGACAAAGGTAAAACATGTACTGGGGCTACTAACATCACTTCTGACACAAAGAGATGTGACAAAGGTAAAACATGTACTGGGGCTACTAACATCACTTCTGACACAAGAGATGTACAAAGGTAAAACATGTACTGGGGCTACTATCATCACTTCTGACACAAAGAGATGTGACAAAGGTAAACCATGTACTGGGGCTACTATCATCACTTCTGACACAAAGAGATGTGACAAAGGTAAAACATGTACTGGGGCTACTAACATCACTTCTGACACAAAGAGATGTGACAAAGGTAAACCACGTACTGAGGCTACTATCATCACTTCTGACACAAAGAGATGTGACAAAGGTAAACCATGTACTGGGGCTACTATCATCACTTCTGACACAAAGAGATGTGACAAAGGTAAAACATGTACTGGGGCTACTAACATCAGTTCTGACACAAAGAGATGTGACAAAGGTAAACCATGTACTGAGGCTACTATCATCACTTCTGACACAAAGAGATGTGACAAAGGTAAACCATGTACTGAGGCTACTATCATCACTTCTGACACAAAGAGATGTGACAAAGGTAAACCACGTACTGGGGCTACTAACATCACTTCTGACACAAAGAGATATGACAAAGGTAAACCACGTACTGGGGCTACTAACATCACTTCTGACACAAAGAGATGTGACAAAGGTAAACCACGTACTGGGGCTACTATCATCACTTCTAACACAAAGAGATGTTTGTGAATACTAAAGCAAATTTTATAAGAACTATATTTAGCCAATATGATGCTATCAAGGCCAAACATGATCGATCACAGCAGCTAATGGGTGGAAAATCATAGCAACAAAGATGTGATTAAAAAAAAGCTGCAGGAGTAGCAATGAGAGATCAAATTAAAAAATGAAGAAATTAGAAGACTGAATGAAAATAGCCATACAATTCATGAAAAAACAACATATTAAATAGTTTGGTCACCTGGCAAGAATACTCTGGTATCATCTACCACAGAGAGCCACTATGAAAAAATATAATGAATACAGAGCAAGAGGTTGATTGAGTGACGGCATCAAGAACAACTTTAGAGAAATGAATACCAATCAACTTACAAAGTGCATTAGACAAGCCACAAAGCAGATCTTTACATCCCCCCCAATACCTCACTGATGTACAATGTATGAAGAAGAAGAATTACTAATGTGTCTCGCCCGAGTGGTTGCGGGCACAAATTTGGGGTGTAAAGAATAGAACCACTGTTACCTGCCACGCATGTCATAGAGGTGACTAAGGAGGTTTGGCTGAAATCGGATGCATGTGTCCTAAATGTATAAAAGTCTACGTGTTTAAGGGCCTACCAAACTAATGTGCAACGTATACACGTTCTTGACAAAGATCTCACAAAGAGTGATTAAAATTGGTCGTAAAGAACAAACGCAAAGAAGAACAAGAAGCTAATGTGTCTGCAGCTTCTTTTGATTGATAAATGTAGAAACAAAATCATTATTTTCTGCTTAACTTTTATCGGGTTTTTTTCCCCTAGATCCGTATTGCTGCCAAAATGATTGAAGAAGAGAATGCAGGTTCTGACAGTCCCATGTTTGATTTCATTGAAAGCTGCCTGCGTCACAAATCTGAAATGGTCATCTATGAGGCTGCCCATGCCATTGTTCAGCTGAAAAACACCACTGCTAAAGACTTAGCTCCAGCAGTTTCTGTTCTACAGTTATTCTGTAGCTCACCTAAACCAACTCTTCGGTTTGCAGCTGTCAGGACTTTGAACAAGGTCAGTATCATACCACTGTGTAGTGAGGGTATCCAAATATAAATCAAATGTTCAACAACTGAATGAATTGCATAGTGATGGATCAACATATGAACTCAACTCACTTGCCCAGTATTAAACTCAAGAGCTTTCTCTGTGAGAAATAGTTTATACTAGGTAAATGTAAAATATGTTTTGCTCTGTGACAATGGATTGGACACATCCTCTGCTACAACATAACCATACATGCACTTGACTGAAAAGAGTGAAGAGGGGACCTTCTTCTTCTTCTAACCAGGGCTGCGAGTTTTCACTCTTGGGCAGCCAATGCCAGTTTGTAGAATCTGCATGTGTTCTGTAATTGTGGGAGACTAGTGTAAAGGGTATTATGAACAGATGGGTGTGGTGGGAGGAGTTCTTGTCTAGCTTTATGTAGTCCAGGACATTCAAGCAAGATATGCTGTACTGTCTCACATGAGTGACTGCACTTTCTACAGTGTGGTAGGTGTGTGGGGTTTTATTCTGTGTAGGTGGTAATTCAGTCCAACATGTCCTGTTCTTAACTGGAAGATAGTGCTTTGATCTTTTCGTTGTAGCAGATTTATATTGTCCTTGGGGTTTGGTCTATTCATCTCTGCATACATGTCCGACCAGTCGTCCCCATAGCCCATCGGTTCAGCCAATCTTCTCTGGAGTTTTTTTTCAGAATCTGTTTTATACTTTGTATGCTAACAGGTTTGTCTATTTGTGGTTTTGATGATCCCTGTTTGGCCAGATGATCTGCCTTGTCATTTCCTGGGATATTTGTGTGCCCAGGAATCCACTGTAGAATGACATTAATATCAAAGGAGGAAATCAGATTGTGGATGACTAATGCCAATGACTGGATCTCGCTTGACTGATTCTGCTGTTCTTCTAAAGCTTGTAGTGTGGACTGTGAGTCAATGAATACTATCATGTCTTGGACAATATTCTCTCCAAGTTCAAACTGCTGGTGGACTAGTTCTACAGCGGTCTTTATGGCTATAATCTCTGCCTCATAGTTGGAACATATATTACCACAAGGAGCACAGTAACTATAGGTAGTTCCATCTGGATATTTCAGGTATATGCCGAAGCCAGCGTAAGTAGTGGCTTTGAAAGCTGAACCATCAGTGTAGGCATGGATAGAGGAAGTTGGATAACTGTCTATTGTCTCCAGTGCGCAGGTTTTTAAGATCGGTGCAAGTGTTGCTTTGTTTATAGTTTTGTCAAGGAGGTATTTCTGGATTACTGGTTGTTTATGTTTAGCCATGGTGGTGGGCCGGGCATCTTGTGATCGGTTCTCTGTCAGTTGGGAGATGGTAGTGTTCTTCGAGATTTTCCCAACTTCCAGCAATGATTTTTGCTGGATTCTTTGATTGAATTTCCACCTGTCAATAGTTTGTCTGTTGGGATGGTTTTTTCTATTCTTTTATATCGCTCGACTGCTTCTATTAGTGCCTTCATCTCCTAATATCTAGTGGTTCGATGTTGGCGTCAATTTCACAAGCAGCAGTTGGGGTCGTTCTCATTCCCCACATATAAACCTGAGACCCTGATTCTGCACTCTGTCCAGGGATGTTGTGATGTGCTCACTTGCTATAGCTTGGAGAGGAAGGCAGTTGTCCATTGTAGATCTTACATAGCCAAGATATAGTTGCCTAAGGGTGCTTTGTCTGCACCCAGGTGGTGCTAGCAAGTCTTTTAACCATGTTGAGTCTTTTAGATGCTTTTTCTTTTATGTTGTTAATGTGTTCTGTCATCCTCAGTTGTTTGTCTAACTTGACTCCCAGGTAAGTCGGGTTTTCCTCTTTTTTTTCAGCAGTGCTCCATTCATTGTAAGCCGAAAGGTTCTTTGAGTTGTTTTGGGGCTGCGGGAGAATGTATACACAGTTTTCTGTTCATTGACTTTAAGCTTCCATAGGTTGCAATATGTTGAGATTATGGCAAGGGTTCTATTAAGTTTAGCCCGAGTTAGTACAGGGTATTTCTCGCTTGTCCATATTACAAGGTCATCAGCAAAAGGGGCTTTCTGTGTGTTTAGAAGGGATGGGAGGTCATTGATGAAGATGGGGAAAAGGGTGCAGCTAAGGGCAGAGCCCTGTGGGAGGCCTTCTTCTAGTGTTCTCTTGGAGGACATTGTTCCACTAAAAGATGTTCCAATGGTCCTGTTTTGGAGAAAAGCTTGTATCCATTGTAACATCTTTCCATGGATCCCCATATTGAGCATCTTCATCAAGAGGCCCTTCCTCCAGACTCTGTCATATGCTTGCTGTAAATCGATGAAAACTGCGGTTGTGTGCTTTTCATTCTGGAATCCATCAATTGTATTCTGCACAAGTCTGAAGAGTTGGTCTTCTGTTCTGCAGCCCCTTCTAAACCCTGCCTGGGTATTATCAAGTGACTGGGTTTTTTTCAAGCCACCAATAAAGTCGGTTATTAACCATTCTCTCGCTAGCTTTCCTAAACATGAGGTCAATGAGATGGGCCTGTAACTTAGGAGGTCGTCTACTGGTTTCCCTTTCTTGAGGATGGGAGTGATATTGGCTGTTTGCCAAGCAGCAGGTATTTTGGCCTCTCTCCAAGTTCTATTTATAGCGAACAGCAATATCAACCTAGCCTTCTTGCCCATATGGCATAACATTTCATTCTTAATCTTATCTGGGCCTGGGGCTTTTTGGAGGTTTTAGTTTTTTCATTGCTGTTTCCATCTCGCATAGACTAAAATCTTGTTCAAATGCACATACATTCGCTACTGGTGCATTTTTTACTTTAAAGATTTTCCATAAAGCTTTATCCAGCTGTTTTCTTCTTATGCTTCTGTTAACGCTAGCAAAGTGTTTGTTGAATATTTCAGCTTTCTTTTTGCATCTATGATGGTTTCATTGTTTCTTTTGATGGGTCTGGGATTTTCTTTCTAGTGCCTGTCAGTTTGTTTATCAGATCCCATGCCTTGTGGCCATCTTTATTTAGATCAAGTTTCTGACACGTGTCTTGCCACTTCATCTTCTTTGCTGCTTTAATTAGAAGGCGAACTTTAGCAGTCAAGCGATTATAATTGGTTTTATTAACTCGATTAGGTTCTTTTTCAGCTTGTTTCCTTGCTTTTCTTCTATCTATCACTGCTTTTTCTAGATCTTTGTTCCAGTATGGCTTATATTTTCTGGTGTTTCCATTTGGAATGGCCTTTCTTGCAGCTTCAAGTATTTTACAACATATGTTAGCAAAGACAGTATCGATATTTCCAGTGAGGTCAATTTTGTCCATGCCTATGTTGGTCTGGTTCTCGAGACGGCCAGTCTGCTTTTCTGAAATTCCAGAACTTTCTATTTCTATAGACTGAGCTTCTGAGTTGCTTGGTGGTAACAGAGATAAGTATGGGGAGATGGTCGCTCCCTATATCATCCAAGACAGTGATAGTTGTTGCATCTATAATGTCAGCTGATACTATGGTAAAATCTGGTCTGCTATTCGTACCATGGGCTCTGTGTAGAAGTGTTGGTTTGGTTTCTGAGCTCTGCATTACCGTGAGGTTGGATGAGTTACACAGGTCTTCAATGTCTCTCCCTCTTTTGTTGTAATCTTTGTAACCTAGGGCTGGTGTGTGGGCATTAAAGTCTCCTGCAATAATTGTTCTGGTGTACATGGGTTCCTTGAACGGCTGGTCAGAGGTGCAGGTTGGTGGACAATAGATGTTATGTACAGTATATCTCACTCCATCAAACCACACTTTGATGGTCTGGGTGTCTATGTTGTTGTGTGGTCTGTTGTGGACTTCTGCCTGCACATCATTTCTTATCAGTGTCATGAGTCCTTGACATCTGTTGCACTCGCATTTGTATTGGTGTAACCTGTGATGTTAACTCCTCTTTGAGGTAAGATGGTTTCTTGTATAAGGACAATGTGGACATTACTCTGTTGTAGAGTTCTTTCGAGCTCCATCTTTTTTATTCTGTAGTCCTGATATGTTTATCTGTAGTATATTAATGGACCCCTTTACATATTTTCACACGGAGCGAGGGGCTTCACTCGCGTGCGCGGACCTTGTTGACCGGCGACGTCCGAGCTCGTATCTAATATATTTGTGTTGTATTGGCATTATGTCTGGAGTTTTGTTGCGACAATTTCATCCCAAAGAGGTTGTCAGACATAGATCTCTAACTTGATCTGGGGCCCTGGTAGTTTCGGGCAGATATGTGGTATCAGGGTGTCACTGGATCGAACTGGGGAGCACATTTCACCGTTGTACAATCCCCGCTAGTCATAGGTGCACCATGCTTGCAGGCCTTTATCACTAGCTCTGGTTCTGGGCTATTCACTATGGCCGTGTCATGTCATGTGCATAGGTGTTTGTGCATCTCCACCCATCCAGCTATTCCCTTCCAACACACAGAGTCCGTCTTTACCATGGGTCCCCAACAGTGTGACCTATCTGGCTCAGTGCAATGCCAGTGTCTTATCACCTCTTGTCGCAACTGGGAAGGAAGTGGGAAAATGGGGGAGGGGAAAATGGGGGGACGTGGGAGGGTTAAGCAGGATTACTCCCACCCACTCATGTTGTTTAGCCAGTCAGCCGAGACTGTTGCCCGGGTGTGGCACGTGGAGCCAAACATGAGCTAGGTGAGAAGTGGGGACCAAATAGGATCATGACTATCCGTGGACACAACCAGGATACGGCTGTCATTTTCCGTGAGGTACTAACCCTACCTTCTCACCCAACACCCGAAGAGGGACCTAGTAAACAGTAAAGAGGAGGTCAAGAATCTCCTAAACACAGCCCAGAATAGAATTAGGTGGAGAGCAACAATTGCATCCCTATGTTCCACTGAGCCATCTATAGATTGCCTCAGAGTGCTATAACGTCGGTTCATTAACCAATAACTTATGCCATATCATCATTTTTATTATGAGCAAGCATCCATTTTTGAAAGACTTATCTTTTTGGTAGTTCATTGTCCATATTTCAAAGCCTTACAAAGGTCTCACTTTAGTTTAGTATTGGGCTTGATGTCTTTTGATTTCATATATTTATATTAGTGCACTGAAAGCTTCTCTACCTTTTCTATTATAAAAATCTCTTTTTATCTGCTAGTTGTCCTTATCTATGGTGCTACCAAAATGTATACAAATAAATCCATGTCCTGTACAGATGTGTCTTCTAGTGTTAACTAATCATTATCTTTTGCATTTATTCATATAATCTTTGTCTTTTCTCTGTATGTTCAAAACCACTTGCCATGACAAATTATTTACATAAAATAATTACAATTTTGTGTCCATTCCTGTAATATATATATATATATATTCTAACAATTTTGGTTTATTTAGGTGGCTATCAAGCATCCAGCTGCAGTAACAGCATGTAACCTTGACCTGGAGAACTTGATTACAGATGTCAACCGTAGCATTGCCACACTAGCCATCACCACCCTTCTCAAGACTGGAAATGAAAGCAGTGTGGATCGTTTGATGAAGCAGATCTCTACTTTTATGTCAGAGATCTCAGATGAGTTCAAGATTGTGGTGGTTCAAGCAATCCGCTCTCTGTGCTCAAAGTTCCCTCGGAAGCACAATGTGCTCATGACATTCCTGTCCCAAATGTTAAGAGATGAGGTAAGTACTTCCCAGATATGTTTGGATTTTCTTAGAATATAAATAAAACTTCATGGAGTTTTCTCATTTTGAATATATATATATATATATATATGTATTCTAATATAATGTAGCCTCATAATGCAGCGTAGAGGTTAGTTGCTCACCTCTTGTTTCAAAGGTACTCGGTTTGCTCCCTCGTGGAGCTACCAAGATATTTTCCCGGAGATACCTGATCTCAGTGTAGGTGAGATCGAGTCCCTAGTCCTATCAAGGATGGACGATAAAACATAGGTCCCATGTTCAAGCTTGGCATGCAAAATAATCATTGGCAGTTTCAAACCGAGAAGAGCAGACTGGAAAGACCGCTGCCCAGGCTAAATTCATTAGAAAAAAATTAATTTCCTGCAAAGTATTTTTGCTATCTTCTAAATTACATTGGGGACCCTCGCAGTGTTACAGAGTTTGTGCACTTCCGCAGAGATTTTCCTATGTAAGAAAGAGATCGGAAGACACATGGTTACTCACCGAAGTGCAATGATGATGGTCCTATCAATCAGTCAATCAAAATCGATCAATCGCATATACATTAAGTGAAGTTTCTCTTTGCTTGGATCTGTGTTCTTCTGTTGCTGTTCTTCCCCTACGTGGTTTTCGAGGTAACAAGGAATAGAACCACATTCTCCTCTCTCATGTCATAAAAGGTGACTATGAGTGGGTTAGAGGTCTGGCAATCCCAGACTGTTAAAAAAATGCAACAGAGACATAAAAACCCCAACTGCTCAATAATGAGTAGACATTTTGTGTCTCTGCTTTATGTGTCCTTGGTACACTAAGACTGATGATGATGTTGCTGTTCTTTGTTTACTCTTCAAGAAGAGCAGGATCTTAAACTGATGTATTGTCTTGGCCGTACAGAAGACTGCTGCTGTAATGAAAGATCTGACAACTTGACTTTGAAATTTGAAAATAGTAAAGATATTGGATAATGGGAACATACCGTTGTATACATAATGGGGACAACATGGCTGGTGATGAGGCTGCAATCTGACTTAGACTTGAACTTGTTGAGAGTAGACAGAGGCATCCAAGAGGACAGATGATAAGTATGATAAACAGTAAGCTACGGGAACTATCAGCATGTATATTCTATTGCATTTACTGAAAGAGTAGAAGAATTTATGGGACTGTCATAAATACAGATTTGGATTTCATTGGCATCCTTAGTTTTGAGTGTAATTTCGAGGCCCATTGAAGAAGATGCGTTTCATCAGAATATCTAATGACTAAAATCATAGTTTCTTTCTTCCTTAATGTGATCACTGAAATTTAATAAGCTTTTGTTGAAACTGCAGAAAGATTTTGACAGATAGAAGTTTCACCTCGCAAGATAATACTCTAATGACATATCAGTCTGTCGCACCAGTTGTTTCTCTTTAAAAAAAAACTATTTCGAGTAATTCACAGTTTTCTGACTTTCAGTTGCATGACTTTTTGAGTGTTGTGTAACTCTTTTACACATGTCTCTGTTGCTGAACATATCACATCTTCATCAACATTTTAAAATCTTTCTTTCTCAGTTCTTGTAAAGGACTTGGTTTTTACTTTGCATGAAAAATAGGAAAGTGTGTTATTTGCTTTACACATGTTAAAATGTTAAACTGCGATTACAAGACACTATCATTTCAAAGATGCATCCCCCCCTCCTTTAGATACATGTATATGTCCCCAATAAAAGAGTATCTTCAAAATTGAAAGCAATGTTGCCCGTGTGGTGCCGGGACCAGCAAAGAATAGTATCACTGTGACCTACAAGGCATGTTGTAAGAGGTGACTAATGTAGGACCTAGGGAAGCTACCCTAGTAAATAAAAAACATAGCAGAAATCGTATGTGCTGGCCTACTTGTAGGCGCATAACTGGCAAAATGTACAATTGCTCTTAGGCTCAGATCACATACAAATCACACACAGTGGTTAACAAGTGGTCGATATTGAGCGTTTGAAGAAGAAGAAAGGAAGCAATGTGGTAATTAACATTTGATCACAATAAGAGAGTAGTGGATAGTGGGTTTTATATGTGTTGCATAAGATTTACTCATGATACCTACCAATCAGCAAATATTTCAAACTGTCAGTATCACTAGTCTCATGTCTGTTTCTGTGCATTCACTGCACAAATGTCAATAATAGCTGGTTATCATCAGTCTAGAGTTCTTGTGTCAAATATATTTATACAGTATAATGATTTGTAATTTACTGCACTCTTATTTGCACATACAATTCGCCTCGTTGTGCCAGGGCCCATAGGAAGCAAAGAATAGTACCACTGTGACCTACAATGCATGTCGAAAGAGACGACTGATGTAGGCACTAGGGATGTTACCCTAGTAAATAAAAAGCAGCAAAGAAATTGGACATGCTGGCCTACTTGTAGGCGCATAACTGGACAGGTAAATCGCTGTTAGGCTCAAATCACATACAAATCACATAGAGTGGTTGACAAGTAGTCGATATGGAGCGTTATAAGAAGAAGAAGCTCATACAATTTGTAGTGTTTACTGTTTTTAAGTCAATTGACTATAAAAATTTATTGACAGCCATTTTGTTTGACAATTGATTCATTTCCTTAGGGAGGCTTCGAGTACAAGAAGGAGATTGTTGACTGCATCATAGTGACTATTGAGGAAAACCCAGAAGCCAAGGAGGCTGGTGAGTTGACATGACAGTAGATATTGTTTAAAATCACTGAAACTTTCTGCATGAATTTATGTACTTCTATGAGAAAATAATGAAAAGCTTGGTATATCCTTTACAGGATGTCACCATTAACCACAGTAAACCAGTTGTTGATTTTCTAGGCTCCACTTAAACATTCAGTAGTTTGCCATTGGGGAGCTGCAGGAGATAGCTAGAGATAGGAAGACTTGGCATGAGTTGGTTGAGGGCCTATGCCCCAATCCGGGGTAAAAGGCAAAGAGAGAGAGAGAGGTGTTTGCCATTGCTGTCTGAACGGTGAGGTCTATTTTTACAGTTTGTAAAAATCCACTTGAACAAATTTGTTTCTAAACTGCCCACCGCTGAATTTGTACCAGATACTCAGTGGGTTGTGATTGAGCTCACTACCGCTAAGCTACAGATGCCCACATATTATATGTACGACAAACTAATAAGAAAACCGTAGGTTTATGTGAGACAGACTAACAGTAGAATACATCATCCAAGATTGTCAGCTTTTATGAAGAGAAGTAATAGAGTGGTGATGTGACCTTCTGCAACACTTCTGAATGAGG
Source organism: Arion vulgaris (assembly GCA_020796225.1). Classification (NCBI taxonomy): domain Eukaryota; kingdom Metazoa; phylum Mollusca; class Gastropoda; order Stylommatophora; family Arionidae; genus Arion; species Arion vulgaris. Next base: position 50,191,303 of record CM036765.1, on the reverse strand, counting down.
AACTAGAGATATCTAATATAGACCACTAGGTTTATGAGGGAAATCAATGTGGTTATATCAGAAATAAAATATAATAAAAGAAGACTGATTCCAAATTCATTATAGCATGTTTTTGTTGTTGTTTTTAAACAATGTTATTAAATACACACATGCTCGTGCAGGTATATAACATGGAGCCGTTGCCATATTAATAACAAGACATCACTTTGTGTTTACTTTTAAGGTCTTGCCCATTTGTGTGAATTTATTGAGGACTGTGAGCACACTGTCCTGGCCACTAAGATTCTTCACCTTCTGGGTCGAGAGGGGCCTCGTACACCAACTCCATCAAAGTACATCAGATTTATCTACAACAGAGTTATCCTAGAGAATGCTGCTGTTCGTGCAGGTATAGTATTACATGCATGTACACTATCATTACAAAGGACACTTCTCAGAAATGAAACTAGTAACAGAATTACAAATAATTTGTAAACAAAATAATATGCTATTTCCTTTCTGAATTATTCTGTGTTATTTAGTTGTTGAAGAATGTTGAAATGAACTAGCTTATTCTACATGCTGTTTTTACTATACTTTCAGAAAAATTTGTCTATATGTTTTGTCTATTGACTATATTTTATCTGCTAGGCTTGCATTCATTTTTGTATATGATCTTGTGTACAAAACATCTACCTCAGTTTGTGACTATACTGGAATAAATGTAACGATGAGTTTTATTTATTGTTCATCTACTTGTTTATGGTCTGCTCAACTAGTAATCCAACTATAGAGCCTTGCCCACACAATAGTGACAGTCTTTCTTTCTTTCTCGAATCCTGTTTGCCTCACAGCGTCAGGTCAGGAAGAGATTTCTAAAACGGGCCCTAGTATGCGCTTTGTAAATTTGTTTCTTCGCGCCTCTGTTATCTCTGAGGTCCATCTTTGCCTGGCCGGCCTTTTGCTTTGTACCCATTGTATCGGAGCAGCATTGCTCTTTGAGGTGCACTGTCTGATGGTAATCTGCTTACGTGGCGAACCATTTAATTTGTTGTTTCTTGATGAAGTCTAGTACTGATGTTGTACCCACTTTTTCTTGATGTCTTCATTTCTCAACCGGTCTCTTCTTGTTACACCCATCATTCTGCGTAGACACTTCATCTCTGTTGTGACTAGATTTCTTCTATCGTTCGTTGTCAGCGTCCAGGTTTGGCACTGGTAACATAATGTGGAGAAAGATTGTGTTGAACATTGCTCTTTTGTGTTCATGGTGACGTGTTTGCATCTTAAAATTGCCGCCCGATAGATTGATGTACCAGATTTCTCCATAAATGTTTATTCATGTGGGAATCTGATTCATGTAGCCTTAGCATGGGTGTGTTTCATCACATCTTTAGCGCCATTTGGAGCAATCTGTGCTTATCCTTTGGCAATGTGTCCGGTTTAGCCAGCGTTTACTGGGTTTGCTCTCCATTGGCCTTTGGCTGTCCCCAGCCGACCTGCAAGACAGCAGATTGCTATTTTCTTTTTGTGTAGCTACCCTTAAACAACTTTCCCTCCTGAGTTGTTGAGCGTCAGCTGCCCAGGTTAGCAGTCTTTTTTGGATTACTTGGTTTGCCTGCCGTCGAGGTTTGTGTGGGTTTGCTCCGCTAGCCTTTGATTGTCCGCAATCTAACTACAAGTCTGTAGTAGTTCTCTGCAAAGGAAAACACAGTTATTTTTCTCAGGATGGAGACCCCATCTTCGACGCTCGCAGTTTTATCCACCTCGCGCTTCTTTTGGGTGCCACTCGCCACTTCTACTTGTGCTCGTCCACTGACTGGGCCCACCCCTTTTCTCTTTGTCGCTTGTGCTCACATTGTTCTACAGGGCGACACCTTACCCATTTCAATCTCACTGTGCACAGTTTATCACCATTCGATAGGAACGTTTGCACTAGATTCAAGTCTCTGCTGGAGATTCCAGTTTTTCTGCATATTTGGGTAGTCCGCTCACCCTACGTTTGCACGCCTTTTCATCACTCCATCATCAGCACCATTCATGTCTGCCCCACCGGTGGCTCACCTGTTATCGTTATGCGCACCTGTGTATCGCTATGCGCGTTCGCCATGCGCATTCGCTCTACTTTGGTGCCTGCTCACCGTGTTTATCAGGTTTCTCACCATGCTCACATTTACTATACCTCGAGACTGTCAGGACACACAACTCAATTTGGGCCTCCCACCTCAGGGCTCCGAGTTTCACCCCATGTGGGCCACGTCTCTTTTCTGGATGCACACCTCATCCCTTTGTGTTTATTTGTTAGCTTTTCCCATCGGCCTGGAGGATGGCATCTTACTTGTGTAACACACCTTGAAAAGTGTTGGCCTTCGTCATTGTTTGGATTTAGACAGCCTTTCAAATCTTTACAATGTCGGCCTTACTTTTCTGGCCACGTTAAGTTTATTCCAGAGTAGGAACATTCTCAGCCTTCTCGAGGTGCGTGCAGCACTTGGCAATTTGCAGTTTCTACTCTGCATTTTCCCTGGCCCCGGGAATCACTGGACTGGGGCTGCGCACAAATAATGTAGAGAGTCGTTTCATTAGACTTTATCAGCGCAACTTAGATTTTAGCTGCCAAACATCACCGTCCCGATTTTTCCGGAGATGTTAGTTGTAAGAACAACAGTACAGTGCTTGGTTGTTTCAGGAAGGCAGTTTCTTAGGCGCTAAAATGTAACTTCAGGATTTGTGCTCGTCAACTTTACCCAATAGATATATCTGCGCTTGACCTGTTGTACAGAGTTAACTGCAATCTTCCCTTGTGTCATCATGTCACATTGCATCTTTTCCTACGATCCTTGCCGAGAGCTGACAAAGGCATTGCCACCATTACTTCGAGGGGACGTTAATATGTACCTTCTGATTACTCGTGCCTTGTCAGTTCTTACGATTCATTCTTAATTTATTTTGCTTTTCCCATCGGCCGGGAGAGATGTGCAAAGACAGTCACTCTGGGATTCTTCTCTTCTGAGATTCTTGCAAGTAGATCTCGTATAGTGTAACTGCTCTTGCATCACTACTTATACCAGAGTAGCTCTCCCTCGATCCCTACCCACTTAGCCAGACAAGATTGTCTGTTTCCAGGGTCACCATGTGGATGTGGGGTAGGATCTTGATTAGTGCCAGCTCACTAATCCTGGCATGCCATTGTACCTAGAATTGCGCCTTGACCCTGTGTCTGTATGCTGTCTTATCGTTGAGCATGTTTTATGTACATCAGCCTTGAATAATTTCTTTTTTCCACTTCAAATGTGGAAGGAAAGAATACATTCTTTAGCACATATATGGTGATCATTTATGCTAGACATGAACTTTTTCAGCTGCTGTGAGTGCTATTGCCAAGTTTGGAGCTCACTGTGATGACCTGCTCAACAGCTGCGTTGTCCTGCTGGAGCGGTAAGCAATACATGTCTGTATCTTGACCTACCCATACTCTCATATTTGCAGCTCAGGAAGTAATTAAGTGCTGAGTTAACATCAGAATTTTATTTTGACTTTTGATTGATTACGTTTAATCAATTTATAACCAGCAAGGCTCACTAGATGTTGGCATACGCTTCACATTATTTATATATATATATATATATATATATATATATATATATATATATATATATATATATATATATATATATATATATATATATATATAAAATATATATTTATGTATTTGCTAAAGCAAATTAAGTTTCAATTTCAAATGAACTTGTTACTCTAAGAAACATATAAATCAAATATAACATGAGATTGAGAAGTGAATTAAGAATATAGTTTGGAATGTTATGTTTGTTATAGATTAAAGTACATGGGAATGTTATTGAAATGTAGAGACAATGAAATTATCCTGACCATTGATATCCATAATGTGTTCAATGCAGTTGATGGTTGACTGCATTGTTTTGCAGAGACCAATACTGATTGATCTGTAGCTGAAAACTGTGGGACTATGTTTTCCTGGTTGTAGAAGTGAACATTTTTTCTATCTTTAATGCAATGGTTCAGCCACTTAAGAAGAATGCAACCAAACTCCACAGTATACAGTCTCCTACAACAGAACATCAGGAAAGAAGACGAGAGGAAGACCACGAAGAAGATGGATAAATGGCATAGCAGAATCCTATCACAAAGTAAAAATAACTATCACCCAACCAACTAGAGCATTGCAAAACAAAAAAGAAAACCACATCACTGGGCAACAACCTGGTAACAGTGTGACAACAACAAAATGAAGTCTAGAAAATATTAATAGTTAGTTAGTTTGTTCCTTTCGTGCCAAAGGCGGCACATAGGGCAGAGGTTTTAGATCTCCATGTGATACGGTTCTTTGCTAGCAGTTGGATATCTTGTATGGTTTTACATCCCAATAGTTTACTTTCTTGTTGGATGGTTCTTCGAAGAGTGGTCTTTGGTCTTCCACGTTTCTTTTTCCCAACTGGTGACCACATAAGGACTTGTCGATTTAGTCTCTTTTCGTCTGATCTAAGAACATGACCTAAATATTTCCACCTTCGTTTCTTATAATATTTGATACAGGTTGTTGGTGTGTTCTATCTCTCACTGTGTTGTTAGAAATGAAATCACTCCATTTTACTTTTATTAATAAGTTACAATATTAATAAGTTAGTAGCAAATCAGCTCTTATCACATAGCAAAGAAATTATTATCAGAATGGCATATTCACAATACATCGGCTGTTACGGAACAAGAAAAGAAACATCATCAGAACAGGGCACCTATGACTAATGTGTTCTGTACTATATTAGATAAATCACAGGCACTTTTTACAGAATAAAGGGACTGTAAAGCTGAGTGTGGCGATGATTTATTGTGTGGGTATTGATATTTCTTGTACAACCTTCATTCACAGCTGTCAATTGGACTCTGACGATGAAGTGAGAGACAGAGCCACCTTCTATGTCAATGTCTTGAAACAGCTGCAAAAGGCTCTTAGTACTGCCTACATTCTCAATGGTAATTTTGTGTTCATAATTTTGACATTATTTTAGATAACAACTGAAATGATCCTGGACGGATTTGTAGCATCTTAAAATACCAGTGTGATCGTTCTCTTTGTTACGGATCATATACAAGCTACTATGAGGAGTTGAAAAGGGATTAATGTAAAGGGAACACCATTCAGTTTCAATACAAATAGATGATGCCTAGTACTCAATGTGAAGGCTGTCATAAGAGAATAACTTTAGTGTTACATGTGAATGAAATTTTGATATGCCTGTAGTACTTGCTAGAAGGGCGCTGCATACTCTTATTCTCAGTGCAAATCACACATATCATGGTTAACATGGTTGGTAGAAAGAATGTAAAATAAAACAAATAGAAACATATATATCCATCAATGAGCTAATGTCTGACTGTAAAGCTTCTTGTGTATATCCAAGATAACCAGCAGGACAAGTACTACTTGTGAATGATAAAATGTGTTGGTTAAGATATTTGATAACATTGTAGACTTTTTAAAGTCATTTGTATGTTATGTAATCTATTTTTATAAACTGCTTTAAAACCAAATGTCAATGTGGAAGTTAATATCCAGTACCTGTACTGTTTTAGAGAAGGAGATCGGAGCACTTATAGGCTAATTGGTTCGATGTAAATTGGTGATGATCTGACGACTAAACCAAACATGTACTGTGAACGCAGAGTCTATTTTTCTAGCTTTATTATATTTGTAAAGATACCTCAAACCTAACAGCGTAAGTCAACTTCTTGTGCTACTAAATTATTCAAGTATGTATTGAAGCCTGCAACTGAAATCTCAGCTTAGTCATTATTTATGTTCTGAAACATGGAAAACAATAACTACCAAAAACAATAAGATGTTCATGTATTTTACTTGTAGGGGCGAGGTGGTATGATAATGATGCTTGTAGGGAGCTGACAGAAAGAATCAAGCAGACGCAAGTGAAACAAGATTTTTAAGTAATGAGAATGGAATTAATAATATATACATTAAGAAGACCAGCTAGTAGTATAAGGTCGACCTTGTTTCTAGAACCTGTAGAAAAAGGGAAGACCAAAACAATCACAAAAAGAGAATCAAAGCATATATTTAAGATGACTGAGATGAAATGGAAAAGATTGCATAATATAAAGAAAAGAATGATGTTTATTTGTTGAAGACTGGGCTTCAGGGAAGTTGATAAAATTATAATATTATGTGTTGGGGGACATTATTACTAATTTATCTATACAATAAATCATATTATTTGTGTATTTGATAGGACTGCAAGTTTCAGTTGTTGGGCTAGAAAGAGCTTTGCATCAGTACACTCTGGAGCCATCTGAGGCTGCATTTGATATGAAGTCTGTTCCCTTGGCCACCCAACCAACCTTTGATCAGAAAGGTATAGATATCTTCATCTGTTTCCTTGTAATAACCAAATCTTAATACTTGAAACGGTTTATTCCAGAATGTTTATCTGTGTACACCAAACACAATACATACACATTGTGATTATAACTGACACATGATAAACATAGTGTACAACACCATTCAGAGACAAATAAGAATGTATTTCTAGCAGAGAAATGGCAGTGATATTTTAATCTTTGATTGTGAGTTCATTAACTTTAGACTAAGATATGGAGGTTGTTTTTTTTTTGCTGGTTTCAGTGCGTGATGTTCCTGGTGAAGCACCCAGTTCCAAGCCAGCCCAAGACAAAGTTGCTGCTTCCAGACAGGATGTGTACCAGGAACAGCTGGCTCAGGTAGAGCTTAATATGTATCATATATTAAACTAGAATGTTAGTTGCATTCATGAGATATCATTTGTCTTAAAAAGAAAATCTGCAGAATATTCCTTTTTTTTTTACAAAATATAAGATATAATAAGTTTGCCTCTCAAGCCTTCACTCCAAAGTTTACTACATGACAGTTCTTGACATGGTTTCTGTATCACATTGCGACATGATCTATTCAACTCTAGCATCTGCTGTTTATGACATACTTTTTGTTTGGCCAAATTTTTCTCAGGCAGGCTGTATGAAATAATGAGTTTAGATGTTTCGTTTTCTGTTGTTCACTAGCATTCAGATTTATACTAAACTATTCATTTTACACATATCCTTAATTTGACTTATGTTTTGTAATGGAAAGCTCTGGCGTGCCACTTCTGCAAAGTTGGACCGAGCCATATGGGGTAAAACCTAGCGCAATAAAGTCAATCCTTTGGCTTTAGACCCTTTAGTAATTTCTCTTCTCATTTATTGTAGCTGTCTTTGACATCTTTACAATACTCCTGTGCTTCATTTCAAAGGTGTCTCTGTATTCCACATTAGTGAGAAAGATGGTTTCAAGATTTTAATTGCAAATACTGGGTCTGTTTTGAATAGCTCTTATATGTATAACATTGTTCTTGCCTTGCCTTTAATTAACAACTAACAGAGAGGACAGGGTAAAATATATAAGTTCATAAGTATGAACCCAATTGTATTATATGAGAATATCAGGAACTGGCTTATTGACACAAGATGTGTACTATGATATAAATTCCAATTGATTCACTCAGTTAAACAGCTCTTTAGATATTACTTCATTGAATTACTGATGACATAGGTCAGTCATAAAACAATCCGTTATCTTTGTTAAAGACCTGTGCTCAAAAAATGTGTTGTCTTATCATTCACAGTTTATATTCAGGTTTACTGCCACACATCTACTATTTAATAGTAATGTTAAATGTCAGAGCAGATCTGTACTGTAACTAGCTGTACATAATAAAGTTAGTGTAGATATTAAATATATACACTCTACCAATCAATGACAGGTACCAGAGCTGGCTAATCTTGGAGCACTATTTAAATCTTCTAACCCCTTGGAGGTGACAGAATCAGAGACTGAGTACTATGTCCAGTGTATCAAGCACACTTTCAGCAATTACATCGTTTTCCAGGTTAGATATGATGTATTGGTAATCTTGATATTTGATTCTAGTATATTTTCCCAGTCTGGGGTATGGTCTGAAATGATTGAGCTGTACGTTTCTGATATTTCTAATGTAATTTAATTTATTATGCAACATTTTGGCAATAATTTTTTCAAATCAAATTCACATTATTTATTACATTATTCATATATTGTAACCAAAGGTCCCCCGGTTCATTCCATGCATGGTGTGATTTGGGATATTTTTTCAGAGATCCCTGATCTCAGTTTGCAGATGGGCGATAAAACTTTGCCCGTGTTTGAGTACTTAAAAGAACCCATGCTTGTGACTAAATGATTTAAGTTAGCGAGATCAAAGTTCACGTGACCAAACGAAAGAAGAAATGGCATATGTGTTAAATTATATTTTCGTATAAGATATTTGACTTTCATGTGCATGTAACATATAACTAAAAGCAGTTTTCATCTGAAAATTATTTATTAACGACCTGTAGATATCTGCACCATTTCATTCATTCATAGAAACTTGGGTCTACATACTTCTCTCCTTTTGTAGCTTGGTTGCTGATGTTTACCATTTTTATATGTCACAATAGTTTGACTGTACCAACACCCTCAATGACCAGCTGCTGGAAAAGGTTAATGTTGAAATGGAGCCTGCAGAAGGCTTTGAGGTCACAAAGATCATCCCATGTAATAGCTTGCCCTACAACAAACCAGGCACTACCTATACATTGGTCCGACTGCCCTCTGAACCCACTCAGGGTAAGTAATTTATCCAGGCATATGCCAGCAGTCTAGTGTTTTAATAGTGAGATCCTTCTCACAAGTGATGACTTCTCAACCTCAGATGGTATCATCTATAAGCTTCATTAATGCAAATATGTTTAGGTGTATGTGAAAACAGAAACAATGAAACAGTTACACTATTTGTAAATGAAATTCAAAACTTTACCATTGTGTCTTGATAATCAACTACGATAATCAAATAAGATGTGTCTGCCACTGAGTCCTTTCTCAATTTATGATTTAGAGAAAGAAGATTATAGACGTTATTCTTTTCCCTAATCCTGTTTTGCCTCACAGTGTCAGGATAAAAAGAGATTTCTCGAACGAGTTCTTGTGTGTGCTTCATAAACAATCTTTTTCATCGCCTCTGTTATCTCTGAGGTTCACCTTTTGCGTGGACTGCCTTTTTGCTTTGTATCCAAGGTATCGGAGTAACATTGCTATTTGAGGCGCACTGTCTGTTGGTAATATGCTTAGGTACCAGAACCATTTAATTTGTTGTTTCTTGATGAAGTTCAGTACTGATGTACTCACTTTTTTCCTGCTGTCTTCATTTCTAAACCGGTCTCGTCTTGATACTCCCAGCGTTCTTGATACTCCCAGCATTCTGCATAGACAGTTCATCTCTGTAGTGATTAGTTTTCATGAAGATTAATAAGTGTAACCATGAATCATATTGTATGACGGTTTGACAACAAATCATATATTGTACTTGGTCATAAGTTTGCTTGCAAGTTTTCTAGTACACTTAATATTGCTTGTTTCAGTGACTGGGACATTTGCTTGTACCCTCAAGTTTGTGGTGAAAGACTGTGACCCACAGACTGGTGAACCTGATGATGAAGGTTATGATGATGAATATGTGGTAAGTTCTGTACTATCCAAAAACTGGGGATTAACATTAGGTAGTTGAATATATACCGGCAAAGAGAAGAAGAGGAAGACCACTGAGAAGATGGATTCAGGATGTAACTGATGGTTTGAACATGACGGCTGCAGAGGCAGGACATCTGGCCTATGAGGAGAGAAATTCGGAGGATTGTTGGGGCGCATGCATGTTCACTTTGTTTATTTTGTCAGCATAACTCAGTATCAGTGCGTTGGATTTGCATGCCATTCTTTCTCTCTGGCGTCCTTGTCGCTTAGGGCAGCAACAAATTCACACAATTCCTCTGTCTTGGCTGTCCTCTGTATTGTGTTCCAGCTGTGATACCTTTCTTTTAGTTCCTGTTCTACTGTTCTCCAGGTTTTTTTTTTTGGTCTTCCACATTTTCACTCAACCTCTGATGTCCATTTCTATGCAGTTTGTGTGACAGTCTCCATACACAAACATGTCTGATCCATTTCCATTGTCTCTTCTTGGTTGATGGTGTTGAGATTCTATTGCTGACACAGTGTACTCAGCTTTTGATTAGAGATCGCCCAAGTGGTTATCGGGGCCCAAATTTGGGGTGTAAAGAATATAACCAGTGTTACCTGCCACACGTCGTAAGAGGCGACTAAGAAGATTTGACTGAAATCGGATGCACATGTCCTAAAGGTGTAGAAGTCCATGCGTTTAGGGGCACACCAAACCAATGTACAACATATACACATTCTTGGCAAATATCAAACATATCACAAAGAGTGATTAAAATTGGTAGTGAAGAACGAACGCAAAGAAGAAGATTAGAGATAATATTTTACCAGTACATGCATAGGATATTTTGCAGACACATGGTATAGAAGGGTCATGAATGCATTTCATGCCTTACCCAGTCTGCTTTTAATATCATCCTTCCGTTTGTGCTGTGGTTAAGTCTTGATGGGAATCAAATGCCAAACACATTGTAAAAACACTTCTAACATGTGATTGGAGTTTGAGACTGTTACTACTACCCTTGTGGTTTGATGTTCACTACCTTACCCATTTTGTTCCATCGGTAAGAAAAAATGTGGACCAACCCACTATATTCCCCAAAGTAAAATATGATTGGAAAACAAGTTTTTTTACTTTACTTTTTACTCCTTCCATCAAATGGTTCTTCAGAGACATCATATGTGCTTGTGTTTTAACCTAGACTCTTAATGTTATTTATTCTAACAGATGTTATAAATAATGAAATAATATTGTGCTTTATCAGTTAGAGGATGTTGAGGTCAACGTAGCTGATCATGTACAGAAGATCATGAAGCCCAACTTTGCTGCCTCATGGGAAGAAGTTGGTCCAGAGAATGAGCTAGAAGATACTTATGCACTTTCAAGCATGAGTACTTTAGAAGGTGACAATTCTTTTTTTTTTTTTCATTGAAATTCTTAGAATTATTAAAGCCATCTTCTGTAGTAAAAGTAAAGGAACCCTTTTATACTTTGAGCTATATCGGGTAATACTGTGTTAGGTCCCCTATTTTCAATTGACCGTTGACACACGATGGGTGATATGATCAACATCACGCCGGCCATCTATTCCTTCCAGTGCTTTTCCTGGTACCCAATTGAGGCTCAGTTAACTTGAGTAGTTACAATCTGAAAAATATTCCACGCCCACTGTGGAATTGAACCCGGATCACTAGCCTAAGAAGCAAGTTCACTAACAGCTATGCTACTGCTGCTCTCACCTTCTGTAGTAGTATTTCTTAACTGACTGTTTACAGGTCATTTGTAGCCTGCTAACTCTGCCTCGGTGGTCCTGTTTAATTTTCTCGGTGCTGTATAGCTTTTAGGAGTATCACTTCTTCAAAAGTAAATACTAATGTCCATGAAAGTAAGAATTATAGCCCAGAAACATGTAAAAACAAAGTACTGTAGTTTTACAAAGTATAAAAACAATATACAGCGGCCAAAAGGCTTTATCAAGCAAAGGATACAACAGAAACGAAGAAATTCAGACTTCTTGGATGGCAGACATAACATATACAGTCAAACAATAAATCCCTAACAACCCTAAAATTATTCGGATTTCTTGTTTGACTGTATGTGTTATGTCTGCCGTCCAAGAAGATTGAATTTTTTCTCTTCTGTTGTATCCTTTGCTTGATAAAGGCCTGTTGGTCAAATGTCGCTTGTATTGTTTTTGTAAAACAACTGTACTTTGATTTTACGTGTTTCACCATTGCTACATAGTTATACTGCAGTCTTCCCTTATATTGATAATAATATTGACAAATATGAGATTTCATAAATATGTGTTTGGTATATCTCTTCACTGGTATTTATTCAGAAATTCCTTAACAGATGAAACCCACCATTGTATGATATGTTATTGTGTTAACTAACATCTTTGTAGAATTGATATTTTGTCACTAAATGTATTTGACAGTTATATGCATTGAAAGATTAGGCTCTACTTCTTCAAACCCCAAGGAATTATGTTTTTATTCATTTTCCTATTGAGCAGAGATACTAAATGTGCGAGATAGTTCACTTATGTATATTGGAAGACTAGACTCAGTAAGCAGCATTAATTTTTCAATTGTTGTTACCACCAATTCTACATTTTATATATATATTTTCCTCTCATATCGTTATAAGTTACATAGGGCCTGCAAGTAATTTCTCTACACCACTCTGTCCTGGTCAACTCACTCAATCTCTTCCATGGAATTGAATCCAATATTTCTTGCCTCTCTCAGCAAATTTCATTTCAGGGTTTCCCTACGGCATCATCACTTTCTTGAACCCTTTTGCTTCCCACTTCAATGTCTGCTTTGGTATTCTTTGATCATTTCTTCTTAAGGTATGCCCAACATATCTACATTATTATACATTTAGAAAATACACATTGATTTGTCTCTGTGTTATTTAATCACATCTTGTTGGTCTGCCATAATTGCTACGTCAGTTTAGTAACCAATAAGATGTTGACTTTAATCTGGGAAGATGTCTATGGAGATACTGTCTCAGGTTTAGAGCTGGGATATGCACTACTAGAAGATTGAGAAACACAATACTGTGCTGTAACCATTAATAGAAATCATCAATTAGCTTCTTCTGCTAGCCAGGTTTGAGGTGCAGTAGTGATTACCAGTTCTGTAATGGGCAGATACATTTTAAGTTGTTCTTGTATGACGACAGTATGGTTACTTAATGATGTTTGCTGGTTGTGAATTATCAAGTTTGCTGCACAAGGTTTCAAGCAACTAACCACCTTACATTTGAAAGATAACTCTAGAAGATGATTGCTTCATGTGGTGTTTTTTTTTCTGGTAATATTTGCAGAAGCCATCAAGAACATTATTCAGTACATGGGCCTACAGCCATGTGAACGATCGGACAAAGTTGGCGAGGAAGAGTTCTCTACTCTGTACTTGGCTGGGGTGTTCCGAGGAGGACATGATGCTCTAGTTAGAGCCAAACTGGCCTTGGATACGTCAGGCGTCACCATGCAACTGACAGTTAGATCAACAGATCCCAGTGTATCTGAGGTGTTGGCAACTGCTGTGGCTTAGTATAAATAAAGCTGAGTTGCTTTCCCCAAGTTTTGTTAATTTAAGCTTATTACTTTCTTATAAATTATTTATGACAAGTTCTGTGCATGTTGTCCAAGTTTCACTTTGAAAAGGTTGATGGTTTCTGTGTTGAACTAAGTAAGACTAGACAAGTTTTATAATGAACATGAAATATCTTTGTTCACTGTGTACTTCTTGGATACATGGTGCATTGCTGTAGTAATCACTTGTTATGCTCTTATAATGGTTTCTCTAGACAAATGCTAACATGAGGTTACTAGTCACAACCCTCTATAGTCACCATCTGTAATACGATTAGTAGGACATAGTTCTAAAATATCACAGACTTTGTAAACCATAGCCAAGTTTTTCTGTCCACATAAAACAGCGGTTAGTCTACTGGATTCACCAATATACTGTGGTTCCATTCCTTGCATGATTATTTAATCCATGCAGTTGAAAATGGGTATCTGACTTGCGGTGTAGAACAAAAGTTAAGAAACATTACTGAAACCATGCTGCTAGTGTTCTGATAACTTTCAAAAGGAACTGAGCATAATGGGGGTACAATGACATCAATGTCAACTAATTTTGTCAATAGTTGTTTTAGTTAAATATACAGAGTAGAAATTGTAGCACTAATGACATGCATCTAGATCATAGATTCCCAAACTTTTTCGGCCCACTTTGCACAACATAAACTTTGCAACTCCCCCTCCCACATATATACATGCTCTATTTTCTCTTTGACATAGAAAATTGATATATATTTCTGTAATACATGGTAAATTTTCAAATGATTGTATTCATGAAAAAGAAAATTGATGAAAAAATGGATTGTGTAAGATGAATTTTAATGCAGAATTCAAATTTTAAATGATTATTCAATCGCAAAATCACGAACAAATTTATAACTATTTATTATTAATTTCTTCTTTAAGGAGCCACCAACCCCTAATCAGCTGAACATCCCCCAAATTCTTCTAAACACACTATTCTTTCCCGCCCCGAACACTTGAGCGCCACTGGGCAGTACACCCACTTTGGGAAACACTGATCTAGATGATTCCAAGCATTATGACCCTCCCATGTAGACTTTATTGTTGTTATATTGTACTACAGTTTTATTGAGGTCTTTGTTAATGTAATTGTTAAATATATCACTCTATCCGTGACATTATTTTTCTAGTTAATACGTTGTCATTACTTTAATTTGATGGTAGTTTATTGTTGGGGAAATAAAATATGCCAAGCATTAAAAAAAACTGTTTGTTGATCTTTACTTGTGTATAAATTACACTTGATTCTCAATGGCATTTGTTCTTAACAAATATGATCACAACCATATTTAAAACCATTTTAGTGTCAATACCAGAAATCAAGACACATATTTAACGAAAATACAAAGAGTTGTGGAGGCAACAACCCCACAGCAAACACCCACAAGATCTTATCAGCAGACTAAACAGAAAAAAGCACACAACAATCTTTCACCTCAGAACAGGACACTGCAGTCTCAATCATCAAATGCACAGATTAAAGCCTGCTCAGACTGCACAGTGTAAATGTCAGACTGAAACTATTTCCAGAACACATCCTGCAGTCCTGTCCCATCATATGTGAAAAATGAAAATCGTGGCATATCCTAAAGGACGTAACCATCAACCACAGTAAGCAGAGTCGATTTTCTAGGCACCACTTATCGTTCAGTAGTTTGTCATTGCTTTCTGAACGGTCCCATCATATGTACACCAACTAAAAGAAACATGTCCTCATGAAGAAAGTTTACACAACAAGCTATGGGGAACTCCATCTGACATGCAGAGGCAACCCATCCCATGATTTGGGCGAGGAACATCCCCTTATCCATCTTTAACTCCCCAACAATCGATGCTGTTGATGCAAGCCTGTCTGCTCTGTCATTAACGCAAACATCTGCATGCCAAGGACAGTAAATCCATGTAAGCCTCTGGAGGTTATAGTATGATAAGATGATAAAAGCTACAGTGGTTAGTGCACTTGCTTCCTAGACCGGCAGTCTCAGTTAATGCCCAAGTGAAGTGGAATTTTTCCACCCACAAATGACTTAGGTCAGCCAAGCCTCAATTGAACACCAAAAAAAGAAATACTATAGGCGACCAGTGTGGTGTTGATTACATCACCTATCGCTGGTCAACGAAAAATACGGAGTTAATCTAATTTTTTCCAATATACCACATGGTATGAAAGTGAATTCTTTATTTTCGATAAGACGACTGAAAAATTACTAGTACTTGTGCTGAAATTATCCAAAGAGACAGTTGTGTAGGAACTAACTGTCAATCCCATTATTTAGGTAGGGCACATGATTTTCTTAAAATACTCTAGATTTTGATTCTACATAATTTTTAAGTTGTATGCCCATATACAAAGTTCTTATAATTTTACATATAGAAGAAATAATGAGCAACACACATTTATTCTGTCAGCAGCAAGTTTATTCTGTGACACAACATGGAAAATTATGCCACATATTTGTCAGATAACATCCCTCTAAATTGTTGTCTATATTGCACATCCAGAGTTTTAAAGAATTACTCGGAAAATCTCATTGATATTATAAGTCGGAACAGTCACCATTACCCACACAATATAACACAGTCATGGCTAATCAAATTGTAAATTGAACTTTGTAATAAGTCACACACAAGAAAAAAATTGTGCAACAACAATAAAGATAACACACCACCATCTAGTCTAGGCAATAAAATATTATTATGTACATATCCGATACTAGAGTAGAGCAAATCATAACAACAAATATGAAATAACTGTTGTATCAATATTGGATCAGAGACATAGAAAACAAGTACCAAGACAGACAGTCACATAAAAGGCTTTGAGGGAAGATGTCTTCTTCTGCATTCTCACTAGATTGGGATTTCGGATTCTCTAATAAAGGCAGCCGTCTGTCTCAGATTATCAGCCACGCCAACAGTTTGTCTTGGACACTAGTGTAAGTGGGCCACCTCTGTAGGATATAATTCCTATGATTTCTGCTTCCCGGTTTGTGCCGACTTCTTCCTGCAGTAAGTTTTGGCCACCCTCGTGATGGTGGGTCTGACATTCTTACTGCGTGGCTAAATCTCAGAGGCAGATTGGCGACCGTAGAATCCGTTATCCCATTCCGCATTGTGAGGGTTCGTTGCACCATGTTATGCGCCTTACGGCCTGGTGCATCCGTTTTCTGCAAGCATTTGTTTGGTTAGCATTCCCTAGCGGACACATGCATCCGATTTCAACCAAACCTCCTTAGTCGCCTCTTACGACATGCGTGGCAGGTAACAGTGGTTCTACCCTTTACGTCCCAAATTTGGGCCCCGGTAACCACTCGGGCGGGAAGATGTCTGAGAAGAATTCTCCAAATTAGCTGGGACCAGAGAATACTGAGATCACCCAGCACACAGGCATCAACGAGGAAATAAAATGTAGGAAGTGGTAGGAAGTGGTTGGGACATACATTAAGAATGCAGAAGACCAGACACCCACATGTTGCTTTGAAATGGAATCCGGGAGGTAAGAGATAAGGGCGACCTAGAGAGACATGGAGATGAACTGTAGACAGAGAAAGAGAAGAGGCGGGAAAGACCAGAAATGAACTAAGCTCGCTTGCTCAAGACAGATCTGGTTGGAGAATTATGTTTTATGGGAATTAAGAGATGAAGCTGTATCAATATGGCTAATCAATATTAAAAAACCTTGTTTTCTAGTAGTTATTAAATCTGTGACATGAAAAATGGTGTTACTAGAACCAATGTTATCTGAACTCTTTAACATTTGACTTAAAATATCATTTAAGGAGAATGCTCAACACAATTCTATTTTAGCTACAATTCTATCAAATGTGTCTCTTCTGGCACAGTTCCGGTACATACCTCGAATCGTCACCAAACAACTTGTCCTGTCATCATTCTCTCTGTATTCCTGGATATCTAAATCTTTGAGAACTTGCAAATTTTGACATAATGTGTAGTTGCAAAACTTGTCTCATCTTGTGACTTGAATGACTTACTTGACTTGAATAAGTCATTACCTCTCCGTACCTCATGGAACATATTGCCTCAACAATTGTTCACCACTCTTCTCTGTCTCTGGCTGTTCTTTGTGACTTGAATAACCTTCCTCAAATATATCATTTTCAAAATTTGTAACTGAGCTTGCGAGTTGCTTGGAGAATCATCTCCATATAAAATTATGTCTTTTCTTCCCCATCATGTGATACAAAACAAATCTGCTAGCAAATTTAACAAGAAAAATATACCTCTAGGGGGGTAAAAGTACAACTGATATAGTGTCAGAGAACTATATTTGTCAACAAGAGAATATTTTAGCGATATCATTAGCAATGTATGATCTCCCATGTACTTCTCAAACAGATTATTTCAACCACACAACTGCACTATTTTACTGTTTTTACTTACATCTAAAAGTAAAGGAACCCTTTTATACCTAGAGGTATATTGGGTAATGTAGTTTTAGGCCTGTACTTTTCATTGACCTTTGGCACACGATGGGTGATGTGGTCAACATCATGCTGGCTGCCTTTACGTACCAGTTATTTTTCTGGTACCCAATTGAGACTGGGTCAACCTGTGAGCCGCTACGGTCTGAAAAATATTCCACGGTCACTGTTGAACTGAACCCGGACCACTAGCCTAAGAAGCTTACTTACATCTGGCTAGAAAATATTGCTATTGCCAATAAAACTTGTCTGTTTTTATTGTCATTAAAAGAGAGTCTGTAACTATAGAACATTGAAACATATCTTGATGTGGGAAAACATGACAATTGGGAAAGTGAAATACACTTCAATATGAATGACACAATGCTATACTTAATGGGAAATCGAAAGTATGATGTGTTACTGATCCTCCTTCCATCAAAAGAGTTTAGGAATGGTTACTGGAATATTTGCAGTATGTAACATAGGAAATATCACAAACAGTTACTGTCATTACTGCCTGTAATGCCTCTTTTTTAAGGTGGTGTAGGACAGGGGGGGGGAATATGAGCCTGTGGATTTTAATAGCCGCATGGCATCAGCCAAACTGCAGGTTATATGTTTTGTGCTCCGCAGAATACTTGCTAGATTGAACCTGGTCTCCAAATGGAGCCTGTGCTCTAGTCCATTCGGTCAAGACGATCCACCAGGACAAACAGTGTCAATAGAAAAATACAACAGATGAAATATAATGTCTTAGAAAAACCAGTTATAATCTCTAACCCATATTTATCTCAGTTCACAATATTAATGACCAAAGAGCACGGTAACTGTCATACATGTAATACCAGGGCTCTCTGTGGCTAAGTGATTTAGCCCTTGCGTTCTGATGGTTGTGGGTTCGAATCCAGACCATGCTGTTATGTTCATGGGTGCATTTTTTCCAGAGACCCCTAGAATTGTTGCCGGAGCTATGCATTTCATGCTTTGTGCAGTACTCTCGGCAGGTGGTGTGTCATTTCTGTGGAGACGGACCAAGCCATATGGGGTAAAACAAAGGGCAATGGAATTAATCCTTCGGCTTCAGACAGACATATAATAGACCAAGCCATATGGGGGTAAAACAAAGGGCAATGGAGTCAATCTTTCGGCTTCAGACAGACATATAATAGACCGAGCCATATGGGGGTAAAACAAAGGGCAATGGAGTCAATCCTTCGGCTTCAGACAGACATATAATAGACCGAGCCATATGGGATAAAACAAAGGGCAATGGAGTCAATCCTTCGGCTTCAGACAGACATATAATAGACCGAGTCATATGGGGTAAAACAAAGGGCAATGGAGTCAATCCTTCGGCTTCAGACAGACATATAATAGACCGAGTCATATGGGGTAAAACAAAGGGCAATGGAGTCAATCCTTCAGCTTCAGACAGACATATAATAGACCGAGTCATATGGGGTAAAACAAAGGCAATGGAGTCAATCCTTCGGCTTCAGACAGACATATAATAGACCGAGCCATATGGGGTAAAACAAAGGGCAATGGAGTCAATCCTTCAGCTTCAGACAGACATATAATAGACCGAGTCATATGGGGTAAAACAAAGGCAATGGAGTCAATCCTTCGGCTTCAGACAGACATATAATAGACCAAGCCATATGGGGTAAAACAAAGGGCAATGGAGTCAACCTTAGCTTAAGACAGACATATAATAGACCATCATATAGGGTAAAACAAAGGAATGGGGTCAATCTTGGCTTCAACAGACATATAATAGACAGTCATGCATTAAACAAGGCAATGAGTCAATTGTTCAGACAGACATATAATGCCGGTCATATGGTAACAGGGAATGGAGTCAATCTTCTGTTCAGACAGACATATAATGACCAAGCCATATGGGGTAAAACAAAGGGCAATGGAGTCAATCCTTCAGCTTCAGACAGACATATAATAGACCGAGTCATATGGGGTAAAACAAAGGCAATGGAGTCAATCCTTCGGCTTCAGACAGACATATAATAGACCGAGCCATATGGGGTAAAACAAAGGCAATGGAGTCAATCCTTCGGCTTCAGACAGACATATAATAGACCGAGCCATATGGGGTAAAACAAAGGCAATGGAGTCAATCCTTCAGCTTCAGACAGACATATAATAGAAAGTGACGGTTTAACAGTGTTACTATTCTTTACTCCTTTTATCAAATCATAGAACCCACATTGGAACATAAGTTTTCTTGAATGTAAAGAAAAATGATACAAATATATTTGTACCAGTCATTATCACAGTAATGGTTGGTGTATGACAGACAAACAATATACAAACACAATAAGTACTGATTAAATGACAGCAGTGTTCTCCAGTTTAACTATACTAGAAATACACACAAATTGATTGATTGATTGTTGTGTAGAGGTATAATACTCGCTTCTCAATCCAAAAATACTCAGATTGCTCCCTACATGGAGTAATAAGACTATTCTCCAATAATCCATCTCTTCTTCGAACACTCCATATCGACCACTTGTTTACCATTCTGTGCGATTTGTATGTGATCTGAACCTAAGAGCGGTTGTACGTTGTGCCAGTTATGCACCTACAAGTAGGCCAGCACATCAGATTTCTGCAATGCTTTTTATTTACTAAGGTAGCTTCCTATGACATGCCTTGAAAGTCGCAGTGGTACTATTCTTTGTGCTTCTCTAGCGGGCCTCGGCACCACACAGGCGAAGTGTGTGGAGGTATAATACTCGCTTCTCACTCCAAAAATACTTAGATTGCTTCCTACGTGGTGTGGTCAGTCTATTCTCCAGTAATCCATCTCTTAATGGATTAAAGGTTTAGGAGCTCATAGTCCAAATTGGAGACAGGTTATAAAACAAAGATTAACTTAAGATTAGATTCAGTTCAAGTTTAGCATGTAAATAAAACCCTGGTAGCTGAGAAATCGATAAGAATAGGTTAGAAAGCTGCTGCCGGGGAAAAAATTCATTAAACATTAAAATAAAATTTCCACCATACTCAAAATTAAAATGCGGCGCCTTCCGTTTGTGCACTGTCACTGAGATCTTCTTGTGTAAGAATGAGATCAGAGCACAGATGGTTGTTCACTGGTGCAATGAATCGATCAATCAACACTTCAAGCAGAGGTACTCTTACTCTTCAAACAAATATGGCATTCATGTTATGCATGCTGATGGTTTAATATATACTCTGTATCTGATCTGACATGTGCCCTCAATCTCACTGTATAACATTTCACTCCATACTCTTGTAATGACAATATAGCAGTTATTATTCAATTTCAGTCAAAGTAAAAAGTCCTGTTTTCATACCATATATGAGCTATTTTCATACCAGTGGAGTGCCAGGCAGAATTGATTAGAGCGCTGTTCCCATGCAGGAGACCTGGGTTCAATCCACGGTAAGGTCAAAAAGTTTTTTCTGTTGAGGGCATAAAGAAAACATCCTAATTTGAATAGTTTTGCGGTGACTGCACAAGCCATGTGGCCATTAAATTTGACAGGCTTATGTACCTCCTGTTCTACACCGTCCAAAAAGCAGTATTACAGGCAGTAACGCCATTTTAAAAAAATATGGGTTGTATATTGGGTACTATTTAAATTTCTTGAACAATGTCTCATATATAGATGATCTGGTCAACATTATGTTGCTAGCCTTTACTTCCTTATATCTTCAAGTAGAACTTCAAATACTTGTCAAGCAGTTAATACCAACATTATATGTCAAATAAGAGGTCTCTATGGCAAAGTGGTTAAGACATTTGCGTAACGTTCTGAAGGTTGTAGGTTCGAATATGGAGTGAGTCACATGTGCAATTTTTTCGCACATCCCCAGGATTGTTGCTGGAGCTATGGGGTTTGTGTTTATGCAACACTTGAGAAGCATTACCAAGTGTCTTCCCTTTTCATAGCAGGATTGTGAGCAATTTCTACTTTGCTAGCCAGAACCAAGTATAAATTACTTTCCCAGTCAAAATGGATTTTACATCAATTTACATTACGAGCCAGAATAAAGAAATTATTGCACAAGCCAAGACCAAGTATAAATTATTTTACAAGCCAAAAAAAAAAGCTTAAATTACTTTACAAACAAGAATCAAGTAATATTTACTTACAGTCAAAGACTAAAATAAATTACTTTACAAGCAAAAATCAATAATAAATTACTTTACAAGCAAACTCCAAGAATAAATTACTTTACAAGCCAGAATTAAGTCTCTCTCTCTCTCTTTGCCTTTTTACCCGGTTGGGGCATAGGCCCTCAACCAACTCATGCCAATTCTTCCTATCTCCTGC
This sequence comes from Arion vulgaris, assembly GCA_020796225.1. Classification (NCBI taxonomy): domain Eukaryota; kingdom Metazoa; phylum Mollusca; class Gastropoda; order Stylommatophora; family Arionidae; genus Arion; species Arion vulgaris. Next base: position 50,169,351 of record CM036765.1, on the reverse strand, counting down.
AGCTCCCTCCAGCTCTTCTTTATATTGTTGATCTCCGCCTCCAAATCTCATCTCCATGTATTTCTCGGCCTCCCTTCTTTCGCTGTCCTCGGGTTCCAGGCAAAGAATTAAGTCTAAATTACTTTAAATGCCCGGAAAAAGAAGTATAAATGACTGTACAAGCCAGAACCAGTTTTAAATGTAAATAAAATGAGACAATTGTGCTTATTTGACATCTGACTAGTATAAGATGACAGTATTGAATAAAATACTATACAAGATTGGAATTATGCAAAATTCAAGTTTAGATTTACAGAATATATAGTTGTTGACAATTAGTAAATGAATTCATGTACAATACAACAATGTACCAACTGAGTAAGCTGAGAATTAACACACTCTGCTTAATACTAATATCTACAGTTAATTCAAAGTACAGATTTTGTTCTTTATAATATTATTAAACTGGCAGATGTCACAATAAATGCAAGCAAATAGGGTTAGGATGAATACATCAGTGACCCTGATAAGGGCAGTCCAGTGCCTAGTCCTATTGGAGAAGAACCATAAACTCAAGAGGGCAGGTGTGTATGTAACATGATCACTTGACAGCTCAAAAAATGATAAGTATGAAAAACTGCTGCCATATAAAAAATAATGAATAATTAAAGATAATTTTTTCAGACAGATATACACAAATTATGTCGAAGAATCTTGTCAGTATGACATAGTTTGTGCACTGCAGCTGAGATCTTCCTGAGCAAGAAAGAAGTTGGAGCACAAATGGCTATTTGGTGAGATGCAATGAAAATGGCTCATCGAACATCTTGGGGTCAACTATTAATATTGACAACATTTTGGCATATTCTTGAACATCTTGAGATGGAGACATCAACATATTTTGTTGCAAGCAAAGTTCATGATGTAGGTGGATCACGAGGATAAGTACTGGGAAATTAAGAGTAGCACACTGCACCTTACTTTACAAGGTACAAAAGGCAACTAAGCTCATATCAAATGAATTGTTATAAATATTAGCACAGAAAAAATTGTTGATGCAGTAGGAAGACTGTAGAGGTGACCATGATACTGGTGCAATATTTAATAAGAGAGGTAAGTTTTGTCATGAGAAGTAGTTATGAACAGACATGTCCAGATAAAGACAATCGACAATCGACAGACAAAATTAGGGAAGACCAAAGCACATAAATGGATAGAATGAGTGGTAAAAAATAAATATTTGTGCTTATGACAAGTTTCAGCCCTGTATTCTAAGAGGCACAAATATGATTAAAATTACATAAGTCAACATGTGAGATAAGTTTGTATTCAAGCTTAGATGTACACTTCCTTCAGTTACACAAACAAAAATAGACAATATTTTGAAAAATGAACATGCTTAATACAACACTGGTAAATGACTATTCTTCAAAATGAATAAAGTTGCGGTCAACATACACACATTTCTTGATGAAGAATTCTTTGAGATAGAAGCTATTTTATTGGGTTTAAAAAAAAATTAAAACTACTTGTACATAACTTACTCTCAGTTAGGAGATCACTAAGGGATTACTCTAGGTTGAGTAGTATATACACCTTGTCTTGGATGTCACTTGGGTTACTCTAGACTGAGTATTAAATACATCTTTCCCTGGATGTAAGGGGGTGTTACTCTAGATTCATAATAAGGCATCTTGCGCAGAATGTCAATTTGGGGCTTCATTTGCTATTGCACCAGGCAGAAAAAAAAAAATTTGAAACTTGATCTTTGTGGTTTAAACTGGCATTCTCATGACCCAGACTGATGTCCTAACCGTTCTTCCACATATGAAACATCAAAGTCACTAGACAAACAATGTATATTACCAGCTAAACAGAATAGAGAAAGCCATAATATTCTCTGCATGGGACACAACAGACTGAGATACAAATTTTACAACAAGCTAAAGATAGAAAGTTTTGATGACTGACAAAATGACTACTTAACATCTACAAAAATGTCCTGCACAGTAGGTGCAGATAAGACTATAATATGGCTGTCACCGTGTCTTTGCATGACAAGCTATTTGGAGATATCAACAACCTGAGAGGGACAACTACTATTGTGTTCCAGTTGTGATTCATTTCTTTTAGTTCTTGTTCTACTGTTCTCCTCAAGATGGTTTTAACCCAGAATCTTACACAGGTTAATCTGAGTGATAACTTCACCTCACTGCTGGAGATAAATGTGTTTGAGAGTTGAGTCAACACTAATTAATTTTGATCCATTATAATCCATGAACATTTCTGTTTTGTATTAATAAATGGTTAAACATGTCTACTTTGTATCAATAAAGGGTTGAACATTTCTGTTTTGTATTAATAAATAGTTAAACATGTCTACTTTGTATCAATAAAGGGTTGAACATTTCTGTTTTGTATTAATAAATGGTTAAGCAAAGAGCAGGTTAACAACTCTCTTTTTTTTCTGATGCACTTATTTGAGTCAAAAACCATTAAAATGTCCAGACAATAAAACATTGAAAAAAAATGTTAATTCTACAGTAAAATGGAAATATTTTAATACCAGTATGTTTTAATATCATATTTTAATATTTTTCAAATAACTAAACATTCAAATGTAAAATAGCTAACACCAATAAAGGGAACAGCCTTGTGGAACTCTTGAACGAATTGCTTTTTGCTGATGATCAGGCATATCAATAGCAAGTACAACAACACATTAACAGACTCTAGTTAACATGTGATGACTACAACATGAGAATAAACATTGACAAAACTGAAGTAATGATAATTTGCTAGAGAGGACAGCACTACCAATATTTCCATCAACAAACATCAATTAAAACAAGTTAAAGACTTTACATACCTAAGGAGCATTTTTTCAGCAAATGGAGGAATAACTAAAGAAATCCAACATAGATGCAATAAATCAAATCATAGGACAAATGGTACCAATTATGAAATGCAAACATGTCACCATGAACACTAAAAGAGCATTGTACAACACAATATTTCTTCCTAAATTAGCAAAACATGTAAAAACAAAGTAATGTAGTTTTACAAAGTACAAAACAATAACAATACACAGCTATCAGTGCCAAACCTGGATGTTGACATCAAACAACAGAAGAAAATTAGTCATGATCAAGATGAAATGTCAGCTGAGTTATGGAAGCATCAAGAAGAGACTGGTTTAGAAATGAAGACAGTGAAAAAAATGAGTAAAACATCAAAACTGAACTTTAACAAGAAACAACAAATTAAATAGTTGAAACACATAAGCAGATCACCAACAGACAGTGCTCCTCAAAGGACAATGCTACTTCGTTATAGTGGATATAAAGCTTGTTATGAGGAACCCACAAGGAACTACAACTGATGTACTGTTCATAGAGGCAATCTCATAGTTTTGACTGAGCATATTCAAACCAATTGCAAAGAAAAAATAAGAAGAGATCACAAGTGGATTAACACCTCAATGAAGTTCCCTCAATATATGGAGGTTATAGTCACATTGGGTAGGTTATGTTATGTTATGCGATCGACGTCATGGCACATTGGGCACTCCCATTCGTACTGCATCCTCCGCTGCAGCAGCTATCCCAAAGTCCATTTGCTCACTGTACCCATGAGAAGCTGATTAGTATATCTTCTCTCTATACCACGAAGACGACACTGTCTGGCATGTCCAAACTTAATGTCTAATTCTCAAACTCGTTCCAGTGTATGAAACTCGCTTGTGTCACATAAATGAGAGCATACTGCATTGATGATATCGGCTCTGTCTGCTTCTGCCACTTGAGTTGGGGCGTTGTTTGCAAGAAAGTCAACATGCTCGTTACCCTGAACTCCAGCATGTCCAGGTGTGTACAGCCAAGTCATTTTCTTGAGATGTGATTTCCGAATGATGTCCACCCATTCCACGCGCAGACTTCCAGATTCAATCATTTTAAGCATATTCATCGAGTCTGATATGATAATCGTATGGGTTACTTGTTGTTCAGCCACCCATGACAGAGCCCTGGAGGCAGCGGTGATCTCAATAGTCATGTTCGATGTCGTTGTCTCGAATGTGCCGCAGTCCTCATGCAGTGTGCTACAGAATTGTTGTGCTGAATAGGCACACGATGATCAGGTTCCGCGTCTGACAGAGCCATCAGTGTAGATAATGATATCACCTGGATGGGAGCGCTGATCCACGAGTGCAAGAATCTCTGCGTTGACTACGCCAGGTGCACATTCTCTACAGCAGCGTCCAAGTGTACTGACAACCCTGGTGTAATCAAATATATCCTTTAATATAGGCATCCATTTTCCCCCATGCCTCAGCTTGTCTAGAGTACAGACCTGTTTATTAACATCCTCTGCCTCAGCCATCCAGGATCGGCCTCTCTTCAAACACCTGCCCTTTTTTTCATTTATGGATTTGTGCAGAGGATGATTTGTGTCTTCAGAAACTCTCAAATAAGCTTTTACCTGTACGACTTTGTGTCACATGGCCATATTGGGTAAGTACTACAGGGCATGGGTTTACCAAACTGAGAACAAGGCACGGTGCAAATAAATGGTTTTAACACACCGAGGACAAGGTAGAATTGAGAGAAATAAACGGATGACTTTAAAACAAGTCTGCTGACTGTTTGACCAGAAGAAAAAAACTCATAAAACATTTAACAAATCAACCATTTGACCTAGAACCATTAAAACTGAACAATACTTCATGTTGTAATGTTGACTTTCAAGTGCTAAAGTGTAATCCTTGTTCCAAAATACTTTAATCATTGCCAGTACAACAAGCAAGTTAAACAAACTGAAGAGGCGGACTTTAGGTAAATTGGGGATGTAACAGGTTAATAGCCAACAGATTTCAACACCTTGAAACTTGTTATGAAGTTAAACATAAAACCACCATGCACAAAATGTTCCCAAAAAGGATGAACTATCAGAGTTCCCTTAATTAAGAATGTAAAAATGTTCACCACAATGAAAAGAACATATTTTCCTTAAAACAGTAATATTTTAAAATAAATAATAAAAAATAACTTGCTAATAATAAACCATAATACAAACTATACCTGCAATTAATTTCAATCACAACCTATACCTACAAATATTTTAATCACAATCTATACCTACAATTATCTCAATCACAATCTATACCCACAAATAATTCAATCAAAAAATACAATCTTGTATTTGTATTTTATTAAATCTGTTCAAAATAATCTGGAAAATGTGAGAGTTTATATATCCATTATACTTAGTATGACTTATGTCAAAGCTAGAAGACCTGGATTTTGTGGACGATCTGCTTGCTTTCGATAGACTACAAGACATGCAGGAAAAAGTGGATGCTCTGGCACAAACTGCTAGCAGTCGGCCTTAAAATCAGTCAAGAGAAGACTAAAGTAATGCGCAGCAACAACATACAGCAAGATCTAATACTGATTGAGGGAAGGGACATAGAAGATGTGGATGAATTTGTCTACCTTGGAAGTAAGATCAGCAGATCAGGAGGTACAGATGAGGACATTAAGGCTAGGATTAGGAAGGCCCGACAGGCCTTTGCGATCCTGCACATGGTGTGGAAGTCCGCTGCCATCTCCACGAAAACAAAGCTCAGGATTTTCAGCTCACATGTGAAGTCGGTGTTGCTGTATGGCTCGGAAACTTGGCGAGTCACTAGGGCAAATACAAATAAGATCCAGACCTTTGTCAGCGGATGTTTGCGGCGGATTCTCAGATTGAAATGGTATGATAGAGTTACAAACACGGATCTGTGGATAGGAACAGGGCAGGAACCTATGATGACACAGGTCAAGAGGAGAAGATGGCGATGGATAGGCCATACCTTGCGGAAGACACAGTCGAGTGTCACTAGACAGGTGCTTGAGTGGAACCCACAGGGAAAACGAAAAAGAGGACGCCCCAAGCAGACTTGGAGACGAGGTCTTACTGAGGAGCTGAAGAGTGCTCAATTGACCTGGGAGACCATAAAAATAACAGCCAGAGACCGAGAAGAGTGGCGAACAAATGTTGAGGCCCTATGCTCCACGAGGAGCGGAGAGGATTAATGATACTTAGTATGAGACAACTGTGAACAGCCTCCCCCATATGACCAATCAAATCTGACATGACTGCATAATTTGATGTACTACTGGACAATCCAATACTGACATACGGATGCGAGTCATGGACAATGAACACACAGATCGAAAAATCTGAGGGCCACAGAAATGTGGTTTTATAGAAGAATGATGAGAATCCCATGGACTGCTAAAATGACTAATGTTGAGGTGCTGAATGAGATCAAGACACAGAGAAAGCTTATCATCAATATAAGAAAGAGGCAGTCATCATTTTCGGGCATGTGATGAGGAGGTGAGGTTTAGAACACATCGTGACAACCGGTAAAATCGAGGGTAGATGAGACAGGGGAAGACAGAGAGAAAATGTTGGATGGCCTGACTTCATGGCACGGTAAAGCGTCAACATCTGAGTTGATAGCAAACACCAACGACAGAGATTTGTGGAGATCCATGATCGCCTACGCCAGCCGGCACGGCACCTGATGATGATGACTGGACAATATTTCCCTAGGTTATAGAGGATTTGGTTAAGACTAACAACCAAAATATTTGATATGACTTTGCTACAGAAACTGCAATAAAAAAAACTGACATGCTGTTAGCAACATTTTGAGCATTATGTTTCATTAAAAACACTGGAATGAAGTACTAATAAAAATGTTATTGATATATATATATATGATAATTTGGGGTCTATGTGGCAAGAGGTTAGTTGTTCACCTCTCTTTCCAAGGTACTCGGTTTGTTCCTCGTGAGTCATCGAATATTTTACCAGAGATCCTGATCTCAGTGTAGGTGAGATCAGTACCTAGTCCTATCGAGACGGATGTTAAAACATAGGTCCGTGTTTAATTTGAGCACATAAAAGAACCCTTGGTAGTTCAAAATCGACAAGAGCAGTATGAAAATCCACATCCCTGGCAAAATTCATTAGAAAAGGCTAAAAAATAAAATTCCTACAAAATATTTTCACCATCTTCTAAGTTACATCGGGACCCTTGCTGGTGCTATGGAGTTTGTGCACTGCCGCTGAGATCTTCCTGTATAAGAGATCAGAGCACACATGGTTACTCACCAAAGTGCAACACGATGGTCCAATCAATCGAATTATGAAGAGTTCCCTGTGAGGTTAATTAGCATTTAGTTTGACATGTATGTAGTTTTAATGAGTGTACTCCTGCAGTTCTATTTTGAGATTAGTCAATATTTATCTGATTTACTTCCTCTGCTTTCTTGCAATTATGATTTGGTAACTTAGTGGAGAAATTTTGGGAGTGAGATCAAAACCATTAAACCAGTCTTGGATGATCCTGCAAATAATAGCCATAGATTAAGTAAAATGAAGAGCTGCTATACAAGATGCCACAAGGTATGATGAGTACTGTGTCCCTGGTTGATGTTTTAAAGACAGAAAAAAAGTCGATTTTCTCAGCAGTTTTATATTTGTACTCTATATGTTCTATATTTAAAGAATACAATCTATTCCTTTGTAGCAAAGTGTGACAGAAAAATTCTTAGAATGCCCTGGACATTCTAAGAAAAAAAGATAAACATCGTACAAGACCTGATCGTTGAAGAACATTGGATCTCCTAATTGTTTCATAGTGGTATACTTGGTAGGAATTAAATTTAACATCATGCAGAACCTGAGTTGAATTTAGCAGCCTCTGCAATGATCAATCAGATCTGACTCTATACTACAGTATAACTCAGTAGATGGGGCACTATGAAGTGAGACTTTATATCCATAAAATCCCAGCAGTAACCCAACGGTACAAATCTGTGCCCAACATTTCTCCAGAGGCTGGGTTAGGGTCAACAACCCAAATCTATAAAAATGGTTTTGATACAGAAACTGTAATGAAAAATTGGCACAGTGTTAAGAAATGATTCAGTCCAATGTTCCATTTTGAAACAGAAAGGGATAAAGAGAACTTCAAGCAAGATATAGAATGGCAATCATGAAAAAATACCGTCTCAACTTAAAGAACAGTTGAAAGTGTGTGCACAAGGCTATATAACTGGACAAGTGAGACTAGTCCTAGAATATGACTGCAGTATGGGCAATGGCAGTAGAGTCCAATTTGGAGAAAATAAACAGGATATAAAATTAATGATTAAAATTTGTGTGTGTTGCCAGGGCTCACAAAGGGAGCAAAGAATAGAAACAATGTGACCTACAAGGCATGTCATAAGAGAAGACTGAGGTAGGGACCTTGGAAGCTACCTAATAAATAAAAGATGTTGCAGAAACCAGATGTGCTGACCTACTTGTAGGCGCATAACTGGCACAACATACAATCGCTCTTAGTCTCGGATCCCATACAGATCACAAAGAGTGGTTTAACAAGTGGTCAATGTGGGACGTCAAAAAAGAATGAATGTTGAAACTGGTCAAGCACCAAAAACACTGCGAACATATTGCTGTCATGAACCACTTATACAGTCAATGAGACCATCCCATACCTCAAAACAGAGGCAGTGAAAAACACTAATTATGAGCGCACAAAATCCTGCTCTAGAAATCTGTTCTTATCCTGACGCAGTGCAGTAAAACAAGATTAGAGAAAAGAATGATTTCTATAGCTTTTATTCATACCCAGGAGACTTGAACACTTCCAGAGTGGTGTACCCTGCCATAATACTAATGGCTTATAATACTTCTATGAAATGGTCTATTGTCTTTTCCCAGGTGGATGATCGAATTGGTTGTCCACTTTTGCCGTTAAGTGTAGGGGTGGGAGCTTTAATTTGCATTCCAGGGCCAGATGAGTCTCCCTTGTTGTGTTATATCCGTATTTATTTAGTGTGGTCTTGATATTGTCTATCCATTTTTTCTTGGTCTTCCCTTGGCTTTAGTACCTGATCTCTTTTATTGTATGCTGTTATTGGTGGTTGGTTGTATTCAATTCTCATTAATTGTCCAAACCACTGCATTTGTTGTCTTTCGATGTATTCGGTGTGTGAAGTTATGCCCACTCTGCTTCTGATGTTCACTCTATCTTTCTGTAGTCTCATTTTTTTCTTCCTGGGTGTGACCCACGATTCAGCTCTTCCCTCAAACCCTTTCATCTTCCCTCATAGCTCAATGTAAGCTTTCTGTAGGTGTGTTGCTGTTTAGGAGGTACTCAAAAGTTTTAGGCAATTTTTGGTTACAAACCAGGTTTCTATTGGTTTGAAAAATACATCTTTTAGTCATTTTAGTGCGCTTTTTCACTCCCCATCTTGATCTTTGGGTGTTGTAGTAATGGTGCCAGCTAGTAAGTAACTGAACTTGTTTTTGGCATCTTGTCTCTATTTCTCTATCGAGTTTTCTGTCCTCTGTGAAAAAACTGCCTAAATATCTGAATTCAGAAACTTGCTTTACTCTGGTGTTGTCTATTTGTATATTTATTTGGCTTGGTGTTCTGTTGATTTTTATGTTGCACTTCCTGCATGCTATTGACAATGAATTCATATGATGTTGTAGCTGATCTTCATCTTCATAGAAATAGTTATATCTTTTTGTCTTACTTTACAAATTACAATGAATGCTCCCTGCTGTATCTATTTTGATATGTCAGAAATTATTGCATCTTTATATAGGATGTCCCCACTTGACAAAAATGTTCAAATGAATGAATACATTAAATTTTATATAATAATGTACACACACATATAATTTGTACTAGAGACATAGCATTTTTACTATCTGTAAGACCTTAAAATTCTTATATTAGGAAACAAAATTGTGCATGCTTTTGAAAATTTTATAGTGGTTTTTTGCTATGGTGTGCAGGTTTTGAGCTCAGGAGGTTGACAGGTATGAATATAATTAACAAGTTTTTGTGTGTTAGTGTGATGTGCTTTTTATTTTTTATAAACTGTCTTACTGCCTGTAATACCACTTTTTAGGGCAGTGTAGAACAGGGGGGACATGAGCCTGAGGAATTTAATGGTTGCATGGCTAGTGCAGTCACCGTGAAGATGATCAGATTACGATTTTTTTCGTTATGTTCCGACAAGAAAAAACTCCTTGACCTTACCGAGGATCGAACCTAGGTCTCCCAAATGGGAGCCTGCGCTCTAATCCATTCGGCCAGACACTAATTCGATGTGTTTTTTCATCTATACAATATATATGTGTACATTTTAACATAGCTCTTCTACTTAGATCATTATTAATTTTAGACTAGGATTCATAATTCTCTGATATAGCTTGCTGTCTTTACATAATTCTACAAGAAATGCATTGACAGTTACATAAATGGTGTTTTACAAACATACAAATTTGTAATTAGATTTCCATAACATAAAGTTCCATCAATAATTTTAAATTATAAAGTTAACCAATTAGCTGTACAAACATAAATAATTTTACAGACATAAGTTTACGTAAACGGTTTTACATACATATAGATTCGTAAAGAATTTTACGAATATATAGTTCCTAAGTGGTTTTATAAACATATAATAATACACATACTATTACCAACAACAAAGAACTATGAAATATTGTCCTGTTGTGCCATGCAGAAAGTGTACTAATTAACTGTTACGGTACACATTTAAATATTTCTTTACTAGTTTTGGTTATGATCTACCGTTTTCTAGGTATACTGATATTTGTGCTGTCAGGGGAAAGGAAAATTTCTTCTAAATAATGACTAGAAAAATTGCACACTCAAATATGAATGCTGCTACTATACAATTTGACAATAGGCGAATGAACACATCAGTTGTTTAGTAATAAATGTATATGTAAACAACAAGTTGCATTGTGTGTACAAATTCACCTTCTTCTTTAATGATCCTTCAGTGCTTGGGCTCTTGTCCTTCGGCCCAATGCTATGTAGGGGTATATGCATGTGTTTGTAAGTTATTCTTTTGTTGCGTATAATGTGTTTCATTTAACTGGCCTTGAAGAAGAAGAATCTTCCTGAAGCGTTTGGCATCTGAAGAGGTGGTGGTGAACGGTTTCATGATGATATGCACACATCTGAAGTGTGCTGTGGTTGAATTCTGTTCATGTGATTATTAAGTGGTATGTATTGGGAGTAGAAAAATGGTGTGTATACATATAGTTATTATTGTTGCTTGCTCTCTGTCTAAAATAATCACTTTTTAACAACTCTTTGTGTTCTATAAAAGATTTGAGCCAAAGAGTTGATACGTTGTCCTGTGGTTTATATTGGTTAAGCTGCAATATTGATTGTGTCTTCTGGTCAAGCACATTGGATTTCATTGTGTTATGAATGTAAATATAGTAAATATCTATAGTTATTGTTGTTGCTTGCCACTCTGTCTAGAATAACCACTTTTTAGCTACTCCTTGTGTTCTGTAAGAGATTTGTTGAACCAAAGAGAGTTGATACAATGTTCTGTAGTTTATATTGCAATATCGATTATGCATTCTTGTCAAGCAAATTGGATTTCATTGTGTTATGTATGTAAACATAGTAAATATCTATGGTTTCAAAGTTGATAGACTTAACAAACATTCAGAATGTAGTCATTGACTTGGGAGAGAAGTTGTTTACATAACTACATTAAGTATTGGTTATGTACAGGTTCAAGAATATGACCGACTCAAGAAAGTTACCAAGAAAAAAAGTAGAAATACCATAAATAAAACTCAACAACTGAGACCCAAAACCTCCTTTTCTTTTTCCATGTTTGTCTGCTGGGCTCTGAGGTACTCTGTATACATCTGTCTGGCCAGGTGCAGCACACGGTTAGCATTATGTCTGCGAACAAGTCTGTCAAAGTGCATGGCAATCTCCTCATAGCACATTCCTTGATTGATAATTGTTTCACGATGCTGGATAAGTAAAGTCAGACTCATAAACATCAGGAAAGGATTTCCTGCACCAAATTCCTGTGGTGGTGGTAGCTTTGAGAGGTCTCGAACTGGGGTCTTTGCAACAGAACCAGCAGTAGTTCCCGAATTATCAACTATTTCATTGGCCTCATGGGAATCAGAGATATGTGAGTCTGGCAAGTTCTTGACGACTCCTTCTGTTTTTTCTATAACTGGAGAACATACTGCAGCTGAGGAAGTATTCCTGCTGGCAAGTGATAAGGACTTCTTTGGTGAAGACAGTGGTGAAACAATAGTTTCCTGCCAAGTATTGTTAAAAGGTCGGCGTTTAGGTGATGCTAGAAATCGTTTCATGCTTTGAAATAGTCCTGGGTTGCTTTCTGTAGCAGGAAAATCACTATTCTGTGACTCTGACTGTACATCTATAGTGTTACCTCTCTCAGCTTCAGAGTCTGTAGGTGAAACAATGTTATCATGAGTGAGTGTAGAATTCAAAACCTCTGTTAAATTATTAGTGTTTGAATCCAGAGGCAGAGAGAATTGAGTCTGTTTATCATCTCCATCTGATGACTCGGAAACGATGGAGGTCACACTTGAACTTATTCGATTATCGTGGAGGTTAGAACTTGAGTCTGTGCGAATAGGTTTAGCGAGTTCATCTATATGAATATCATTGTCTGAGTCTATGTGGTTGAGATAGGTAGCGCCCGCAGACACAGCTGGGATAGAACAACATATAGTATCAGAGGAGTTATTTGTGTCTGTAAATGCCTGACTGTTGTCGCTACTACAACCAACAGCTTCATCAACATCATTATCCTCCGGGTGCTTCTTTACACTGTCACTATCAGCATCATTCTTGGATGGCGGTCCTTCTTGAAGAACTTGGTCAATACTGTTCGACTTTTGTTGCATGGAGCGAGTTTGGGGATTATCCACCACTGGAAAATCAGCTCCTCTGTCCTCCCCATCCCCTGGAGATATGTCAAAGGATGAGACAGTATTCTGAACAGTTTTAAGGCCACCCAGGTATGTTGATTGTTCGATGTTCAAACTATCATTGACATCAGTTTGGGAAGATAGAACAGTAACAGGAACAGCAGGTTGGCTGACTCTATTGCGAGCTCCTACACGACGCATGGCAAGTAGTTTAGCATACATGGCATGCTGGAATGATATTGTAGGAGAGCATGGGGAGCTAGAAAGCAGCTTGCTGGAATAGTCTGGATCTACCAGATCTAGCTCACGCTCTGGAGGATTAGGAGGCAATGTGGCCCACATGACTTCTAGCACATAAAGAGCATCTGTGAAAGGAAATTCTCTTTTGAATTCCAACAAAAACCAGCGGTAGCAAAATAACATGTCGCCTGCAGAATTTTGAACCAAGTAGGCATGCAAAACTGGGTCATACATGTACAGTAGATCACACAAATGACGGAACTTGATCATCATAGCACTTCCTTCAGTGGTGAAATTCTCACGAAGTCTGTTCATGAGAGCACAGAAACAGATATAAGCCTGGCCTTCATCTTTCTGGGTGACCAGCAGAGGCGAGGCTAGGTCACTCATACCTTGACAGTAAGAAACGTCTGGATGAGTTAAAGCATAAGTTACTAAGATATGAAACAGCGACAACGTATTCTCATTCTCATCATTTCCAGCGTAGAAACCATGAGACCTGTCTGTACGCAACACATCCTTCTTCACCATACTTGCTATATACTTAACCTCTTCTGTAGCTGTATTGTTGCGGAACATGTCACTCCACTCATTTTTCAACTTTCTGTACTCTTCTTCTTTACGTTTCATGTAATCAAAACGATCCTTGCCTGACATGTCTGCAGGGTAAATGTTCAATAGATGGCGCCAAGCTACCCGACGCAGAGAAGGTTCGATGCCTCCTTGATAAATTGCTAGTCTAAACTCATTGGGTTTAACCATGAAACCAGCATTATCCAGATAATTGTGGAATTCCATATCTGACATTGGAGGTTTGAGAGCTTTTATCAATTCATTTTCTGACTGCTTCAGACCTATGAGAAAATTAGACAAGACAAAGTTTATGTTAATATTAGACAACTAAACATGAGTATGTCAACATTAGACAAGACATGAGTATGTCAACATTAGACAAGACATGAGTATGTTCACATTAGACAAGACATGAGTATGTCCACATTAGACAAAACATGAGTATGTCCACATTAGACAAAACATGAGTATGTCCACATTAGGTGATGGTCACTTTCTACATCTGCTCCTCTTCTTACCTTTCCATCCCTCAGATAATGTCTCAATCCCTTTCCATCCCTCAGATAATGTCTCAATCTACTGCTAATCACTAAATGGTCACCCTTATTTCTGTGCAGTCAATTCAAAGACTCCCATATCAGTTTGTGGATATCTTTATGCACGGGAATAGTGTACATCTAATCACTGTTATTACCTCCACAAAAGTTGACCAGTTTATCCACATTCATGTTTACTGTACTCACTCTCCATTATTTCACTACTTTCTCTTTGTGTGTGATGTGTGTTATCTCATTCCACTTTAACATTTCCTATTGGACATTTAGAGACCGTTGGGTGTCTCTGTGGCCTAGAGGTTAGGTGCTCGACTCTCATGCCAAAGGTACCAGGTTCACTCCCTTGTGGAGCCATCTGGATATTTTCCAGATATCCCTGATCTCAGTGTAAGTGAAATCAAGTTCCTAATCCTATCGGAAATGGACGATAAAACGTAGGTCCTGTGTTCAATTTGAGCATGTAAAAAAACCATTGCCAGTTAAAAAATCGAGAAGAGCAGACTGGAAAGCCTGCCGCCCAGGCAAAATTCATTAGAAAAGATTTAAAATAAAATTACTACAAAAATATCTTTACCATCTTCAAAATTATATTGGTACCCTTGCCGGTGCTACGGAGTTCATGCACTGCAGCTAATATCTTCCTGTGTAAGAAAGAGATCGGAGCACACATGGCTACTCACCAAAGTGCAATGATGATGGTCCTATCAATCAATCAATCCTTTCCTATTACTATGATAAATCCATGTCTTGAGGTGGTTTGAACTTTTTTTTTATTACAGTTGCTGGTAGAATTCATTGCTTACTTAGATAATTTCATGACTAGTTCCCAACATAATAGTTCTGCAACTTCTTTACTGTTTTTCTTCTTCTTGCGTTCGCCTGCTATGAATTCAGACATAGTCAGGGCGCATGGTATGACTGATTTTTGCGTGGCGGCTTGCTTTCCTTATTATCAGTATTCCTTGCCATTTAGGCGTGCCTTGTCGGACTTCAAGGGTATTTTCTTCCTTATGTTATTCATCATCTCTTCCAGAGTAGAATACTTTTCCCCATTTGCTGTCTTCCTGCTCTGATTTATCTGCTTTGCTTATTTCTAATATACTCTTCTTCTTTGCATTAATTCTCACCAACCAAGTTAACTATTAATTGTGATCTGTATGGTTTGCACCAAGAATGTGAATACATTGCTCCAGATTTTATATGCCCATACAGTAGTAGGACAGGTGCATGCCAAAAAATGTAGGCCTAATTTACAATATATTGATCAGTCATTTCTCTTGTTATCTTCCTTCCTCATTCATGGTTCTTACATTCCAAAAACCGATTCTGGTTTCATGTTTTGTGGTAAGGACTTCTATTTTTGTACCCACTGCTTCATTACGGAGATTTAATTATTGCCAGTTAAGCATACTGAATATACACCGGCAGAACAATGTGAATTTATGTTGATGTGCTGTTTCTGTAACATTCCATAATTTTTTTCTCACATAGATAGGGTTGTTGGTCCTAAGCTGCAACCTCCCAACCAGGAGGACCAGGGTATCTGATTTAGTCTGTTTCCACCGGCAGACCTGTCCAACATGGTAGAACCTGACAGGGTGTAAAAAATTTCTAACCAGCAAAAGCTCTGGCATGAGACATGAGTATGTCAATGTGAGAGGAGATATTATTATGTCAATATTAGAAAAACATAAGTATGTTAGTCTCCATCATACTATATTTATAGATGTAAACACAGCAATATACAAATATTTATCATTTGTAGTTTTTATCTCAGTTGCAGAGAATAAACATACAGTAAACCCTCGTTAACACAAACTCGCTAACACGAACACCAGTTAACAAGAACAAAAATGTGGTCCCATCATAAATGTCTATTTCTTATCAGTAAATAACACGAATTTCTGTGTACCACGAATCACAAACTGTATTTTAGTCCCTCCGCCAATTTTATCTCATTTAACCGGAACTTCCAAAGCTTCACAATGTTTGTTGTCACCTTAAAAGCCTTTCATTGTTAGTGATCGGAAAGGTAACACTAACAGTTTCATTTACCTGTGGGATGTCCAGAGTTTGAGATAGACTGAGATAGGTGAAGACATTAATATGTACACAAAGCATTTTCGGACAGCGGGAAAAGATTGCGTCCCGGAAGGTGCGATAGCAGATCTGTTGGAAGTAAATTTGCGTTTCCAGGATTCGGTTACATCGTAGAAGCTCTGGGTACTGTATTTTTATTACAGGTACGATAATTTTATAGCCAGAACACCCAATTAGAAGTAAAGTATGGTTTTGGGCAGGAGGGTTGTTGGAAGGAGAGAAGGAGGAGCAGAAAGTCAAAATTAAAGTGAAATTCCATTTGATAAAAATCTGGTGAGAAAATGTTCAGATAGGACAGGAAAAGTTAGATAGTCAGTTGAAGAGTCATGTCTAAGAGGAAGCAGACAGGCATAGATCTGGAAACAAAACTAAGAATTCTAAACGAAGTAGACCTTGGTGCATTGAAGAAAAAGATAATTGCTGAACAGTATGGAATTGCCAAGTCTACCTTATCCACAGTACTTAAAGACCAGGAAAAAATTCTTAATGCTGTTACATTAGGTTCCGGTAACAAATCTAAGCGACTTCATAGTGCTAAGTCGAAGATATCAAACGCTACTTCTAGAATGGTTCAACCATATCGCACTTCCAATGTACCTTTAAGTGGACCTATAATTCAGTCAAAAGCAAATGAGATTGCCAAAAATTTGGATATTCAAGATTTCAGCTGTTCCGCTGGTTGGCTGTACAGGTTCCAAAAGAGACACTCAATTTCATCAGTAGTGATTTGTTGTGAAGCAAATAAAGTTGATGAAGACGGGGCAAACAACTGGTTGCATGGATTTTAGGATGGAGAAAAGTATGCCTCGTGACGTGTACAATATGGACGAAACTGGTCTTTTACAATCTTTTTCCAAGTCATACCCTCGGAATAAAGGGTGACAAGTGCCATGGTGGAGCGCGCAGTAAACAACGTCTAACTGTTGTCCTTGTATGTAATGCAGACGGCAGTGATAAACACCTCCCATGGGTGATAGGCAAGTCCAAGAAACCACGTTGTTTTAAAAACATGAACATGCATACTCTACCTTGCATCTACTCTCACCATAAGAAAGCTTGGATCGACAGCACATCATTTCGTAAGTGGCTTCTTCATTTCAACAGTCGAATGGTGGCTCAGAATAGGCATGTTCTTCTGACAATGGACAGGTGTACGGCCCATAAAATACATGATCTGAACTTAACAAACGTAAAGGTTCAATTTTTCCCCCAAATGCAACAAGTCGTCTTCAGCCTTTAGATCAAGGCATTATTGCTCTTATGAAGAGAGCTTATCGAAAGCGACTTGTGAGAGCTGCAATTCGCGCTGTTGAAAACAACACGATAACCCCAAGTTGGAGTGTGCTCGATGCAATAAAAGCTATCGCTGTCTCCTGGGAATCTGTGCCATCAAAACACTTGCAGAACTGCTTTAGCAGAGCCTGGAGACATAGCAACACTAATCCTATCGAAGAGTTAGATGGTGACATCGACACCACTCTCATGACTGAATGGGATATTCTTCAAGACGTTGCAAACCCTGGAGTTAGTTTTGAGGAATTCATTAGTGCAGATGACGATGTTGCCGTGTGTTCTCCAGAGGAATCTGATGTACATGTACAATCAGTTGTGTGTGAGGTGCAAGAAATATCATCAGAAGAAAGTGATGAAGACAATAGTATACCGCCCACCCGCCAGGAAGATTAACTGCCTTGGACACTTTAGAACGGTTTGATACAACAGCTGAAATGACCGCTAGGTTTACGGAAGCTATACACACAGTTGGCCGTGAAGTTACTATGCACTTGCCCTCTGCGACAGCGCAACATACAGAATTTTTCTGCAGAAAATAATACGTGAGTACTTCTTTAAAAGTTAATTACTGTAGTAGTGTTTCTATGATGGCATCTGTATTGTATATGGTTAATACTGTGCTGCATTGCAATGCCAAAATTTGAGTCCCTCGATTACACGAATTTTTTTAACACGAACTCGTGATTTTCGGTCCTTCGAGTTCATGTTAACGAGGGTTTACTGTATCTCACTTTCCTCCCGTGTGTTGCAGGGGTCCACAAATGGAGTAAAGAATAGTAACACTGTGACCTACAAGGCATCTTGTAAGAGGCAAATGAGGTAGGGCCTAGGAAACTACTAGTAAATAAGAGTTGCAGAAATCGGATGTGCTGGCCTACTTGTAGGCGCAAACTGGCACAATGTACAATCGCTCTTAGGCTTAGATCACATACAGATTGCAAAGAGTGGTTTAACAAGTGGTCGATATGGAGCGTTCAGAAGAAAACAAACTTTCCTCTTTCTATTTTACTCATTACTCCCAATGCATTCATAAACCTGATCACCACATTAATCTTAATCCTAAGACATGTACTTTTCACAAAAACGATGTTTCAAACACAGTTGAACCTCTGAAGTGAATAGCTAGGTACTATGCGAGTTATAAAGTTTACATTCAAGACAATGACTCACCCATTGCCCTCTGCATGGAGTGGACAGTTCTTCCTAAATTCTGTGTGATGGTGCCAGTAATAGATCCAAGGATGGAGTTCTTATCTAAAAGACCTGATATTTTGTGATGGGGAATTTCAGCTGGAGCTATAACATCCCAATCTTCCATCTCTGCAAACAAGATATAATAGACACAACACTGTTAAAAACTACACTAAATGTAATCTTATCTTTATTAAAGTCTATTGTCTATTCCCAGGTGGAAGATGTAGTTGGCTGTCCACTCTTGCCATTAAGCATAGTGATGGGAACTTTAATTTGCGTTCTAGGGTGAGATGAGTTGCCCTTGTTGTGTTGTATCCGTGTTTATGTAGTGTAGTCTTGATATTGTATATCCATCTTTTTCTTGGTCTTCCCTTAGCTCTAGTACCGATCTCTTTTTTATTTGTATGCTGTTATTGGTGGTTGGTTGTATTTCATTCTCATTAAATGTCAAACCACTGCATTTGTTGTCTTTCGATGTATTCAGTGCATGAAGTTATGCCCACTCTGCTTCTGATCTCCTCATTTCGTAGTCTGTCTTTCCTGGTGACTCCCACTGCCTTCCTCAAGCATTTCATTTCACATGTGGTGAGTTTTCTGTGATGGTTGCTGTAAAGACCAAGTTTGGCACTGGTAACAAAGTATTGGTAGAAAATACTTTTTATCATCTGTCTTTTCACTTCCATCTTGATCTTTGGTGTTGTAGTAATGGTGCCAGCTGGTAAGTCCTGCATTTGCTTTTGACAATTTGTCTCTATTTCTCTATCGAGTTTTCCGTCCTCTGTGAAAATGCTGCCTAAATATTTGAATTCAGAAACTTGCTTTACTCTGGTGTTATCTATTTGTATGTTTGCTTGACATTCTGCTGATTTTCATGGTCTCTGTCTTTTGTTTGTTGATTTTCATGTTGTACTTTCTACATGCTATTACCAATGAATTCATGTGATGTTGATTACTTTATTAAAGTAATCCCACCAAACAGTCAGTAAAGTGTGAAGGTATTCTCTGTATTAATCCCAGGGTATGGAGGAACTTTTGGATCGTGATTAGCTTTCATACCGTGGGATTAATACAAGAGCATTAATACATGAAAGCTAATCACGATCCAAAAGTTCCTCCATGTGGCACATCTCAGAAGCAAACAAACTTGAGGAATACAATTTGCCTGGCCAGCATTTGGGATTGAGTATCCACACTGTAACAGTGCTGTCATGTACATGTTCCTACTTTTTCTTCTGTGTTCGCTCACTATGAATTCAGGCATAGTCATGGTGCCTTGTATGGCACTTCTGACTTACTTTTGCGTAAAGGCATGCTTTCCTTATTATCAGCGTCTCCCACCATACAGGCGTGCCTTCTCCTACTTCAGAGGTAGTACATGTTCCTGACAGCTGTCATCAAGATGAGATTTCCATGCACATCAGGTGACAACATCTCCTACCACCAGCGCACAATCATATGTTGAACTATCTTGGTATTGTCTCACCAGTGATGCTTGACTGTACCTGTCAGAGTGGTCAATTCAGCAAACCTTACAGGTGTTCAACATTTCCATATTCCAGACAGGAAAATAGAACAGAGTGTAAACTTCTACTTCCTTGAAAAAATGCAAACAATCTGCATACCGAAATGACTGAGGAGATTAGTCATTACCCACAATGATCCCCAAAAGAAAGTTTGGTACTTTGGGCCTGTGCTATAATTTGAACACTTATCCAAATAATACTAAAGATAGCTACTTTGTAGACTGTGCAATTGTCCTCACTCTTCTTCTTCTTTAAACGCTCCATATTGACCACTTGTTAACCACTCTTTGTCATTTGTATGTGCACCGAGCCTAAGAGCAATTGTACTTGTGCCTATGTGCGCCTACAAGAAGGCCAGCACATCCGATTTCTGCAACGCTCTTTATTTCCTAGGGTAGCTTCCCTTGACCCCTACCTCAGCCACCTCTTACGACATGCCTTGTAGGTTGCAGTGTTACTATTCTTTGCTCCCTTGTGAGCCCCAGCACCATACGGGAGAATTGTCCTCATATTACAATTCATGTTAACACTAACAACATGCTATAAATGTATACAAACCATGTAAAGAATTATGACCTAACTATTAAATCAGTAAAAATAAAACACAGATCATGATGCTGGGTGTAATGTGAAAGACCATAAATAGCAAATGACAATGAGGACTTGGTGATAGTTGCTCATTTTCCTTACCTGCGATTCTCACTCAACGAGCCATTATTAGATTAAGAGATAAGACATCAGGATATGCAAAGCAACAACAACAATGACAAGACCGACATAAACAATCTCACTAGGCACTAACTACTTTACTAGTCTCTGATCAATGATGGATGGATAGATGGACTATCAAATAAGAAGAACAAAGTATAAGTTATAAATTGTATAAAAACGTCAAGCAGTTATCAGTTATATGAGGACTATTATCACATCACTCTGGACATGTCCATAGGTGCTCCGATCCCAGCCTCAACCAATCCAGCTTCATTCAGCAGTCCAACACATCAATTCAATATTGACAAACTACTTGTGGTTGTCGCGTAGACCCCACTTGCCTCTCTTACAACATTTTTATGTCAAGCAAAACATACAAAATTTCATCAAATTAAAAAACCTATTGCTTAACAACAGATGAATTGTTAATAAAAAAAATGATTTTACACAGTTATTGTCAATTCATATTATTTCTTCATAGCAGACCTTCTTCAAATGGCCGTAGATCAACCTTGAGCTTGAGACAAGGGTCAGCTGCACACTGAAAAGCTGCATCCATATCCCAATCAGACAGCATGGAGAGATAAACAGCCTGACGCTCAGAATCCAGAGCAAGATAAGTGATGGTGAAGTCACTGTTTAAAGAAAACATCCTTCATGCATAAATCACTAATTTCCTTGATTTAAAAAAACTCATGTTACAGGTAATTATAAAGAAGAGAGTACTTCTTCAACTTTCCAAACCTATGAGGTTCACTGATATCACCTGCCTCAATACATCTCTGTTCTTAGCCTTCTCTTCCAAATTGTTGATGCCTAGTATTGCTAGGTCTACTGTAATCTTATCTCTCGATTGTTTTCTTGTTCTACCTTGTGCTCTCTTTCCCTTTATCTTTTTTTGGTATGTGCAATTTTAGGCTCTCTGTTCTCTGCCATTCTTTCAATTTTAAGAAGGGTACAAAGTAATCTTATTCTTCTTTGCGTTCGTTTTTACGACCAATTTTAATCACTCTTTGTGATATGTTTGATCTTTGCCAAGAACGTGTATACGCTTGCACACTTCTACACGCTTAGGACACATGCATCCGATTTCAGCCAAACCTCCTTAGTCGCCTCTTACGACATGCGTGGAGGTAACAGTGGTTCTATTCTTTACACCCCAAATTTGGGCCCCTGGTAACCACTCGGGCGTACAAAGTAATTAACTGTACTAACCGTTACATGACTGAGTGGATAAGAGCACAGTTTTCAGTTATGAGGACACTGGTTCGAATCCCAGGTAAGGTGTAGTGATTTTTTGTTGCAGAGGGCACAAAACAAATATGACTACCTGTACACTTAATGGTGACAGCTTTGGTAAAGTGGCCTTTAAAATCTCTCTAGTCTATAGAAATCCTCTAGTTATCCCCCTAAACTGGGAATATAAGCCATACAATAGTTAACCCTTGTATACAAGGACAGCAATGGTTTAAAAAAATAACAAGCCAATAATCCTGTTACCCATAGTGATTAGCAAGGATGACTGTTACAGAATTTTGGATAAGTCCATAGGTGCTCCTGCATCATCCACAACATCCACATCAGCGCAACATAACTGATCATATGTGTTCTATGTTGATTAATTAAATGTCTTGTAAATTAGCAAAGTGTTTGTGCCTGGCAGCTTCCAGTTTCACTATCATATACCGCCCTCTGACCAGGGATGTGTATTCACACATATGTTCACCAAGCAAGCTTTGCAATGAATAGAAAATCATCATTCAGCAGTCATGTGTCAAGAAACCGTAATGGATTTATATACCTGGACTTGCAAGTGTGAAAGCAAACATCAGGGTAGATTAATTTAGCTGAAATGGCATCCATTGCAAGTAAGAAAAGAATAAACAGGGAGGACATCGTAAATGTTCTATGATCCACATATGTAGAAACAGAATCAGAAATTTGAACCGCATGACTGAAATGGAAGTTAAGTGTGGATAAGCATGCCGGTGCTGTCTACAAGGTAGAGAGAGAAGATATGCCAACCAGTATCTCTTTGGTACAGTGAGTGTAGGAACACTGAGATGACTGTAGTATTAGAGGAAGTAGATAGAGCAAGTATGGACTTGTCCAATTTGTGCTGATCTCTATCAAAAGAAATGAACAGCACATTGAGGTTTTTCAATATTTTAAAGTAAAACATTAAACATTTATGTTACAAATTTTCATATTTAGACTGGTATTAATTTTCTGGCTGAATGGATTAGAGTGCAGGCTCCCATTTGGGAGACAAGGGTTCGGTCCATGGCAAGGTCAATTAGTTTTTTTCTTTCATGGGCATAAAGAAAAAATTATAACCTGAACAGTTTTATGGTGACTGCACCACCCATGCGGCCTTTATATTCCTCAGGCTCATGGTCCCCTGCCCTACACTGCCCTAAAATGCGGTAACACAACACAGGAAGTAAAGACAATTTCTTAAAACAAGTGAGAAATCCACATAGTTTAACATCAATATTTTAACTCAAAGTCTTGTTAAAAAAAACACGAGAAGACTAAAGCATTTTACCTATTGATATCAAATGCCCTGGCCAAGATGCCCTGTAACATTTCAAATGAGGTTATTTGTGGATCTATTGAAAACTTTTTTAATTCTGGCTGCATTTTCCCATCACATTTCTGGAAAAAATCACAGAATGATAGCATCAATTTATTAAAAAGCAATCATCATTACATTTTAATTACATCACTGACAATATAACAAATTATTTCAGCCTTTTATGCTTTACTCTCTGCATACCAGGATCACATTGTGAATGAACGAACGTTTTCAGAATAAAGGCATATAAAGGCAAAGTATAGTTCTCGGTTGCACTGGAGACACTCCTATTGTGAGGATGAGATATATGCTTGGTCTTCTATCAATATGTTCCCAACAATGACCCAGTCAATGTTTTAAAGTAAACAGTGATTTAGTAGGATTCCTACGACAGTCTCTGAATCATTTTCTATGGCATAGTTCCACATGTACAGGATCACCAACACAGTTATTTAAGACAGATAACACTGTAATAAACAGTTAATGTCAGTTTGGCTGAAATCGGATGCATGTGTCCTAAACGTGTAGAAGTCTATGCGTTTAGGCCTCAAACAATGTGCAACGATACACGTTCTGGCAAAGATCAAACATATCACAAAGAGTGATTAAAATTGGTCGTAAAGAACAGACGCAAAGGAGAAGAAGAAGATCTCTACTTAATATGGTACTGTATAACATGAATTATGACTTTCAGCTGCTTATGATTGTCAGAGTAGGATCAATAAACATCATTTATTGTAAGGAGCTTATAAATGTCATCAGCTTACAACTGAGAGCAGCTTGTGTTTGTCAGCTGCTTATGATTGTCAACAGTCTATGATTGTCATATGTTTTTGATTGTCATTAGCTTATGATTGTGATAAGTTCATAACTAATAAATTATATCTATAGAAAGTAATTTCTTCTCTTCTTCTTTGCGTTCGTTCTTTACGACCAATTTTAATCACTCTTTGTGATATGTTTGATATTTACCAAGAACGTGTATATGTTGCACATTGGTTTGGTAGACCTTAAACGCATAGACTTCTACACGTTAGGACATGTGCATCCGATTTCAGCCAAACCTCCTTAATCGCTTTTACGACATGCATGGCAGGTAACAGTGGTTCTATTCTTTACACCCCAAATTTGGGCCCGTAACCATTGGCGGTAATTTCTTCTGATCAATGAATAAGATATACTATACATTGCTTGTATCACTTATACAAATGATCAATGAACAATATGTACTGTACATTGTAAGTATCACTTATACAAAGTTTACACTATCTTATGTGTGTGTGTGTGATAACCTCAAAGGTCATGTGTACTGTTGATTACAAACACATGATCACATGACGTAGATAACTTTCCTTGAGATGTCTCTATACAAATTGTATGTGTGTGTCTACATTTGACATACTGATGTACCCTCCTGAATCATATCTTACATAACTTAAACAACTGAAGTAACTGTTTTTTTATTTTGTGTGAGCTTAACAAATCAATTTATGGGATGAAACAGCAGAAAGACAACAAAAATAAGAATAGTATTAAAAGAATAGAACAGCAGCACTGACAACAACAATAAAAAGTAATAAGTACAAGCAAAACAAAAATGAAGTAGAAGTTAATGCATGCACTTGTTGTCTCTGTGTACTGGGACATGTGCAAGGTATGAGCTCTTAATGCAGACATTGAGAGTAAAATATGTGCTATGTTGAATATGTCCCAAATTATCAAATTTGAGACAAGCATGGGGATATGAGGATATACTAAGAATAGTCAAAATATGCTAACTAGGATGCTGTTGTTTGTTTCTTTATGTTTGTTCTTATCAACAAAGTTAACCACTCTTTGTTATCTGTGTGGTTTGTGCCAAGAACGTGAGTATGTTGCGTCCCATTAGTTCCCTATGGCACGTAGGACAGACACATTCAAATTTCTGCCAAAGTGTATACATATTATCCAACAGGACATAAATTTGTACAAATGGGTAACTGAGATTTTACAAACAGAAAAAAACCACTTTAAAGTACCACATCCGCCCGAGTGGTTACAGGGGTCCAAATTTGGGGTGTAAAGAATAGAACCA
The DNA here is from genome assembly GCA_020796225.1 of Arion vulgaris. NCBI lineage: Eukaryota > Metazoa > Mollusca > Gastropoda > Stylommatophora > Arionidae > Arion > Arion vulgaris. The sequence goes on along the minus strand of CM036765.1, from coordinate 50,143,701 downwards.
CTGTTACCTGCCATGCATGTCGTAAGAGGCGACTAAGGAGGTTTGGCTGAAATAGGATGCATGTGTCCTAAACGTGTAGAAGTCTATGCACTTAGGTGCCTACCAAACCAATGTAGTAAAGAACGAACGCAAAGAAGAAGAAGTACCACATCTAGAGTTGTACTGTAGCATGGTATGCGATCGGATTGATCATAGGGAGGTCATCAGAGCTGTCTCATGCTATTTACATGTCAAAATTATCTAGTTCATCAAACACCAGTGTGCATGGTATGTGCTTGGGATGAGAAACAGAGAAATAAGGAAAAGTGAGAGAACAATATCAGGTTTTGGATGGAACAGTCTTAAAGAGATGCACAGATCCGTGTACAAAATCAACAGGTAGGCTGCACATAGTTAAAAGTTCTGCAGCAGCTGGTGCCCCAACTACTGAGCTTTACAACACATGATGATATATGAACATAACAGCTCCTTGTTATTTTTTATTATGTCCTCTTTCAAATGCAATTGAAACCTCTGAAGTCGAAGAAGGCATGCCTGTATGATGGGGGACACTGAAATAAGGAAAGCAGACCTTCGTGCAAATATCGGTCAGATGCACCATACTGTGACAGAATAATCACAGTGGAAATCAAATAGATACAATTGAATGTGCACTGGAGCGCACTGCCTTTGAAAGAGAGGATGAAATGATGTATTTTGTTAACTAGGTTGGATACTTAGCTAGAGTGAGACATGGAAGTAGGACAAAGACCGGTAGAGAGAGGATTAGGACAGTTGGAGGGACATAGGCAGTTGGACACATACAGTCAGGGATAGAGACCAGGAGAGATAAGATGGACAGTTAGAGGGACCAGACAAGATGGACAGTTGGACACAGGCAGTTGAGTATAGAGACTGACAGAGAGAGAGGATAGACAGAGTGACCTAGACAAGTTAGTAGGACGGATCTGAACAAGTAGTTAGAATGTATATACAGACCGTTAGAAGAAAGATGTTTATTAAATGGTTCGGCCACGTAAGCAGATTACCACCAGACAGTGCACCCAAAGAGCAATGCTGCTCCGATACTTCTTCTTCTTCAGCGATCTCTGGTCATGCGCTAATTTACTGTGGACCACAAACTGGGCAGACAGCTTCAGGTCTGTCAGGTTTCCCAAAGCTTAGTTTTCAGGTCGACTGGGTGTGGCCACATGTTGCTTCTCAGCTCACACAGAAGAGGACAGTCTTGCAGGATATGCTCTGGTGTCTGTTCTGCCTGCTGACACTGGCAGAGAGCTGTTTGACTTATTCCTAGTCTGTATAAGTGTTTGTTGAGTCTGCAGTGTCCGGTGCGTAGTCGAAATATAATGACCTGGTCTGTTCTGCTTAGGTCTTTGAGGAGTCTTTCTCATAATCATATCCAGTGTTTGTCTTCCAGTCTACTGCAGATTTTCTCTGTATGAGGGTTTTGACCTCTTGAAAAGACAAGGGTTGGTAAATTTGCTCTTTGGCACTGCCCTCCTTAGCTAAGACATCAGCACTCTCATTGCCTGCAATGCCACAGTGAGATGGAATCCACTGCAAGTGAATTTCTGCCTTTTCTGAAAGCTGAGCAAGTTCTCTTTGTAGTTTTTGTACTGTGCTGTCAGTGGATTTAGCCTCCAGGGCTTGTATAGCTGACAATGAGTCTGTAAGAAATACCATCTTGCTTGCAGCTGCTTGCAGCTTATTCATGTGCTGTGCTGCCATCAGAAGGGCTATGAGTTCTGCTTTGTAGTTGGAACATATTCTTCCAGTAGGAGCCGCTAGAGACACAGTGGTAGCATCTGGGTGCCTAATGTACACTCCTGCTCCACCATTCATGGTTGCCTCCATTGCCGATCCATCTGTGTAAATTCTTATCCAGCTGTCTTCTGGAAACATGTAATGGAGATGTTCCATTGTAATTGCTTTTTCACTAGATTAGGCTCGGCATCTTTGCTTAATAATTTAGGGATGGAGGTTGAGAAGTTTAGTGGTACTGAGTCTGGTTCCCAGTGATAAAAAAGCAATTCTTCAGGTATGGAATTATGATTTAGTAGTTCCAAGTATGACTTTCCTATTTCTTTTGCTTTGTGGTTTAGACTTGTGCGCTTTAGTCTGTTCTTTGTTCTAGCCGCCATTTTTTCATGCAGTGGATGGTGAGGCATTCTTTTGATCCTTTCAGTCTGTAGAATCACTTTTCTCCTTCTTCTGTCTTCCAAGGGCTGGATGTTGGCTGCCTTTTCCATTTCTACAATTGGTGTAGATTTCATGGCTCCCAAAATAGTACGCAGACACCTGTTTTGTGTTTTTTCCAGTATCGATTTGTTTGAATGGGCTGCTGATATCCATGTCGATGATGCATATTCGAGGGTCGGTCTAACTGCACCAGTGTACACCTGACTCAGGATTCGAATATCAGCTCCCCAGGTAGTTCCAGCCAGGCTCCGATACAATGGGTACAAAACAAAAGGCTGGCTACGCAAAAGATGGACCTCAGAGATAACAGAGGCGACGAAAGAGACTATCTACGAAGCGCATACTAGGCCCGTTTTAGAAATCTCTTCCTGACCTGATGCTGTGAGGCATACAGGATTCGAGAAAGAAGAAGAAAGATGACAGTTGGAGTTAGATGGTGGGATTAACGGTTAGTTAGAGACGGACAGTAAGAAAGAAAGTGAGTAAACCAGATAAAGATCAACTATTAGTAGGAAGAAAGAAACCAGGGTATTGTATAAGTATAGAATGGTGAGAGATAGTTAAATAGGATCTTTATATTTCTTTAATTGTATAGTGAAGAAAAATGATAGTGTCTAAGAATGAATATATAATATTGTATGAAGGAGAGATTTTTGTTGAGGAGAAAACAGGGAATTAATTAGAATTTAAGTTAGTGTTATGAATTTTTATTATTTTGACAGAATGAATATCAATTTACTACTTTACAGTTATGTATTCTAATTATAAACTTTGTATTAAGAAAATTTGAAATATTAAATTGTTTTGCTGTATTTGTACGATCTGTTGAAAACCTTTTTTACTAATGATGTCTTTTCATTGTATTTTCATGTGACAATCTTGAAAAATATTGGTGAGCCAAAGAAAAGATGCATAGAGTTCAGTTGGTGAATATTCAAAGAATAATAGATAAGAAAGTGATACTCTGAAGGTCCTGTGAAATAACAAAGAAGAATCTGTTATACGATTGCTGTCGTGACCAAGAAAGTTAACTGTCACAATACCAAGCGCCCTGACTATACCTGAATTCATAGTGGGTGAATGAAAGAAGAAGAAATGAAACTGAAGATAAGTCAGATGATATCAAATAAAGTAACTATCAATATATGTTTTGATTATACTCGTGAAAGCAAGATATTTTTTGAAATGTCTTTTCTATGCTTGATTTTGTCCAAACAATATCATGTTGTATTTGTATCTCTTGAATCGGTGCTCCCAATATTAAAGGAGCAGATCGCTGTGTGTGTATCCCAGAAATTGGATGTGCTGGCATTCTTGTAGGTGCATAACTGGCACAATGTACAGTTCTTCTTTGGCTCAGATCACATACAAATAACAGTGGTTAACAAGTGGTCAATATGGAGCATTCAAATAAGAAGAAGAAAGGAGCAGGTAGCTAAGCTGTACGGAAATTGGTCTCTTAATCTTATGTGGGAAGAGCAAAATAGAGGCAGAGAATCTTCTCTCCTGAGTAAAAATCTAAACAAAATCTGTACATTTTTTTTTTTTAAAGATCGCCCACTGTGAATTCAGGCCCATTTGACTGATAATAAAGCACATTTTACTGATTTTTGCGTGAAGGTTTGCTTTACTTTATCAGTGTCCCTCGCCATTCAGGCGAGCATTACTCTGTGTAAACTTCATGAATAAGCTGCCCTTATTCCTCAGCTTGCGGAGTAAGGTTTCATCCAAATAGAGAAAAAATTTCTGCAACCAAGCCAACCAAACCTTCTTGAGCAGTTAAATTATTGGATCCAGTGCTGTTTCTACAAACATGGTCTTTGCAAATGGTGAGCATATGTCACTAAAAAACCAAGATCACAGGAATCTATTGAGGTCAAACTTTAAGTTATGGGGGAAGTAGCCCTATAGAAACCTCATGCCGAACATGTCCTACAGCAGATGCTGCCGATACTGGTCTGAAACCTTCTCCAGGTCCAGGCATCAGTGCCATGAAAGTCAGGCTTCATTCCTCTGTCATGACAATAGATCATATATCCATGCTACTGTATTTGCATATATTTTGTTCCATCTGCTATGAATTTAGCTGTACCCTAATATGGCCCTTCTGATTGATTTTTGTATAAAGAAGCTTTCCTTATCACTAGTGTCCTTCGCCATTCAGGAGAGCATTACTCTGACTTCAATTATATTTGCATATTTGTCTGATTTTTAAAACTCTGTTCGTCATATGGGGTTTTGCTATCTGTCTGAGTTGTCTCCCACAGAATTTCTATCTTTTGATGGTGACAAAAGGTTGGTTCATCTACCTAGGAGGTTTCCTTCCACATAACTAGAGCTTATAGACTCTTACTCACTTGATGTTTCCATAATTTGAAAATGAGGTGTTTCATTTGGAATATCAGTGCTACCTGTTGCTTCCTAAAATCGTGCTTGGAAAGCATTGACATTTGGTCCACCACAGCGTAAGTATTAAATGGCTTTGATCACAACTGACACTCCATGTCTAAAGGTCATCCCACTTTCCACCACCGTGAACTTGCCTGGCTGGAGTTGGCCGCACATTCTGTCAGGGTTCCGAAAGCAAATTACTTTTGTTTTCCCTTACAACGTTTAATTAAATTGTTAATTTAAAATATTAATGACAACTTTGGAATTCTGTTACTGTTTGTAAACTGCTATCTTCTGTATTGAACAAAACATTTTGTGTACGATTCCTTTTTGAACTTTGTACAATTTGTATTGGCACCAGTAGTTTGAACGTGAGGATAACAGACATCTTAAAAGTACACTAAGATGTACAAAATATCCATTAGCCTACATCCTTAATAGCTCAGGTAGCTTTCTTTTTACATAAAATTATAAGACAGTTGTTAATAATAACTTGTCTCCTCTTATTAATATTTTCATATGAAAACTAACTCAATAACAAGTCACAATGTGTTACTGTTAATCAATCAAAAGAAACATCATGCCACAATTACTGCATTGGTTTATTGTTATGGAGTCTTGTCTTATTTTGTCATAAATTACATGTTTGAATTATTAAATTTGACTTAATCATGTATTACCTTTTTTAATGTTTTCTTTAACATGGTTGTTGTAATAATCAAAATAATGAATGTCGAACAACAATAATAAATGACAATAAATAATGGAACATATAAATTATATAATAAATAATAACAAATGAAATTGTAGAAAAACCAAGGCAATGTACAAAATATCAGAGATAGCTCTGGGACCAAACATAACAAAAATTGCACCACTAAGATCAGAAACAGGTGAGCAAATAACAGATATGACCAAACAGCTCGAAAGATGGGTGGAACACTATTCCAATCTTTACTCTGTGGAGAAACCAGCACACCCAGTCCTCGATCAGATCATACCGAAACATCATGACTAAACCGAGCTGGATACCGAACCCACGGAGCAGGAACTTTCCGAAGCAATCAACAAACTTTCAAATGGCAAGGCATCAGGACTAGACAACATTCCTGCAGAAGTCCTCAAATACAATAGGGATGTCCTGCTGCCCCACCTCTACAATCTCCTTATTCAGTGCTGAGAGAGGGAACACTTCCTCAGGACATGAGGGATGCAAAGATAGTGACACTCTATAAAAACAAAGGGGATAAGGGGATTGTAACAACTACAGAGGCATCTCCCTTCTAAGCGTAACAGGCAAAGCTTTTGCACTAGTCCTTTCAAAACGACTACAGAAACTGGCGGAGCGTGTTCTTCCAGAGTCACAATGTGGATTCAGAGCTAGACGGTCAACAACTGACATGATATTCACCCTTCGACAGCTACAAGAGAAGTGCAGAGAGCAGAGCAAGCCTCTATGTATTGCTTTCGTGGATCTGACTAAGGCATTTGACACAGTCAGCAGGCCAAGTCTTTATAAAATATTGAAGTATATTGGTTGTCCCCAAAGTTGCTCCAATTGATTGTTTCCTTCCATGAGGGCATGAAAGCCAGCATATAGTTCGATGGCAGCACATCTGATAGTTTTGAAGTTAAGAGTGGAGTCAAGCAGGGCTGTGTCCTTGCCCCCACTCTCTTTGGTATCTTCTTCGCAGTCCTTTGAACCACGCCTTAGGGGACGCTGATGGTGATGTTTTCATCCACACTAGATCTGATGGTTCACTGTTTAACTTGGCTCGCTTAAGAGCCAAGACAAAAACGACGGAAATACTTCTCAAGGACCTCCTTTTCGCTGACGATGCTGCCTTAGTCGCCACAGTGAGACTACACTGCAATGTCTAATTAATAATTTGTCAAAGGCATGCGACCTCTTTCTCTGACAATAAGTGTCTCCAAAACAGTTGTATTATGTCAGGGAGGTAAGACATCAAATATCACTTTAAATGGTAACCATCTAACACCAGTGCAAAAAATTCTGCTATCTTGGGTCCACGGTCACTGCCAGCCTTTCTCTTGATGAAGAAATCAACGCTCGTATAGGAGTGCGGCTACTACATTCGGCATACTATCAAAGCGAGCGTGGGACAACAAAAATTGACATTGCAGACGAAGACTCAAATATATCGAGCCTGTGTAATTAGTTCTTTACTATATGGCTCAGAAACATGGACAGCCTACTCAAGACACGAGAGGAGACTTAACATCTTTCACCTTCGATGTCTCCGCAAGATTATGAACATCCGGTGGTACGACAAGATAACCAACTCTGAAGTACTACAACGTGCAAATCTGCCTTCCATCATGGGCATGCTCAGCAGTAGACGACTAAGATGGTTGGGACATGTGAGAAGAATGGAAACTTATCGCATACCAAAACAAATGTTCTTCTGTGAACTTTCGGAGGGAAGAGGCACCAGGGCAGACCACTGCTCAGATATAAAGATGTCTGCAAAACCTCAATGAAAAACTTTTCTATAGATCCAGCACATGGGAGGGACTAGCTGATGACAGAGTTGTGTGGAAAGCCAAATTACGGAAGGGCACAGAGTCTTTTGAGAAGAGACTTATGAACGAGCTGAACGACAAGAGAGAAAAGCGAAAACTCAGAAGTTGTCACAGTAAAACACTTGCCTAGCCTATTGACCATCTGTAAAGATGAAAAGGGCCATATATAAATCTACAAAGAGGCAAATAATAATAAATTATATATTTTGACTGTTGATTTTAAGGCTGATTCTGATAATAACTCACCTTCACTTTTATGCGGATGACTTCTTTATGGTCCAAATTATAGAATCCTCCAATAGTTTTTATGTGGGTTTGCAGTCGACAACATTGTGATTGTATATTAATAATATTGTTATGATAACAATGTTATGATTATATAATATATCATAAAGTCTAAATGATTAATTAATTGTTTTGATCCATATCCCGTTCCAGACGGCTGCCTAGTTTCCAGTAACTCAACTTATTATTCATTTGCCTAGGTCTGATGCAAACAGATCAATGATTAATTGACAATTGCAGCCATCACTTCAATGATAGCTCTTCAGCAGATGAGAATGACGTTGGCTGAAGCAGCCTCGTTTTAGATGATGGAAAGATAACTCCTACTCTTGATTTCATGATTTACTGAAGCGCTCCATAATTTATGTATATACTTATTCTTCTTCATTCGCCTCGAAAGTGGCGTAACGATGTGTCACAATTTACAGCTCTGTTCATATCAAATAGCTTGTCCTAAGCAGAACTTACCACCCTAAGGGTTTTTCTGATACGCCAGATGCCCGGCAGCCGTTACTAACATATGCCAATGATCTACCATATCTTGAATATATCTCAGATTAGTCTTAGATATAGAATACATCTTAGATACCCTTCAGATTAACCTACCTTATCGTGGTTGGAGGGTTTGTGTGTCTTTACGATCCTTCAGGCTATGTCTGCTGGAGTAACTCCTGGCAGGTCTAACCAAGCCGAACAGACTGGAGGTGAAAGACCAGACCAAAAGGCAGGGAGCAGGATAGGGCCTCATAAGGTGACAGTGCAGAACCACGGTCAACTCTAGATAACTTTATAGTTGGCTCTGATAGAACCCACTGGAGAGTGGTAAATGCTCTGGCTGCAATCAACCCAGCTCCCGATACATATTTGTCCGTAACATGTTTATAACCTCATTGTTTAGCCAGACTGCAGTGATGCAGTTTATTACTAGGGTTACCAAATGGAGGTGAGGTGAAATCTTGAACAGTTCTTGTTCTCTGATTTCTATCACTTTAGTTATTGCACGAGACAACAAAATAAACCATCAGAAAACTGCAGACCTTCGTAAATGGATGTTTACGTAGAATAGAGGGACTGAGATGGTATGATAAGATTACAAACGAGGAACTCAGAGAAAGAACTAAGCAGGTACCAGTGGAGACAGAGCTCAGGAAGAGACGCTGGCGATGGATAGGACATATATTGAGAAGACCGACCAGAAGCATTACAAGACAGGCACTGTTTTGGAACCCGCAGGAAAGAGGTGTAGGGAAGGCCTAGAAAGACCTAGAGGAGAGAGCTGGGGGCTGATATTAAAACGATAGGTAAAACATGGAACGAGTTGGAAGGGATGGCAAGAGAGAGAAGAAGAGCTGGAAGAAGTTTGTTGAAGACCTGTGCTCCGCTGGGAGTTGAAAGGTGAAGAAGAAATTATTGCACGGCAGACTCCATTTATATTCATTTTACCAATTAATGAATAATATTGTTAGTAATTCTTGTTAATAAATGCATCATTATTCGTTGTTCATGTTAAATACCAGCTATACTACCCGGTTTGGCACGGAAAATGTAATATTTCCCTATATGCCAGTGACATTTATTTAGATACATTCATGCCAAATTCTTGAAAGTATTAAAGGCACTCACAATGGTTGATAATTTTTTTTTCAATAGCGTGAACCCGCTGACCTTTTACTAGTAATACCGCCCGAGTGGTTACCAGGGCCCAAATTTGGGGTGTAAAGAATAGAACCACTGTTACCTGCCACACATGTCGTAAGAGGCGACTAAGGAGGTTTGGCTGAAATCGGATGCACATGTCCTAAACGTGTAGAAGTCTATGCGTTTAGGGGCATATCAAATCGATGTGCAATGTATACACGTTCTTAGTAAAGATCAAACATATCTCAAAGAGTGTTTAAAATTGATGGTAAAGAACGAAAAAGGAGAAGACTTGGAATACGTGTTGAGACTTTTAACAGATTTGACACTCGTTGATAATACATACTATATTGTAAATATTTGATATTGAAATCTTTCAGCTTTCAACATATGGAATGCTCAAATAATACATGATGCATGAAACAGAGAAGTCATCATCAAAATACCCAAGAAGTGATCCCTTGGCGATAACAACTGGCATGAAATAACCTTCCTTTCCGTCCCCAGCAAAATCGTTAACAAAATAATCGTGCAGCGCATTGCTGGTGCAGGAGATAGGACCAAGTTGGATTCCGTAGAGGAAGAAACTGTATAGGCCAAATATTTGCTTTTATAAAAATCTTAAAACAATTTCCAGAATAACAAAGCAAACTCTATATAAACTTTATTGACATGGGAAAAGACATTTGATAGGGTCTCTTGCGTTCCGAAGGTCGGGGGTTCGAATCTGGACCGCGCTGTTCTGTTCACAAGTACTTTTTTCTAGAGACCCTAGGATTATTGCCGGATCTACGGAGTTCGTGGTTTGTTCAATACTCTCGGCGTGCCACTTTTATGGAAAGGGACTGAGCTATGTGACGTAAAAACCCGGTGCAATGAAGTCAATCCTTCGGCTTTAGACATTTGATAGCATACATCACGAAAGTCTTTGATGTATTCTAAGATGGTATGGAATTCCAGTGTTACATTTTCTATAAACATCAAAAGCTGCTATCGCAAATTCATATTCTTTCATTTTTCCTGTTTTCCTCACAACGTCAAGATAAGAAGAGATTTTTGGAACGGCTTTCGTGTGCGCTTCATAAATAGTATTTGTTCCTGCCTGTGTTATTTCAGAATCAGATCTGATACCCCGCTACAGTATAACTCCAGATGTTGTACTTTAAATTGGGTTTTTGTGTGTCAAATATTAAATTTACCATTCTGTACAAATGTGTGTCATGTTGGATAATATGCATACACTTTGGCCGAGGTTCGGATGTGCCTGTCCTATATGCGGTAAGAACTAACATGGCGCAACGTACTCACGTTATCAGCGGCGCGTATATCAGATGAAGAATAAATAGAGGATGCCATACACACAGTCAAACATCCAACAGCAGCAATGGAAGCCATAGCAGAAGCAACCAACATTATCATAAATCACAGCAACATACATAACATTCGCACAATACTCCTCACTGATCCTAAATATGTGTTACATGACGTAAAGATCTCAAAACAGTCTCATGAATGAACTCACATCCTTTTTACTGCAGGAACTGAAAGAAATTAATCACAGCTGAGCTAGACCATAGTACAGAGCATGGCCAAGCACAGAGAAGAGTAGTGTGCATTTGTTTGTTGCATAAGCGCCAAATAAACGCTAGAGACATAGGAGGCAAATGCACCCAATTGCAGACAACAAAGGCTTCTACCACCAAGTGTCACATAAATAACAAGCGATTATATACACAGCCAGACTTCGAACAGGACACGACAATTTGAGAAATCACATGCACAGAAAACTTCAGATTGTTAACGCAGACTTGTGCTCTGAGCCTAGGAGAATGCAGCACACATACTTCAATGGACAGAGCCGACATCGTGAACGCCCTCATAAAGCGCGACCGCAGAGAGGACCTTCGTCTAAACCAATCCACGTCAACTACTAGATTGCGAGAGCTGGGTGTGAAGATTGGTGTGGCAAGAAAATAACAGTACAACAGGTACACGAGTAGGCTCATCAATCAAAATAGAACTGGTACGGTAGGTCGCTGGACGCTGTTGGAGATATTGCGAAGGAGATCGGAGCACCTATGGACATGTCCAGAGTGCAATGAAGATATTCCAAACTGAAACTAAACTGAAACTGAAACAGAGCACATACTTCATGCATGTCGGTTCTACAAAGTGGAAAGTATTTGCCAAACGAGACGGTGCTAGAAACCTGAAGGGTTTTATGGATCATTAAATAAATCATTGAAAGCAAATCTTACAATTCATTGAGACTATTGAAACAGTGATCTGTCAACCAACAGAAAGACGAATTGGGGGTGGGGTGGGGTGTGTGTGTGTGTGTGTGTGTGTGTATTTTAGCTCTTCGATGTTTGAAAGTAGATTCGTTAAATTGTAGAATGTAGTCAGTGAAACGGAAGTGCCTCGTTGAAACGTACCAGTTTACAATATATTATATATAATGTCGGCATACAATAAAGCAGATAATCACGGTCTTTCTGACATATAATTAGAAAGGGCAGTTTAGAACATTTGGTTACAACAGGCAAAATACAGGGAAGAGAGATAGAGGAAGGCAAAGGGACAAATTCCAGATGGCTTGAAGTCGTGGTCAGCAATGGTTTGGTGACGGAGTTGATGGATTGTACCAGAGACAGACCGATATGGTGAGACATGATCGCCTACCAACTGGCAGGGCAGATTGATTGATACAATAAAATATGAAATTAAGACAGTTTAAAAATGGAGAACTACTAAATATTAGATTAAATATATAAAGTATTTAATTAACAATTTAGCGATCACGCTTAGATAGTACCAGATTTCCCCATAAATTGTCTTATTCATGAGAAATCTGATTCATGCAGCCTTAGGTATGGGTGTTTCGTCACATTTTTAGCGCCATTTGGGAGCTCTGGTTTAGCCAGCGTTTACTGGGTTTCCGTCGCCTTTGGGGTAGTCCCAGCCTACCGCAAGGCAGCGGGTTGCTATTTTTTTTAGGTACCCCTAGACAACCTTCTCTCCCGGCTGTTGAGCTCATCTGCCCAGGTTCCCTGTTTTTTTTGACTACTTGGTTTCCCCTTGTCAAGTTTTGTAGGTTTACTCCGCATGTTTGATTGCCCCTAATCTAACTACAAAGGCAGCGTAGTTCCCTGAGGAAACCGGTTACAGTTCACCATACTTGTATTAAATGGCAATGTTGTGAGGGCCAGCTAGCCTGGTTAGGATAACGAATAGTACAAACCATTAGTGAAATTGATTTCCCAAACCCTTATGCAAGTAACTGAACATATATAATGCTCGAAGAAACCACTTGATGTTTAATGGCTCGTATCAATGTTAGCAACATGCAGCAAATGCAAGGAGCATGATGGGGCGAACAGGTGATCTGTTTCCCTTTCCCCTTTCGCCTCTAGCCATCTTGATTCACATGAACCTCTGCGAAAAAGTGAAATCGTCGAATTGCGACCCCCAATTTAAAAGCAGCGAAATTGTTTGTTCATTTGCTCATTAAACTTTAACCATCGACTCAAAATGCTTTTATGATAAATGCAGAAACGGTCCCTAGGACCAAAAGAGGCTTAAAAACACTATTACGATGCATTAAGCTTTGACAGACATTTTTGAGAATTGGAGAAGCTTGGCAAGAGAGCCGCTTGACAAGGTTACTTTGAAAGGTGCAGCGATATAAGAGACATCCTGAAAAGTTTCAACAGAATAGATGAGATCTGGCTGAAGTTATCCTGAAATACAACTTTATTTGAGCTCCTGGGAAACGATCATGTAGGCCACACTGTCCAGTCTGTTTTTTAAAGCCAATTTCTGACACATTAGGTCCCGGCACTTTAATATTTATAAACATAGATGGAGAAAATTTTAATGGAATGCCTGGTTCCTGGGGTATGAGGCAGGGGCGACCAAGACTAAGGTTGTAGCGGACATCAAATAAACATTGAACATGACGCTGAGAAGACGGGAGAACTTGCTAGAGGCAGAGAGTTTTTTAGGCGGGTTGTGATGAAAGGATTCCGGCAAGGGGTTTGCTACTTGATGATGAGAGTGGTATTTACTATTTATCACCTCTGATGGATGAGCAACATATTCAAATGAAATGTTATGTAGTCGATTTAAAATATATTACATTGTCTAAAATATAAAAAAAACGAATGCTAGCAATTACAAATTTTTCTAGACGTTCGATCAGTTTGCTGAAAATAATAATATTTAATTTAATCTTGTTAAACGCAACCATTTGCTTATTTTTTGTTTATTTTATTTGTTTGTTATACGAGTTCAATGGCATAGTGAATCTTGAATATTTCGTGACTAGAGAGACCAATTTATTTCTTCTGGTGAGCTTGGGTGATGTTGGAATGCGCACACGGCTCTAAAAGTTAAAAGTTAGCGTCTGTTCAGGCTACTCCAGAATTGTGATACTTTTATTGCTTTGGGCACGAATTTAAAGGTAAGGATGAACGTGTGCATTGAATAGATAATATGACAATGGGATTGCTTGCTAGTTCTATCACAAACGTGCCTTTTTAATTCCAAAGTGACCAAATAAATAATATTCAATATTATTGCTGGATCAGTTGGTCAAGTTGGCAAAATGTCTGCTAATTAAATTAATAGATGCTAAGATAGTAAATAATCATGTAGTCATAAATCATACAGCATTTTCGTGCATGATTACAAACAATGTAATTAAAAAGATTGGGCCTGTAAATATATCTGGATGAAATAGGTCCGTGTTTGGAGTGTTCCTTAGTCGTGGGAGATACGTCTTGGAACGACTGGACTAAGACAAATTAATAACAATAACTAAAAATAGAACCTTTGAGGGTCGGGCGGGGTTACTTTTGGACAGGCTAGACTAGTGGTTGATTCTGGTTGCAACTTGCATCATTTTTCTTTTCTGCTTATAGTGTATGTTTCACGAGGCTCATACATACTGTAACTTACACTGCGGCCTAAAAAGTCGTGTTACTACTGTTAACTAATTTGTCTAATACTGACTTTTCTGAGAGTGTCAGAGAAGTGAGTTGAACACAGCCTGAGCCTGTTGTAGTTACTAACAACTTCCTTCAGATTTCAGATTATGTCTGATGCAGTGGCCGTGGTGAGGACAGTAGTCAATAGTAAGTGACAGTCAAGGACAAAGGACATACTAATGTCAATTATGCTTACTAAATAGTGAAACTAGTTATTATAACTATTTTAACTAAATACTAAACTAGTAACAGTCCCTACTAACTAAGTCACACTGTCACTGAGTCCTGATGCTCACTTAACAATTTAACTACTTGTCTAACTTTGGTCAAATTTGGTGACAAAAATGCATTTCTAGAGTTTCTAAGAAAATTATCTTTGATATACATACATATTGTGTTGTTTGTTTGCAATTGCTTTAGAATAACATAACCACTTTGTGATTTGCTCCAAAGTGAGACTGTAAGGCACTGTAATTTTGTGTTAGTGTAACTTATTAACTAATTATTATAAATTTATTACCGTAAATTATGCAAACACTAGATGTAAAATTATTATTAAATTGATAAATACCATTATACAAAACAATTATTCACTCTTTTGGCTTACTTTTTATATTATATTTATTATGGTATCCATATATATAAAAACCATTGTTTGTCTGTTTGTGACTTATAGACTCAAAAACTACTTAACAGATTTAGCTGAAATTTACAGGATATGTTTGTTTTGATGTCGGGATGCTACTGTCATAGTTTGAAATAGGTAGCGCTGACAATTTTGAAAAAATCAAAAAACCAAAAAACGTAATTTTATCAAGAGTTTCTAAATTAGTTTACAATTTGCATCAACGTTCCAAGTCTACGATATACGCATTAATATATACACAGATTCGATGACGTATATTTTGAAACTATGGAAACCTGATCTCTTCATAGATTACAATAATCTTTAATTAAATTTTACAAACAAGCTGAGTTAAAATATGCAATCCAGGTTTGTTTATTCATGGGATTTCTACTCATTTCGAATCATGAAAAGAGATACTCCAAATCATATTTTAATTTGTCGCTAACTATTCCATCAATGTTTGTTAGCTATGACTATGTTTGAAAAAATTGACTGCGAATGATTGCTCTATAATATATTCGATTAAACCAAACAAAACTACAATCAGAAGAATACGTTCATTTGAAGGAAGCTATTGCTATAGATGGAAAGGCAAACTATGGCAAGATGGTTATTTTGCCATCAACATTTACCGGAGGTCCACGCTATATGCATGAATATTACCCAATATTCGATTACATATGTTCAAAACTATTGAGAACCTGATCTCTTCTAACATTTACATGTATATTCTAAATGAAATACTAGATGAATTACTATCGACAGTCACATTTGGATAAACATGATTAATTCAGTTTTCGTAAAGTTGATTAAATTAATTCAACTTATAACGAAGGAGAGATCTATGATCCTGTCAGATGTTGAGCGTCTTCAACAGAATGGCAGAAACGGCGTTTGCCACATTACCATTTATTATTTTGTAACTCAATCCATACCATTGATCACTATAGTGGCGTGGAGTGGGAAATGCAACTGCATCTACTGATGAAATCAACTGGGACGCTACATTAGTAGCAATGAAGCAGTATGGTGCATTTTATCATTTCCAATCATGAACTACATCCAACAGTTGTTCATTTGGCAGTCCACCTTGAAAATGGACAGCACAACATTATTACCATCACCAACAACGCTAACTCATTTTTCTCATTGTGTAGCGAGTTTCCTTTAAATTCAATTTCTGTTGGAGGCGTAGCAATGCGCACAGGGTAACTTTATTTCATGGGGCACTTAATGATGCGAATGCAAACAAAATCAGTGACAACTTTTTGCACAGATTTTGTATTAATAAAAATAGCCATGTTTCTCGTAATAGAACAATGTACAAATAGTAGCTATTCGTTACTCAAATACCTATTAAATTGTAGATCTGAAAGTTACAGAGCCTATGAAAAATGTATTAGTTTTTTAAGTGTAAGTATTATGAATGTTTTGTGATTTGCAGCTTTATAGATAGTGAATAGTGGTTATGTTACAATATATTGCACCATAACTGATTCACACAGAGTTTTAAGCCTTTAGGAATTATTTTTAGTTCCAAAACAATTGCATTTGTAGTTTAGAAATTAAATTATTGAAGATAAATGGATGTAGTTTCACAAAATATTTACAGTACAGTAAAAATTAGATTAACCGTCAGTTTCCTTTATCCGTCATCATCTTTTTTTTTTTAAAGTGAGTATCAAAAGCATCTTTAAAATTGTCACGATTACTTTATACCCTGCTTTATAAAGCTGGAAGTGACTGTACTGAACGATAGTCACTTCAGCTTTATAAGTAAGGTTAAAAGAATCGTGATTTTAAAGATGTCTGTTTGTTGATAGTCATATATTTTTATAGATGATGACGGATAACAGAAACTAGTGGTTGCGAGTGATGGTTAATTGAAGTTTTACTGTATTAGCAGTATAATGCAGTGTTAACTAGGCAGAAACATTAGCATGCATTAAAATAAACATTGAAATTGGGAGAACAAAATCCAACTTACAAAGGGTCATGATGAACAATAGGTTGAATAAAGAAATCCAACTGCTCTCTTTATATTAGTAATCCATTTATGAACACATAAACATTCAGAAAATTGTGATTGGGTGCATTGATGGTTGTTATTAACTGTTTACAAACTAGCATCATGACCATTCATGACATTTTGTTGTTGTTTGGTTACATGGTATCTTAGAATGAATTTTTTAACTCCGATTTTTAAGGTACAAGTTGTCAGGGCTCAAAGATCAAATAGTACATCTATATTCTTCTCTAACGCTCCATATCACCACTTATTAAGCCACTCTTTGTGGTTTGTGTGTGATCTGCGCCTAAGAGTGGTTGTGCCAAGTTATGCGCCTATGGTGACTAGGCCAGCACATCCGATTTCTTGCCAGCATTTTATTACTAGGTTGCATTTCCTAAACTGTGGGACGGATGGGTTTGCCCCTGGCGCCATCTTACTAGAGAATGATGATCGGCGCTGAAAAGTATCAGCCCTTCAACGCTTTTGGGTTTGTACCGATCAACCCCCTGCATTACTTTCTATCCCTGGAGTTTATTCCTGAATAGAAGTATTGTCAGCCCTTTCAGGTCACGGGCGGCACTTGACAATTTCAATGTCTACTCTGCATTTTCCACATCCCCAGGAAACACTGGACTGGGGCTGCACACAATATTTTAGGGTTGTATCATTCGGCGCTAGCAACGCAACTGAAATTTGCACTCCAGCATCACCCACCCAGTTCTTCCGGGGGTGTTAGTTGCTGTGCAATAGTACCTTGCCCTGTTGTCCCAAGGAGGGCAGTTTCGTTAGGCACTAGAACGCAACTTTAGGATTTGCGCTCAGCCAACCTAACCCAATAAATGTATCTGCGCTTGGCCTCTGATACGGAGTTTACTGCAACTTCCCTGTGTCATCACACATGTTGCCTTTTGCCCTGACGATTCTTGCCAAGAGCTGGCAGATGAGTGCAACCATTGTTTGAAGGGGTGGCCTCCTAATGACTTGTACCTTCTCAGTTTTCTGATTCATATTTTAACGATTCAGCTTTTCCCATCGCTGGGAGGCAGAATAATCACGACTGCTCATCTGTGTCAGTGATCACTCAAACGTAGCTGCTTGCACTACTACTTATACCAGAGTAGCTCTCCTCATCCCTACCCGCTTGCAGACAGGATCCTCTGTCTGTTTCCAGGTCATCACGGGTGGGGTAGGGTCTTTCTTAGTGCCAGCTCACTAAACCTGGCACTACGTTCCCCCTCTGACTGCGCCTTTGACCATTCAAAATCTATATTATTCTTCTTCTGTGTTCTCACTAGATTGGGATTTCGGATTCTCTAATAAAGGCAGCCGTCTTCCTCAGATTATCAGCCACGCCATACAGTTTGTCTTGGACGCTGATGTAAGTATGCCATATCTTTCTTCTCAAGTCTGCATGCTGGGGGCAGTTCTGTAGGATATAATTCCTATGATTTCTGCTTCCCGTTTGTGCTGACCTCTTCCTGCAGTAAGTTTTGGCCACCCTCGTGATGGTAGGTCTGACATTCTTACTGCATGACTAAATCTCTGAGGCAGATTGGCGACCGTAGAATCCGTTATCTCATTCCTCATTGGAGGGTTGTTGCACCATGTTATGCGCCTTACGACCTGGTGCATCCGTTTTCTGCAAGCATTTGTTTGGGTTAGCATTCCCTAGCGGACACATGCATCCGATTTTAACCAAACCTCCTTAGTCGCCTCTTATGACATGTGTGGCATGGTAACAGTGGTTCTATTATTTACACCCCAAATTTGGGCCCGGTAACCACTCGGGCGATCTATATTCTATCAGTGTTATTCGGTTTTTTTTCTTTATCCTGCATTAAAATTTGCTTGAAATTGTGTCTATATATATTCCATGTTGCTGTTTAACTACTTTTGTAGCTCACACAAAGGTCTGTGCAGTTTTCTTCATTTTACCATTAATTTTGTGCATGGCTTTCTTACTTTCAGGTATATAACTTCCAGCTGATGGCGTCTGATGTCAAACATATGTCTGATAGTGAGAAAGGAGTTGCTGAGACGAGTGATCCTCTGCAGCCCTCATTGGAGGAAGCTGAAGCAAATTTGTTGAACTTGTCTCTCAATGATGGTTCTAAAGTTCTGAAACCCATTGTAAGTAGTCATAGGACTGAAATCTTTTATTATTTTTTTTTTAAATTAAAGTAAAGAACCAGTTTTTATACCATATAGAATTTTGGGTAATACAGAGTTAGACTGTATTTTTCCCTGGTGTTTACCAGGGCCCAAATTGGTGTGTAAAGAATAGAACCACTGTTACCTGCCATGCATGTCATAAGAGGCGACTAAGGAGGTTGGGCGTGGGGCTAGCTACCAGTAAATGCTGTCTGAAACCGGACACATCGCCGAAGGATAAGCACCAGAGCTCCAAATGGTGCTGATGATGTGACGTAAAACACAACAATGCTACGGCTACATGAATCGGATTTCCATATGAATGGAATTTATGGGGAAATCTGGTACATCGGTCTGGACGGTGATCGCGAGAGAGACCTGTATTTTCTTTGACAAATAATACATGATTGGTGATGTGGTCACCTCACTTTGGCCACCTTTGCCTTCAGTGTTTCTCTGTTACCCAATTACGACTGTGTCATTCTGAGAGCTGTTTGAGGTCGAAAAATACCCTACTCCCAACTGTGAGTTTTGAACATGGACCACCAATCTAGAAAGCAAGTACATTAACTTGTTCTATGTTGTCTGTATTTGCTTTTGTTCACTAAGTTATCATACTTTCCGAACCTTAGCTGTCATTGTCACATCTTTGGCAGGTAAGATTATATTTTCTGTCTGGGTTGTCTACTATAGCATTTCCATCTCTCGAAGGTGGCTACTGGTTGCATAAGTACATTTGTTTTGTTTAGTAAGGTTTCCTTCCTCATGGCTAGAGGTGATAGAAACTGCTCGCTTGATGTTCCTGTTATTGAACATATGGTGTATTTCATTTGAAGTATCACTTACCCAACCTCATCAGTTGCTGGGAAACCATCACTGCTTGATCTGCAACTGCTTATTCAACCAGTATAAAGCTGATTTAGAATACTGCTGACACCATGTTTGAAAATTGTATTACTACCCGTCATCCATGGACGTGACATGCTTGGTTGGAGTCAGTGACACCTTCTGTCAAGGTTTTACTAATGTTTAGTTTGAACATTGACTTTAAAAAAGCTATATGCAAATTTTTGGTGTGTGGGCAACTTGTCTAAATGAAAACATGGGAGGTAATAGAGAAGCAGTGTTACTCACAGTCTAATAAATGATCAAATATACTAAACTACTCTGAACTTGACAAAGTTAACAGCTAGTTGAAGTACCAATAACCAAATAAAAGTGAAGTCTTCTATGTCATACTCTCAGGAAGACCCATGAAAATATAGCTAGACATTCTTTAGAGTGGGACCAACAACCAGAGATGAATGATGATGAATATTTAACAGAAGGGACTAGTCTTCAAACTGTCTAGCTTGATGATAATGACTAAGTACAGTGGAGAAACATAACCATAGGATCTATCTTCAGTTTCTGATCTGTCAAACTTAATAAAGAGAAGGTACCCAAGAAGTGAATACATCTTGAAACTTGGCGAAGAAGTCAGAAAGTAATACAAGTAATAAATTTGTTGAATGACGTTATGTTTGGCAATTTAAACATGGAATACAACTTAAGTCAACTTTACTGTAGCCGTTAATGGTTTCTGTGTGAGGTTAACTGTAAAGTAAAGTCTGTTTTCATATGTGGTATCTCTTTTTTCTCTTCTCTAATCCTGTTTTGCCTCACAGCATCAGGATAAGAAGAGATTTATAGAACAGGTTTTTGTGTGCGCTTCATAAAGTGTTTTTCGTCACCTAAATATATCATGTGGTATATTGGGTAAAATGGGGAGTTGGAACAATATTTTTCTTTGGCAAAAACACATAATGAGTGATATGGTCAACATCATGTCGGCTGCTTTCACTTTGAAGTTTTTCTCACACAATTTAGATTGTGTTGACCTGAGAACCTTGTTGGCTCTGAAAAATCCAATTACCATGGGATCAAACAGAAACCACATGTCTAGAAAACAAGTGAACTAAACTACTGCATCTCTTGAGGTTAACCATAGCTAGGTTGTATACAATACTAAGGACAAAAGAAAGAACAATACTAGAAGGAATTCCAACCCAGGACGCAGAGGCAGAACAAGAAGATGGCTACAAGATATTAAAGAAACCATGAACATGACCATTGGCGAAGTGGGTGGGCTGGCAAAAGAGACAGAGTGAATTTCAGATGTGCTGCAAAGAGAGCAACGTCCTATAAAGGATACGCACCTTGATGATGAGGTTGTATACTATGCTGCTTATATAAAAGTACAGTGACTATTAATGTTCTATTTACTGCTTCTTTGTTGTTGTCTTGAAACTATTTTTGTGCATCTGTGTTGTGTCCTGATATGCACTTCACTACAATAGAATCATGCAGCTGTCACTGTAGTTTACCTCTTTATAGGAACCCTCCTGTCAATGCATTCATACACTCATACCACAGAGCTAGCTATCTATAGCATTGTGTTTTACATGTTTAAGTTGCTAACTTCATGCACAATTCTCTTAGTTATGGAGGGTGGGGTCTCTATGACAAAGTAGTTCAGACATTTGCCTGTCATTCTGAAGGTTGTGGGTTCGAATCCAGACCGGTCATTGTGGAATTTTTTCATGAGGTCCCTATGATTGTTGCTGTAGCTACTGAGTGCTTTGTGCAACATTCTCTGCAAATGGCAAGCCATTTCTACTAATAGGGATGGAACCATATGGGGTAAAAACCTGGTGCAATGAAGTCAACCCTTTGCCTTTAGACAATTTACTTAGTAGTAATTTATGGCATGCTAGGTTGGTGCAGTTATTTTATTCTGCTTTTCACAATGCAGAGCCTCTTGGATCCAGTCATGAACAAGATTTACTAGGTTGTGTACTGTTCATATATGTCCGATGTATTGACATATTAATTTACATTGTATTTGAATAGCAAAATGTTCACCCACTTACCAAAGAAACAGTGTGGCTCAAGCAACAGCAATATGAAAGTGCTGAAACACTGTACTACATGTTGTTGGCTGGAATTGATTTGAAAGTGCCACCAGGGAGTCCAGGAAAGGTATGAATCTGAGAATTTAGCTGCTATAGATATCAACATTTGTAGAATTTATTTTGCTAAATGATGAGAGAATTAACATGTGGTTAGGACATTGGTCTCTCATTCTGTATGTGTTCAAATCCGACATGGTCAGGGTTTTTTTTTTATCCAGAGTATAACATTTTTAACTGGTGCCAGTCAGCGCAAACAGCTGTGTACCCTAAGTCAAAATATATGAGTTACATGTGATTGGTGAAATTAGTAACATGTTACTATTTTGTAATAGATCTTGCTGTCATGGGAACAATCTTTCAGAAGTTTCAAAAATTATGATAGGAAAAAAAATTTCTTTTATAGACAATATAACACTAGTATATGACTTGGATTTAGACACTGAATTATTCAAAATAGATCCTGGACTTTCAGCTACCAATTTACTCCGACAGTTGCTTACATCTATGTGGAATACACAAGTAGTACCTGATACATGGAACAGAGGAGTCTTCATAAAGATATGAAAGACATCCTTGGCGATTGTAACAATGGCATGGAATAACCCTACTTTCTGTCCCAAACAAAATCTTAAGCAATATTACTGTGCATTAGATAAGACACTGAAAAAGGAACAAGCTGTATTTCGTAGAGAACGAAACTGTACAGGTAAAATATTTGCTCTTAGAAATATCATAGATCAATGCACAGAATGGCAAAGCAAACACCACTTCTATCTCACACACATAAAGATATCCAGGAAAATACTTGCCACCTTAACCAGTACAGCCAGATGGTTGGGTTGAAAATAATTAAAATAAAACAGAAATAATGACTGAACATCACCGCACCAGTAAAACTAGAAGATAAAATCCTTCCAAATATCTTTCATGCTTTCACATATCTTGGAAGTGTTATCAGCCATGACAGAGGAACTGGATCTGATATTAAAAGTTGACTGTGTAAGACACAAAGTGCATTCATGACCCTTCAGACGGTCTGGAAATCAGCCCAATACTGCTAATATATACTGCAGCTATGTGCTATCAACTTTACTATACGGGTCAGATTTCTGGAGAATGACGGAACAAGATATATTCAAACTCTCCCTCCTTCCATGCAACTTGTCTGCGAAAGATCTTATGGGTGTTCTGGGCAAACATTATCTCTAACCAAGAACTGCTTGCACATTGTCAACAAGAGAATAGGTGCACGATCATCCAAAAGAGACACTGGAGATGGATCGGACATGTGATATACATGAAGACAAACTCGTCACGAAAACTGCAGTGAAATGGACACCAGAGGGTAAACAAAAACGTGAAAAACCCAAAACAACATAGAGGAGAACAGTAGAACAATAACTGAAAGAAATGAATCATAACTGAAACACAATACAGAGGATGGCCAAGAATAGAGAAGAATGGTGTGTGCATTTGTTGCTACACTAAGCGCCAGGTGTGTCACAGGTTAGAGAGAGAGCTTTGACTTGGAAATAAGTTTTGATTTCTTGATTTTGTCCTTTTTCCCATTTGTGTAGTTCTGTCCTAAATTTCTTCCTTACGTTATTACACTGCTATTTGATATGAGCATCTGTAGCTCAAGCGGCAGTGAGCTCGATCACAAACCCAAGCATGCCTTGTTCAAACCCTGCGGTGTGCAAGTTTAGAAGCAAATTCATTTCCGTGAGATTTTTACAAAAGATAAAAATAGACCTCGCCATTCAGAAAGTAATGGCAAACTGCTGGACGTATAAGTGGTGCATAGAAAATCATGTTTGCTGTGGTTGGTGGCTACATCCTGTTAAGGATATGCCACGATTTAAATTTAATTTGATTTATATCTTCTGTACTTCTGAAGTCGGAGAAGGCTCGTCTGAATGACAAGGAACATTGATTATAAGGAAAGCAAGCCTTCACACTAAAATCAGTCAGAAGTGCCATACTGGTTGCCCTGACTTCACTTGAATTCATAGCGAGTGAACGAAAGAAGAATAATATCTTCTGTCTGCTTATGTTTATTCTACTAATTGTAAAAGCAACACCAGCTTTTGAGACCCTCCTAAATATAATATGGAACTCCCAAGTTATAGCGTTTTAAAACTAAATTACGAATTTTCAATTCCAATGTTGTATCAATCCTAACATGTGCCAGCGAGAGTTGGAAAATAGCTAATTCTTCTTCGAACGTTCCATTTTGACTACTTGTCAACCACTCTGTGTGATTTGTATGTGATCTGAGCCTAAGAGCGATTGTACGCTGTGCCAGTTATGCGTCTACAAGTAGGCCAGCACATCCGATTTCTACGCTGCTTTTTATTTATTAGGGTAGCATCCCTAATGCCTACATCAGTCGCCTCTTACGACATACATAATTCATACATTGTAGGCTGCAGTGGTCGCCCGAGTGGTTACCGGGCCCAAATTTGGGGTGTAAAGAATAGAACCACTGTTATCTGCCACGCATGTCGTAGAGGCGATTAAGGAGGTGTGGTGAAATCGGATGCACATGTCCTAAACGTGTACAAGTCTATGCGTTTAGGGCCTACCAAACCAATGTGCAACGTATACACGTTCTTGGCAAAGATCAAACATATCACAAAGAGTGATTAAAATTGGTCAGTAAAGAACAAACGCAAAGAAGAAAGAAGAAGGAGAGGTTGCAGTGGTACTATTCTTTGCTTCCCTTGTGGCCCTGGCACCACATGGGCGGGAAAATAGCTAATAATTTAGAAAGTAAGTTAAATGCATTTGAAAATAGATGGCATTTGAAAATAGTTCTTCTTTGCGTTCGTTCTTTACTACCAATTTTAATCACTCTTTGTGATATGCTTGATCTTTGCCAAGACGTGTATACGTTGCACATTGGTTTTGTAGGCCCCTAAACGCATAGACTTCTACATGTTTAGGACACATGCATCCGATTTTAGCCGAACCTCCTTAGTCTCTCTTACGACATGCGTGGCAGGTAACAGTGGTTCTATTCTTTACACCCAAATTTGTGCCCCGGTAACCACTCGGGTGCGAAAATAGATGTCTGTGAAAAATAATTGTGTGTAAATGGAATGGGTCCCTGTGAATTCCATTCTTGTTAAAGTCCTCTCAGGTTTTCTTAAGGTATGTCTAAATCCAGATCTATTCGTGTTCATTTTATAAATTTATATAGCATTTGAAGGATCTGTTTTGTTCTCAAAATTCTCATCTCAGCCCCTCTATTTAACCCAATTCTAACAATGAAAATTAAATTGATTATCTGTTAGTAATACAAAATATTAATATGTTTTGATTATTAATATTTAAATTTTTTATAATTTTTGGTCAAAAAAGCTGTGCGAAGTAACAAAAACAAAAGATAATGAAAACCCAACAGACTTTGTGAACAAATTCAAGAGAGAACGGCATCCTTCTGATCAGAGCCAAAAACATTTCAGGGAGACTGGAAGATTTGGAAAGGTACATATTTCTGTAATATTGTTTCACATTTAAAATCTTAATATATACAATTGTACTGTATTGTCTGTTTCAGAGATTTAGTGTCCTACCACATCGTCATTTTCTCCCTGATTCAGGGCTGGTCTGTTTCCAAAATTCTCATCTCAGCTTATCTCGCCTTAAAAGGGGTTAAAGATTATTTTATACATATTTAGTTATGTTCTATTTAGCTGAGCTATATGTCAGCCATGCTTGAAGAACAAAACGTGAAAACTCTGCGGCAAAAATGGTGATGCCATTTCTGCCAGATCAGGAATGGAAATTTGAAGCAATTTGTTCATGTTCTTGCTAAAATTAAAATTTTATTTCTGCAGGTTTGAACTTGAGTCTTATCACTAGCAAAGACCTTAGTTATGTCTATGGATATAGTCCCTGCTGTCATGATTCCTTCTGGTTCTTATCATGCTGAGTCACTAAGGTACAATATAGCTCAGCTGACATGATGATATACTGTCACTTTCTGTTTCTCCTGTCTAGTTGTATCATACACACAAATCCATCCCAATTTATTTATTAATGTTGAAAACCTCTTCCACCAGATCTGTTTGTCTACACTTTTATTCTTGTGTCCAACATAACTTTTCTCTGGCTTATGTTTTATATTGTGTGTACATTTCTTCATTCACTCGCAGGTGTTAAGTTGAATGTTTTGAAAGAAAGCATAGGTCCACCTCTGAATGTTAAGATTTCTGCAAAGTTTGTTCTGTCCTGCAATGTAGCACTAATGTCTGCATAATGTCTTCTCTACTGGTCATGTTGTTATTGAAGTTGAAAGATTTTCGTGTTTGTACTCTTTATCCTCAGCAATTGGTTATGTTCTGTGTAGTGCGATGGTTCTGTTTAGTGTAGGAAGTCGATAACTTGCTTACACTAGTAACCACAGGCTGTGCTAATTCTGGATTTTGAGGCCAACTTGGGCCCACAAAGTTTCTGGCATGGGCTACAGGCTGTGCTAATTCTGGATTTTGAGGCCAACTTTGGCCTACAAAGTTTCTGGTGTGGACTACAGGTTTCCTGATTCTTGACTTGAGGATCTATATTACAAGTACCTCAGAAATCATAGTAAGACATGGGACACTGATGATAAGGAAAGCAGCTATCCTTCACTACTCAAAAATCAGTCAGAGGGGCCATATTAGACGCCCTGACTACGGAATTCATAACGGACGATCATTTAAAAATAAATTCTGCTGTGTGGATAGACTCTATTGTTGGTATCTGCTCTTATATGTGTATTGTATATGTTTTTGTGTTACTACGCTTTGTCAGGAAAATGTTTAGTGGTGTGTGTTTATGTATTTCAGATAATCATTTTCAAGCGGTAGACTGAGATCATGAATATAATTAGGAAATGTTGTTAATGAAAATAATTATGAAATGTTTTTCATCTATGCATCATTATATTCATATTGTTTTGTTTGTCCAGATACAGCGGCGAAAGTCACAGGCTATTAACGATGCAGTTTCCAGCATAGCAGCTGCTATTGAGGACTGTCAGACTAGATTGATTGGCGAACTTGCTCAAAGTGCTGGACAGATGAATGTATTTAGATCGCTTCTGTCTGAGATTGAGGGAATCACTGACAAAACCACTGCCAACTTTACTGAGAAGGCTTGGGGCCGTTTCAAAACACAAGAGAAATATTGTCAGAAAATGTCTGAACGCTTCTCCAATTTAGGCAAAGACTTGAGAAAATCTAGCGTTGATCTCTGTAACTGCTTTCAAGCTGATGTTTCCAAGTCTGAAATTAATCGCGTTGTCAGTGATATAAGTAAACTGAGCCTCATTAAAAAAAATTGGGATAGTGACATATTTGTGAAGAAAAAGGACATCATCGCAAATAATATGAAGTCATTGTTGACGATTGACAATGCTAGTATTCATCCCAGTGATTCTGAATCTAGCTTGGAGGGAAGCTGTTCAGTTTCCTCAGATGATTTGGGAAACAATCGTGATGTGACAGAGAAAAAATTGAAGCCACAATCAGGAAGAGCTAGTAAATCCAAGACTCTGGTACAGAATAAAAATGCAGGTACCAAATCCAATAGGAACAATGCTAATGTTGCTCAGGTAGGACGAAACAAAGCAAAAACAAGCAGACCAAACTCAGGTTCGAATGCAACTGTAGGCCCTTTTAAGAGAAATGCTCAAGGAGTTCAGAGTGCAGTTGATAAAAGATCAGATCTGTTTCATTTTAAAGGTGTTTCATGTCCAGTAACTATCCCATTTGTAAGCCAACCTGGATTGTTAGGGCATAGGCCAAATGTCCTTCAGATGCAGGGAGCAAATCTGCTCAACCCATTTGGGTTTCAACAGTTTGTTGGAGCAGGGCAGAAACAACAGACACTTTCCAACTTTAGAGCTGCCCACAATCCTCTCGCAGTAAACCAGTCTGGGTTTGGTAATATGAATTTCAATTTCTCTGGGGCCCACTCACGTGGATCATCTTTGGACTTTGTCCAGAATTCACCATTATCCTCAATGAATCAACAAGCTAGGAGCAGCCAGGTGAAGCAGGCCAGAATGTATCAAAATCAACAAGTGGATCAAGCCAAGGGAGCTAAGAAATCTGATCGCCCCTTTGTTGGCGGAAAACCTGGATACGGCTACCAACCTCAGCAGAAGGCTGGTGGACATGTCTTCATGCAGAACCCACAGGCTGGTCATTTTGTTGGTCACCAACATCGTGGAGATGGTCGTGGCAGTTTTGAACAGCAGTTGAATGAGATGGCTCAGAAAATTCAGCAGATGCAACTTGCAACAAGTCATAACATTCAGCTTCAGCACCTGATGCGGGAAACTGAGAGACTTAAACAACTTGTCAATCAGAAACAGCATCACAACCAGCAGCAAGATCGGTTCCAGCAACAATTCCAGCTTCTTATAAATGCTTTTATGCAACAACAAAGACAACAACAATTTCAGGCCCCACAATCTAAAATGGCTAGAGCAGTCCCATTTCAAAATCCTCAGAAGCAACAGAAACATCAGCAGATTCAGCAACAGAAGAAACGCAAACAACAGAAAAACAAAGTTCAGATAAAACAGGAGCCGCAGACAGCTGCACAGGAGAGCACTGAAACAGCACATCCGGAGATCATATCTGAGCCATCCCAAGAAACAGTGCTGCAGAATGGAGAGGGCAACTTCACTCTGGAGATTCACACAGAAATCATAAGCAAGAACTCTAAGGTGACAAAAATAGGCACCTTTAGCCCCCAGGCTCAAGGAGACAAACATAAGGCAGGTGTGAGTTCACTGGTGGTGTTGGAAAACATTAGTTCCGTTGTGGTCGTTGATATTATCAACAATTGTCTGAAGTTGTACAATGTTACTGTGACTGATTCTACCCCAACTGAGTTGTCTCACCATCTTGTCACTCGTCTGGAGCTGTCACGACCTTACTACATTGGCAAGCTAAGCAAAGATCTGATTGCTGTAAGTAGGGAAGGCAAGCTTCTAAGTTTAGTTCGGGTGTCAAAGAAAAGGTTGGAATTTCTACATGACATCCGGACAGAGTCCCAGTATTATGGATTGGGTTATGTTAGAGATAATGTGATTGTATGTGCCGCTTTTACTGACAATAGGATTGATCTTCTGAGCATCGAGGATGGTGTTGCTCAAACAACTGTACTGCTTACACAGTGCAAAGGTCCAGAGTTGGTTGCTGCTATACCCACCACTGGCTGCGTCTTATACCTAGAACGAGTCGTCAATGAGACAGTTCATCTCTTAGGTATCTCACAGCAGAGCATTGTAGAATTCAGGACTGATTTGGAGTCCAGTCCTGCTGATGTTTGGAGTGTTGCCGCTGTCTCTGATAGACTTGTATGTTGCAACAAGCAAAGTGGACAAGTCAAGCTCTTTAGTAAAGAAGGCATATTTTTGGCAGATGTTATCTTCCCCCCAGGATTAGTTAACCAGCCGTTTGCTATGACATTCTGTAATTCTGGGCACATGTATATTGCCAATGATGGTGCTTGGGATGGTGAATATGATCATTATATTACCACTGACATTAATGTTTACTCATTTTCATAAGTTGATTCAGAAACATCGTTGCTTGGGCACACCCAGTCACTTGCTGGGCTCATTGTTCTTCTGAATTCAACTTACTCTTGAAGTGTGTATTTTTTAATAACTGTCATTTTTTATGTTTGTTTATCTGTACACATCTATCTGTTTCTTCCGAAAGCTATCGTCTTCACATATCTTATTTTGTCATATCTTATTTTGTCATCACACTGCTTCCGGGCTGTAGCCCAGTGTCGGGGGTCATGTCTATGAAAGTCATTAAACTGTCAAATTTTCAGTTGAACTCAATTTTGCTGGAAGTGACATTTGTTTACTTTTTCAATACATGTTGACATTGCTTTTTTATGCATTGTAGATTGAAACATTTCTCTGTAAAGTTGTTTCTGTGTGTCAGAATGAAATCTCTTGTTTACATTGATGTAGAAGGGAAATTAGAAGAAAGAGTCTTACACCAAATATGAATGTACAATAATTGAGTATGTAAATGCAAAGAGATGGAATTCTGAGAGACAGCATAGGAGGTGAGAATTATTTGAACTTTTATTAACTTTGTATACTATGGTTTTTTGCAATAATATTTCTGTCTGCGGTTCCTTTCGTATTTTTTTTTTTATTAAGAGAGACAAGATCATCTGCAAGTGACCTTGCTTTGAGAAACCTGTGTCGAAACATTTCTTGTGTTGCTTTTTTTTTTTTTCTTTGCAATTTTATCTTAAGGACTGCACAGTCGGTCAACTGCAAGTGACCTTGCTGTAAGAAGCCTGTGTCAAAGCATTTCTTGTGTTGCATCAACTTGTTGGTAGTTGTATCATGTTTGCCTAGCTTAAATTTCATTTGTTGTGCAGGTAGGATGCTAGAATCATATTCTTATCTCCCCAATATCCATGCAAGCTTGTGATGGTGCTTTTTGTTTTCTTCTGTTACTTGAAGTGATAGATTTCTGGATATTTTATGGTTGTCAGTATATGATGCAGTTTTGTTGTAAGAGCATTGAAAACTAGTGTCTTGTCTTTTATGCTAAACATGGCTGTTTAAGGTCAGTTATGGGTAGAAACAGTTGTTATAAGAAGAAGATGGAGATGTTAGGCATACTTTGCGAAGAAATGACCAAATAGGACATTGAAGTGTGAGGCAAAGGGTTCAAGAAAGAGAGAACGCCTTTGGAAAACCCTGAAACGAACTTTACTGAGTGATGCAAGAAATATTTGGCTCAATTCCATGGAAGAGATTGAGTTGCCCAGGACAGTTGTATGGAGCAATTACTTGCATGCCCAATGTATCATGTAACAGTACGAGAGGAATATATATATATATATATGAGTAGAACAAAGCATTTATCAGTGAGCTCTGTACCAACACATTATTTTAAAGATACAGTTTAGACTGAACAAAATACCATTATTTATACTTTTTTTCTGTGCTTCACATCATAATTGATTAGACAAGATATATGGTATGTTGGTACCATTGTTAGAGATCACACAGATATTCAGTATGTTAGAAATACTTGTGCATTTTCTCATGAGATATATTTTTTGAATTGTCACATCTCAACATTGGAGATATTTGTCATAAAATAAAGTAATTTTTAAAATATCGTTTGTGAGTGATATCTTCAAAACTTAACAATGGTCATTTAAAAAGAAACCAAAAAAATAAAGTGGCTTTATTGATATAGAGATATTGAAATACATTATATGCAAGAAATTGTCTGTTGAATTCAGAAGTAGAGTTCAGGGAAACAGAGCCAGTACTGGCATATATGCAAGTCATCTTCAGTAAATAAGCAGACAGTTGTCTGAAGACCATAAAAATTTGGTTTTACTGAATGCTAAGAATCCCATGAATTGCTAAAATGACTAGTTGAAAGAGGTCAAGACACGGAGAAAACTCAGCAGTATAAGAAAGGGCATTTTCTTGGGACATGTAATGAGAGACACAAAGAAAATTTTGAACTTCATGGCATTGAAGA
This sequence comes from Arion vulgaris, assembly GCA_020796225.1. Lineage (NCBI taxonomy): Eukaryota > Metazoa > Mollusca > Gastropoda > Stylommatophora > Arionidae > Arion > Arion vulgaris. The sequence goes on along the minus strand of CM036765.1, from coordinate 50,112,376 downwards.
TTGGTCAACATCCAAACTGATAGCTATTACTTCTTCTTCTTCTTTGCGTTGTTCTTTATGACCAATTTTAATCACTCTTTGTGATATGTTTGTTCTTTGCCAAGAACGTGTATACGTTGCATATTGGTTTGATAGGCCCTAAACGCATAGACTTCTACACGCTTAGGACACATGCATCCGATTTCAGCCAAACCTCCTTAGTCGCCTCTTACGACATGCGTGGCAGGTAACAGTGGTTCTATTCTTTACACCCCAAATTTGGGCCCGTAACCACTCGGGCGATAGCTATTACTAAGAACAGATGTTTGTGGAGATCCATGATCATCTATGTCATCCTGCATGACACAAGATGATGATGATGTTAAAAGTCATGAATACAAACATCACTTTACTTCCATCTTTCTCATCTCATGTTTATTTTCAGCTTACCATGAAATCATATTATATATTACTATTCAAAAAGTGCAGTATCTATGATTGAAAGGACCACCAGATTATAAATTATTGGCATGCCTGCTTGTGACTGGATGAGCTAGACTTGTCCCTTTAATTGATACTGATCTGTTACAGCTTTTGATTAGCTGTAATTTTTCATTCATCTGTGTTAAATTTAAATTATCTTGTCAGATGTATTTGAGTAATTTCAACTAGTTGAAACAATGTTGTGTCCAACATCTGTGCATTCTTATTGTTTACATCCATTGTATCCTGGTAGAAGATTTTATATAACATATTTTCATATGCCAACTTAGTGATGCATTGTTTTCCTGGCTCTCTGATAACATTCATTTTCTGTGTTTGTGGCAGACATCTTTGAGCCCGCTTTTTTGTGTGCATCTGTAGCCAAACTGCATATTCTGTACTCAGAAATATATTTCTGTTAGGTTTTTTCATAGCTTGTTATTAAAACTTTGTAGTCATTGAGTTGTATCTTAGTCATTGAAAGGAACAACATACATGAACTGTGTTAGTATAGTTTGGTTGATTGTTGTGGTTATGGTATTTATTCAGTTATGTTATGTGATTGACGTCATGGCACATTGGGCATTCCCATTCGTGCTCTGTCCTCCGTTGCAGCAGCCATCCCAAGTCCATTTGCTCACAGTACCCATGAGAAGTTGATTACTGTATTTTCTCTCTCTACCATGAAGACAACACTGTCTGGCATGTCCACACTTAACGCCTAATTCTCAAACTCATTCCAGTGTATGAGACCCGCCCATGTCACACAATTGAGAGCGTACCGCATTGATGATATCGGCTGTCCATACTTCTGCCCACTTTAGTCGGGGCATTGTTTGCAAGAGAGTCAGCACGCTCATTACCCTGCACTCCAGCATGTCCAGCCAAGTCATTTTCTTGAGATGTGATTTCCGAATGATGTCCACCCATTCCACACGCATACTTCCAGATTCAATCATTTGAAGCATATTCATCGAGTCTGATCTGAATTCAGTTTTTAGACAGTTGTGTATTGTTATGTGAGACAACTTTTGGGTTTTTAACGTGTTTATAAAGATGGATAATAACAGACAGTCAAATTTGATTCCAGATAAATCTAATCACCGGTACTTCTTTACATCACAGCCTTTATTCATTCTACTTAAATCTTCTGTAGTGAATGATGATACATTTGTGTCTTGACTGGGTCGTATCGATCTGAATTTGTCATAAATGAATCACCATTATTAAACAAGTTTTATGTTGAAAATAGATGCTTTAGGTCAAATATGCAAACATCACAACTTAGTTGCCATAAACTTGCAGCTCAGAGTACCTAGGATTATGGCTCAAATCTAGTAAAATGATTTACAAGTGATTATTCTAGAGCGACTGCAGAAGAAACAAGATTTTAAAAAATATTGCACGTCTTTGTCTACTTGATGTGATGTATGTAACTGTTCTTCACATACACACACGCTAAGCATTTGGCGTCTGTTGCATATGTTATAGTTTATTTCTCTCTATGAGATCATGCTAAATTGTGTACCGAAACCTTGTCTTGTTTGTTGATATTCTATGGTGAACTGATGTGTTCTTACTCTTCTTCTGCTTTGTTCTTTACCACCAATTTTAATCACTCTTTGTGATATGTTTGATCTTTGCCAAGAACGTGTATCGTTGCACATTGGTTTGTAGGCCCCTAAACGCATAAGACTTCTACACGTTTAGGACACATGCATCCGATTTCAGCCAAACCTCCTTAGTAGCCTTTTACGACATGCGTGGCAGGTAACAGTGGTTCTATTCTTTACACCCCAAATTTGGGCCCCGTAACCACTCGGGCAGTGTGTTCTTACTGACACTTGATGTATGTTGGGTAGTACAGCTTGTCTATCATGATGGTTACATTGTTTACATTTCATTTGTTGGGATTACTTTGCTTTTGGGTCTCATTTTCAATGTGGATAACTTGTATGGTATACAGTACAAGACTTCTACAAAGAGGATTTTCATTTAAACTAATCCATGTCAACTGCTCGATTGCGAGAGCTTGGATTGGAGTGGACAGAAAAGAACAGCACATTAGATATATGAATATTCTCATCAATCAACGTCGAACTGGTACGGTTAGTCGCTGGGAACTGTTGCACCTATGAACATGTCCGGAGTTTAATAAAGATATCCTAAACTGAAGCAGTACAAGACCATTGACAGTGACTTCTACTTTATCAGATGTTTAACTGTTTTAAGTAGTTTATTTTTAGTTCATATTATAATTGTATTATTCTTGTCACAAAAGATGATTGTTTGGTTAGCATTGTGATTGAGATAACTAACATAATTCTGATATCATATTTACAAGTAAAGTATATAACATTCATCAACTGGTGTCTGCGCAGAATAGAGGGAATAAGATGGAATGATAGGGTCACAAATGAGGAACTTATGGAGAGAACAAGACAGATTCCAGTGAACGAACAGGTTAAAAAAGACGCTGGCGCTGGATAGGACACACTTTGCGAAAACCGGAGGGAATATAACAAGAAGGGTCCTTGCCTGGAACCCTCAGGGACAGCGAAAGAAGGGGAGGCCGAGAAATACATGGAGCGAGATTTGGAGGCGGAGATCAACAATATAAAGAAGAGCTGGAGGGAGCTGCAGGAGATAGCTAGAGATAGGAAGACTTGGCATGAGTTGGTTGAGGGCCTATGCCCCAACCCGGTGTAAAAAAGGCAAAGAGAGAGAGAAAGTATATAACCCGTGTTTAATACCATGTAGTATATTTGAGAATGCAGTGATTGTTAATATTTTTCTTTACCAATGGCATATGTGGAGGGATGTGATCAACATTGTGCCGGCTGCCTTCATTTCCCAGTATTTTTTTAATACCCAAATTAGACTTGGTCGACCGAGCCGTACGTTGGGTTTTTTTAATCCCACTCCAGCTGAGAAGTTTTATCCTTTAAGCAAGTGCACAAACCACCACTCTATTGTGGCTCCTTGTGATGTCATGTCTAGCTTCAGCATAATTCACTTTAACTTTCAAAATACACATCTGTTTGGTTTCACATCAGATGTAATCTGTACACCTTTAACTCTTCCTGCAGTACTATATCGTCAGTTCAATAAGGGAAACATTAGGTCACAAAATCCCTCACATATGCCACAGTGCACATTCATTAAACAACTGGCAAGCTTTTGTTAGCATATTATATTGAGAGGAATTATTATTTCTTTGTAAATTTTAGTATGCTGTGTAAAACATTTGTTGTAAAAACAGGTTTGATTATGATTAACAAACAGTTCGAATGTAGAATTTGTCAACAGATGCATCATCAAAGATATAATGTTTCATTCAAACTGACTTGCACAAATTTGTGAACCCACCAAAGATGAAACATCTCAGCTCATAACAGATGGTGATACCTGGCAGTGAAAATGTGACATGTATCCATCATACAGTTAATGACTATGCCCAGATATCTTTCATGGAATGGGGGCTGTCCAATGTACATCATCACCAATTAAATTTGTTGAGACAGCTCATTTCTCTCTTATGACACTTCTCATCAAAGGAAACTGATTGCAGAAATTTAAATCCATGTTGTCATTGTTCAGAATGCAACAGTATAAATGAGTGTTGAAATGTGAATTGCCTAAGAACAACTTTTCTTTCCAATGTGATGTATGTTTTAACTGGTACATATTTTGTGTGTGCCAATGATATCAATGATTTAGTTTATGCTGGTTTGGATGTTTTATTTTATTGTTACATGTTAATTTAGAGGTTATGTTGAATTTATCCTAAGTGGATGACAAGTGTGTTCCATAAATATGGAACATCCTATTTGAATGTGAGCTATAATGTAAGTATTCTGCCAATGACACTTTCAACGTGCCCAGCAGTGTTCAGATAGCGTTGGACTACGGGCGACAAGTCCTCTGTATGTCGGTTTAACTCCGGACTGGCAGAAAAGCTACAGGTTCCCCAGATTTACGTTCGTGGCACCGAACCGAAGGATTACGATGTCCATGACACCGAAGAGCTTTCAGCTCAAGTGCTTCTGGATCGAAAAAAAAAAAACTGAGTGGCATTGCGCACCTATTGGGGTGACCTGAGTACATAGGCTTTGGTTCTATTTAGTTCAACTTTTTTCCTTGTCTAAACCCTTTCCACACCAACACAATATGTTATTTATTTTACTGTCCTACAGTGTGCATCCATGTATATGGAGAAATGTTATCCATTTCTGTTTCCTTCACTTCTTTGAGTTTGTTCTTATCAACCAGGTTAACTCTTGTTTGTGATCTGTGTAGTTTGTTCCAAGAACGTGAATATGTTGTACCTCTGTTTTTAGGCACCTAGGACGGACTCATCCGAATCTCTTACTATAAGTCTTGAGTCGTTACTTGGGCTAATAACTAGACTTTTGTTCAATATGAGATTGTCAGCCATCACATATGACTGTCTGTGTGTGACTGTGACAACAGTACATGTCTGTGGACTACAACTCTTTCCATCTTGTGGTTGATTGTTACCCACTTAGTTCTCTTAATCATCAAGTACAATCTGGAGCTGTGGGTGGGTTTTTTTCTTATCTAACACCAGGTAGCCCATGTGTGATGGACTAGATTATACAGCGGATCTAATCTACACAACAATTAATTTTTCTTCTGCTAGTTTTATCTGTTTAATCAGACTTTTTTTAAAAATGTTTCTTTAATAACTTTCTTCAAGGATCTTGAGAGTTGTTGTATCCATTGGCACTGTCATTGGATATTTGTGTTTTATTTCTGTATTCTTTCATTTGTATTTTTTTTTGGGTTGCAAAGTGTATCATGTGTGGTTCTAACATATTTGACAACAATGTATTCTTTTTTTAATCTCACTTTAGGAGATTGTATGTGTGGTTCTTGGAGAAAACCTTGGCATAATTCAAGCTGTAAACAGTGACAGTTGATTGTCCTAATGTGATGTATGTCCACACAGAGACTAGCTCTCACTGTTACAAAGGAACTTGACCGACAGTGACACAGTCATACTTACATACACTGAGATTGTCTTTAGACATCAAAATCGCCCGAGCGGTTACCGGGCCCAAATTTGGGGTGTAAAGAATAGAACCACTGTTACCTGCCATGCATGTCGTAAGAGGCGACTAAGGAGTTTTGGCTGAAATCAGATGCACATGTCCTAAACGTGTACAAATCTGCGTTTAGGGGCCTACCAAACCAATGTGCAACGTATACACATTCTTGGCAAAGATCAAACATATCACAGAGTGATTAAGATTGGTCTTAAAGGACGAACGCAAAGAAGAAATCAAAATATTTTGTTTCAAAGATAATATAGAACTATTTATATTTTGTATTATTGGTGTCATTCTCCAAGCTGATGTTTCACACACAACAAGCTCGTCTAAGAAGTCAAACTCATACTGGATGCTTGTTTGCAAAAACAGGACATGGGCTGCAAGGAACTGGTGCAGCTTCACTTATCCCAGGGTTTTTATAGCTCTCATAACAGCCCACCTGAATGACTCAGTCTCTAGCCAGTTCTCCCGCCACCTTCATTAACTATCTAAACGACTGTGGCGTTTAACGCTTAAACTCTTGCAAAATTTTGGGAAGGATCACGCTTTTTCTTCTAAAATTTCAAAGGGGACTGGCTTTGGAATTGTGCCCATAACTTCAGTTCTGTGTAAGCTAAATTATCTTTTTGGTAGCACAAGATGCAGAAATAAATTGTGGGCAATCTAGTAATGAATAAGTATGCATGCAAAAGAGCTTTTGTTTAGTAAAATACTGTTGTATTTTGTGTTATTGAAAAAAAATCAAATAAAAATGCATATAAAAATTCAAATTTATCGCCTTGAAAATTCATAAAATCCAATGCAATTTAAATATAATTGATCCACATATTTATTTCTTTTGATTTCAGCTTTGTAGTTCATCCTCAGAAGTAAGTTTGTATTTTATCTCTGCGCCTTGTCGATCATTCTTTTTGGCCATTTTGATCATTCTTATTGTGATTTATAAACAGCCTACACCAAGAACGGGTGTAATACGTCACATCTTCAGCGCCATTTGGAGCTCTGGTGCTTATCCTTCTGTGATGTGTCCGATTTCAGCCAGCGTTTACTGGGTTTGCTCTCCGTCAGTCTTTGGCTGTCCCCAGTCTACCTGCAAGGCAGCAGGTTGCTATTTTCTTTTAGGGTATCTACCCTTAGACAACCTTCCCTCCAGGGTTGTTGAGCGTCATCTGCCCAGGTTACCTGTCTTTTTGGACTACTTGGTTTGCTTACTGTCCAGTTTTGTGTTCGGTTTGCTCCGCTAGCCTTTGATTGCCCCCAATCTAACTACAAGGCAGTAGTAGTTCACTGCGGGTGGAAACGTGCACTGGATTCAAGCCTCTGCTGGGCTTTCCAGTTTTTCTGCACATTTGGGTTGTCCGCTCACCCCTACGCTGGACACGCCTTTCGTCGCTCCACCATCAGCACCGTGCACGTCTCACCGGTGGGCCTGTGCAACGCTGTTCGGATGCCTTGATGAACTAACAAACACAACAATATACATCCAGAGAACCGGACTCATTGAATAGACATTGAGCAACAGCGAATGAGAATTAAAAAAACATACCACACTCAACAGACAATAAACTTCTCACATGAACCACATTGCACTTATCCATATAATCATATTTACAATGAGCTGCCTACCATGGCTCAACTAATCTGAATTTGAGACTAATCGCATATAAACCTTATAGAAGTTGTTTTTTAAAGCTGCTATAGAGCAGTGTTGCCACGAGCTTTGTTTTATAATAGCGCCATATTTTACTCTGTCGGATTTAACGTTAATCAGATTTCACAAGAATACACTCATTTTTGTTTTCCGAATCACTCACATGAACACTATATTCCCGCTTTACAATCGTGTTTTCTTTATTTTGTAACCATTCTACTGTCCCTTAGCTCCACTCGTTGCTTTTTCACTAGAGAAGGCGTCTGCATATCGCCTACACCTCCACGACCATCAGTCAGATGTGTCCCGCCCAATATATAAAAACGTTGAACAGGACTGTTGTAGAGCAAATGAAAGTCTGCCCAGAAAAGCTTGGATTCTTCGAAAGGAGTTAACTCTTATTTTTCGTGTGTATTAGCCTACAACGCTCTAATATAACCAATAAAAGGTTCGGCTTAGATTGAAAGTACCCCTGCTTAACAAACAAACAAGAACCGGATGTATGCTGAAATCAGATGCGATGTTGGACGCCCGAGTGGTTACCGGGGCCCAAATTTGGGGTGTAAAGAATAGAACCACTGTTACCTGCCATGCATGTCGTAAGAGGCGACTAAGGAGTTTTGGCTGAAATCGGATGCACATGTCCTAAACTTGTAGAAATATATGCGTTTAGGGCCTACCAAACCAATGTGCAACTTATACACGTTCTTGGCAAAGATCAAACATATCACAAAGAGTGATTAAAATTGGTCGTAAAGAACGAACGCGAAGAAGAAGATGCGATGTACTCAAAATATCGCAGTTTAACCGTTGTAATAACATAGCTTGCCCATAGGTATTTGCGTAGATCACAAACACATCCCGAATGAACGTAGAAGAAGAAAACCGAAATAAGTGCTCTGTGTATGACATCAATACTTGTTGATGATCATAATAAAGACTATCACATAGAGCACAACGCGGCTTTAAAACAAACAAAAATACCACTTCAAATCCCCGGTGTATTGTTGAATATGCAAGAACATTGATAGGAAGAATGTACATAACAAACGTGTATAGCCATCAATAGAAATAAGACAAGTCCTCATAGAAGCTGGATATCCTGCACGAACAGAATCCCCAGAAGAAACATGCGAGGAACTGCAAAATGCTTAGGGAAGTACTGTTCTAACTTCGAAGCAGATCATTGAAGCACCAGTGCTCTCTCTCTCTTTTTATCTCTTTCTCTGCCTTTTTAACTCGGATTGGGGCATAGGCACTCAACCAACTCGTGTCAAGTCATCCTATCTCTAGCTATCTCCTGCAGCTCCCTCCGGCTCTTCTTTATATTGTTGACCTCTACCTCCAAATCCCGTCTCCATGTATTTTCGGCCTCCTTCTTTCGCTGTCCCTGCGGGTTCCAGAAAAGGACCCTTCTTGTTATATTCCATTCCAGTTTTCGCAAAGTATGTCCTAGCCAGCGTAAGCATCAGTGCACCATCTTAAAACAGATTCCATCTTTTCCCTGAAAAATTCCAGCACACCGCTCCTTTTACTGATGGCAGTTCAGTGTTGCAGGCATTAGAAATTGCAAACCCAAACGTTCGTGTGGTGACCGGCCCGCGGGGAAGCAAAGAATAGTACCGCTGCAATCTGCAAGGCATGCCGTAAGAGACGACTGATGTAAGACCTAGGAAAGCTACCCTTGCAAGTCTTCTTCTTTGCGTTCGTTCTTTACGACCAATTTTAATCACTCTTTGTGATATGTTTGATCTTTGCCAAGAACGTGTATACGTTGCATATTGGTTTGGTAGACCCCTAAACGCATAGACTTCTACACATTTAGGACATGTGCATCCGATTTCAGCCAAACCCCTTAGTCGCCTCTTACGACATGTGCGGCAGGTAACAGTGGTTCTATTCGTTACACCCCAAATTTGGTCCCCGGTAACCACTCGGGCAACCCTTGTAAGTAAAAAGCATCGTAGAAATCGAATGTGCTGGCCTACTTGTAGGCGCATAACTGACACACTGTACAATCGCTCTTATGCTCAGATCACATACAAATCACACACAGTGATTAACAAGTAGTCGATACGGAGCGTTTGAATAAAAAGAAGATTCTGTTCAAATGATCACAGAAGAAATCTCATATAGTGGTTTGAAATAATGTACCATCCAGCTCCCGACAATATATATATTAAACCAAACACAACAGTAAACAGCCAAAGGATGATGGCCATGGCCATTGAGTTGTTCGTATGTGTCGATTCCTCCCCGTCAATAATGGCTGACACATTCCGTTTCTGAGGACACCTTTTTTTTTGAGGTTGTTCTCTAGACAGTTGCAGTCCCCTGCTGACGAGATCTGTCTTCCTGGATTTGTCTGGAGTCGTCCTACTCTAGATGACTTCAGCCTTCTGTTGCCGGGCTCACTAACCCAGGCTTTTATGCAGGGTGTGCTCCCTGGACACTGTAGTTCCGAATAGATCCCATATACTTAAGGGAAAGTGTCATAGAAGTAGAGGCAAGAAAAAGGATGTCCTCCTCAAGGGAGAGAGAGGACAAGTGCTGTTTGTCCCATAGCTGGGGGATGAGTTGGTTGCAGCCAGAGCATTTACCGGTGGGTTCTGCGCTGTCACCTTATGAGGCCCCATCCTTCTCCCCGCCCTTTGGTCTGGCCTTTCACCTTCAGACTGTTCGACTTGGTTAGATCTGCCAGGAGTTAGACTCCCGCCGGCATAGCCTGAAGGATCCTAAAGACACACAAACCCTCCAACCACGATAAGGTAGGCTAAAATGGAGGGGGGCAAAGGATGATAACAGGGGACAGATACAAGTTCTTGGCAGTAGTAGACTTCTGCTTTCACCAGCTATGAATACATGCGCAGTCAGGGGGTCTGATATATCGCTTCTTATTGATTTTTAAATAAACAACTTAAGATATGCAGATGACACAGTATTGGTAGCAGAAAGTGAACAAGAATTACAAGAACTAGTGAACCAATTGGACAAAACTAGCAAGGAATATGGATTAGACATTAACATACAGAAAACAAAGACTACGGTAATCAACAAGGAAATGGAGAAATCTAAAATGAATATAAAAATACATGGAGAATTACTACATCAAGTAAAAAATTTATAATATCTTGGTCAGATGATAACAGATGATGGCAGATGTATAACAGAAATTAAAAAGAATAGGAATGGCCAAGGATAATTTCAATGGTATGAGAAAGTTACTGACATCCAAACAAATTACAAACAGGCTAAAAATGAGAATGATCAAATGCTATACATATCCTATATAAATGTATGACTCGGAAACATGGACAATGAACAAGCAGTTAGAATACAGAATTGATGCATTTGAGATGTGGATATATAGAAGAATAGGCAGAGTTTCATGGACAGAAAAAACCAGACAAATAAACACGTTCTAGGAAAATTAGGCATGAAGAAACAATTATTAAGAGAAATAAAATTCAGACAAATAAAGTATTTTGGGCACATAAAAGACATGACACCATGATAAAATCTTTACTAGGAGGAAAGTTGAAGAGCAGGAGGAAGACCGAGAGATAAGTGGGAGGAAACTTTAAGAAATGGACAGGTTACAGTCTGGCAGAGTGCAACACCAAGGCGAACGACAGAGGATGCTGGAGATTCGTTGCAGCCAACCTTCGATGTGGAGACGGCACCTGATGATGATAATTAATTTTTGTGTGAAGGCCTACTCTCTTTATTATCGGTGTCCCCCGCCATACATGCCTGGCTTCTCCGACTTGAGAAGTATAGGCAGCAGTAGAGTAGTCGTAAACTCTTTGTAAACTGCATCACAATTACAGAAAATACAGTTAACGTATATCACTGATTAATAATAATAATAATAATTCCTCTCGTACCGTTATACGTTACATGGGGCCTGCAAGTAATTTCTCCATACCTCTCTATCCTGGGCAACTCGCTCAATCTCCTCCATGGAATTGAGATCTATATTTCCTGCCTCTCTCAGCAAAGTTCGCTTCAGGGTCTCCTTAGGTCGACCTCTCTTTCTTGAACCCTTTGCATCCCACTTCAATGCCTGCTTTGATATTCGTTGATAATTTCTCCTCAAGGTGTGCCCAACATATCTTCATCTTCTCTTTCTTATAACAGTTGTCACTAGTGGTTGACCAGACATGTCTCTGATTTCATCACTTCTCCTGAATTCGTTCCATTTTATATTCATTATTTTCGCAGACATCTATTTTCAAATGCATTCAACTTGCTTTCTATATCTTTAGTCATTTTCCAACTCTCGCTGGCATATGTTAGGATTGATACAACATTTGAATTGAAAATTCAAACTGATTAATAGTTATTGGTTACTAAACTGACGTCATTGCACTCCGGGCAAACCCATAGGTGCTCAGTCTCCCGCCAACAGATATCGAAGAGTATGCATACTGATGGTTCCTGTGGCACGCTGATTAAACACACCTCTCACTCTGCCTCTCAGGCATCTAGTTCGACTTGAACAACGGGTAACTCCAAAATGCTTAAATCGCTTGATCGATTCAACATCGATTTTAGTGTCCTCATCCAACAGAGAGTCGCGAAGAGATTGATTAATAGATGCCCCAGAATCTATTGACGCATGGAAATAAGGACAAGCCAGAGTCAGTTATTTATTGCGTTAATTCGTTCTTATCAACCAAGTTAACCACTCTTTCTGGTTTGCGCCGAGAGCGTAAAGAATCTAGTAAAGAACCTTCCAGCAGGAGTGAAGGCTTCTTTATATGCAGACGATTTAGTACTATGGTGCGCAAACACATTACATCCGCAACAAGTAGAATACAGCGAACAGCAGATAACTGGGGAGCTAATGAAGACTCACTATAGAAAGTTTACAGTGGAACAATTAGACCCACCAGAATTCGACTCAACGGGATAGTTCTCAGCTGCCAACATCCATCTACAGACATATAAAATACAAAACCAAGCACTTAGGATTATTACCGGAGCCATGAAATCTACACCAATCACTCTTCATAAGAAAGACTTGGCGAAACCAACTCTGTTGGATGGAGAGCCAGCAGGCACAAAAAACACATTGTATACAAACTATTTTCTCTAAAAGTACTTCTTATGTAGTTGAACTTTGTGACTCACTTAATTTTGAAACCATTGACATTTATGATTAAATTGGCAAGGTGACGTGCTGGTCTTCAGATTTTCTTCTTGTTTATGTGTATATTTTTATATTTTATTTTTCACATAGAACACATGCTTCTGTTCTGCAACAGCTTGATATTAAAGAGAGCTGGTTATTACAGAACATCAAAACAAGGAAAATTAAATATTTCGAACACACAAAATAACATGAGTGCCCGGAGATAATTTTAGAAGGAATGGTGCCTGGAAGAAGTGCGAAAGAAAGACCCACACGACGATGGGTGCAGGATATAATTGACGAGATGAGAATGACTGTTGCTGACGCCGGGCATCTTGCACAGAATATAATTTTTCAGGGCTGCTGTCATTAGAGCCAAGTTCTTGATGGGACAAGCTACATGATGATGATGATGCTGATCTAGGTTAATGAGTTTGTATGGCTTTGCATTTTTTTTTCATGTTATATTTCAAACTTTGATTGTCTGAAAAAGGTAAGTCGCTCAAACAGATTGCGTTTTGAATTTTATGCACATACTATCTATTTGTACATTGTACATTTTATTTACTGACCTCGCTTCTAATATTTGTGGCAAGTAGATTAATGGACGACTTCACCATTTATTCAGAGCCCTTTATCTGAAATCTCTAAATGAAACAGACAATTCAAAACAATTCATTAAAAATTCATAACTTTTTAAAGAATCACAGAATCGTGTGAATTGAGATGGTATTACACTAATAGATAAAATGAAAAAACGATGATTTTTAAAAGGTAATTATATTTATTAAAATCAAATTAAAAAAAAAGGACGGGTAACGCATTGAATGTTGAAATGTGCATGCACTAGACGGCGAGGAGAAGAAAGAGATGTCAATCTCGTGTTGTGTACGAGATCTCATGAGATGTGCCCACTTTTTGTTTGATCCAGCAGCCACCTTATCAATCGCGCGCTCTTTTAGTCTGCTCTGGAGGCAAAAGTCAGGAGGCCTTATACCGGTGTTTGAACAGTACGTATTCTTTGCTTTATTTGTGCAGAACTTGTGCAAGAAATTATATAATTGTTTGAAATAATACTTCCATATTATTTTCCATATTAAATTGACGGTAGCAATATTCTCGCAAGCTTAAACTTCGTTTGTTGTATTCCATTCTAAGCCATTCTCGTCCTTCGCCATATAATTCACGGCGGCCCTTTTCCACCATTTTTCAGTATCAGAGAAGGTTTGCATCATTGTTCTTCTGTCTCTTATAGTGGGATATGTTAAATGCGCAATATCTAATAATAAATTGATTTTTAAAAAATCTTGCATTTCTTGCGGACTGAGGCTTGATTCCGTGCATTGAGCAGTTTTTAGTATTTATTATGATCGTGCTGAAATTAGTGTTCACCCCCTCCACCAACTTCTTTCTGTGATTATGTATGGATGGCCCGCCAAAATTTCGCATTCCTGTAGTACGATACTATGGTGCTCATGTTAAAGATAAAGAAAAAATGCCTGTTCAAGAATTTAAATAACGTAAGAGAGTGGCGTTCTGCAAAGAACTTGACATGAAGAAAATAACTTAATAAAGTTGATAACTTAGAATTGGTTTGTGGCTGGCTCTGTGATATTTCATTGAATATCGTATCATTGAATGTAAATGAATGTTAATGTTAGTTATAAAAATAATTATAAAGTTATACTATAACTTAGTTATAATCTTTTACTATTATTAATTTATACTATCATCATGCTACATAGTATTTCTACTTATAGGAACTGATTAATTAAATAATTTTATTAGCCTGAGCAGAAATTTGTAATTAAATTTAGTAAATTTAGTGGCAAATCTGGATCAACCGTAGGGTAGGTAGCAGAAAACAATGACTGACTTACATTATGTCATATTTACATGTAACTCCATGTAAATATGCTCCAGCCGGTGCTACGGGTTCGTGCACCGTTGACTGGTCCTCCAGCAGATCAGACAAGACACTAAAATCGATGTTGAATCGATCAAGCGATTTAAGCAGTTTGGAATTACCCTTTGTTCAAGTCGAACTGGATGCCTGAGAGGCAGAGTGAGAGGTGTGTTTAATCAGCGAGCCACAGGAACCATCAGTATGCATACTCTTCGATATCTGTTGGGGAGACAGAGCACCTATGGGTTTGCCGAGTGCAATGACGTCAGTTTAGTAACCAATAACCAATACATGTAACTATTTGCATAATTTGTAACTATCAGTTTAGAGTTTAGGGATAAATCATTAAATGGGCAACCACTTTGCGTTAATAGAGTTTAATAATAAAAAGAGTTTAATAGAGTAAAAATAAACTGGCAGGACAAAATTCCAGACAGCGAAGTCCTCACAAGAGCAAAGATCCCAGCGTCAACACCCTGTTGCAGAAGGCTCAACTGAGATGGGTCACGTTGCTCGAATGCCTGATAAACGCATCCCAAAACAGTTGATGTATGGCGAGTTTGAAGGGGGCAGACGTTTAGCTGGTGGACAGAAAAACGCTTTAAAGACACTCTTAAAGTGTCTCTGAAATGCTTCGATATAGACAATACATGCTGGGAATCCCTTGCACAAGATCGCCAAATGTGGCGCTGTAACAACAAAGAGGAACCCGAATAGCTGAGAATCATCGTCTTGTTGAGTCACAGAGAAAACAAGCAGCGCGAAAAGACAGAGCACACAACACGCACATGTCTAACCTTGATCATGTATGCCCCACCTGTGGTCGGGATTCTGTTCTAGGATTGGACTCTACAGTCACCTCCGCACACACCAGAGAGGTGCAACAGTACACGTCTGAGATTGTTGTCATTATCGCTTGCGATGGACGGCTATTAATAGAGTTTAAGAGAAAAGTTACATGTCATGTATAATTATAATATTCTCCAGGACCAGTAGTTGAAGCTTATCAGTTATTTACATTTGCTCTATATCAACCACTTGTTTGACTGACCACTCTTTGTGATTTTTGCCTTAGATTCTAAGTTATAACGTGTGCATGTACCACAGGCATCTAAAGGTTAACATTTGATTTCTGCTACTGGGATATTCGAGTTTGCCTCCCTAGCTTGTGCCTGTCTACTGAGCGCCACTAGTTCTTAACAAACCACCAAATGGTGCTTACTATAGAAGACTTCCTTACATCAGCATATTAATCTATTTTAATATATTAATCAAGGTACTGAGACACATACAGAAAATGCCCAAAAGGAAGGCTGCTGCTGCTACTGCTGCACCTGAGACTACTGCTGATGCAGAAACCTCTGCTGAAGTAAGATATGTAAATAATTATTTGTTTAAAAAATACTCATAACTCAGTATATAAGTTTTTTTCATAAGTTCGGTAATGTTTAAATTACTTTTTTAAAAGTTGATGCTAGTACATTGCATAGATAATATACTTGCTGTCAGAATTCATATTTCATTTAGTAGATTCATCATTCTTAAACTGAGAAGATGCTAACAGTCCTAAGTAAAGATTGCAGATTAAATATGTTCCATTTTTTAGCTACAGTGATTTTATGCCACTAAAACACTGATGTGAATGAAAGACACAAGCTTGCCAAATATTGTCTGAAAGGAGTCTGTGATTTGATCAGACTTACTACAGAGACTACATTTATTGTAATTCATAGTACTATGTTTTAAAAACTTTAAGAAGCTGCTGATGTAGTATCAGACATTCAACACAACTTACATTTAATAATTCATGACTTTTTTGTGTATGCAATCTTTCAGCCAGCTGCTAATGCTGCACCAGAAGCATCACCTAAGAAAGGCAAGGAATCACCAAAGGTACATATTAATGTTAGTGTGTTTTCTAGGTGTTCTTCAAGTGTATTCCTAAGTCATCTCAAGAGTGTTCACTACCCAAGTAATGTTGGATGGCAAATTGGTTCTCTCTTTACCCTACAGACATAGTGTCATGCTTGTCCCCAGCGTAACCCCATCACATTTGTGTGGTGCAATGTTTTTTTAAATCGTTCACATGCTATGGATTCAGTTATAGTAATTCCTGAGAATTTAGCCTGAAAGCTTGCTTCCTTATCACCAGTATCCCTTGCCATTTCGGCGAACCCTACTTTGTTGCCGTCAGTGGTACTTATAACTTAGATTCCAGAGTAAAGGATCAGAGTTTTCTTTAGTCCAGTCATGTGCGCATAGAGTTTTTGACCCATGCTGGTCTCAGGAATTTCCATGGCACCAGATCACTAGCGCTGTATTAATTTTGCTATTGACGACCCTGTGCTATGTCTGATTCAGTTTACACGTGAAGCGGGGGATATTTATGATGATTATCCTGTCTTTTTCCGTCACCACTTCATGTCCATACATAAAACTAAGATAGGTTTCTTGAGAAGATTGCTGAATGCTATTTACGCATTCAGTGCAAAGCATGCACATATTGATTGTCCAAAGTATACCAATTGAGTCTGTTACTATCATTGTATACATCACTTCTTGTTCTTCCAGCTACAAAATTATCCTAGAAACTAGCTATATTCATTGTTATGCTTGAAGTACAAATACAGAGAATGCAGAAACACTAAAGTAATGACACAGACAGAAAAGTTTATGCCAAGCCACCCAATGGAAAAGATTCCAAAATCTAGCAATGACTAAAGTCTCCCAGAGCACACCCATTGGAGAGAGGAGTCTGAACCAGGAGTATATATCCAAACAAAAATGAAAGGAGTACTCTACAAGGATGATCTGAACAGCACACAACATATGTCACTCAGTTTACTTGATAAAGAATACCCACATGATCGATACCCAGACAATCAAGATAACTGAGAAACTGTTACCAGACTCGATCCTCATCCTGTTGTATTTTTGACATGCAAAATCAGCACTCCAGTCCAGAAAATTGCCAGGTCTACAGACTATACTGTCTAAACTGTCCAAGAGCGCAGGGTCATCTTGCAGTGGATACCCTCTCACTGTGGAATACCAGGAAATGAAACAGCAGACCGATTGGCCAAGGAAGGGGCTGCAGGGGAGCAACTGGATGTGACAGTTACCCACCAACAAAAGAAAAGGATGATTAAATCAAAGGCGATTACTATACTATGAGCAGATTGGAACAAGTTGTCATTCTACGCCTTAGCGCAGGACACAATCGACTCCACAGCCACATGTATACAAAATTCAAGATTGGCAGTTAAGCCATGTGGACAGGCACACCAACACCAGACTGCAGATCTCATATTTCAAGACTGCCCCGAATAGGATACACTGAGGCAAACTCGCTGGCCTAACAGAACAACAGGTGACAGAAAACTATACTGACCTGTGTGAGCTACAAGAGACAACATTGAATATATAGACATTTCAAGCGAACGAAAGGAAGGATGACAGTCACTCGGTTTACTTGATGAAGAATACCAATAAGATTTTTGGGTCCTGGTATACACGGATGGATCAGCAGAAAACGCAGTAAAGAATGGAGTGGTGTACATAGAATAACCAAACAGCATTAGAGATGCGTTAGAGCACCTACGGGGAAATTGTCATAACTATGATGCAGAAATTCAGACAATCAAGATGGCAACTGAGAAACTGTTGAACACTAGACTTGATCCACAACCTGTTGTATTTTTGACATGCAAAATCAGCACTCCAGTCCAGAAAATTGCCAGGTCTACAGACCTTACTGTCTAAACTGTGCAAGCAGAGCAAGGTTGTCTTGCAGTGGATACCGTCTCACTGGAATACCAGGAAATGAAACAGCAGACTGACTGGCCAAGGAAGGGGCTGCAGGAGAACAGCCAGATGTGCCAGTTACCTACCACCAAAAAAAAATGAAAATTAAATCAATCAGAAAGCCACCAATACCAGCAAGACGACTACTATAATATGAGTAGATTAGAATAAGTTGTGTCATTTTGCGCCTTAGAACAGGACACGACTCTGCAGAACACATGTTTCAAGACTGCCCTGAATATGATATGCTGAGGCAAACTCACTGGCCTAATGAAACAACAAACATAAAACTACACAGACCTCTGTGTAGCTACAAAGACTGAAGTTTATATGAGACGATGTTGAAACATAGACAATATTTCAAGCAAACAAAAGGAAGGCGCTCTATCAGGAACGGCTTTAAAATAGCCATGATCAATCACGGGATGTGTTACATTAGGGGAGCACTGCCTCAACAACACGAGAGAACCTCATTTATTTCAAGAATTTACACTTATTACCCCTTCTTCTTTACTATCGGTTTCATATGCTCAGTCTAAACTTTGAGATGGGGTGCCACTAGGACGCTGCCTATTGGTTGTTCTTCATGGATTTCCCAGTAGCTTGCTTCGTTCATGAGGCCATGTTTAGTTAGTTCAAGTCTGATGGACAGGGTGTGCAATGAAGTTGTGTTTCAATCAGACATACACACTGAACAGACTTTATTTTGTTCATGTCAGAGTTGAACCTGCAGTGTCCTGATCTAGATGGAAGATTTTGTGCGGTTTTCTCTTTATTCTCCTGATGGAATTTTATGGGTGTTTGCTGTTGGTTTGTTGCTTCCACAACTGTTATTTCAAATTTTCTTTAGTATGGACATTAACCTTTCAAGAACTTTCATTTACACAATTGTTGTCCTTTAACACTTTCGCTGTCAGCCATTTTTCAATAAAGTCTGGCTCACAGCAACGCTATTTTTCGGCATGATCAGTTTTCAGAGTGACAATTTCAAAAATCGTAAAAATAAACTAATAAACTTAGGACTTTAAAACTATGGAATAGTGTTCATATATTAATGAGCTACTAACCTGTCTATATGTGGAATATATTCTTTATAATCCACAAGCTATTGTAGTAACTGATATCCCCATAACTATCCACAGTATGATATGCCGTCGTTTTCAAGTTGGGTGTCAGGAATGTCTATCGATCTATAAACATCGTCACGTGAATCACAGTTTAAATTCATATCACATTCAGAGTTCGTTTTAACACTATCACTGGCTAAAAAGTCAGAGTAATTTTGAAAAAATGTTGTTGTTTACTTACGAAAAATCGGACATACCGGTGTGTGTTAGATCCACCATTTTGGAGAGCTCGTCGGAACAATACGGAAGTAGTACGTACGTCTCCGTTTAAAAAAACATCGTCGACGGCACATGTCGGCCAACAAAAATCGCAGACAGCAGCAAAAGGGAGTTGGTACTTCGCCAACTTTTGTATCGTAGCAGCAAAAGTGTTAAAATTGATTTCACATATGGTTTAAAGTCTGTAGGTGCTTATTTGCAATTATTAGTATTTAAAAAAAAATTATTAAATGTGACTAGCTGGTGCACGTTGTTTTTATTACCTGCTCTTGTTCTTTAATATATTTAACATTGTTTGTTAATCAGGAGAAGCCTAAACAAGAAGCAGAGAAGGCTGCAAAGCCAAGTCGAGGACGTGGCAGGCCTAAGGGAACTGCAACTGTAAGTTACTTGTATTTTAGATAAATTACATTTTGTGTCAAATGAAGTGTGTCACTATTTTTCAATTGTTTGTATCTATAAATAATGTCACTGGCTTCTTGCACCTATAATACGGGAAGAACTACTGGTTGGTAGTAGTAGTAGCAGTGCAAGCATGTAAAATAAATGCAGGTCCACAAACACGAACAAAATGCACGCATCTCCTGGCCAATGTCTGTAGAAACAAAGCCCAAGTTTGGTAGAAACGTCATGAATACAGCAGAGTACGAGGCGTCAGTGAACGAATGCAAACTCCCCCGGAGTTAAAACGACAGCATCAGGATGAGAGGTGCATCCAACAAGAGATGTGGCCCCACATGGGGCAAAACCCGGAGCCGGTATAGCTCTCTCTCGTCCCACTAGAGTCTGATATGCCGGACTCCAGGTTAAGTTGCATATGGGTCCACATGGATGAAACTCGCGGTTTCGTTTAATGGGCACAAATTTAAGCCCCAGTGTTGAATAGTCTAGGCAAATGTGAGCACGGTGAAAAGTGACGATGAGGCAGGCACCAGGACAGAACGAGCACGCATGCTGGCTGTGCCCACCGGTGGGCAGAAGTGCATGGCAGGCAAGAAGGTGTGCAGACCACCAGAATGTGCAGAAAAAACTGGAAAGCCCAGCAGAGGCGAAGCCAGTGCACGTTTCCGCTCGCAGGGAACTACTGCTGCCTGTAGTTTGATTGGGGACAATCAAAGTCTAGCAGAGCAAACCGTACACAAAACTGGACGGTAGGCAAACCAAGGTGTCCACAAAACGTCCGGTTTGCTGGGCAGATGGCGCTCATAAGCTCGGGAGGGCAGGTCGCCTAAGGGTCACTGCCCTAAAGAAAATAGCAACCTGCTGCCTTGCAGGTTTGGCTGGGGACAGCAACGGTCTAACGGAGAGCGAACCCAGTAAACGCTGGTTGAAACTGGCCACACCATCGAAGGATAAGCTCTTGAGCTCCAATAGGTACTGAAGATTGTGCACATACACCCGTTCTTGGTGTTTGACTGTTTATATATCACATTAGGATG
Source organism: Arion vulgaris (assembly GCA_020796225.1). NCBI lineage: Eukaryota > Metazoa > Mollusca > Gastropoda > Stylommatophora > Arionidae > Arion > Arion vulgaris. The sequence goes on along the minus strand of CM036765.1, from coordinate 50,091,556 downwards.
ATAAAGATGACCGTAAGAACGTTCGCAAAGAAGAGAAATCTTAAATGTATGCGTTGTATTTCCATCATTAACTGCAAGTAATGGCAGTGGAGTGTATTAGTTTTATGCACTATAACTAGAATATTCTTTTATTTGCAGAAAAAAACAAAAGCCCAGAAGAAGAAATGAGCACACAAGCTCTTCACACTGGCAGCTTGAAGAATCTTGTGGTTGCAACTATGTCCGAGAGCAAGAAAGGAAAAGATTGACCTGCTTGTAGATAATGTACTTAGTGTGTTTTGTAAAGATCCCATCTATAGCAGAGATCTAGCAGATGTTATTGAAGAATCATTTCTATGAACATGATAATAGGTGTTTTAGTTGTCTGGTATCTTACTATCGCCAAGGGAAATATTTGAATGAATACAACTGTTGTCTTGTGGTGAAGTCATGTATGAACAATGACATTGTGTCATTAGCTGTTATGTAATGATGAATACAACTAATTAACAATGTGTGCAGGTTGTAATCATTCTGTCACCACATATATTGGAAATAGATTGTTTGAACATTTCTATAGAACTGACAAAATAATTGAGAATCTTGCATGTTGATATCATATAGTAGTGATGGCCATTTCTAGCTTTGTAGACCAAGATCCACTGAGTGATAGAGTACCAGTACATAAGACAACCTGCCTGTTTACTACCGTCTAGTGCAGTATTGTATTTTAAAGCACATTTTTAACCCTATTGCATGTACACACTTTATATATATATCATCAGTAATCTTCAATCTTATTGTTTCTGCTCTGTACATTTTTGTCCTCCCATCATTTTTAATTTGGGCAACTTTTTTTTCCATTGTTTTAAAATGCTCTGTTATCCTCCCCCACAAAGTATTTATACAATATAATTTGGTATTTTTTTTCCCCTTTAAAATAAATACTCTCTGGTGTTTGATTAGGCTATTCATTGCCTGCATATTCTTGCCTGTATTGTGGCATTTGCTTTTTTTTTTGTTGTAAATTAGGCTTTGACATTTGTTTAGCAGAAAGGATTTGTTGTATCTTAGGAACATGTATACTCACACACAGCTGTCATCATTTTGCTCATCTTTCATTTTGAATCCAATAAATCATTTTAAACAAATATCTAGATTTTTGTTTGTTGATTGTACATATAATAAGACTCCATACTTACAACTGTTGTAATGTTTCTGTGTGCATAATATATATACACACACGTGTCATTTTTCTGTGCGATTGGTTTCATATGCCATGAGATGGGTTGCCTCTATAAAGCTGCATGTCGCGGAGTTCCTCATAGCTTGCTCTGTTAACTTCAGTCATGAGTCCATGTTTCGTTTCATTAGTGTATGTATGATGGACAAGACTGCAAGTTGTGCTCTTGAGTCTTCTGTTTCAGTCTGACATGACACTGAGCAGGCTTTAATTATGTGAATGATTGAGCCTGCAAGTGTCCTGTTCTGACGTCAAAGATTTTTGTGTGGTGCAGTTTTCTGTACAGTCTGCTGATGGCATCTTGTGGGTTTGTTACCTCCACAACTCTTGTATTTTCACATGTGTCTTGATTTCTGGTAGTGACATGGGTGTATGTGTTGTATCAAATTTGTTCCTTCCTTAGCCACTTGTCTGCTCTCTCATTTCCTGATATTCCACAGTGGGCTGGTATCCACTGGAGAATAATTTGGTTGTATTGCACATGCTATTTTAAAACACATTTTCTCTCACTGCCATAGGAAACACGTCACTGTGTATAACATTTATTTTGGAATATCTTATTGGTTCAAACACTGGAATTACTATAAGCAGTGTTTCCTGTTAAGTAGAAAGATCTTTCCAAAATGGCTGCATTCATGATAAAGATTCGTGAGACGCCAATTGTCAGAATTGAATGATTTTATTACCCTTTTCAATAAAACACCATTTATGAAGCTCATACAAGATGCAATTCTAGAAATCTCTCATATCCTGATGCTGTGGGGCAGTGAATAAGATTGGGACACATGGAAACAAGTCCGGAGTGCAGTGAAGATATTCCAAAACAAAAAATATTTTCTCTTGTATAAACTTGACTATTTTGTAGTTTGTACAAGTCTGTAGTTTTATTTTCAGTGTTTCACAAGGACAGTGAACTTGCCTCAGTACATACATATAGTCACGTATGTGGTCTGCGGTGACTATATATATATATTATATATATATATATATATATATATATATATATATATATATATATATATAATATATATATATATGGTCAAAGGCGCATAGGAACGTGCGCCAGGATTAGTGAGCTGGCACTAACCAATATCCTACCCCACCTCCACGTGGTGACCTGGACAACAGTTCCTGTCTGGCTAAGCGGGTAGGGATTGAAGGAGAGCTACTCTGGTATAAGTAGTGATGCAGACACAGTTTGAATGAGATCCGCTCGCAACACAGACGAGCAGAATCCCAGAGTGCACATCTCTCCTAGTCGAGGGGAAAGCTGAACAAATAAACGTAAAAGGATGATGGGTGCATCCAGAAAAGAGACATGGGCCCACACGGGCGAAACTCGAAGGTGGGGGCCTCAATTGAGTGGCATGTCCTGACAGTTTCAAGACATAGTAAATGTGATAAACACGGTGAACGGGCACCAAAGTAAAGTGAACATGCATACGGATGACACACAGGTGGGCAGACATGCACTGTGCTGATAAAAGCGACGAAAATGCATGGCAAACGGGTGAGTGGACCACTAAAATGTGCTGGAAAGCCCAGCAGAGGCTTGAATCCAGTGCAAACGTTCCTACCGAATGGTGACAAACTGCACAGAGAGATGGAAATGGGTACGGTGTCGCCCATTAGAACAATGGGAGCACAAGTGATAAAAAGGGGCGGGCCCAGTTGGTGGACGAGGGCACCCAAAAGAAACGAGAGGTGGGAAAAACCAGAGCCAACTATAAACTACTGGGCCTTCGGCTCAGGTAAGAATTGTGGGAAATCAGACCCCAACTACACCACATGACCTCGCATTCCAGTATTGGTGTATATAGACGAATTCATTTTAAAATCAACACAAAATGCTAACTCAAGTTATATTATGCAACAAGTTAAGTTTAACAATAAGGAATATCAATATTATAAATATTTTTCACCAATAAATAACCATAGACTCACAAAATTGAGTAAAATTGCAAAAAGCGTGAAGTGTTCTATCAAACATCTGTAATTTCCAGATCCCTTTTCTTATCAGGTCAGGGAATACCCGGCCAGTTGTCTGGCCTGTGCTAGAGCCTGGCTATGGAAAAACGGTTGTGAGTCTCGAAGATGGGGTATCCATAGAACAATAACTGCTTTTTCCTGCAGAGAACCACTACTGCGTTGTAGTTCGATTGGGGACAATCAAAGAATAGCGGAGCAAACCATGCTCAAAAGTGGACAACAGGCAAATCAAGTAATCCAACAAAAGACAGGTAACCTGGGCAGATGACGCTCAACAACCCGGGAGGGAAGGTTGTTTAAGGGTAGCTACCCTAAAAGAAAATACCAACTTGCAGGTCGGCTGGGGGTTGACGGAGAGCGAACCCAGTAAACACTGGCTGAAATCGGACACATTGCCGAAGGATAAGCACCAGAGCTCCAAATGACACTGAAGATGTGACGAACCACACCCGTTCTTGGTGTAGGCTGTTTATATATCACAATAAGAATGATCAAAATGGTCGAAAAGAATGATTGAGAAGATATATATATATATATATATATATATATATATATATATATATATCAACACACACACACATATATACATGTCTGAACTGCAGTCATGTATTTTGTTGATGATATGCATGACTCGAGAGACAACTCTGGCTGAACGATTTGATTTTCTACTTTTAATGCTTGTGTAATGGTCCGTGATTCCCGTGGTCTATATGTTGCTACAGGAAAAATGTATGTCCTTGAATGTTCTACCTTGCATGTGTTATATCATGCATGTTCTTCCTACTATTCTAGTTCTGAATAGCTAGAATTTCTCTCCTGATTTCTTTTGTACGGTATTGATATTTGTAACTTATGGATACACTACATTAAGAATTTGTAACATTTACAATTTGTCTATTTTTTAATGTTAATATTGTGTTGAACATTTCTTGTTTTTGTCAGTCAGCATGATCTTTAGTTTTGTTATTGTTTGTTCAGAGAATGGTTCTAGTTTCTTCACTGTGTTAATTAACGGAAATAGATTAGCTATTCTAATTTCTGGACACTATTTGAATGTAGAACTGTGTCATCTGAGTTCTGTAATCATATTTCCACCAATAGTGAATGGATCAGGAGTCTCTGTGCTAAGAGGTTTGCTTTGCTTTTCAAAGGTTGTGGGTTTGAATCTGAGCCGCAGCTTTCTGTTGACGAGGTTTTCTTCCTGAAATTATTAGGATTGTTGCCAGAGTTATGAAGGTCATGCTTTGTTGAATTCTCTCAGCAGGTGGCGTGCCATTTCTGCGTAGAGGGACCAAGTCGTATGGAGAAACCCGGGGCAAGTCTGTTCACCTGCTATAGATTCAGGCATTGTCAGTACGCCTGGTATGGCGCTTCTGATTTTTGCGTGAAGGCATGCTTTCTTTACCAGCGTCACCGGCATACAGGTGTGCCTTCTCCTACCTCTTAGGTACCCGGGGCATTGAAGTAATCCTTCATCTTTCGGTCCTTTAGTGAATGGATGAAAATTGTTGCGGATTTGACCTCTCCTATTTCTCATATATTCTGCACAGAAGTTAAAGTAAGTATGCGGAGAGTATGCAACTTAACCTTGCTCTCTTGTGCATCTCAAACCATTCCAATATTTCATCAGTTACTCTAACAGCTACTTGTTCATGATGTCCCTAATGTATGAGCTTAAAAACATTTCTGAGCTGGGAGAAAAAAGTCATTGCTGTATGAGTGCTTTATAACTGAGATTGACGGGGGCTTTGAATTCATAGACATTGATTCTAACAAGTGTAAGGTAACAAAGTGCACATTCTTTGCTTCTACCCAGTGTAAGATAACAAAGTACACATTCTTTGCTTCTACCCAGTGTAAGATAACAAAGTGCACATTCTTTGCTTCTACCCAGTGTAAGATAACAAGTGACATTCTTTGCTTCTACCCAGTGTAAGATAACAAGTGCACATTCTTTGCTTCTACCCATTGTAAGGTAACAAAGTGCACATTCTTTGCTTCTACCATTGTAAGGAACAAAGTGCACATTCTTTGCTTCTACCCAGTGTAGGTAACAAAGTGCATTCTTTGCTTCTACCAGTGTAGTAACAAAGTGCATTCTTTCTTCTACGTGATTAACAAAGTGCATTCTTTGCTTCTACCCAGTGTAAGATAACAAAGTGCACATTCTTTGCTTCTACCCAGTGTAAGGTAACAAAGTGCACATTCTTTGCTTCTACCCAGTGTAAGGTAACAAAGTGCACATTCTTTGCTTCTACCCATTGTAAGGTAACAAAGTGCACATTCTTTGCTTCTACCCAGTGTAAGGTTACAAGTGCACAGTCTTTAATTCTAACCAGTGTAAGGTAAAAAGTGCAGTCTTTAATTCTGCCCATTGTAAGGACAAAGTGCACAGTCTTTAATTCTAACTAGCGTAAGGGACAAAGTGCACATTGTGAATAGACTTTGAATCTACCCCGTGTGATTTTTGTTTGTTTGCTCGCTCTCTTTGAATTCAGGCATAGTCATGGCACCTCTGATTGATTTTTGCATGAAGGCTTGCTTTCCTTATCACCAGTGTCCCTCACCATTCAGGCTAGCCGTACTCCAACTTTAGGTACTTGTAATTTAGATCCCCAAGTGAAGGATCAGGGTCTCTTGTAGTCCAACCTTGTGCACATATAGAATTTTTGGCCAAGCTGGCCTCGACCCCCCAGAATTTTGATAGCAGGTGATCACCAGAGCAGTGCGTTATCAACTTTGATATTGACAACCCCAGTGTAAGTGATGAAATGCACACATTGATTCAAACCAGTTAAGTATGTAAGCAACCACAGTGCACATAACAATTATCAGTAGTAAGTCTGGCCAAGGCTGATGAGTTTTTATCTATTCTTTTATTCTAAGACAGTTTGCATTGTCTAAAAAAATTATAACAATGCACATAAAATGTAATGATAGTAATACACAACCGATATGAAGTAATGAAATGCCCAATGAAGTCTGTAGATAGCTTCATGCAGTGAAACAACAAATATTGTACCCTAAGGATAACAGGTCTAGAAACAATACATGTACACACTGTCTCTGCAAACATGCATGCATAATTTTGTCAGCACAGTAGAGATTGTTGTGTCAATATATTACACATCTGAGCTCATTTTTTGTCTGCACATTTCAATATGGAGTTTAAAAATGCCAACTGGCAAGTCAGTCCACAGTTTAAGAGAAAACAATTATATAAATATATTAATACAGTATATACATTAGATGGGTATACAGGGACAGGTTTGCTTTGAATAACAAAAGTTGGTAGTTAAACTCTGGTTGAATCAACCATACATCTTTTGTCAATGTAAATAATGTTGGTTCCAGTTGAAGACATGTCTTAATTATTAATTACTGGAGTTTTGTTGAATATTTACGGTTCACAACAGCTTTCTGAGACGTGTACTTTCTGTCTGAACTAGACTCAATATAGAGTTAACAAATACACTCATGTTCAGATCTATATTATCATACATTGAGCAGGTCCATACATTCTCTTCTTCCAATGCAGCAGCCATCTTAATGAGACATACTCTTGTCCTTGTGTTCATAAATTTTATGTTTGCATATGTCATTGAAACATAGCAGCAAAGTGTATTGCTTAAGTTACATACTCATAGTTCATCCCTCTCTGTCTGGCTTTACACAGACTCACTTCCTTGTCTTCATATGTTAACGCATGTGTTATTGGGAAACTGATGAGTATATTCTTCCTATTTGCATTTTAATGGTCTTAATATTATTATTATACTTAATATTGTACTTAATATCTTATTATGTACTTCTGAATGTTGTTTACACTGACATCTGCATACACTTTTGTCTTCTCAATCCATTCATTTCTTCATCTTCTTTCTTCTACGTTTTGTTGAAGGATAGTTTTAGCAATGCCATAAGATATATATTCATATTTACATATCACTGCAGTTTTTACTTCTTCACTACTGACAGTATTTTCTTGTATACTACAGCTTTCTAAATATTGAATATCATCTATTCTTCATTTCCTTTTGTTTGAAATGAAAATCGTGGCATATCCCAAAGGACGTAGCCATCAACCACAGTAAACAAGTCGTTGATTTTCTAGGCACCACTTATACGTTCAGTAGTTTGCCATTGCTTTCTGAACGGGTGGCGCCATCGTCCTTTTGTTAAAATCAACGGAAACAATTTGCAAGCAAACTGTCCGCAGCGTGATTCGAACTCAGAACGTCGGGGTTAATAGACCGAGTCACTAACCCCTAGGCCACAGAGCCACAAATAGTGTCTATATATCCAATGTTGTCTATTGTATAAACTTCACTGTATTTTGTACAAACTTTACTGTTTATTCTAGCTCACACAGAGGTCCTTGTAGTTTTCTTTTCAGCATTGTTTCCTGGACCAGTGAGTTTGCCTCAGTATATTATATTCGGGACAGTCTTGAAGCTTACGGCTCTGCAGTCTGGGCTGTCTGTTCATATGTACACTTGGTTGAGTTTCCAATCTTGAGTTTTGTATACATGTATACATTTGGTTGCAGAGTCGCTTGTGTCTGTTGTGAGGTGCAGAATGACAACTTGTTCTAATCTGCTCATATTTTGGTGATCTATTTTGGTAATCGTCCTGTGTTAGTATTTGTGGCTTTATGATTGATGTGATCATCTTCTGATAATATATAACTTTTACATCCTGTTGCTTATTTTCAGCATCTTCCTTGACCATTCTGTCTGCTGTATCGTTTCCTTGTGTTCCACAACTGCCTTGTAGTTTGATTGGGGACAATCAAAGGCTAGCGAGCAAACCGTACACAAAACTGGTCGGCAGGCAAACCAAGTAGTCCAAAAAAAGACTGGTAACCTGGGCAGATGACGCTCAACAACCGGGAGGAAGGATGTCTAAGGGTAGCTACCCTAAAGAAAATAGCAACCTGCTGCCTTGCAGGTCGGCTGGGACAGCCCAAGGCTGACGGAGAATGAACCAAGTAAATGCTGGCTAAAATCGGACACATCACCGAAGGATAAGCACCAGAGCTCCAAATGGCACTAAAGATGTGACAAAGCACACCCATGCTAAGACTGCATGAATCAAATTTCCACATGAATAAGAAAAACAACAGCAGAATTTATGGTGAAATCTGGTACATCAGTCTAAGCGGTGATCACGAGAGAGAGAGTTCAAAACAAGCTATATAGAGATGTAGACCAGACTCCAGTTGATCACTAGCAACTTTAGAAGTATACAAGTCAATGTCGGAAAACATTGGAAGAAAAAGTTTAGATATGTTATGCACACTCCTGCTCTTTCATTGTTTACTGCATTTTCTGTCAACTCATCCATGTACCTAGAGATCTTGTGGGCATCCTTCATTCCAGAAACTGACTGTTCCATACTGAACATTGTTCAATTCATTCTTGTAGAATATTTTTTGTATGCATCTTTGGATATGTATTAGTAGTCCATTCTTGCTCTCTCTCTTCTCTCTCTCCAAGAGTCTTGTTCTGGCGGACTTCAGAGGGATGCCAATTTTATGTAGGTCTGCTGTTTGTCTATGAAGTAGTTAGACCTGGTGAATAAAACTGCTTCTTCAGTGGACCTATTAGCTATAGATTTTAGAATTTGTCTTTCAATGAATGAATCAGTGTACATTGGAAACTTTTCTTCCTGTATCCGTATTCTCGTGCCCACTTTATTCTCTCAGGTCTTGTGTACTTCCCACTCTCTCCATCTCAACTATCCTAGAGGTGTTGATCTCATTGCTCTCGTGATAATCCGAAATACCTGATTTAATATCTGTAATGAGATGAGATTAATCACAATGTGAACTGGGCTTGCATATATCTGCTCTAGCCCCTTGCTACTGTCAGTAGGTTGATCTGTTATTGATGTATATCAGTTGTATAAATAACAATGAAGCAGCAGATTGCAGGTAGCTGGTGTATTTATGCAGCAATTAAGGTTATAAATGGTGGTGAAAATATGCTTGTCTTACAAGCTAATTACATCTCTAATGATTTTGTATTGTTTTATGAAATAGTGAGCAAAGCAACCAGGGCTTGAAGATAATTTAGTCAAGGCACATATAAGGACATGATGCACATATGTTAGATTAGTTAATGTTCTTTGTTTACATCTTAGACAACAAGCAGTGGTTTGTGTAGTTGAAATATATTTATAAAAAACAAATACAACACAGATTACATACATTATTTTTTTCATTAGCAGTTAACTTCTTATGTTATCCGTTTTCCATTATCGGATGTCTAAACAGAGTAGACTCCAGGAAAACATTTGATGATGATCTATGGTGACAGTCATATTCTGTGTAAGATATCTGAGCATAGTCATTAACTGTTGATACATACATGTCCTACTTCCTTCCTTTCTTTCCTTTGCGTTCCCGATGTCCTACTTCCATTGATGGGCATCCATGCTTGTTACATTTGACATGTTCCATCTTTGTGGAATACAACTAACTTCTGCGATCAATTTCTGCCATGTGACTACTCCAGTATGTGTTATAAACAGGGTGGTGCACTTGAGGTCTTCCAGTTACCCATAGTTTGTTCTGAAGGGTTGTTCCTATTGACCAGATTTCCATTCTCACACTGCTCAGGCTGAAGCAGTCTTGCAAGATGTGCTTTGGTGCTCCACAGGTGCATGCAGCTGGGTTACCGAGAACCATTCTATGGAGGTGTGCTCTTAGACCGCAGCTCTGTTTAATGTATATATGTTGTTGTACTTTGGGTTGCATCCTCCATTTGGTTTTCTCCACATCATGTTCTGGACTTTCAGGAGAGAAAGGATAAACAAAACTGACTAAACAATTATGTTGAAATCTGATATACTGGGCCAAAAGGTGTAAAATATCACAGCTCAACCAATGTAAACTACACCACACCATACTTTCACAATTTGGCTCAAATCGCAATTAGTGATTTATAAATGATTATTTCAGAGCAAAAACAAGCAACAACAATACAATTATCATAAAACAAATATAACAAATGTTCTCCTTGGCGTAGAGGATGAATAAAAGATAACTGGTCCTTGGATAAGAAAGTTAATCTTTTCTTCAATGTCAAATAAACTACATTAGTTATTGTTACGATCTCATACAGCTCCTGGCAGTTCCTATAGGGACTCATTCTACATAGGAAACGTAACCCGAGCTTCCGAAGATTGAGTGCACCAGTTAGGACAAAAATCAGAACAGGCAGGTAAATTCAGGGATCACAAAGACTTCTTCTTTGAACGCTCCATATCAACCACTTGTTAACCACTCTGTGTGATTTGTATGTGATCTGAGCCTAAGAGCGATTGTACTTATGTCAGTTATAGCCTACAAGTAGGCCAGCACATCCGATTTCTGCGATGCTTTTTATTTACTAGGGTAGCTTCCTAGGTCCTACATCAGTCGCCTCCTACGACATGTCTTGTAGGTCGCAATGGTACTATTCTTTGCTCCCTGATCTAGCTCCAGCACCACACAGATGGATCTCACAGACAAATTTAGGGATTATACGAGCAAATACAGGGATCATATAGGCAAATAAAAGGATCATACAGGCAAATAAAAGGATCATATATGGATTGCACAGGCAAATGCAGAAATCTTTTGCAGTCAGTTCACTATGCTCAGAGATCTAACAGCAAAATGAGTTGCCTTCATGAATCCAGTTGTCAGCAGGAGGTCCTAGCAGGTGTCCCACACTTTCTATTTAGTCTCACAAGGCCATGTTTGAGACCTCAAGTCATTGAAGATGGGATATGTTTGCAGAATGTCTTCACAAGTCTTAGGCACTCTTGGACCATTTGAGAATCTTTCATTTTGTGCAGGTTGGCTTGTAATCTAGTCTGTTGTGAAGAGCCTAACTATGGTGGTTTGTTGGTTTCTGTCTACTTAAGGATGGAGCCTTGTGGGTAATTGCTGCCTGTTCTATGATACCACACATATTTACATTTCTCTTTGGTAAGTGATTTTGCTTCTCTCCTTGAGATTCTGTGGTGGAATTGTTCCTTTTTGGTGTCTGGTCTTGCATATCTGTCAGCTGTCCCATCTGAGATACCAAAGTGTTCTGAAATCTCTTGTAGTGGTACTCTGTTGTTGAAGGACATCTGATTTATGTGTTAGATAGCAGTTCTTGTCAAGAAGTCCTCACATTTTTTTAAAAGGTCTGTGTAGTGTTGACAGAAGTCTATAAACTGGAAGACTACATTTGTTCCTTCAAGACTTTACACACATGCAAATACATAGATCACACAGACAAAAACAGGGATGACACTCACATATAGAGATCACGCAAGCAAATACATGTATCATACAGAAAGTACATGTAAAAATCATATTTATCGTCAAGACATCACTCCTATCAGTAACAAACTTACTTACTTATTTCTCTTTGCTCCTTGTGGAGCATAGGGTCTCAACAGTTGTTCTTCCCTTTTCCTGGTATCTGGTTGTTTTCCTTTGACTTCCCAGGATAGTCCAGCATCCTTCAGTTCCTCAAGAAGACTCTGTCTCCAGGTCTTTTTTTTTTTTCTTTCGTCCGCTTTCAACTCAAACGAAGTTTCATCTCTGAAACTGATTTTTGCGTGAAAATCCGTTTTTCCAATTTCTTACAATGGCAGCAGCGTGCACATTGTAAATTACTTACACTGGCAGCCGTGTGCTCAATGTACTCGTAATTAGTATTCCCTCGCCATACAGGCAGATTTTCTCCGACTTCAGAGGTACTCACGTTATCGTCCTGAGTAAGACCAGGGGACTCGAACAAATGCCGGACAGTAAGTTCGAACCCGAGCTATAAGGCGTCTCACAGCTAGCAGGCCGAGCTACTATCAACTACTCAGGCAGTCCCCCTGTCTCCAGGTCTGTTTATAATGTTCTATTTTCCTTGCAGGTTCCCCTCAAGTGCTTGTCTATTGATACTCGACTGTGTCTTTTGCTGGGTATGACCAATCTCCATTTATTCCTCTTAACTTGGATCATAATTTGGACCTGTCCTTATCCACAAGTCTGTGTTTGCAACTCTGTCATACCATTTCAGTTTTAGAATAATAATATAATAATAATTCCTCTCGTACCGTTATACGTTACATAGGGCCTGCAAGTAATTTCTCCATACCGCTCTATCCTGGGCAACTCGCTCAATCTCCTCCATGGAACTGAGACCGATATTTCTTGCCTCTCTCAGCAAAGTTCGTTTCAGGGTCTCTTTAGGTCGACCTCTCTTTCTTGAACCCTTTGCATCCCACTTCAATGCCTGCTTTGATATTCGTTGATCATTTCTCCTCAAGGTGTGCCCAACATATCTCCATCTTCTCTTTCTTATAACAGTTGTCACTAGTGGTTGACCAGACACGTCTCTGATGTCATCACTTCTCCTGAATTCGTTCCATTTTATATTCATTATTTTCGCAGACATCTATTTTCAAATGCATTCAACTTGCTTTCTATATCTTTAGTCATTTTCCAACTCTCGCTGGCATATGTTAGGATTGATACAACATTTGAATTGAAAATTCGTAATTTAGTTTTAATACTATATAACTTGCAGTTCCATATTTTATTTAGACTTTTAAAAGCTGATGTTGCTTTGCCAATTCATATCATAATTTCTTTTTTTTAACATTTCCTGTGCAATCAAAATTGCTACCTAAATAGGTGAACTGCTCTGTTATTTTTATCATTTTAGATTCCAGTGTGATATCTGCATTACTTGCCATAGGTGTCTTCATTATATTTGTTTTTCATAGCTTATCTGCAGTCCAACTTTTGATGCTATAGATGACAAGTTGTCTGTTTTTCTTTGCATATCTTGGTTGTTTCTACTTAACAAGGCAATATCATCTGCAAAATCCAAATCTTCTAGTTGACTATTTTCTACCCAATCGATGCCAGTTTCGCCCCTGCAACATTTTCGCATCACCCAGTCAATGGCCACTCCAAACCAGTTTTAGAATACTTCCAAGTATAATAATATCAAATCAAAATGGGTCTAGTCAGACAAGAGCATTATGCTGGATTACAAAGAAGAATAGTAAACTAACACAGAACTGGTGCTAGTATGTTGAGAGACATCCTGAAGACAAGATTTGAGTACTTACGGACTAATCTGTTTGATGTGCAGTGATAATGATCTGTCGATTAAACTAAACGACATAGACTTTAGAAAGCAAGGAGCAGATTGACAGAATGAGCATCCAGTTTGACTAGACTGCAATCACAAAAAATTAGCTACTGTTTTTTTCTAGAAATCACATATTTATACAAAGGCATTTACAAGTATGATCTTAAATCAAGCTTAGCTATTGATGTGTATCTGATCAAATTGACAAGCCAAGAATAGTTTAAGCTAGAATAATCATCAAACTCTGCACAGGCCAAAGAAGACTGAGATAGCATCATTTCAACAATCTGAAGTTTGGAATTTCTGCTGGATGTGACTACAGTACTGACAAAATAACTTCTGAAGGTCTGTTACATAAGTGACAATCTTATGAGAAGCAGACAAGACTGATAAAACGGTAACAAGTGTTACTGCAGGGCAAGCTCTTTGGAGAGCTCGACAATCCAAAGCGGACCAATTTTCTTTGAACATAAAAGTATATTTGAATTGATGTCTGAGAGGGAGCGAAAAAAGGCACATATAACATGAATGAATAAGATATCAGAGAGTGAGTAACACCAGAGTCAACTGAGGAAGACTGTTTTCATTCCAAGTGAGTACCATTAATAGACTACCATGTTTCAGCTGTAAGCTAGTATGATCAAAATGGGGTTATGTATACAACTGTATGCACAGCAAAGTATTATTCTCATGTTTCACAATGAGGTAAACCATTTCACTGATTTTGCAGGCCCATATTTTCAACGCCAATGCAGGTAGTCAATTCACTGACAGGCCCCAATTTCATTACCCAATGCAGGTACCCAATTCACTGAGTGCAGGCACCCAATAAAGGCTGGCGACCTGAAAGCAGCTGCAGTCAGAAAAAATTTGACTCCCAATGTAGAAGTTAACTCAGAACTTGCACCTAATAAGCGAGTGCACTAATCACTACGCTATCACTGCTCTCATGTATCAACTGTACTGATACCATAAATTTCATTTGGAAAGACGCAGATATCACAACCTCACAGCAAACTGCTTCACATGTAACAAATGCCCTTTGTAGAGCGAATGAAGAAAAAGAAGCATCTAAATGATCAACTTACACACCCAAAACTATATAGCTTCTCAAAGATCCTCTTACACACCCAAAACTATATAGCTCTCAAATGATAACTTACAACCCAACTATATAGATCTAATGAAAAAAAATAAGCAAAATGATCAACTTACACACCCAAAACTATATAGCATCTCAAATGATCAACTTACACACCCCAAAACTATATAGCTTCTCAAATGATAACTTACACCACAAAACTATATAGCATCTAAATGATCAACTTACACACCCAAAACTATATAGCTTCTCAAATGATCAACTTACACACCACAAAACTATATAGCTTCAAATGATCAATTACACACCACAAAACTATGCAACTTTATTAATACCACAGAATGAATTTAATATTTTTGAACCATGCATATCATAATAGAAGAATGTAATGTCTCACTTATTATATGCCAAAGTAAAACAATGCAACAGATATAACAAGAAATGATCACAAAGTATGATAAAAATGTTGATATAACAAAAGAATAACAATTACTGGTATCAAAGCAGTCAGAGTCAGATGGTATGAATACATGATAATTATTTGTACCTACCACAGATCCATACAGCAGACTCCATGTCAGGTAATTTTATATTGCACGCAACATTTATATATTTTGGGAAGTACAAAAGCTGAATTTCTAGGTTTCACACAAAACAATTATGGAAACAAATCCTAGACATACTGTACAGTGTAGAAGCATATTATAGAATAGTACACCATTTTTATTTTTTGTCACTGGAAGTTTCATTATTTTGTTTGTTTTTAATGTGAAACAAATAAATGATTTACAAAATGTGATTACAGTTTTTGATTGCTACTGTTTATTATGTCTGTGAGAAACTAGTAGATGTCATTATTTATTGTCTGTAGTAGGTGGGAAACTAGTAATGTCATTATTTATAGTCTGTAGTAGGAGGGAATCAGCAGATGTCATTATTTATAGTATGTAGTAGGTGGGAAACTAGTAATGCCATTATTTATAGTCTGTAGTAGGTGGGAAACTAGCAGATGTCACTATTTATAGTCTGTGGTAGGTGGGAAACTAGCAGATGTCATTATTTATAGTGTGTGGTAGGTGGGAAATTAGCAGATGTCATTATTTATAGTCTGTGGTAGGTGGGAAACTGGCAGATGTCATTATTTATAGTCTGTGTCCAAGATGTGTTCATGAAATTTCAGCCTTTGGAAGTTGAGCAGCTATAACTGGCACTTTTCATCATGAAGTGATATTCTCCATTCTCCAGCGCAGGGTGTTCATCATCTGTAGAGCAATCCATTAGACTTTGTTTTGATGGGAGACTTTGAGCCTCGTGGTCGTCTGGATGGGGTGGGGGAATTGGTGGCAGAGGAAATTTGGCGGGAAGTCGGCTCTTCACTACCGTCTGCACAGAAAAAAAATATATATGACTTGTTTTTCATAAAATATAACATAAAACTATGATTCAATATTGATTTTAAAAAGTAACATAAATATGTGATTCATTTATTTTCAGTAAAACTGAACAGAAACATGATTGATTGATTGTGGGTGATCTCTATGGCAAAGTGGTCAAGATATTTGTCTGTAATTTTGAAAGTTGTAGGTTTGAATCTGGACTGAACCAAATGTCAAATTCTTTCATGTGCTTCATTGGATTCTTGATTGAGGAGCTATGGAGTTTGTGCTTTGTGCAGCACTTTTGGTGGATGATGTGCCATTTCTGCCAACATGGACGGAGCCATATGGGGCAAAACCCAGTGCAATGAAGTCAATTCTTTGTCTTAGGACCCTTTTTTAGAAACATGATTATTTCATTCATATGAATTCATTCTGAATAAATAACGGACAAATGCAGAAGAAGGAGAGAATAATGCATGTTTCCTACAAGAATTATAGATACTATAATCAGAACAAGTGTTGAGATTGAGATAACAGGTAGATATAAAGATTGTACAAGTGATACATTTTATTGTGTACATAACAAACAATACAGTGTTGCAGTCACTGATGTATACAATCAATACAGTACAAGTGTTACAGTTATTGAGATATATATATATATTTATATATATATATTTAAATAACTGTCATGAAATTGTGTGTATGTCTGTTGACTTTAATTGAAGATATCTTGACATCCTATGGACTTGAAATTTGGCAAGAGGGTAACTTTCATAGATGGGAAGATGTAAAAATTATAAACTGGACTACTGGTTCACTTCTATATCTAAATATTCCAACTTAGAGAAATGGTTATGAAAAGTTATACACCGAAAAGGTGTATCCATGTTTTAACTTGCCGGTCCATGTTAAAGCGATGATAAAGACTATTATTATAATGCATTTTAACACATCTGCTTAGAGGTGCGAGTGGCCGAATTGATAAAAGGACAGTCTTCCATGCGGTAGACCTGTGTTCGATTCCCAGTAAGGCCATGGATATTAGTTTTTTAGAACACATCTGGTCACTATTCGATAAGTTTATAATCTGAATAAATTCAATTTGTCAGCTGTTATTTTAACCGGTTTTGAGGGGATGGATATGTTTCTTTAATATACTCAGTCTCTCACTGTTTGGGACTAAAAAATGTTGAAAATGATACAATTTCGTAGATCTATCGAAACTAATGAAGTTGTAGATATGCGGTTGAAGAATGATAAGAAACGAAAAAAATGAAGACCAGAAACATGGATACAGAGGAGGAAAGATTAGTTATTAGGCTTGACTACAGGCATTGGAGGAGGTGTATTGGAGGAAGTGTAAAGGGATGGATGAGGAAACTAAAGAGAAACGACATGGAAGATCAGCGGAAAAGGATAACAAATGTAACTTTAAAGCGTTCAACATTACAACTAGATTTAAACTAAATTCCCATGTAAAGAACGGGTACAACTGCGAGTTGATATATTTATGTAGAACCACTGTTGAAACAGATTGCATAAGTGAGAGACTAACAAGAGTTTTCCATTATAAATTGAAAAGATTCTGATTTCAAATCTGTCTAACAATGGTAAAAAGTAAAAAACCATTTTATACAAAGTGGTATAAAGGGTAAACCATGTGCAAGCATCACGTTGACTGTCGGCAACGATGAGATGCAACATCACAAGCCTCCTTAACTTCCCAGTGCTTTCAGGTAACAATTGAGGCTGAGACCTGAGAGCCATACGGTCTGAAAAAATGTCCCGCCTACTATGGAATTGAACCCAGACCACTAGTCTAAGAAGCGAGCTCACTAATAATTACGCTACTGTGGCTCTCTAACATTGTGTACCAATAATTACTGAAGTGAGTAACAAATTACAATAAGAAATTTAATATATATTGTTTAACTCATTCAAACGCACAATCATACAGTGGATTCCATCACACTGCAATATAAGCAGAAACGAAGAGGCAGACAAGCTAGCAAAGGCAGGAGGGCAACTGCCCAGACTGATTATGAAATCTGCTAGAGGAGGATAAAACAACCATCGGATGGCGATATAGAGAGAAGTGGTCTCAAGACCACCCTTAACACAATGCCAAAGATGGGTACTATGGTCTGTCCCGTAGCAAACAAGTTGTCATATTCTGCCTCTGTACCGTCATAACAGACTCTGGTCCCATCGTTACCACAAATTTAATATTGGCACAACTAGCCTGTGCCACTGTGAGAAGGCGGACATGACGGCAGAGCACCTGCTGCAAAACTGACCACTGCTAGCAGGCCTGAGAAACGAAACTTGGCAGGAAAATACCGAGCTAAATGAGAAGCTGTAAGGGAGGACCTAAAAACAACAGCAGAATTTATTGGGAAATCTGTACATTAGTCTAGCGTGATCGGAAGGTATATATATATAATATATATATATATATATATATATATATATATATAGTGATGTGACACATCACCATCGTGCGACGTCAATAAATACAGGCCTAACACTGTATTGCATATACCACGAGTATGAAGGTCTTTTATATATATATATATATATATATATATATATATATATATATATATATATATATATATATATATATATATATTGTTTCATGTTGTTTAAAGTCATTTATTAAACAATACATAGTGCATACATCAGAACATAACAAATACAACTAGCCATAAAGCAGACTTTTCTTACATTAAGAAGAAATAATGGCTGCTGAAAAAGACATAACTATTGTTATATATTTCATTTACATCATTACTGAATTCTGTTTTAGTATCAACATACAACATATAACAGTTACTTGTATATAATATATTCTAATGAGAGGTTACTATAGAACAATTACTTATATATAAAGTATTCTAATGAGAGGATACTATAGAACAATTACTTATATAGTTTTCAATGAGAGATACTATAGAACAATTACTATATATAAAATATTCTAATGAGTTACTATAGAACAATTACTTAATATAATAGTATTTCAACTAAACTGAACAGTTAAACGCTGACAAACATAAAGTTCACATTTATTTAAAAATTTGATATGTTTTCTGTGTGGGCATTTGTGCAATGTGTGTTTATATTTTTGTTGAGAACTGCAATAGCAGAGTGGTTAGTATGTCTTGACTTGATCTCCAGTTGAAGTGGGAGAACTTTTATCACAAATAGCTTACTTTCCAGGAAAATAAAACACGAATAAAGACCATCAGAAAAGAAGACAACAAAAGATAATTACCACTATCTAGGTAAGACAGGTAATATTGCTTCAACTCAGAACTGAACATTATAGACTGAACAGTCACCTACACAGACTAAGACTGGTTCAATCACCCACATTTTCATGTGCACAGACAATCAAACAACAGCAAACGAGAAGAAGAAAACCACAAGTAGCTCTCAGTGTGACCCAGCTTCTATTGGTTACCAAGAAACACTGGGAAGTAAAGGTGGCCAGAACAATGTTGACCACATAACCCATCATGTGTCATTTTGAAAACAAATATGGACCTAACACCATATTCCTAGATATACAACATGGTATTAAAACATGTTGTTATTGTTTCATATATGTTTATGAGTTACAGTCATGTTATTGATGTTGGTACTAGATGCTAAATGGAGTCAAATGTAGAAGTCTATGTTAGTAAAAATGGCACTATAATTTGAAAATAAATGGTTAAATGTTTTTTAAAGATTTAAGTTATTGTTTATCCCCACAAGCATAAGGAGCAAATTGTAAGAAGATAATATGTCAGGACAAATTTGAAAGGAGATGAAATACAATGTATTTTTGAAGATATAATTTCATTGGAACATATTATCCTTCTTACAGTGATATCAAGAACATGATGCATCAATGTAATAACAAGCCTTGTAAAAATCTGCAACATAATGACCATTCTCTGCTATGTATTTCTGTCTTGAATCTAATGTTGCTATGATGTGAGAGCACAGAATTCATACTTGGGGGGATTCTGTGGTTAAGCCGATGTCTTGGGTTCTGAAGGTCGTTGGTTTCTAACTCATTCTGTCCATGAATTTTTCCAGAGACTCCTAGAATTGTTGCCGGAGCTACAGAGTTCATGCTTTATGAAATACTCTTGACAGGTGACATGCCATTTCTGCAAAGAGGGACTGAGTCATATGTCATTAAGCCCAATGCAATGAAGTCAGTCCTTCAGCTATAGACCTTTTGAGATCTAATGTTGTTATTGTGTAAGATCACACAGAGTTGATACTTGTATCTAATGTTGTTATTGTGTAAGATCAACAGAGTTAATACTTGTATCTAATGTTGCTATTGTGTAAGACTCACAGAGTTGATACTTGTATCTAATGTTGTTATTGTGTAAGATCACACAGAGTTGATACTTGTATCTAATGTTGCTATTGTGTAAGATCACACAGAGTTGATACTTGTATCTAATGTTGTTATTGTGTAAGATCACATAGAGTTGATACTTGTATCTAATGTTGTTATTGTGTAAGATCACATAGAGTTGATACTTGTATCTAATGTTGCTATTGTGTAAGATCACATAGAGTTTATACTTGTATCTAATGTTGCTATTGTGTAAGATCACACAGAGTTGATACTTGTATCTAATGTTGCTATTGTGTAAGATCACACAGAGTTGATACTTGTATCTAATGTTGCTATTGTGTAAGATCACACATAGTTGATACTTGTATCTAATGTTGTTATGTGTAAAGATCACAAGTTGATACTTAGTATCTAATGTTGCTATGTGTAAGATCACATGAGTTGATAGATCTAATGTTGCTATTGGAAGATCACAGAGTTGATACTTGTACTAATGTGCTATTAAGATCACATGAGCTATCTTGTATCTAATGTCTATTGTAAGATCACAAGTGATACTTGCATCTAATGTATGTATTGTGTAGATCATGTTGAATTGTATCTAATGTTGTTATTGTGTAGATCACAAATTGATACTTGTGATCTAATGTCATGTAGATCACACGAGTTGATATGTCTTGTTGCTATTGAAGATCACACAGAGTTGTTTGTATCTAATGTCTATTGTGAAGATCATAGAGTTTATACTTTATCTAATGTTGCTATTGTTAGATCCGAGTTGATACTTGTATCTAATGTTTTATTGGTAAGAACATCGGTTGATATGTATCTAATGTTTATTTGTGACAACAGAGTTGATATTGTATCTAATGTTGCATTGCAAATCACACAGGTTGATACTTGTATCAATGTTGCTATTGTAGATCACACAGTTGATTTGTATCTAATGTTGCTATTGTGTAAGATCACATAGAGTTTATACTTATATCTAATGTTGCTATTGTGTAAGATCACACAGAGTTGATACTTGTATCTAATGTTGTTATTGTGTAAGATCACATAGAGTTGATACTTGTATCTAATGTTGCTATTGTGTAAGATCACACAGAGTTGATACTTGTATCTAATGTTGTTATTGTGTAAGATCACACACAGTTGATACTTACTAAACTACGTTCTGTCCACACAAATAGTCCTTCTATAATACTAAATACAATTGCAGGCACTACACTTTTCATGCAAAAAACATAACAAATAAGGAGATTTTAAAACCACAATACTTACTTTTATAGTATTGATTCTGTTTAAACTACATACATGGTTATCATGTTGGTACTGGTTCAAACTTAATACAACTATAGGTAATGTTACTTTTACTATCTTCTTCTTCAAACGCTCCATATTGACCACTTGTTAACCACTCTTTATGATTTGTATGTAATCCAAGCCTAAGAGCGATTGTACATTGTGCCAGTTATGCGCCTACATGTAGGCCAGCATGTCTGATTTCTGTGACGCTTTTTATTTACTAGGGCCGCCTGTGTGGTTCCGGGGCCCGCTAGGGAATCAAAGAATAGTACCACTGTGACCTACAAAGCATATCGTAAGAGTTGACTGATGTAAGACCTAAGGAAGCTACCTTAGTAAATAAATATCGTCTTAGAAATCGGATGTGCTGGCCTACTTGTGGGCGCATAGCTGGCACAACTTACAATCGCTCTTAGGCTCAGATCACATAAAAATCACACAGAGTGATTAACAAGTGGTCATTATGGAGCGCTCGAAGAAGAATAATAATTTAGTGTGCTAAATAAAACAGAATGTAGCACTGTAGTCTGGTAATGCAGGTAGAGATCAAATGAAAGTTAATTATGAGAGGGACTAGTAGTGTAAGAGCAGCTGTGCATATTATGAGACTGGCTCGTACTCCGCACTGTGTATGTGTCTATACACACAAGAACGTGTAGTCTGTGCATATGTCAATATCTTAAATAATTGCACACTGAAAGTATATTTATCGATTCATTAAATAACTGATTGCCTCAGCTACGTTTTAAGATATGAAATTAAGAACTCATGGTAATGAATATATAAATGCACAGAACACATAATGATCTGTTATAAATGCTAACGTGTGTTGCCGGGGCTTGCAATGGGAGCACAGAATAGTAACCCCTGTGACCTACAAGGCATGTCATAAGAGGCGGCTGAGGTAGGGGCTTAGTGAAGCTACCCTAGTAAATAGAAAGCATAACAGAAATCGGATGTGCTGGCCTACTTGTAGGTGCATAACTGACATAACATACAATCGCCCTTAAGCTCAAACCACATACAAATCACAATGAGTGGTTTAACAAGTGGTCGATATGGAGCGTTCAAAGAAGAAGGATGCTAACAAATGTTTTACATGCAGATCATTTAGAACATTATATTTACTTTTCTTAACTATTCATATCTGTAATCACAGATGAACACAAAACACAATTTAAAAACAAGTGTATATATATATATTGTTGTACCTGGAGGAAGTTGATGTTGATTACACAACATTAGCAAAAAAAAAGAGAAACTGTAAAAATACCTAGCACAGATTATATAACAATTACTTTACATATTATATATAATAAATAGTTCCTGTAGCCTTTTCAGACCTTAGTGTATGAAATCACTTCACTTCACATTTCTATGCCTATGAGTGCAGGAGGTAGAGGAGGACCAATTTATTTCCTCACATCTGGAACATCAAGATTGGGATTGAACCCACAACCCTCTTGTGTCAAGAGTCGATGGCGAGTGCTTACGCATTATGTTATCCATCAATAAGACAGAAACACATACTCATGCAACTAGGTATGAATAATTTAGAACAAAATGGCACAGAAATGTCAGAGACCATGACCATTCCAAACAGAAAGAACTACACAGAACTCAAATATTATTTTGACTGCTATTAATTTCAAAAGGAATAAAACATGACTTGAAAAAAAAAACTAAGTATTACATTTATGTAAGCAATAATAACTAGATGTAATCAGCATATGTATTTTTTTTCTGAACAGTAGCAGTAGACATTACAAATTATGCAAACTTCACAAAGCTGTATAAGTACATTTGGGAGAAGCTGAAATGGAGCAAGTCCAGAAATAAGAAAAACTCCATGCAACCAAACTTGGTTAGATGCAACTGAACAGTAAAGTTGCAATATATTAGATCAAACATTAAACAAATGGATAAATAATGATGCCTGCTTATGTCAAAATACTGTCTACCTGCCCAGGATGAATAAATCGAAAACAAGACAGAATAGTTGAGAAAAAATCTCGAACCACAATTTCTGGTGAGCCAGCTGAAGACATCCATGTGTACATACCAGCAAGTGCACAAAAGAAAACACAAAAAACATCACAATATTACAACCACATCATATTGTGAATATTCTTTAAGTTTATATTTATTCATAAAATACTCTGTTTGCACATTCTTTGGTTTAATACTGTTGCATTAATACATAGGAGTGTCACATGCCTTAGCTCATTCCTTCCTAACTATAGCACATCCTGGATATTGATATCTCTTATTTGTCTAGGTCTATTTCTTGTTTACATACAGTTCTTGTTCTTCATTTATTTCTTGTATTCTTTCAGGTGTGATAGCTATATGTTACACCTGCGAAAATGTTTTAGTAAAGGCATTTGCTGCCTTTTTTAAGTCATTATTTTCCCTCTCATTTGGACAGCAACATAATTGTATTTGTACCCCTCATCACTTTGAATAACCAACATTATTTTCTGCTGTCTTCATCCAGACTGTTACTTTGGTCCATATTTTTTTGGTCAAAAAGTGCTTTGTTTTTTTTTATATCTTACTGAAATAGCTTTGTTTTTATTAGAGTCATCTGCTACTACTGATTTGTTCTCATCAGATTTATTTCTAGTTAATGTTATTTGTTCTTCTAGTTCTTGGAGTTCCTGTTTCCAACCGACTTATGTTTTTATTTTACTCTGGGTATTGGTTGTATGGCTGCTTTCCAAACTACCTTGTGTTGTCCAAACTACATCTGCTATTTCTCATGTGTTATTTTGGTAGTTATGTAACCACAGCAAACATTTGACGTTGTTGCAATCTTTTTCCAGTTTACAAAATTTCAATTGCAACATGGTATTGGTTCTGAGAAATTTGTTGTACATTCATTACTAGTTTTGTTGCCTTATGAACATTGCTTGCCAATTCATTTAGTATAATGTGTCTGGTTTTGTAGTTGAAGAAAGAGTCTGGTGACAATGTTGATTTCCATCTTCTTGAGTAAATGCTGGGTGCGTCATCTGCTTTGTTAATAAGTTGCAGATTGGTATTAATTTTTCAGTTCTCTATGTAGTACTGTGGTTGTTGGTCTCAGAGCAACCTCACTTTTCACAGCGACTTTAAGTCTTAAACAACAAGGCAGTTTGAGCATTTGCTCGCCATTGTCACTAGAGAAAGGTCCTTATCGGATGGCAATATTGACTGTACATCTTCAAGGTCTGATAATTTACATGTCATATTCATTTATTTAATAATTGGCTGTTTGTGGAATCTATGTGCTAAGTAAGGAGTTTCTAATTAATGTTAATGCCCCTCCATTATGACCATGTCTGTAAAGCCAGAAGAGTTCATAACCTCTAATAATGAGTCTGTGTTTGAATTAAAATGTGTTTCTTTATGCCTGTAATGTCAATGTGTCATACACACAGTTTATTATTAATAGAAGTGTTTTTTCTTCTTTAGGACATCTTAATGTGTTTCCAATAAAAGTATATTTAGTGATCCCTATCCCCATTTTAAGCCATTTATACTCTTCTCGTTTCCATGCCCTAACTCCACAACATGGAGATTGGTGATCAATAGTTTATTTCTGAAACACTTTTCATTGGATGGGTCTTCTTGGGTTCAGCACGATTCTGTTGAGCTGTTGTAGCTATCATAATGTGTATTGCATTACACTATATTTTGCAGTTCAATGTATCATCCATCTACAGTATATATATATATATATATATATATATGTTATTTGGAGTGATTTCTAGCTTACGTTTTTTCTGAACTCTCATGCAAGGTAGATTGTTTGTAATCAGAGTGGTCTCTCCTAGGAAGACTGTCATTTTGGACCAGTGTGTCTTTCCTGATTATGTTTTTATGAAGTTTTCATATGTTTTGTGGATTGCTAGTCAAGACTGACATGCTACTCCTGCAATCAATTTTTTAAAACAATATTTATTCCCTGACCTCTATATTAGCATAGTTATAAATTTTAGCCAATGAAGGGTCCAGTTGGAATGCTGTAAACCATCCAAACAGTTGATGTAGCGAGCTTGAAGGGTGCAGACGTTAGCTGGTGGACAGAAAATGCTTTTTTAAAGACACTCAGTCACAAAGTTAATATGGACGAATGCATGGATAAATACAATGATGTTGACCACATCATCCAATGATGTGCTGGTCAAAGAAGAATACAGGCCTCACACCATAGTCCACAATAGACATCATGGTATAAAACAGGTTTTTAAACTTTACTTCAGTTATCAGTATATGAGGACTATCATCATAGCAATCCAGACATGTTGATAGGTGCTGTGATCCCCGCCTCAACAAATCCAGCAGAGTCAAGCAGCTCAACTTGCCAGTTCGATGTTGATTAATCAATCTTTTTTGCATATTTGGTTTGCCATTTTTTTCAGGCTGTACAAATATCGACACATCTCTCTCAATCTGGTCAGCGACTGGGATTCACAGCCTTGAAACTCCTCTGTTTGAAAAACTCTCAATGTGTTAAGAATGTCATTTTGGTCCATTGCAGCTTCCTCTGATATCTTACTTAGTTTTACCAAGGTAGGTTCCCTAGGCATGTCAGTGGATGGAATTTTGGGACAGTCACTTACAGATTTGGATCCAATATTTAAACATTCAAATGGAAACATGTTTTTGTAGAGTCTGACCTATATGCTATAGTATTACTCTATATACTTTGGAAAGGGGAGAAAGAGGGCTGTTATTTGACACCGATGATTCATCATTTATCAAAGATGCATCTTGGAAAACACAGAGAATCATTTGTAGGTACATCTTGCTAAGTTTACAGAGCAATGCATTTGCAGAGGTGTTATTTTATAATTAGAAAGGGTCTGATTATCAACTCTTACTCCCAAGTTGTTGTGTATTCCATAATGGTCAGGATTTTTCATTTCTCTGATCTCAGAGGAAAGAATTTTCTAAAATCATCAATTTCTGTGTGATGATCAATGGATGATGATAAACAGTGTCGCACATACGTGTACACAACTGGCACTCTGTAGGGTGTTATTAATTGATTTTGTTATGATTTTAAAGGGCTATGTGTGATGGAAATTCAGCAAAAAAACTGGTATCGTGATCCCTCCATATTAGATTGATCATGCTGATGATGTGTATTATTTAAATAATGAGAATAAATCCATTATGTCTTAGTCAAGGTGAGGGATATCACAACAGCAAGTGAACTGAACTATCTAATTATGCAGACAACTAGTCATAAAACTGACAGATGTGTGAGACCTACCATTTCCAGTTAGGGTTCCTAACGATTGCCTTCTTGGGCTCTCAGTATTATCCTTCTCAGATGACTCTGGTAAATTCTAATAATTTGAAGAAAAAAAATGACAATGCAGTATCTTTACTATTTTTTGAAAACTTTACATCATCAATGTCAATTGGTGTAAATAATTGTGTCTCTACACTATTTTTTTGTCCTTGGCTTCTTTAAGTATGACACTATATCTAATAATAGCAGTCCATTGCAAGCGATCATGAGAACAGTCTCAGACATATGTTGCTGCACCTCTCTAGTGTGTGTGCGGAGAGGACTGTAAAGTCCAATCCTTGAACACAATCTCCAATCATGGTTGAGGTTAGACATGTGGGTGTTGTGGTTTTGTCTTTGTGCAGCTTGCTTTCTTTGTGCCTCAACAGTATGATGATTCTCAGCTATAAGAGTTTCTCTTGTGCTGTTACAGCGCCACATTTCGTGATCTTGCGCAAGAAATTTCCAGCACATGGTGTATATCAAAGCATTTTAGAGACAATTTAAGAGTATCTTTAAAGCATTTTTTCTGTACATCAACTGATCATTGCCCTCCCTTCAAGCTCGCCCTACATCAACTGTTTCAGACGCTCTATCTAAGTAACTCATAGAAGTTTATATGTTAACAAAAGTTTAATCTCTATTTTAACTTGGTTTTTGGTTATTGGTTACTGAACCGACATCACAGCACTCTGGACAGACTCATAGGTCCTCAGTCTCCCCCAACAGATGCCAAAGGGTATACATACTGATGATTTATGTGGCTTGCTGGTTAAACAAACTTCTCACTCTGACGCTCAGGCATTCAGCTATTCTAGCTATTCTATCAACAGTTTCTCTTACCATTTAGACAGAAACTTTACTCTGACTTCAGAGTTATATCATGTATAATAATAATAAAATTGTGTATGTTCTCAAGCAAGATACCATCACAAGAACTCCCCTGTTATGCAACATGTAGGAGACTGAAAAACAGATAGATCAAAGACAACTTCATAGAGAACTGCACAGAATGACATGATAACCATGATTAAATTCTAGGGGCACTTCATCTGTTGATGGTCAGAAAACGAAGTAGACAAAAGCTTTGCAGAGTGAAACATGTCACACAGCCTAATTGGGTCAGGTCTGAGTATGCAAAAAATGTCACAATATTTACCAGTGTTAAGTCAGAGTAATTCAAAGAAATATTTTTAAAAATAAACTTTTAAAAAATACCAGAATACCTGCCTTGATAGATGTCAACATTTATAGAAAGGGCACATAGAAAAAACTACTTACCAGAGAGGATATCCCATGCTTTTTTCCATGCCGTGGGGACCTTGATTTACATCGACCATTATCTGCAGGCTTTGGTGGTGGCACTGTTGACTTTGGAAGCTCAAAGCTCTGCATTGTCACATGTTCCTTTAAGGGATACCAATGCGGTTTGTTGTCCAGGAAGGCAAATTCTGGAAGATATTGTTTGAAATAATTTTCTGATCTTTAATTTCAGAGAAAGACCTCTGTAACTTGCACAGCTAAAACACACTATTTAATTGATCGTGTCTGATAACTTGTTTAAGTAATTAATAATACAATTCAATCTAATAACTTGTAGAAATAATTAATAACATAAGTCAGTGTCAGTCTTCTTCTTCTGTGATCAACACTTGCTATCTGACTACTCTGGTATGTATCCTAAACAACGCGGTGAGCTTGAGGTCTTAACCGGTCCGCAATAGTTTGGTATGGAGAAGTGTTCTTGCTGGCCAGATTTCCATTTTCACACTGCTCAGACTAGTGCAGTCTTACAGGATGTGCTCTTTGAACTGTTTTGGTGCTTAACAGGTGCAGGCAGCTGAGACCCATTTGATCGAGGTCTGCTTTGAGACCGCATTGTCTGTTCTAATTCTGAAGACTGTGGTCAACACTTTTGTGTTTAATTTATTTCTATTGTCATGCTCTGGGTTGTATCCTCCATTTGTTTTTCCCCCATATAATTTTTCTGGACTGTTTCAGGAGAGTTGTTGCCCCTGTAAAGCTTTGTGTTGGGTGATGCTATTATTAGTCTTATGTTCTGCACTTTGTCTAGTTTCCTTGTGTTGTTTTGGTTGCTTTGCACAAGAGCTGGAGCCATTTTCCTGATGGGCCTGACTACTGTGATGTAGACTTACTGTAATATTTTTAAGTTTACACCCCATGAGGTGCCAGCTAATTTTTTTCAACAAAGTCTTTGGGTGGTTTTTCTTTGAATTTGTTCTATGTTTGGCCTCCAGATAAGTCTGGTGTAAGGAGAGAGAAGAAAAGAAATGTGGTTTTTGTATGGTTTAGTTACCCATTGTGATAATATGTACAAGTGATTAATAACACAATCGAACCTGATAACTTGTACAAGCAATCATGTACAAGAAGGAAACCATTTTTATGAGGTTGTCATTTGATCACGAGAAATTTGCAGACTTAGTAACATGCTTGATGATCTGTCACGATCAATGATCTTGCATATTTGATATTGCGTGACCAATGACCTGACAAAATTAATGATCTAATCTGGCCAATGGTCAGATATGCTTGATTAGCATGACAGCAAGGTGGAAGAAGCTCATATCCTGCAAGAATGTCTAATATACAATGAACAGAAGAAACACACAAGGCCAGCCCTATGCCAGTCTAAGTTACATATTACATAGGCAAAAGCAGGAAGCAGGCTACCACAGACAGACAACAGTATGACATATGAGAAGCAAAAGTATGTATAAAATGGCTGACTACAAGAACAAATGGCTGAGAGATCACCCAGGGCATGAAAAGGACGATGCATACCACCAACTAAGTAGAGAGGAACAGGTTGTCATTTTCCGTCTACAGAACAGGACACAATAGGCTGAGGTACCATCTGTTTAATAAGTATAAAATAGGCCCATCTGACATATGTACATGTGGCACCAGCAAGATGATAGAGACACACATACTGCAAGAATGTCCAACATACACGGAACAGAGAGAAACACATGGCCAATCCATATCAGTCTAAGACAAGCTATCGGAATGTACATGGACTCCGTTGACCACTAACTACTTTAAAGTATACAAATCGATGTCAGTCCAAGACAAGCTATACGGAGATGTACATGGACTCCGGTTGACCACTAACTACTTTAAAAGTATACAAATCGATGTCTGAAAACGGAAGAAAAAGAAGAAGAAGACATATTACATAGAGATGTAAACAGATTCTAGTTGATCACTAACTACCCTAGAAGTATACAAATTGATGTAGGAAAATATTGGAAGAAGAAGCTGACTAATGTCTGGAAAGCGTGATGGTTTAGTGGAACAATGACCTGAACGCAGAAATAGGTACTCATATTTACTAAACTTAATTTTGAGGATGGCAAATATCCCATTGTTCTACCTCATTCTGATTGCTTGTCAGTTTTTTTGAGTGTTTTAAAATGGTTTTGTTCATTGTAATAAATATGTGGAGCTTTAGAAAGGTATTTATGGAATATCCTTCTGAATCTCACAGATAAAACAAACCTCTGAGTTCTATAATCAACTCTCCTAGAAAGTCATTGGTCTTGAATCGGTCATAATCCCACACAGTGATCTCCAGAACCTTGTTCTGCAGTTCGAGCCTTGCAACATCTTGAAACATGACTGTTTGATGCCATTCTGGATTCAGTGTTCTTGCTCTATGTTTTGTTCGTCGTTTGTTCTCTTGTCTGGTCAGGAACAAAGTACACATTTTTATTAACATATAATGTGTATGTGTTTTCAGTTCTATTGTAATACACATTCATTTTTTTATTTTACCTGTGACCTCTGAAGCCGCAGTAAGGCTCGCCTGAATAGCGAGGACACTGGTGATAAGGACAGTAAGCCTTCTGGCAAAAGTCAGTTAGAGTCGCCATATTAGGTGTCATGACTACGCCTAACTTCAAAGCAAGTGAATGGAAACAAATAATTTAACCTGTGATTTTCTTATTTTTTTGTGTAGACCTTCCAAAGCATTGACTGATTGTCGAATACAATAACAGCCCCAGTAAACAGAGTCCCAAAGAGCCACTGGGAGTACAAAGAGCCTCAACATCCATACTCATTCTGGAAGTATCTGTCCTGTATGCTCCATTCCCCTCCTGCGATGACCCTACCGTGCATGTTAGCTAGGAAACCACTGCCTGATTTCTCACTATATACACAGAACCATCTTTATATACAACATCATTATCATCATTTGTGTTATTTGTGTTATTTAACTTTCATATTGTCCCAATCTCTACATTCCCTTACAAGAATATCGATAACATGTGGAAATTGGTCTTGTCTCCATCTATGAGAATCCATTCTTCTCCTTTTGGTAGATTTATTATTGTGGTCATCTGTCCAATTGTTTTCAGGAAGAAATGCAAATAGTGATAAAGGTTAGTTGTTGGAGCTGAATAGGAAAGATATGTAGAAGGGAAATCATCAGAAGATATGTCATGTAGTAGACTGAAGAGAAGATGAAATAGATGCAAACTAACGACAACCTGAAGGTTAAGAGTGGAGACTGAGATAAACGGTGGAGACAGAGATAAACAGTGGAGACTGAGATAAACAGTGGAGACAGAGATAAACAGTGTGGAGCAGACTTATGGCATCTTGCAAAGAAAGACACAAAATTGAGTAAGGTGTAGCTATATTATTGTTGTTTTACAAGAGATCACAAGATGAGTTGGTCACTGATAGCTGTTTTTTTTTGTCCATGGCCAAAAAAAAGAAAGATTCACCAAGTTATGAAAACTTATACCTTTTTGGTAGTCATTGTCATTATTTTCCATACTTGTGGGATGTACACAAGACCGACTTGACATTTGAGTTAAAATTCTTAGATGAGTATTGCGCTTGATTTCTTTTGATTTTTATATATCAGTGAAGGAACACTTTATCACACCCAGGGTCGTACCGTGCTATGATACAGAGAGGTGGCCGCATCAGGCGACACCGTAAGAGAGGCGGCATAAGCAGCAAAAGCAAACTTACAATTGAAGGTTATTTTAAGGAAAATACATTCAAGGGGCGGCATTTCGAAGACGCATCATTTTGAAAAAAATATACCGCACAGCCCTGATCATACCACACGGTGTATTGGGGAATACAGTGTTAAACTTGTATTGTTTATTGACCATCAGTATACAATGGGGGATGTGATCAACATCATACTGGCCACCTTTCACTTGACAATGTTGTTCTGGTACCCAGTTGAGGCTGTGTGGACCTGACAGCCATTACGGTCAGAAAATGCCACTTCCACTGTGGCATTGAACCCAGACCATGCACCTTAAAAGTGAGTGCACAACCTCCTATGCTATTACATATATTTATTAGTACACCAAAAGCTTCTTTTCCTATTGTACTCTTATTTTGATATCTGTTCTTGGGGTGTTGGGTGAGAAGGTAGGGTTAGTACCTCACGGAAAATGACAGCCGTATCCTGGTTGTATCCACGGATAGTCATGATCTTATTTGGTCCCCACTTCTCACCTAGCTCATGTTTGGCTCCACGTGCCACACACCGGGCAACAGTCTCGGCTGACTGGCTAAACAACATGAGTGGGCGGGAGTAATCCAGCTTAACCCTCCCACGTCCCCCCCCCATTTTCCGCTCCCCATTTTCCCTTACGTCCCTTTCATTAGTTTGCATCTATTTCCTTCCCAGTTGCGACAAGAGGTGATAAGACTCTGTCATTGCACTGAGCCAGATAGGGTCACACTGCTTGCGGGGACCCATGGTGAAGACGGACTCTGTGTGTTGGAAGGGGAAAAGCTGGATGGGTGGAGATGCACAAAACATCTATGCACATGATGTGACACGGCCATAGGGAATAGCCCAGAACCAGAGCTAGTGATAAAGGCCTGCAAATATGGTGCACCTATGACTAGCGGGGATTGTGCAGCGGTGAACTGTGCTCCCCCCCCAAGTTCGATCCAGTGACACCCTGATACCACATATCTGCCCGAAACTACCAGGGTCCCCAGATCAAGTTAGAGATCTATGTCTGACAACCTCTTTGGGATGAAATTGTCGCAACAAAACTCTAGACATAATGCCAATACATAATGCCAATATCTGTTCTTCCATCCCTATCTATGTCGTTGGTATATTTATAAGAGGAGATTAATTCTTCAGTTGTGAGTTGAGAAACATGACTACTTATGTAGGGTAGAGCAAATAAAGTAGGAGAAAGTAGTACATAAAAGTAGACAAAAGAAGAAATAACTTGGCTGTATACACCTAAACATGCTGGAGTACAGGGCAACAAACAATAGGACTTTCTTGCCAACAATGCCTCTACTCAAGCAGCAAGGAATTATGGACAGAGCCAATGTCATCAATGCGGTACACGCTCATTTATGTGATATGGGCGAGTCTCAGACACTGTAACAAGTTTGAGAATTAGGAATAAGTTTGGACATGCCAGACAGTGTCGTCTTTGTGGTAGAGAGAAGATAAACTAATCAACTTATCATGGGTATGGTGAGCAAATGGACTTTGGGATGGCTGTTGCAGTGGAGGACGGAGCACGCTTGGGAATGACCAATGTTTCATGAAGTTGGTCGCAAAACATAGACAAAGGAAAAGATAAAATGAGGGACATCATGAAAAATGTAGCAATTTTAGTGGCTGAAAATCTGTCACTCACCCCCGTCCTGGTAAAAGATACAATTTCACAAATGGATCTGAAAGTCCGTTCAAATCACGAGGTCTTAAGTTTCTGGCCTGTATCACATGAATATTGAGTGTGTTGTCAAAGTCATCATGACTTATCTGGAGCTGGGAGAACCAGATAATAAAAACAAACAAAAAACAAATAATTTTGATGAAATATTATCTGAAGTCTAAGATTACTTAACAATAGTATATCATTACTGATACAAAGGGTTAACATCATTACTGGTATAAAGAGTTAGACATACAAAGAAGTAAGTCAGCTACAACAGATATAGAGCTGCTAACTGGATATCATCTTCTTTCATTTTCTTTTGGTTTGTTTCTTGAAATATTGTCTATTTATTAAATGTCTTAATTTTTAAAAAAATGTCACTGTCTGTTATAGCTCTCATACAGAGGTAAGTGGAGTCTTTTTCCAGTGTTTTTCACTAGGTCACTTGGCAAGAGTCGGCACTGACCGCCAGATCTAATACCATGCCACTGTACAATTCTAGATATAGTACTTTAAAGTGAAGTTTTTCTGTTTGTAAAATCTTAGTTAGCTATCTGTACAAATGTGTGTTCTGTTGGATAATATGCATACACATTGATCGACATTTGGATGTACCAGTCGTACATGACATAGAGGTCTAACAGAGAGAAAGGGGGAGGGTTGCAACTTAGGTTCTCGATGCAAAGCACACAGATCACAAAGAGTGGTCAACTTGGTTGATAAGAACTAAGGAATGCAAACAAACCAGGCTTCTGAGTTTGCATCAGTTTGTTATATTCAGGAAGTTTTTAAGTATGTTCAATGCAATCTGAGTTGGCTATCTTCATGTTTACATGGCTCAATTGTCAATCTTGAATTGTGTACACATGTGGCTGTAGAGTTGATTGTGTCCTGTTCTGAGCAGCGATGTGCAGAATGATGCTCGTATTGGAATTATTATGTAAGTTCAACAAGCAGTCCTTAATCATCAGCTTAAAATAGTCTCACAACAACTAAATAATCAACATTATATAAATGTTGTTAATAAAGTGTCACATATACATTTGTCTTTACGGACTGTCAATTGGCAAGTGTTTTACTGTGACAACCTCTGAGTTTGTGCTTGTCTCTCTTGTCTTTCCAGACGGTCAATTGGCAAGAGTTTTACTCTGATAACTTCTGAGTTTGTGCTTGTCTCTCTTGTCTTTACAGACGGTCAATTGGCAAGAGTTTTACTCTGATAACTTCTGAGTTTGTGCTTGTCTCTCTTGTCTTTACAGACGGTCAATTGGCAAGAGTTTTACTCTGATAACTTCTGAGTTTGTGCTTGTCTCTCTTGTCTTTACAGACGGTCAATTGGCAAGAGTTTTACTCTGATAACTTCTGAGTTTGTGCTTGTCTCTCTTGTCTTTACAGACGGTCAATTGGCAAGAGTTTTACTCTGATAACTTCTGAGTTTGTGCTTGTCTCTCTTGTCTTTCCAGACGGTCAATTGGCAAGAGTTTTACTCTGATAACTTCTGAGTTTGTGCTTGTCTCTCTTGTCTTTACAGACGGTCAATTGGCAAAGTTTACTCTGATAACTTCTGAGTTTGTGCTTGTCTCTCTGTCTTTACAGACGGTCAATTGGCAAGAGTTTACTCTGATAACTTCTGAGTTTGTGCTTGTTCTCTTGTCTTTACAGACGGTCAATTGCAAGAGTTTTACTCTGATAACTTCTGAGTTTGTGCTTGTCTCTCTTGTCTTTACAGACGGTCAATTGGCAAGAGTTTTACTCTGATAACTTCTGAGTTTGTGCTTGTCTCTCTTGTCTTTACAGACGGTCAATTGGCAAGAGTTTTACTCTGATAACTTCTGAGTTTGTGCTTGTCTCTCTTGTCTTTACAGACGGTCAATTGGCAAGAGTTTTACTCTGATAACTTCTGAGTTTGTGCTTGTCTCTCTTGTCTTTACAGACGGTCAATTGGCAAGAGTTTTACTCTGATAACTTCTGAGTTTGTGCTTGTCTCTCTTGTCTTTACAGACGGTCAATTGGCAAGTGTTTTACTCTGATAACTTTTGAGTTTGTGCTTGTCTCTCTTGTCTTTACAGACGGTCAATTGGCAAGTGTTTTACTCTGATAACTTCTGAGTTTGTGCTTGTCTCTCTTGTCTTTACAGACGGTCAATTGGCAAGAGTTTTACTCTGATAACTTCTGAGTTTGTGCTTGTCTCTCTTGTCTTTACAGACGGTCAATTGGCAAGAGTTTTACTCTGATAACTTCTGAGTTTGTGCTTGTCTCTCTTGTCTTTACAGACGGTCAATTGGCAAGAGTTTTACTCTGATAACTTCTGAGTTTGTGCTTGTCTCTCTTGTCTTTACAGACGGTCAATTGGCAAGAGTTTTACTCTGATAACTTCTGAGTTTGTGCTTGTCTCTCTTGTCTTTACAGACGGTCAATTGGCAAATGTTTTACTCTGATAACTTTTGAGTTTGTGCTTGTCTCTCTTGTCTTTACAGACGGTCAATTGGCAAGTGTTTTACTCTGATAACTTTTGAGTTTGTGCTTGTCTCTCTTGTCTTTACAGACGGTCAATTGGCAAGTGTTTTACTCTGATAACTTCTGAGTTTGTGCTTGTCTCTTGTCTTTACAGACGGTCAATTGGCAAGAGTTTTACTCTGATAACTTCTGAGTTTGTGCTTGTCTCTCTTGTCTTTACAGACGGTCAATTGGCAAGAGTTTTACTCTGATAACTTCTGAGTTTGTGCTTGTCTCTCTTGTCTTTACAGACGGTCAATTGGCAAGAGTTTTACTCTGATAACTTCTGAGTTTGTGCTTGTCTCTCTTGTCTTTACAGACGGTCAATTGGCAAGAGTTTTACTCTGATAACTTCTGAGTTTGTGCTTGTCTCTCTTGTCTTTACAGACGGTCAATTGGCAAGAGTTTTACTCTGATAACTTCTGAGTTTGTGCTTGTCTCTCTTGTCTTTACAGACGGTCAATTGGCAAGTGTTTTACTCTGATAACTTTTGAGTTTGTGCTTGTCTCTCTTGTCTTTACAGACGGTCAATTGGCAAATGTTTTACTCTGATAACTTTTGAGTTTGTGCTTGTCTCTTGTCTTTACAGACGGTCAATTGGCAAGTGTTTTACTCTGATAACTTTTGAGTTTGTGCTTGTCTCTCTTGTCTTTACAGACGGTCAATTGGCAAGTATTTCTCTGTGACAACTTCTGAGTTTTCTCTTGTCTTTCAGCTCATCCCTAAGTCTCTTTTCAAAAGATTCTGCACCTTTGCGAAATGTTGTTTTCCACATAACTCGGTCAACTAATTTTTTTTGCCATTTGTTGGGACCGATAGAAAAGTTCTTAATTGAGACATTGCAGACATCTTCATATCTGAGCAGTGGTCTCTCTTGGTGCCTCTTCACTTCCAAAAGTTCACACAACAAATTTGTCGTAGGATCGCTTCTCGGCCTTTTGGCTAAGATCAAAGTGTAGTATCTGTATCGCTTGATATCTGTCACGTGGCCCATTATATGGGTTCACAAAGTTATCAGCTTGTGTTACGGAACTGGTGCCCACTTGATCGAAGCCGAAGGTCGAGAGCCTTTATTAAATGCCACATGGCTACCCTTGTACAAAACTAGGAGTGTCATCGATCGAAGGATTGATGGGGCTTGATAGTTTATAAACGTTTTCACGTTCCGTTGTACGGGTCCACCTGGTATGGCACATCTGGGACGGGCCCCATAAAACAAAATATATATATATATTGTCCATTCTTCTAAAATGTCCAAGCCATCTTAGACTTCTACTGCCTAGCATGCCCATGATGGATGGCAAGTTTGTACGTTGCGGTACTTCAGAGTTCGTTACCTTGTCCTGATGTTCATAATCTTGCGGATATAAACATGAACTCAATATTCAGTTTTTCAAGAGTAACAATTCATTTCGACATCTAATATGTACACACACGCGGAAACATTCAAAGCTACAACATATACTCACCTGTATTTCTCCTAAACCAAAATCTTCTCCTTTCTCAACCTGAAAGTAAAACATTGCAGTAGAGGTCAGAGTGCAGAGTCAGAATGCAGGTTAGAGTGCAGGTCAAAATGTGGGGGTCAGACATAGTGAATGAATTGTGTGAATGATATTTTTGTGAGAATAATAAGTTGACATGCAGATATCTCTATACTAGATATTCTTGTAATAAAACAACATGACAGTACACAGTTATCTCTAGATTATGTCCACCCATGTGTTGACAACTGGAAAGCAAGAAATGGTAACCATTCGACCTATAAGGCATGTCCTAAGAGGTGACTGAGGTAGGGGCCAGTGAAGCTACTCTAGTAAATAAAAAGCATCGCAGAAATCGGATGGGCTGTCCTACTTGGTAGGCTCAAACTGGCACAACGTACAATCGATCTTAGGCTCAGATCACATGCAAATCACAAAGAATGGTTTAACAAGTGATCGATATAGAGCGTTCGCAGAAGAAGAGATTATTTCTTCTGGTAATTCTTCTTATTGTGTTATCAACTTCTGCTACGTGACCCTTTCGGTATATACAGGGTGTTCACAAAAGCAGCCCGTGAATGGAGCTAATCTGGCATATATGTATGGAAATGGAAGGTTCAGTTATGACGTAGTATAGGTCAAGGTTGTGTGACGGTGTAATTGTAGTGCGGGAAGGGGCGATCAACAAATGTGACGTAGGACGTGCTAGTCAGAACCGGTTTAAATAGTAAATAAACACAACTCAATGCTGTACCTGCCAACTTTCGAATTGTCAATGGGGCTGCAATTATCTTGAACACCCTGTATCCTAGACAGGACGGTGCGCTTGATGTCTTCACCGGTCCCCAATAGTTTGTTCTGAAATGTTGCTCTTATTAGCCAGATTTCCATTCGCACGTTACTCAGGCTGGGGCAGTCTTGTAGGATGTTCTCTGGGGACAGCTTTGATGCTTCATTGGAGCAGGCAGCTGAGACCCATTATATGGAGGTGTTCTCTGAGACCGCAGTGTCCCGTTCTAAGTCTGAAAACAGTGGTCTGCACTTTTCTGTTTAATGTTTTTATGTTGTCATGCCCTGGTTTGCATTCTCCATTTGTGTTTTATTCCCGTCATTTTTCTGGACTGTTTCAGGAGAGTCTTTGCTTATGTAAAGCTTTTTGTTGGGTGTGGTTGTGTTAGGCTCCCTCCAGCCCTTGCAAATTTGTCAGTCTTTTCATTTCCTTGGATGCCACAGTGTGCTCGTATCCACTGTAGAACTAATTCTGATGTCTTTGACAGCAAGCTGATTTTATGCCTTATGTTCTGGATGAGATTGTCTTGTTTGGGACATGTGATAGCATGGAGAACGGATCTTGAGACGCTGAACACTGCATATTGTTTGCTGACACCTGCTGATTGTTGACTTCTTGTGATAAAACAACAATGTTACTGCCAACATCGCAAAAAGGGATTGAGAGATGAATAATTTTTAGTACAAGATAAAAGCGAATAACACAATTTGTATCTCAGTGTAACAAAAATAAAATTAACAACAACCGATAAAACAAGCATGACAAAGAATATTTGCATAAACAGAGAAAAAAATAGAAAATCTGAACAGTTATGAATATTTCGGTTAAGTGCTAGCTAGAGATAGAAGTGGGATGAAGGAAATACAAAAACTAAACAAATATAATCTTACAAAAAATTAAACAATTAAAAACAGTATGTAATGGAACTGATAAGAAAACAAAAATCAGAATACTAAGAACCTGCATATTCTCAGTATCAACGTATGGGTGTGAATCATGGACATTTAACTTCTTCTTTTGTTGTCATACTGCTACCGGGTTGTTACCCAGTGTCGTGGATTTCTGTTCTTGTCTAGCACTTTTGTGATGGCTTGGGTGATTGTTATTTTTGCTCTTTGACAGAATTCTGCTATGCCATTTAACCATCTTTTTCGTGGACTTCCTCTCGCTTTCTTTCCTGATGTTCTGTTGTAGAAGACTCTGTTTACTGTGGAGTTTGGCCGCATTCTTATTAAGTGGCCAAACTACTTCATCCTTTGTTTCTCAATGTAATTCAATGTTCGTTTTTTATGACCAATTTTAATCACTCTTTGTGATATGTTTGATCTTTGCCAAGAACGTATATGCGTTGCACACTGGTTTGGTAGGCCCCTAAACGCACAGACTTCTGTATGTTTAGGGCACGTGCATCCGATTTCAGCCAAACCTCCTTAGTCGCCTCTTACGACATGCGTGGCGGGTAACAGTGGTTCTATTCTTTACATCCCAAATTTGGGCCCCGGTAACCACTCGGGCGGTGAGCATGATGACTGCAGAGTCCTGTCATCTGGTCTATGAGAGAGAGAAATTCCGAAGGACTGCTATGGTGACAAGTTCTACCCAGGACAATATATTTGATGGTGTTGAATAGAAGAAAACGATAGTACACAGTTCTCGCTAGAATATCGCTTCTTGCAATAGAACAATATGATAGAACAAGAGAAAAGATATCAAATATTACAGATTATTTATATAATTACCTCTTGTGAAAGTTTTTGAGGAAAAGCAAAATTATCTTTTCCCTTTCTTGGAGGTCTTGTCTTCATTGAGCGTCTAGTATCAAGAGGGGGAGATGCCCTCAGTCGGTCATTGAGAGCAGGGCTTGGGCAGTTGCCCTCGTCTGGCTGATCAACAATGGCAGGTGGTTTATCTTGTACTGAGCTTACAGGTAAAACCATAGCTTCCTGCTGTTTTCGTCTGTCTGTCTTTCTTCTTGAAGGTGGCACATGTTCTGTTGGTAATGTGTCTTTGTCTGATTGGTGGCTGGGTACCTGCTGCAACTGTTGGCTTGATGTAGACAACCGTGGAACTGGTTGCTGTTGGTGTTGCTGCCGATGTGGTGAAGTGACTGGTTGATGCTGATGAGGTGACTGTCTCTGTGAATTTTGAGGCTGTTGAGGCTGAGTCTTGTCTGGGTTAGGAGAATGTCTACGTCTTCGTCTACTGAAATGCTGGTCAGGTCTATCTACATTCTGTAGAAGAACGTATGGAACTATTGATGTATGTATGT
Organism: Arion vulgaris; assembly: GCA_020796225.1. Taxonomy (NCBI): domain Eukaryota; kingdom Metazoa; phylum Mollusca; class Gastropoda; order Stylommatophora; family Arionidae; genus Arion; species Arion vulgaris. The sequence continues at coordinate 50,051,036 of CM036765.1, read as the reverse complement.
GACCAAGGAATGTTAATGTTTGGGCATATTAATGCATGTATGTGGCCAACTAATGTTAATGTATGGGCGTATTGATGTATGTATGTAATTAACGAATGCTTATGTATACATTACTTTAAATTTGATGTTAAACAGAACACTTTTACTGTTTCGTGTAAAAATATTATATTGAAGATTTTGATTAAAATATTTGTATACAACATTTTTCCCTTACATAAATAAACATCTGGAGAATATTTGGGTCAAAATTCGGTGTCATGCTAGAATCTGTTATCATTTCCTAGAATCATTTTCCTAGCGCAGGAGATCAGCTTTATATCACGAAGCAACTCATGACTACAATGTTCTATTAATAGTAACAAACATGAATGCTGTATGTAGTATTTGATTAAAAAAAACAAGAACAACACACTCACGCACACATGTGTATGTGCACACGCATCTATTGACGTACACAAAAACTATGTACCCTGTCTGTTCTATCGCTGCTTCCAGCAACTAAGGAAGAGGCTGGACGTTGCTGTCGATCAGATGATGTACTAGTGGGGTCAGATCTAGGAGTACTACAAGGGGATGACACTGAAGGAGTAGCTACGTCCTGATGGGAAGAGCTGGGAGAGTTCTCAGCAGGCGAGGCAGCTTCTCGTATCCCCTCCAACTGAGCAGCAAGTTGACGAGGGTCCACACCCTGCCTGTTCGTTGTGGTCGCCGTCGTCCCTGCTCTCGGTTTCTGTAGGGGCAGCTCCTTCACTGGAGCAGACCAATGCAACATTAGTCCAAATAGAAATACTGAAAACTTTAAAAATATTTACAATCATTTCATACAGTAACGGTATGTGTGGATGCCGTCTGTAGAGGTTTCCAACCCCCCAGAGGCTCACGTGGTTCTACTGTCCTGGGCATACGGGTGTTCTCGGCAATGATAGAGCGGACAGGTTTGCAGCAACAGTATAGATTTTAGTGGAGTTTAGAATGGATAAGGATGATGTTCTTCAGTCTCTTGGCGACCTACTGTTAGATGAGGACACTCAAATTGATGTTGAATCTATTCAGTTATTTAAGGAGTTTGGACATTCAGTTATTTAAGGAGTTTGGACATTCAGTTATTTAAGGAGTTTGGACATTCAGTTATTTAAGGAGTTTGGACATTCAGTTATTTAAAGAGTTTGGACATTCAGTTATTTAAGGAGTTTGGACATTCAGTTATTTAAGGAGTTTGGACATTCAGTTATTTAAGGAGTTTGGACATTCAGTTATTTAAGGAGTTTGGACATTCAGTTATTTAAGGAGTTTGGACATTCAGCTATTTAAGGAGTTTGGACATTCAGTTATTTAAGGAGTTTGGACATTCAGCTATTTAAGGAGTTTGGACATTCAGTTATTTAAGGAGTTTGAAATTACACATTGTACATGTGCAACTAGATGCCGAGGGGCAGAGGGAAGGAGGGAAGGAGGAGGGAGAGAGAGAGAAGAGTGTGGTTAACCAGCGATCCACAGAAACCACCAGTATGCATACCTTCGACATCTATTGCACACTGAGCACCTATGGGTCTCCTCGGAGTTCTATGACATCAGCACAGTAGCCAATAACCAATACAATTGAGAGCCGTGATAGAGAAGTGTCTAGAGCCTTTGCTTCATGGATGCCTTAATCCCAGGCACGAAATCCCCAATATGAATGTTTTTTTTTCGAACGTAACGACTCTCTGGACGACATAATCTCAGTTGGTTACTAGAAAAACACTGGGAAGTGAAGGCGCTCGGCGTAATGTTCATCATATCATTGTGCGTCTTTGGTATAAAGTACAGTCATAACTCCACATTTCTAGTACATGTATATTATTTGTTAATAAAAACATGTTACTTACTATTACTGTAATATTACATACAATTTATATTTGAAATGTTTCCATCAAAGATACTGTCAAATGTCATATGTTGACATACGATTGATTGATTGATAGGACCATCATCATTGCACTTCGGCGAGTAACCATATGTGCTCCGATCTCTTTCTTACACAGGAAGATCTTAGCATCAGTGCACGAACTCTGTAGCACCTACGAGGGTCCCCGTTATGTTGACATATGTGGATATGCCATTAAGAGACTGTCAGATGTCGCTTTGATGACATTAAGCAACATGTCAAAGACACTGTCAGATGCCGTGTATCTAGATTTGAGTGACATGTTACTAAGACACTGTCAGATGTCATATGTTAGCCATTTCTTCCTCTTCTTCTTTGCTTGCTTCAACATAAGCACTTATAAACTGATATTTATGACAATTTTTGTGTGATATGTTGCTTGCAACTTGCCTATCATGTTATCGATCTGTTTCCAACACCCACTACTGTATTGATTTCTCCTATATTTGATCAGATATCTGGGAACATTCATAACATCAGGTAGAAGATGCACAACAGAGATAAATAGAATAGCTCAAACGAACACAGCTTTTATGAAAATGAAAAACATTATGTGCGGGAATTCACTACCAATGACACTACGGAAAAGAATACTCCAGTGCTATATTGAACCAATACTTCTGTATAGCAGCGAATCATGGCCCATGGACAAACATCCAGTAAGATCGCTAGAAGCCACAGAGATATGGTTTCACAGATAAATGCTAAAAATCTCATTGACAACGAAAAGAAACAAATGATGAGGCTTTAAAAGAGACTTGCAGAAAACAAACGTTGATTAAAAGAATAAGAATGAGAAAGCAATCAATGCTTTTGGACACATACTACGAAGAGAAGGATTGGAACATTTAGAAACAATTGGTAAAATACAAGGAAGAAGAGACAGTGAAAGACAAAGTGAGATGTTGGATGGTCTGACATCGTAGTTGGACAAGAGATCGACACCAGAACTGGTAATCTGCACCAGGGAGAGAAAGTTGTAGAGAGACATGATCGCCTACACCTGTAGGTATGATACTTGATTCATTGACAGGGATACAATTATCACTAATTAAAAGTAGACGCTTATAGACATTAATTTGTTGCTCTCATTCCACTTTATGTAACAGAAACATTGTGATATTTTATCTTGCTTGCGCTAAGCACATCAGACGACTGGAAATGTGATCTAGAGAGAGAGAGAGAGATGACTGGAAATGGGATCTCGAGAGAGAGAGAGAGACGACTGGAAATGTGATCTCGAGAGAGAGAGAGAGAGATGACTGGAAATGGGATCTCGAGAGAAGAGACGACTGGAAATGTAATCGCGAGAGAAAAGAGAGACGACTGGAAATGGGATCGCGAGAGAGAGAGAGAGAGAGAGACGACTGGAAATGGGATCCCGAGAGAGAGAGAGACGACTGGAAATAGAGCAATACTATATTTTTTGTTATGAAGGCGCATGCATTGCGTGATTAAATGTGTGTAAAAGCAATAACAATAATGGTGTTACTGAATAACTTTATTGACAACATGAACTGTTCTTATTTAAGTTGACAGTGTGAAAGTCATTTGTTTCAAATCAAAGATGAATAATTAATGTATTAATGCGCATAACGGTATCTATATTATAATGATGATATCATTCTAGTTGGAACAAGACCGTGCTTGAATTATATAGCGAAACAGAATGAAGTGGTTTGGCCACTTAGTAAGAATGCGAACAGACCAAACTGCCTATGAAGCTTTCCACAACAGAATATCAGGAAGGAAGACGAGAGGAAGACCGAGGAAAAGGTGGATAGATAACGTAGTTGAATTCTGCCAGGGACTAAGAAAACCATCACACAAGTCACCAGAGAAGTGCAAGACAAATACATAAAACCACGACACTGGGTTAACAACCCGGTAACAGTGTGCTGGCAAAAGAAGAAGAAAGATCATTCTAGTCTCAAGAGGTATGTAACGCCCCTGATGGATTTTATTTCTACTTTCTCCTGGTACGTTTCAAGTCAGCAAGTTGTCTTAGTCTGGTTTCACCAGTTCTCAGACCCGTTTTCACAGCCTGCATTCAGCTGGATCTGTCCTTAGCGAGACCCCTCCCCAGGGTTGTGTATTCATTTCAAGCGAATTAAAGACACGCTTACATATGTGATCTACATTATGTGAGTAATGCCTACATTATGTGAGTAATGCCTACATTATGTAAGTAATGCCTACATTATGTTAGTAATATCTACATTATGTTAGTAATGCCTACATTATGCGAATAATGCCTACATTATGTTAGTAATGCCTACATTATGTTAGTAATACCTACATTATGTTAGTAATGCCTACATTATGTTTAGTAATATCTACATTATGTTAGTAATGCCTACATTATGTTAGTAATGCCTACATTATGTGAGTAATGCCTACATTATGTTAGTAATATCTACATTATGTTAGTACTACATTGGTAATGCTACATTATGAGTAATGCCTACATTCTATGTTAGTAATGCCTACATTATGTGTAGTAATGCCTACATTATGTTAGTAATGCCTACAAATTATGTGTAGTAATGCCTACATTATCATCTATCATTAGTAAACTTGTGTGTGGGAGTGTAAGACTAGCTACCTTAACGACCCCCTCACCCGATTCCTCGTAGTTAGGCATCGTCAGGTTGTCATAGGATGACCTGCAACTTTCAGGCTGGGCTATCAAGTCTGTCAGTGCCACTGGCATCATTTGACTAAATGGACGAGAGAAAGTGTCAAATCATATTTATAAATGTGAGGTTGTTTAATAGTTAAATGTGAGGTTGTGAGGTAGCAAAGTGAGCTACATAGAATAAGTGTCTTCGTTTGCTTGAATCAAATGTGTTGTTTGTGAAAGGTTTCAGTTCAAATCTTGTGTGAGCAACGTATGTACTGTATTCACAGTGGTTTCTGATTGGAGGGTTGAGTAGCTCGTGGGACGTGGGGGTTTGAGGTAGGATGGATGAGAGAATTTAAAGATTGATGTTTGGTTGGATTGGTGACGGAATGTGTGGGTTGGATGGATGTGTGGGTTGGATGGATGTGTGGGTTGGATGGATGTGTGGGTTGGTTGGATGTGTGGGTTGGTTGCATGTGTGGGTTGGACGGAAATAAATCGTTATAATAGATGGATGGATGGAAGGTTGCGTGTATGCTTGGTTGGATCAATTCTTGGTTGGATGGATGAGAATGTAGAAGCAGGAATGGATAAACTGATTGAAGATTGAATGGATGAATGGCGATGCTATGTATAGACGGTTGAATGAATGGATGGATTGAATGCGAGTGAATGATTTTGAATGCGAAAATATAGATGTTGATATGAATGGATGTTGAATGGAGGATGCACATAACAGAAAATATTAATTTTAGTCAGCTGAGTATTGGAAGTGAGAGACAAACGAGAAATACTGGAGATTGGAGAGTGAGAGACAAACGAGAAATACTGGAGTATTGGAGAGTGAGAGACAAACGAGAAATACTGGAGTATTGGAGAGTGAGGACAAAACGAGAAATACTGGAGTATTGGAGAGTGAGGACGAGACATACTGGAGTATTGAGATGAGGAGACGAGACATACTGGAGTATTGGAGAGGGAGAGACAGACGAAACGTCAGTTATGAATAGAAAAGAAACAAAAGCATTGAGTCAAGTAAAAGTGAAGAGAGAAATAAATACAAATTATCGCTAAATAAGTGAGACCTCTCAATGAAATACTCACGCTCTGACAACCATCTCTATTTCTCCATTTGTTTGAGATATGATGTCTTGTACTTCGTCAGCTGACAAGCCTGTCAGATGAATACCATTCCACTCCAGCACTTGATCTCCTGAAAGAAAAGACAGCATGGCTGTACACACTGGACAGCAGATAAAACAGCAGCAACATACATTTTATTGTTGTAATGCAATGGTTTTCAATGTGTATGCCCATGCTCACCAGTGTGCCGGTTACATTCCCAGGTGCGTCCTAGGAAATCCCAGATCAGGGATTGGCTGCGCGGTGACAGGGGACACCAGGGTAAAAAATCGCATAGACAGATCAGGCCCATGCTTTTTCTAGGCAGAAGCAAATGATGAATAAAGGTACGTATCATTTTTCAATTACTCCTTTGGTATTTCTTTGGTATTTTTGCATATTATTTATTACGTTGTTGTGTATAGTGCGCGTTCGATTATTTGTAGGACTTCAAATGTGCTATGAATTCACAAAGTTTGAAAACCACTGTTGTAATGTATTATCATCTCTGTAGTGATGGTGCTGAGCTATAGTAGAGGGCGAGAGAGAGAGAGGACATTGGTTCGTCGATGTGTGTCTTTGAGTGATCTTTAAAGGTTTCAGGTAGAGTACCGTGCTGTTGCGTGACGTTCTTCAATTTATAAGAGTTCTCAGCGCAATGGATTCCAAGCTAATGCTGCAAAATAGGTAATGAACAGGCGTAGTGTCTTACCAAGGATATATACAAAAGGAGACATAACAATCTCCACTCAATTCGATTTTGCATCTTTCTCTCTATCTCAAACATAGTCTTATATATGTCTTTGAGGTCTGTTTCAAAAGTTCATCTCCAACATGTGTCCCTAGATCTACTTTTGTTCACTGTCCCTGGGGTGACCACTACGTTCCATATCTTGGCTGCCTTTCTTTTCTTATCCTGACGACATGTCCAATCCATCGTCATTATCTTCCTTGTAGCTCTTTATGTCTTCCAGACCAGCTAGTTCTAGAAGTCTGATATTGTTAATCTTATCCTCCCAGGTATATCCAAGTATGTCTCACAGACCAGTAAGTTCTAGAAGTCTAATATTGCTAATCTTATCCTCCCAGATATACCCAAGTATATCTCACAGACTAGTTAGTTCTTGAACGTCTCATATTGTTAATCTTATCCTCCCAGGTATACCCAAGTGTCTCACAGACCAGTTAGTTCTAGAAGTCTGATATTGTTAATCTTATCCTCCCAGGTATACCTAAGTGTTCTTCTAAGAAGTCTTCTCTCGAATCCTCTTTATATTCTATTTTCTGATCTATTTTCTCAGATCCATAGAGGAGGACTGACCAAACATACTTTTTGTATGCCGGAACTTTGTCTTAGTGCTGTAAATATTAGGTCTCCGGATGCTGCATTTGTCCTTCCAATCCTTTGTTTTATTTCAAGCTCTATAAAGCACCATCTGAAGAAACACTAGTGTACAAATAGTTAAAGTTTATTACTATCTCTATATCGGTATCATCTATTTATATACCATCACTTGCACATAATTTACATTAAATCTTTTTGTCTACAAGTGTGACAGAGAAAGAACAAGAAACTTTAATTTCAGTTTGGAATATCTTCATTGTCCTAAAGACATGTTCATCGATGTTCCGATAATATCCTTCGCAATAACTCCAACTGCGTCTAGCGACTGATCAAACCAGTTTGTTGATTGATGAACCTACTCATATACCTACTGGCCTGTTCTTTTTTGGCCAGTCCAATCTTCAATCCAAGCTCTTGCAATCTAGAAGCTGACGTGGATTGGTTTAAATGAAAATCGCCCGCTTGCCCAGCGTGTTCGTAGCGCGTTGGACTACGGGTGACTAGTCCTCTGTAAGTGCAGGTTCAACTCCGCGGACTGGCAGAAAAGCTACAGGCTCCCCAGATTTACGGTATTCGTGGCACCGAGCCGAAGGGTTACGATGTCCATGACACGAGCCGAAGAGCTTTCAGCTCAAGTGCTTCTGGATCGGATTTTAAAAAAATAAAAATAAAAAAAAAAAATGAAAATCCTCTTTGTGGACACAGTCTATGAGGGCGTTTAGCGTGTCAGTTCGATCAAGTGTCGCTCTGATATGGTGGCAGAGTGAGTCAGTCTGATCTCTCATTGCCAACAACACCCATGTGCCCCGGAACAAACATGAATGTAATTCTGCAAATTTGTGACGCTTGTAGTAATTCAGTCCATTGTCTGCGCACCGAACCAGCCTCTTATAAACAAACAACTTACTAACATCCAGTTCTCCGTGAAGCTGATACAAACAACTTAAGATGAGCACAAGGAGTTTTTTACAAGAACCCTAGAGGAAGCAACTGGAAGTAACGAATATGATCAACAAATAAACAGATACAGGTATTAAGAGCTTCCGAAAAAACAAGTAGACAAACACGGACTCGAAGTCTGATCTCTCATTGCCAACAACACCCATGTGCCCCGGAACAAACATGAATGTAATTCTGCAAATTTGTGACGCTTGTAGTGATTCAGTCCATTGTCTGCGCACCGAACCAGCCTCTTATAAACAAACAACTTACCAACATCCAGTTCTCCGTGAAGCTGATCAGCAATAATTGGATATATGGCCGTCACAATTGCTCCTATGTCGTTAGTGCCAGGTATCTGCTTTCCTCCAACAATCTTCATGCCAAGACCGTTACCTGATAAAAATATTTATTGAAATACTTTAGGAACAAAATAGAAGAAAAGATGAACATAACACAAGCTAGATTTAGACTAACAGAAGCACACGTGATTACATATTTAGTACGAAGATAAGCAGGGGCAGAAACAAGAGAGAGTAGTGTAGATCTATACTCGTGGATGTATTGAATACTGAGACATATGGGATTGTGCAGAACATCAAGAACTGTGGAAGATAATGAAAGATCATTATTACTTCTGCAGCTCTTCTAATACAACTCATCTCTGTTGTTATGTTTGAAGAACAAGATGTATATCATAAATCTAGAAATATTCCGGTATCTCCGAAAACTAAAATCATATTTTTTCTTTCTCTTTTCTTTTCTCTGATAATGTTTTGCCTCCCAGCGCCAGGATAAGAAGAGATTTGTATAACGGGCTTTTGTATATGCTTCATAAACATTGTTTACGTCGCCTCTGTTATCTCTAAAACTGAAAATTAAAATACGCTATGCATAGTGTAGCAGCAACATGAAATTTTCAATGAATGTACTCCAGACAATTATTTATTCTTTAGCGCAATTAACTTACAACTCAGATGTTGTGTATGTTATACGATATCAGTTTGTGTGTGTTTTTTAAATAATATTGTCCATTCACAACTAAAATTGAAAGCATCATGTTTTAGACGAGCAGACTATACCGATCGCAAAGACGAAGACGTAGAAGATAATAAGTAGACAGGAGTGTAAGTGGGTGTGGCACTTACCAGTGATAGATTTATCTTTGGCGTCCCTAGTAACCAGTATACGTTTGACCGGAAATGTGTACCGGTGTGCTTCTACTGGAGCAGGCTAAATGATACAAGAGACACAGACACAAACATTATTAACGTGAACATGGTGAACATGAAGATACCAGAAGTAGAAATAAACACGCATATATGGAATATGTAGAAATGAACATGCATATATGGAATATGTAGAAATAAACAGGCAGATATGAACATGACGATATGAACACGTAGACAGAAATACAAAGACATGAATATGGTGAGACGACGTACGAAAATACACAGATCTGAGGTGGTCAGACCGGATCAAATCTAGAAAAAGACCGTGGGAGGCTGCACTAATACTGAATAAACGGCTGATTATCACGAGGACATTTAAATGGCAGTATTAGGAAAACAAGAACAAATTAATAATGAAATATTTGAAATGAGAACAACGCCTGAATATTGTGAGATAAATGTGGGATAACTGTGTTTTCTTGAATATTTAGCCCGAAGGAAGAGTGGGATCCTTGTAGGTGCTACAATATATAAAAAAAACAATAGGTCAAATGGTTCGGGCATGTATCAAGATTACCACAAGACAGCCGCCCGAGTGGTTACCGGGACCCAAATTTTGGGTGTAAAGAATAGAACCACTGTTACCTGCCATGCATGTCGTAAGAGGCGACTAAAGAGGTTAGGCTGAAATCGGATGCATGTGTCCTAAACGTGTATAAGTCTATGCGTTTAGGGGCCTACAAACCAATGTGCAACGTATACACGTTCTTGGCAAAGATAAAAATATCACAAAGAGTGATTAAAATTGGTCGTAAAGAACGAACTCAAAGAAGAAGAAGAAGACCACAAGACAGTTTCTCACAAAGATCACTAGCACTCAGATATAACAGCAACAGACCCAGAGGACAATCAAGTAAACGATGGATCGACGGAACATCCGAGGCACTAAACTCCACCTTGTACAAACCATAGGGAGGCTCGCTCCAGGTGCCTCTTTTTTCGACCTGACACCGAAAGGCATAACAGGATTATAGAATAGATAGAACTGTGGGATGCCACTCATTACAAGAGTGTCTGCTGACGAGACGAATGGACCCGAATACAGATAACCGAGGAGAGTTGAACGGCATATGAGTATCTGGAAACAAGAGCTGGAGCGACTGAAAACATAGTGAGGGAATGATGCCTGGAAGAAGAATGAGAGGAAGACCAAGAAGACGATGGGAACAAGATGTCATTGACGTTCTGAGAATGACTGCTGCTGACGCTTGTCAACTTGCACAGAACAAAGAGTTTTTCAGGACTGCTGTCATGGGAGCAAAGTTCCAGAAGGGAGAAGCTACTTGATGATGAAGGACACACAGTGGGTAATGTTGTCAGCATAACGACGGCTATCTTTTACGTCCAAGTGTTGTTCTAGTTTATCCATTTGAGCTGGGCGGTCCTGAGAACCGTTTGTGGTTGAACAACATTTCATGCTGGGATTCGAAACGAGACAACCTGTTTAGAAGACTAATGAGGGTCAAAGGCGAATAGGGACAACGCCGCGCCAGGATTAGTGAGCTGGCACTAATCAAGATCATACCCCACCTCCACGTGGTGATCCTGGAAACAGACAACCGATATTGTCTGGCTAAGGGGGTAGGGATCGAGGGAGAGCTACTCTGGTATAAGTAGTGATGCAGAACGTAGTCCCGTTGAATGAGATCCGCTCGCAACGCAGACGAGCGGAATCCCAGAGTGTCTATTAATGCACATCTCTCCCGGTCGAAGGGAAAAGCTGAACGGATAGACAAATGGATAAGGGGTGCATCCAGAGAAGAAACGTGGGCCAACGTGGAGCAAAATTTGGACCCCAGATGAGTTGCACGTGGGCCAACATAGGGCGAAACGCGGAGCCCTGAGGTGGGGGCCCGAGTTGAGCACCGTGTCCGGACAGGCTAGAAGCATGGTGAATGTGTGCACGGTGAGAACCAATAGACACGGCGGGCAGGCACTAAGACAGAGCGAACACGCATGCGGACGATGTACGGGTGGGCCACCAGTGGGGCAGAAGTGCACGGCGCTGATAGTGGAGCGACAAGGGGTCGTGGCTGGTGTGGGGGTGAGCGATCAACCCAAATGTGCAGAAAGAATGGAAAGCCCAGCAGAGGCTTGAATCTAGTGCGCGTTTACGCTCGCAGGAACTATACTGCCTTGTAGTTTGATTGGGGACAATCAAAGCCTAGCGGAGCAAACCGTACACAAAACTGGACGGAAGGCAAACCAAATAGTCCACAAAAAGACCGGTAACATGGGCAGATGACGCTCAACAACCCGGGAGGGCAGGTCGTCTAAGGGCTGCTACCCTAAAAGAAAATAGCAGCCTGCTGCCTTGCAGGTCGGCTGGGGACAGTCAACGACTGACGGAGAGCGAATCCAGTAAATGCTGGTTGAAATCGGACACGTCGCCGAAGGACAAGCAATATAGCTCCAAATGGTACTGAAGATGTGACGTAAAAAAACGGTCTTGCAAAAGTTGTTTATATATCACAATAAGAATGATCAAAATGGTCAAAAAGAACGAACGCAAGAGAGAGAGAGAGAGAGAGAGAGAGAGAGAGAGAGAGAGAGAGAGACGACTAATGCACTGAACGACATCAACTCACAAACAACAGACTAAATCAACGTTTGAACAAAATAATTTTTATCAACTAAATAATACACCAGAAATGTGATCATTAGTAAACAATACAAATTTTATCAACTAATGAAATGTGATAAAAACAGCGAAATGTGAAGTAAAACAGCAGAATGTGAAGTAAAAGCAATCAAATAAACTATGGAGTGTATGAAAATAACCCAAACACAAAAAAAAAAAAACGACGAGGAGATTTTGCTTAATAAAGACCTCTTTACTGAAAGGTTGATTAGTCTGAAGTTGTACTTCGTAAAACTAGCTCACTTGGTGTTTTTATATTTCGTTAAAATAATATTCAGTAGTTTTCTTTATGTGTTTCAATGACAAATCAGTGGTTACTTAATTTGTCGTTTTTACTCACGGCTACTCAGAAATAAATTGAGGGTTACATGGAGTCTGTTGGTAACATACAACGTGTACTCACCCTTCGTTTCCTGTCAATTTGTTTGAGAATAGTCACACCCCCTTCTGTCATGTGCTTCATTATTGGTTCGTCTGCATCTACACTGTTATCACTCTCCACCCGGTACATGGCATTGAGCAGGTCTGCAAATACATCAAACATGTGTCAATCATTCTGCGGCTAGCTAGATGATCGTGGCTAGCTCTCCAAAAAAGAGCGTCACTAAGCCGCATCTTGTATAAACAGCGTCGACTGTTGAACAGAGATTTTATCCAAGTCTGATGTGATCTATGCAAAGTATGAAGATCTTTACTTGTACCTTTCCTCCATATCTGGTAATATGCTTCCTTCTTTCGCCCGAGTGGTTACCGGGGCCCAAATTTGGGGTGTAAAGAATAGAACCACTGTTACCTGCCATGCATGTCGTAAGAGGCGACTAAGGAGGTTTGGCTGAAATCGGATGCATGTGTCCTAAGGTTAAAGTCTATGCGTTTAGGGGCCTACCAAACCAATGTGCAACGTATATACGTTCTTGGCAAAGATCAAACAAATCACAAAGATTTATTAAAATTGGTCGTAAAGAACGAACGCAAAGAAGAAGAAGAAGAAGCTTCCTTCTTTCGGTAGTCTGGATACTTTGTTTTCAATTTCTTCCTGTAATTTCTATTGACAAACAACTTTGTCTCAGTATTTACTCAGTAAACTGTTTATTGCTTGCTGAACTAATGTCAGCACTCCTTGTACATAGTGATCAGCCACCCATATAAAATGTCGAAGGATATGCGTGCTGCTTGTTCCCGTTGTTCTCTGGTTAAACACCCTTCTCATTATGCACCATAGTCCTGTTCATAGAACGTGTTATATTCCACTTTACTTAAAAGTCTGCGTACAGTTTACCATTTATAAGTTTACCATATAGAGTTTACCATCAGTTGCCTTGTCGTCCATGTAACAGATGGTCGCAATGCATTTGAAGAACGTGTTCATAATGTCAACTGTCAACTCAACGACCAACTGTCAACTTCAACGATCGGTGCTAATGATGCAATTGTGTCTGCTTTTGATGCAATCATGTCTACTTTTGATGGAATGCTTTCTCATTGTCAAAAACAAACTTATGTATAGAACAGTATATTCACATTACAGTGTCAGTAAGATGAACACCATTATCCCCCAAAAGAAACACTGGAGATGGATCGGACATGGGAAACGCATAAGAGATTGGACATGTGGTACGCATAAGAGATCGGACATGTGATACGCATAAGAGATCGGACATGGGATACGCATAAGAGATCGGACATGTGATACGCATAAGAGATCGGACATGTGATACGCATAAGAGATTGGACATGTGATACGCATAAGAGATTGGACATGTGATACGCATAAGAGATCGGACATGTGATACGCATAAGAATCGGACATGTGATACCTAAGAGATCGGACATGTGATACGCATAAGTTGGAGAGTAAAAGAAAACGTGGAAGATCAAAAACGGCCTGGAAGAGAACATTAGAACAGAAACTGAAAGAAATGAATCACAGCTGAAACACAATACAAAGTACGGTCAAGAGCTGAGAAGAATGGCTTCCATTTGTTGCTGCTCTAAGGACACAGAGCATCACAGACTAGAGAAAGAAAGAGAGAGAGAGAGTTCACATAAGTTCACGAAGATGGAAACCTTAACAGATGACATTCACGCGTACTTTGCAACCTGCCATTTTGATATTCTAAAGCATTGATTAGGAATCGTACACAATTATGGCCCCAGTAAATGAATCATCAGAGAGCCATTGGAAGGCAGCATTAACAACCTCAACCACCATCGTCATACCGGACTTGGGTATCTTGTAGGCTTGATTTTGCTCACCAACGATCCAACAGCGCACGCTAGATATAAAATCTCAAGACTGATTTCTCACCAAGCTACACATACGCATCTGCATATACTACATCATTATCACAACCTTCATTATTTGTGATCACCTGTTTTATTTCCAGACATAATTTAACATTTCCCCAACCTCTACATTCTCTTCTAAGAGTAAATGATGTGTAGCATAACATCTGCGACAAGTGATATATCGTATTATATCAACTGATGCGTGGGATGTCAGTTTAGAACATTTTTTCTTCTTCTGCGTTCTCACTAAATTGGGATTTCGAATTCTCTAACAAAGTAGCCGTCTGCCTCAGATCATCAGCCACGCCATACAGTTTGTCTTGGACGCTGGTGTAAGTGGGCCACCTCTTCTGTTCAGAACATTTGAAATGTGACGTACGCTGAATGATGGCTGCTGATGAACTGGGAACTGTACAATGAACGATATATGATGGTTTACATGCATACCTTCCACTTCGCCAGCGCAGAATTCTGCAGACACTGGTCGACTGCCACTGCCGATGTTACGTATGATGGTTCTAGACTTGGCTTTGACATCATCCAGGAGCGGCATGGCTGGTGTGACGTCACTGGCTGGACTACCATCAGTGTCGGATATACTTGTGTTGACAAATGCGGGCTCTCTGTGGATGATATAACCAATCAGTAACAAAGTCATACTGTGAGTACATATTCGCCCTTGTATTGTTGAGGGACCCACAAGGAAGCAAAGAATAGTGACACTGCAACCAACAAGTTGACTAATGTGAGGTTTGGTTTGGGGTTGGCTTTCTGATCCTGGAGAAAACTTTAGCGCAGTGTTTCCCAACGTGGGGCCCACACCCACCGGGGGCAATTTGATTGTTAAGGGGTATTTATAAAAATTTGAAAAACTAAATATATTAAAAACCAATTTCAAGGAACAAATAAAACTAGCCGATGCAAAAGCGAAGATATTTCATAGAATTATGTTTGAAATATATTTACAACAACAATTTGGAAATGTTTCATTGGCACCAAAAATGTGAAGTGACTGATATTATCTTACAAAGAAATGTGAAGTGACTGATACCGATTTACTTGTTATTGTCGATCATCTGAACATTCTGCTGAAATATCTGCTGATTTAAAATAAAGATTTTCTGATTTGAAACAAATTGATTTTCCAACTTGGATGATGCAGCCAGTGTTAGTGGATTTGTCTGATATTCAAATATGCAGTATCAAGAAGAACTCGCAGAAATGCAAAATGATTAGTCAATTAAAACATGTAATTATAAAAGGAGCGATGGCATGGCTTTGTGAGGAAACAGAAATCAAATATCCAAATTCAATCAAATGTGCAAGAAAACTATTGTTACCGTTTCCATCTTCATATTTAGCTGAATTAGGGTTTAGTGACATAAATAATTTACTGCTAAAAAAAACAAAAAAACGGCTGGATGTAACACAACGAGGAGACTTGAGACTGAAGCTAACTAAATCGAAACTTAACATAGAATCTCTTTGCAGCATGCATCAAACGCAAGGATCTCACTATATGTAAGTAATAACTATTTACTAATAATTCAAATAATATAGAACAATCTGTCATTAAAATGGTAGAATCATACCATGGGCGCCTGCAGGGGCAGGGGCACTTGCCCCCTGGATTGCTTGAAAATAGTCAAATAATGTTACTTTCATTACTACTCCTTGTACAAAGTACAAAGAATTTAATGAATGTGCCAGAAACCATACCAGCTCAGCATGGCATCGTGGGTCTCAACAAGAGCTGTTCAAGTTGATCTTCCAGAAGTCCAACTGCAAGTTCAAAACCTGCTCAGTGTAGTAAAACTTCACCGAGGTGATTCCGATAACTATTTCAGGGATATTTTTGAGAAAACAGTACAACTCGCACAGAAAGTGGATATTGAACTGATTATCCCAAGACATTGTGGAAGACAAAAGCATCGAAATAATCCGGGAACCATAAGTGTTGAAGAGTACTTCAGACAAACAGTTTACATTCCATACTTAGATTCTCTAATTAACTCTGATTATCATACATATACTTCACAAAAGAGCTGTCTGACAGTACAACAGTGTCACAGTACAACAGTGTCACAGTACAACAGTGTCCCAGTACAACAGTGTCACAGTACAACAGTGTCACAGTACAACAGTGTCCCAGTACAACAGTGTCCCAGTACAACAGTGTCCCAGTACAACAGTGTCCCAGTACAACAGTGTCCCAGTACAACAGTGTCACAGTACAACAGTGTCCCAGTACAACAGTGTCCCAGTACAACAGTGTCACAGTACAACAGTGTCACAGTACAACAGTGTCCCAGTACAACAGTGTCACAGTACAACAGTGTCCCAGTACAACAGTGTTCCAGTACAACAGTGTCCCAGTACAACAGTGTCACAGTACAACAGTGTCACAGTACAATAGTGTCACAGTACAACAGTGTCACAGTACAACAGTGTCACAGTACAATAGTATCACAGTACAACAGTGTCACAGTACCACAGTACAACAGTGTCACAGTACAATAGTGTCACAGTACAACGGTGTCACAGTACAACGGTGTCACAGTACAATAGTGTCACAGTACAACAGTGTCACAGTACAACAGTGTCACAGTACAACAGTGTCACAGTACAATAGTGTCACAGTACAATAGTGTCACAGTACAACAGTGTCACAGTACAACAGTGTCAGAAGACAATAGCGATCACATCACAACAACAACGATTACAGAACAGCAACCGCAAAGTAACAACAATTAATGTACAACATTATCATAGCAACAACGATTACTGTATAATAGTCTCACAGTAACAATAATCACAGTATAATAGTCTCACAGTAACAATGATCACAGTATACTAGTCTCACAGTAACAATGATCACAGTATACTAGTCTCACAGTAACAATGATAACAGTGTACTAGTCTCACAGTAACAATGATCACAGTATAATAGTCTCACAGTAACAATAATCACAGTATAATAGTCTCACAGTAACAATGATCACAGTATACTAGTCTCACAGTAACAATGATCACAGTGTACTAGTCTCACAGTAACAATGATCACAGTATAATAGTCTCACAGTAACAATGATCACAGTATAATAGTCTCACAGTAACAATGATCACAGTATAATAGTCTCACAGTAACAATGATCACAGTACAACTTCACTTCAGTATAACCATACATAAAAGAATATCACTAACTGTTTCTGTTTCTCGCTATCAAACTGCAGATAATGCATGCACAATTTGACTAAAGCAAACTAACATATGACGACAGACGGGTTTGTGTTAGTTACCTGTAAGTAGGTATGAAATCTCTTTCTCCTCTATCTGCATAAATATTTGGTAAAGTCACACTTGAGACTATTCCTGTCTCCTTTTTCGTGGATTCTCTTCTTGACGTTGCTAGAGATTGCGAGGAGTCAGCTCTCTTGTTTAGAGCAGGCTGCGAGTATGCCTGCGATGAGATTAAGCCCTCGCTGGGGTGATCGGTCGCAATCCAGCCTTGGGAACCGTACTGGCTGGGCTCGTCCATATACCTTCTGCTGGCTGACTCCTGTTTGTGTGCCAGATACTCGCTAGAGCTGTAGTTGGACAGATTTTTAGAATCCTGCGATGATGGTTGTTGCTGGCTCTGTTTGTGCCGACGCGGATCAGGACATCTGTGTTCAGACATGATCATGCTGTCTATTGCATCGTCTCTAAAACTGTTGAGAGTCAGGTCTACATCAGTTCGTCTCTCCAAAGATCTTTCTCTCGATCGCTCTCGTGAATGTTCGCGTGATCTTCTACCACTTTCTGGACGAAGGTCGTAAATAACGTGTGACTCGTCATCTATAGGTTTTATGATGCCCATAGGCACAGGTCTGTGAGCAACGACATGGGTTGTATATTGTCGAGGAATATCGTCGTAACTGTGAGCTAAACTCTGCTTTGCTCTTGCCAGTTTTAGCAGCTCGATTTTCAAACGTGCCGTCTCTTCAAGCTGTTGTTTTCTTTTCATGATCTCATACTGAAGCATGGCCTTCTTCTCTTCCCGTGCTTTCCTTTCTTCATCATCTAAATAGAACACAGAAGCTATGGAACGGGAAGACAGTTGCTGCTCTGATCTGCTACCGGACAAAGGTTGACCTCTATCATAGCGTCCCTGTTCGTATCCAGAATATTGCAATCTTTCAGCAGAGCCACCATGACCACTTTTCTGAGCGTAGAAGATATGAGTGTAATCTGTAGGCTCTGATGTGCTGTAGCGGGCATCTCTAATAGGTTCAGATCGAGTACTTTCAGAGTCACTGATGCCTGATTGAGAGCTGTCATCAGTGTGGTATTTGATTGCTCTGCTGTCAGTGGATTCATGAACACGTATCTGGAAATCACCTTCTATATCCTTATCCTCTTTGATGGGAGAGAACTTGGATATCATTGGATCAGACGACTGACGCTTGTGACGTTGACGTCGAGGGTTACCTGAGGGAAGATCTAGGAGTTAGGGATGAGGAAGTTGACGGAATGCTTGCTCTCTTGCGACTATCCTGATGAGAGTCTACTAGAAGATGTTGGGCTGAGATCTCCTCCTGCGTAAGCTCTGCTTCTGGCATAGGCGTCAGATTCTAATTTGAGAGCTCCTATCTGCATCTGTAGGGCTCGAATCTCTTCCAACTCTTCCAATTTTCTCTTTCGGTCTTTCGTTACGCGCCTCAATTCTTCCTGCAGCCGCTTTTTAAGACTCTTCATGGCCTCTGTGCAGGGTATGCCGTAAATACTAATGAGAGAGTCGATAATTTCATCAGTTTCATCCTTTGGTCCGTACCCTAGCGACGCGGTTCTCTGAATGTAAGGTTTCACTCTGGCTGTATCGGTGGCTTGAACTCTGCTACGAGTTTCCCCCGAGTCCAGACTTTTAGATTTACCAACGTCCACTAAATGTGTTTTTCTTTTGGGAGACGAAGTGCGATCTCTCATTGTTGTCAATCTTGCTACCTCGATATCATCCTCATTCATCGACTCGTCGCTATCCCTGGCCAAGTTCCTGTTTGTGCGGTTGCTAGGGCCGACAAAGTATCCCTCACTTTCAGCACTCTTTGTACTCTGATACTGTACTCGTCGTGTATCTGCTGCAGCTAGCAGACTACTGTCATCCTGGTCGACGCTTTCTTCCCGCTTCACGGTCGGGGGTTTAGCTCGTTTAACTTTGGATTTGGGAACCAAGACAGGGTCTTCACCCACAGGTATAGGAGGCAACTTTCTTCGAACTTTCTTCCCCTCTTTAGAACTCTCCTTGCCCTGAGAGCGGCTGGCATCACTGGAGGAGTGACTACTTGATGTTTTGGCACTGCTACCACTGCTGCTGGTACTGCTGCCACTATCAGTACGTTTATCTTTCATAACATTGCCTTCTCGGCGGGTTTCTTTCTTGGGTGGTTCTGGTTTCTCAGGCAGAGTTTCCTTGGGTTTACTTGTTATCTGTTGATTAGAAGGAATAACGCATTTAGAATATCAACGCATTTAGAATATCAACGCATTTAGAATATCAACGCATTTAGAATATCAACGCATTTAGAATATCAACGCATTTAGAATGTCAACGCATTTAGAATGTCAACGCATTTAGAATGTCAACGCATTTAGAATATCAACGCATTTAGAATATCAACACATTTAGAACAACACAAAAATAGAGGAGAAATAATCATGAATATTTCAAGAGTGCCATCAGTAGAGTCATTAGTAGAGTCACTAGTAGAGTCATCAGTAGAGTCATACTAGAGTCATTAGTAGAGTTGGCAGTAGAGTCATTAGTAGAGTCATTAGTAGAGTTATTAGTAGAGTTATTAATAGAGTCATAAGTAGAGTCATTAGTAGAGTCATTACTAGAGTCATTAGTAGAGTCATTAGTAGAGTCATTAGTAGAGTCATTAGTAGAGTCATTATTAGAGTCATTAGTAGAGTCATTAGTAGAGTCATTAGTAGAGTCATTAGTAGAGTCGACAGTAGAGTCATTAGTAGAGTTATTAGTAGAGTCATTACTAGAGTTATTAGTAGAGTCATTAGTAGAGTCATTAGTAGAGTCATCAGTAGAGTCATCAGTAGAGTCATCAGTAGAGTCATCAATAGAGTTATTAGTAGAGTCATCAGTAGAGTCATCAATAGAGTTATTAGTAGAGTCATTAGTAAACTTGGGACATACAATAGCGTGACTGTAATCATCCCGTGGACATACATGTATATGTTGCAACCTGTTCTCTCACCTCTCAATATCTTGGCATACCTGATATCTATTCCTCTCTCATTCTCTCTACGCATCCCTCATTCTTTCATCTTTCCTAATTCATCATATTGTCTCTTCATCTTTCTTCTTCAATCTCTCCTCCTTCACCTTCATATTCTCACACTCTCTTCCTCATTCTCTCTAATATCCTTCCCTCTTTTTAACATTTACAATACTGCAAGCCAAATGATAAACCATTCTGGCCAGTTTTCCGAGACATTCTACGAATCAATGCATTAAATATAATAACATTATTCATAACATCCACTTGATACTATTTGCATATAATTCTTTGGAAATTCATGTTTTCATAATGACGGTCGAGTGTTGTGTCTAGTGACGGCCGAGTGTTGTGTCTAGTGACGGCCGAGTGTTGTGTCTAGTGACGGTCGAGTGTTGTGTCTAGTGACGGCGCCTTGTTAAATTCGGGAAATCTGTTCTGATTCTGTACCATGAATTAAAAACGTTCACACGGAGCGAATATATTCTATAGTTCCAGAGAGCAAGACAAGATGTATGGACGTGGTTGAGAACCTGTATTCTATAGTTTCAGAGAGCAAGACAAACTGTATGGACGTGGTTGAGAACCTGTATTCTATAGTTCCAGAGACCAAGACAAACTGTATGGGCGTGGTTGAGAATCTGAGACAGTCGTCCGTGTGTTGCCAGAGAAAGAACGAATAGTGCGACCTACCAGGCATGTCGAAAGATGCAATCAGAGTAGGTTCGGCCTGTGTTTGCCAGGCCTAAACGGAAAGCAAAGAATAATGACACTGCGATCTACCAGGCGTGTCGTAAGAGGCGATGAGAGTAGGATTCTGCTTGAAGATGGCTACCCCATCAGGTAGAAAACATACGTTATATGCACAATTTATTCATCCATAAACTAGTCACATACAAGAAAAATAATAACTGTGCCAATTAAAAGGACAGAAATAAACAATGTACGAACGAGCTTGGAAGAGCTGCTAGAGTTGACACAAGGTCGTCGAGAGCTTATGTCCTCAACAGGGATTTTAAAATCCCAGAAGAGAGAGAGAGAGAGAGAGTGAGAGAGAGAGAGGATAGGTAGAGAAGATAGAGAGAGAGGTAGAGAGAGAGAGAGAGTGAGTGAAGAGAGAAGAGAGAGTAGAAAGATAGATAGAGAAAATTATTTAGTGTTTACATATTTTATCTGTTGAAGTTATGTTAGTTTTTGCTCGACAAAGATATTTGTGAGAACAAATGTTAGCTCACAAATGGACAATCTACAAATACATAAAGACATTGAGCGGCCATAACGACATTTGATTGTCACAGTTCAGCCAATGATCAGGAAGAAAGACGATTATGAACGCCTGGATGTTAGATTGTTTGTCTTTAGGCGGCAAAGCTGTTGCGACTGGCATCAACATTTAGAAGAGAATATTTTCATTGAAATTTAAAGGCAATCAGTTTCTGAAGAAACAATAACTAGATGTCTTGATTGACTAAAACAGCGTTTTCCAAACTGGGGTCCCCGGTAATGACAAGTTTGGGAACCGCTGGACTAAAGGGTTTGAAGAGTGTTTACAGTCTGGTTGGTGTGTCATGGAGTTTGGAAGAAAACAGAGTAAGCATGTGTAAACTGTATCTATAGTGGATTGACACTGTCTGCAATTGATGTGAGTTCAGGATAGGACAATGTTCCAATGAGGAGTCAGCACAAGAGGAGATTGGACTTTGTTCTAATGACGAGTGAGAACAAGGATAGATGGGACTTTGTTCTAATGTCGAGTGAGAACAAGGAAAGATGGGAATTTGTTCTAGGGACGAGTCAGCACAAGAGAAGATATGACTTTGTTCTAGTGACGAGTTAGAACAATCAGGGATAGAACTTTGTTCTAGTGACGAGTGAGAACAAGGAGAGATGGGACATTGTTCTAATGACGAGTGAGAACAAGGAGAGATGGGATATTGTTCTAATGACGAGTGAGAACAAGGAGAGATGGGATATTGTTCTAATGACGAGGCAGCACAATGGGAGATGGGATATTGTTCTAATGACGAGGCAGCACAATGGGAGATGGAAATTTATTCAATTCGCCAGCCGCAAGCTAAAATAAAGAAAGATGAATGAGACCATGATTTGTTTATTGGCAATGTAATCATATAACAACAACAACAACAAGAACATGAGCTCTAACTAATCTAACTAGCGACAGTTGAATACAGACATAAACATATGCTAACTAGATTATCATCTTACAGGAACAGAGCATGTTTATCTTATTAGAAGCAGCTTTTCACGACAACTACATCCTTCAATAATTTGTTATTAATCGATGAGACAAAGTTCATGTTTTCTGTATTATAGTTCACTAACGTGTTAGAAACGTGTTATACCACGTAAATACTTGTATTGCTTTACTGCAGACCACGTAAATACTTGCATTGCTCTACTGCAGACAACGTAAATACTTGCATTGCTCTACTGCAGACCATGTAAATACTTGTATTGCTTTACTGCAGACAACGTAAATACTTGCATTGCTCTACTGCAGACCATGTAAATACTTGTATTGCTTTACTGCAGACCACGTAAATACTTGCATTGCTCTACTTCAGACCACGTAAATACTTGCACTGCTCTACTGCAGACCATGTAAATACTTGCATTGCTCTACTTCAGACCATGTAAATACTTGCACTGCTCTACTGCAGACCATGTAAATACTTGCATTGCTCTACTTCAGACCATGTAAATACTTGCACTGCTCTACTGCAGACCATGTAAATACTTGCACTGCTCTACTGCAGACCATGTAAATACTTGCATTGCTCTACTGCAGACCATGTAAATACTTGCATTGCTCTACTGCAGGCCATGTAAATACTATTGTCACTGCGTTATAGAACACACATAAAAACTACCTAGAAACTAGGATCAATGTAGTATAGAGTAAGTGTTGGTGGTACCGTTTAGAACATCTTTGCTTTAAATAGTTTTTTCTTGTTTATCTTGAGCACGGACTGACAAAGCAGTCAGTGGTAAACATATCTTGTTGCATCTTGTAAAGGCAAGAGCAACATCTTCCACCAAACTCATTTCGTGGCAACATTTCCGGTCATCAAACAGTATTGATTGATTGGACCATCATCATTGCTCTTCAGTGATTAGCCATGCGTTCTCTAATATCTTTCTGACACAGGAAGATCTCAGCTGCAGTGCACGAACTCCGTAGCACCGGCGAGGGTCCCGATGTAACTTTGAAGATGATGAAGATATTTTGTAGGTATTGTATATTAAATATTTTCTAATGAATTTTGCCGGCGCAACGTTTTCCTGCCTTCCCGTCTCGATTTCCTGCCTGCCCGTCTCGATTTCCTGCCTGCCCGTCTCGATTTCCTGCCTCTCTCTCTCTTTAGCCTGTTACGCCCTTGGCGTTTAGGCCAGCAACAAACGTACACCATTCTTCCCTGTTCATGGCCTTCCTCTGTATTGTGTTCCAGCTATGATTCATTTCCTTCAGCTCTTGCTCTATCGTTCTCCTCCAAGTCGTCTTGGGTCTTCCACGCTTTCGCCTACCCTCTGGAGTCCATCTCAGTGCAGTTTTCGTGTCGGAGCCAGTCTCCATGCGCATCACATGTCCAATCCATCTCCAGCGTCGTCTTCGGATGATAGTGCCCATATTCTCTTGTTGGCATCGTGCAAGCAATTCTTGGTTGGAGATAGTAGTCGGCCAGTACACGCGTAAGATTTTTCGCAGACAAGTTGTATGAAAGGTGGAGAGTCTGGACATATCCTGTTCTGTCATTCTCCAGCATTCCGATCCGTACAGCAAAGTTGACAGCTGTTATAGATACTAGTCTTGGTTCTGATGCTGTATTGGGCAGATTTCCAGGCGGTCTGAAGGGTCATGAATGCACTTCGTGCCTTACTCAGTCTGTTTTTAATGTCAGATCCAGCGCCTCCTTCATTGCTAATAACACTTCCAAGGTATGTGAAAGCGGTTGTATCTCGGAGGGTTTTACCTTCTAGTTTGACTGGTGCTGGGGTTGCTATGTTCAGAGTCATTACTTCAGTTTTCTTCTGATTTATTTTCAGCCCAACCATCTCACTATATTGGTTAAGGCGGCAGGTCTTTTCCTGGATATCTCTATGTGTATGAGATAGGAGTGCGATGTCATCTGCAAAATCTAGGTCTTCCAGAGTGGATGTGAGCGTCCATCTAATACCTCTTGCCCTATCTTCCGTTGTTTTACGCATCACCCAATCTATGACAGTGTTGAATAATAGGGCTGACATAACACATCCTTGTCTCACGGATTTCCTGCCTGCCAAGGGTTATTTTACGTGCTCAAATTGAACACGGGACCTCCTTTTTTATCAGCTGTCCCCGATATGACTAGGAACTCGATCTCACCTACAATGAGATTAGGGTTCTCTGGAAAAATATCAAGATGGCTCCACGAGGGAGCGAACCTGGTACCTTTGCACGAGAGACAAGCACTGTACCTCTACACCACAGAGACTCTTGTAGCAGTATCCCACTAAACAGAGACTCTTATAGCAGTATCCCACTAAACAGAGACTCTTGTAGCAGTATCCCACTAAACAGAGACTCCTGTAGCAGTATCCCACTAAACAGAGACTCTTGTAGCAGTATCCCACTAAACAGAGACTCTTGTAGCAGTATCCCACTAAACAGAGACTCCTGTAGCAGTATCCCACTAAACAGAGACTCTTGTAGCAGTATCCCACTAAACAGAGACTCTTGTAGCAGTATCCCACTAAACAGAGACTCTTGTAGCAGTATCCCACTAAACAGAGACTCTTGTAGCAGTATCCCACTAAACAGAGACTCTTGTAGCAGTATCCCACTAAACAGAGACTCTTGTAGCAGTATCCCCTAAACAGAGACTCCTGTAGCAGTATCCCACTAAACAGAGACTCTTGTAGCAGTATCCCACTAAACAGAGACTCTTGTAGCAGTATCCCACTAAACAGAGACTCTTGTAGCAGTATCCCACTAAACAGAGACTCTTGTAGCAGTATCCCACTAAACAGAGACTCCTGTAGCAGTATCCCACTAAACAGAGACTCTTGTAGCAGTATCCCACTAAACAGAGACTCTTGTAGCAGTATCCCACTAAACAGAGACTCTTGTAGCAGTATCCACTAAACAGAGACTCCTGTAACAGTATCCCACTAAACAGAGACTCCTGTAGCAGTATCCCACTAAACAGAGACTCTTGTAGCAGTATCCCACTAAACAGAGACTCCTGTAACAGTATCCCACTAAACAGAGACTCCTGTAGCAGTATCCCACTAAACAGAGACTCTTGTAGCAGTATCCCACTAAACAGAGACTCCGGTAGCAGTATCCCACTAAACAGAGACTCTTGTAGCAGTATCCCACTAAACAGAGACTCCTGTAGCAGTATCCCACTAAACAGAGACTCTTGTAGCAGTATCCCACTAAACAGAGACTCCTGTAGCAGTATCCCACTAAACAGAGACTCTTGTAGCAGTATCCCACTAAACAGAGACTCCTGTAACAGTATCCCACTAAACAGAGACTCCTGTAGCAGTATCCCACTAAACAGAGACTCTTGTAGCAGTATCCCACTAAACAGAGACTCCGGTAGCAGTATCCCACTAAACAGAGACTCTTGTAGCAGTATCCCACTAAACAGAGACTCCTGTAGCAGTATCCCACTAAACAGAGACTCTTGTAGCAGTATCCCACTAAACAGAGACTCTTGTAGCAGTATCCCACTAAACAGAGACTCTTGTAGCAGTATCCCACTAAACAGAGACTCCTGTAGCAGTATCCCACTAAACAGAGACTCTTGTAGCAGTATCCCACTAAACAGAGACTCCTGTAGCAGTATCCCACTAAACAGAGACTCCTGTAGCAGTATCCCACTAAACAGAGACTCTTGTAGCAGTATCCACTAAACAGAGACTCTTGTAGCAGTATCCCACTAAACAGAGACTCTTATAGCAGTATCCCACTAAACAGAGACTCTTGTAGCAGTATCCCACTAAACAGAGACTCCTGTAGCAGTATCCCACTAAACAGAGACTCTTGTAGCAGTATCCCACTAAACAGAGACTCCTGTAGCAGTATCCCACTAAACAGAGACTCTTGTAGCAGTATCCCACTAAACAGAGACTCCTGTAGCAGTATCCCACTAAACAGAGACTCAGTAGTAGTATCCACTAAACAGCATCCTTCTAAAGATCATATCCCACTAAACAGAGACTCCTGTAGCAGTATCCCACTAAACAGAGACTCCTGTAGCAGTATCCCACTAAACAGAGACTCCTGTAGCAGTATCCCACTAAACAGAGACTCCTGTAGTAGTATCCCACTAAACAGAGACTCCTGTAGCAGTATCCCACTAAACAGAGACTCCGGTAGTAGTATCCCACTAAACAGCATCCTTCTAAAGATCATATCCCACTAAACAGAGACTCCTGTAGCAGTATCCCACTAAACAGAGACTCCTGTAGCAGTATCCCACTAAACAGAGACTCCTGTAGCAGTATCCCACTAAACAGCATCCTTCTAAAGATCATATCCCACTAAACAGCATCCTTCTAAAGATCATATCCCACTAGACAGCATCCTTCTAAAGATCATATCCTACTAAACAGCATCCTTCTAAAGATCATATCCCACTAAACAGCATCCTTCTAAAGATCATATCCCACTAAACAGCATCCTTCTAAAGATCATATCCCACAAACCATCATTTTAAAACCAAAGACCCACATACATCATAATTGAACAGACTAAGATAATCAAGAAACACATACAAGTAGTCAAATTAATGAAGACATAACTTAATAACAGACTGTTGCTACCATCAAATGTTCCCATAGCTGGCTGATTGTATCTAGAACACTTTTATTATCAGAGTCATGCGAACGTGATCAGAATTGTTAATGAGTAATAACAACATAGACGCCATGCTTGACCTAGATTAGAAGTAGTAGTGAGAATAGACATTGAATAAGATATTTAGTTTTTTTTTTACTGCGGCAACTGTTGTAGCAAAGTATTATCAATGTTCACTTTTCTTGAAGTCAAACTGAAAGTGGTCGTGGAATAAAAGATGAGTACATCGATTTATACACTTGGAGTACTGGTGACATCAGAGGACAGATGCAGATCAGAAATAAAGAGCAGAATAGGGCAGGCCAAAGCTGCGTTCCAAAAAAATGAGAATCAGTATATGCAACATGTCACTGTCAATTGAGGTCAGAATTATATTCAGTGCTACATAGAGCCAAGACAGGCATACGAATGCGAGTCTTGGACAGTAAACAAACATAAAAATTTATAGAGGCCACAGAGATTTGGTTTTACAGAAGAATGATGAGAATTCCATGGACTGCTAGAATGAGGAATGCGGAGTTGTTGAAGAGGCCAAGACACAGAGAAAGCGTATTATCAATATAAGAAAGAAACAATGATCAAGTTTTTCAAATATGGGATGAGAAGGGTAGGTTAAGAGCACATTGTGGCAACCGGTAAAATTGAAGGGAGATGAGACAGAGGAGGACAGAGAGAGAGAAAATATTAGTCAACCTGACTTCATGGCACGGAAGAGCATTAACATCTGAGATGATCGCAAATACCAGGGACAAAGATTTGTGGAGATCCATGATCGCATACAACATCCGGCACGGCACCAGATTATGATAAGACACCATTTGAAAGTTTTCATTCACGTAAGACTTTGTCTGTGAGTAGCAACTCTAAACGCCAAGTTTGAGTTTAATAAGACTTTATGAGTAACAACTCTAAAAGCCAAGTTTGAGTTTAATAAGACTTTGCGAGTAACAACTCTAAACGACGAGTTTGA
The DNA here is from genome assembly GCA_020796225.1 of Arion vulgaris. Lineage (NCBI taxonomy): Eukaryota > Metazoa > Mollusca > Gastropoda > Stylommatophora > Arionidae > Arion > Arion vulgaris. The sequence continues at coordinate 50,022,807 of CM036765.1, read as the reverse complement.
GTTTAAGCGACTAGAGGGCAAAAAGAAACCTAAATGGAGTCCAGTATCTGCAATTTACAGGATGTGTACATCGTGCACCCGTTCATGTGCAGCTGTTATGTTATCTTCTAGACATATGTCATACACATGTTCACATACAACTTTTAAGAAATCTGCAAGACATGTGTCTTAAAAGTATATACCAGTAAACTATATAGAAGTGAACTATATTTAAGTGACCTATATCTCCAAGGAATGCGGTAACGATTGTTCAATGAACATACGAGAGACGTAATTATCAGAGAGTTGATGTAACATAGAGATACATAGAAAGTACTTTAACTGGTCCAACTCATCACATTAAAAATAGTGCTTTATGAGTGGTTATTGTAGAACATACACAGAAGAAGATGTTGATTCATCAATATAAGATCATACATTTGTAAACATCAATTATAAGATCATACATTTGTAAACATCAATATAAGATCATACATTTGTAAACATCAATTATAAGATCATACATTTGTAAACATCAATATAAGATCATACATTTGCAAACATCAATATAAGATCATACATTTGTAAACATCAATATAAGATCATACATTTGTAAACATCAATATAAGAGCAGAAGTCATGACAATAAGTAGGTGCAATTAAATATGCACGTGAATAATGTCAAAATACAACAGACTCAGAATTGAATATCTCGGGAGTATATTCACAGCAGATGGAAAGATGGACAAAGAAATCGAGACTAGATGCCAGAAGGCAAATGCAGTGACATACCAACTATCACCACTATTAAAACATCCAAGCATTAACATGGTAGTCAAACGACTACTGATAAAGTGCATATTTATTCCAACTCTCTGCTATCAGTGCCAAACATGGCCCGGCCTAAGACACAAGAAAGAAAGATTACAACATGTGAAATGAGATGTCTACGAAAAGCTGTCAACGTTACAAAGAGAGATAGAGTGAGAAACGAGAATATCAGAAGCATTGTTGGTACTATACCATGCATACAGTACATCGAGAAGCAAAGAATCAAGTGGTTCGGCCATCTAATGAGAATGGAACCATATTTACTACCATCACGTGCCTACAATAATCGACACTCAGGGCGCAGAGCACGAGGCAGACCAAGAACACGATGGATAGATAACATCTCAGAGTCCCTACGAAAGCATGACTGACAACGTCAAGCGCAACACACATGGCACAAGATAGAAAACTAACTCTCAACACGACGCTTCACTGCAAATGTGGTTAAGATAAGATAAGAATATAAGATCATACATTTGTAAACATCAATATAAGATCATACATTTGTAAACATCAATATAAGATCATACATTTATAAACATCAATAATAAGATCATACATTTGTAAACATCAATATAAGATCATACATATGTAAACATCAATTATAAAATCATACATTTGTAAACATCAATATAAGATCATACATTTGTAAACATCAATATAAAATCATACATTTATAAACATCAATAATAAGATCATACATTTGTAAACAGCAATATAAGATCATACATTTGTAAACATCAATATAAGATCATAGATTTGTAAACATCAATATAAGATCATACATTTGTAAACATCAATATAAGATCATACATTTGTAAACATCAATATAAGATCATAGATTTGTAAACATCAATATAAGATCATACATTTGTAAACATGAAAAGATTCATTACAAAAGATTACAAACATTACAGAAAGAAAGATAATTATAGATGGTGCAACTGTTGAGATATTAAACAAAACGCTGTTAGCAAAGTTTATAATGTCAGAGTCAACAGTGTAAGCAAAACGTTTGTTTTGTTTTATTTGCTTGATAAAGGCCTTATGATCGTAACGACGTTGTATATTGTTTTTGTACTTTGTAAAACTTTATAACTTTATTGTTACTTGTTTTACCTTTACTGCATAGTTTTACTGCAGTCTTCCATATATTGGATAAGAAATAGTCAACGTGAAACGAAATCTTGAGACATCAATAAGTAATACAAGTCACTTGCAATACTAATTTAATATTGTCAGTTTGTTAATACTGTCGCAACATTGTCTTTAGTAGTACTGGCATAATGTGTTTACTAACAAAAAATTGTAATAGTTGTCCACAAAAAAATAAAAATAATATACCTGTCTGGTCTGACATAACTGAAAGTTATTCACAAGTTTTTCACATTTTCTTCTCTGTAAATCTTGGTATTTTAGCATAATATAACATTAAATAGAATATAGTGTTACAACTTCACTCTGTAAACCGATCAACAAAAGCCTCATATTCTGTTATTTTCCATAACCCAATACTATTTTCCATAACCCAATACTATTTTCTATAACCCAATACTATTTTCTATAACCCTATACTATTTTATACTATAAAAGGACATAGAAAAACTAGCATTTATGTTTTGCATTTGAATCTAATGTCATTTGGACATATTCGCTAACATTAAAATGCACATTCGATCAGAATCTCAAGAGTGGGTCCATTGCTTGCAACACGTTTTAGTCAACAAATGTCGGCTTACTTCAGAAAAGATGATTACGTAGTCAGACTCAGACAATAAATGTCAAACAACGATCACTAGACAAACTCGATCTGACCGGAGGTTAACTTCGAACTCGTATCTAGTCGCGTTATCGCTGTTAAACTAAGCCTCATAGAAGGCAGAGTTAGTGCAGGATGGACCAGGAGCAAGAGTAATCTATTCTCAAAACTATTGTTGAAGAAGAGTAGAATTAGAATATGGAGAACAAGAATGAGAGTTTAGATATACTGTCACAGATGCGCATGTGATGTGATCTTACAGACTTTCAACATCTGGAGAAACTGTGGCAGGTGAACCTCTAGGGATCCTCCTGTGATTAATTGCAATCCGTAGAAGAAGGCATTTGACAGACAGGATGAGTTGTTTCTCTAGTCTAGGCCGTCACTGTCTGTGGCATTTCAGATGTGTCACTCGCTGTCTGGGACATTTAGGCTGAGCTTCATGAAATTACCTCGCGAGGATAATCACTTTCCATTATTGGCTTGCAATGCTTCTTCTTCTTCTGCACCCGCTTTCAGACTGTCAGATTAATTACTCTTACAAAGTTAAGCATCTGCTTATAAAGGTAACGACCTGCATACAAAGGTAACCACCTGCTTAAGTAAGCGGCATAAGTAACCACCTGCTTATAAAGGTAACGACCTGCATACAAAGGTAACCACCTGCTTATAAAGGTAACACTGCAGGTAACCATCTTAAGGACACTCATACAAAGGTAACCACCTGCTTATAAAGGTAACGACTGCATACGTAACACCTGCTAAAAGTAACGCATCAAAGAACCACTGCTATAAGGTAACACTGCATACAAAGGTAACCACCTGCTTATAAAGGTAACGACCTGCATCAAGGTACCACCTTTAAAGTACGACCTGCATACAAAGGCAACCACCTGCTTACAAATGTAACAACCTGCTCTAGACTACAAACATTGCCCTAAAGATTTTTATGATAGGAATATATTATGTTGGTTCTGTTCTCTTAAGTCGGAGTAAGGCTCGTTTAAATGACGAGGGCCACTGGTAATAAAGGAAAGCAAGCCTTCAGGTAAAATCGGTCGGATGTTCCATATTTAGTGCCATGACGATGCCTGAATTCATAGTGGAAGAACTGAGACACAGTCAACTCTAGCTAACTTTATAAGTTTATAGTTGGCTGTGACTGAGACAAGAATATAATGTTGGTAACGTCTGCCAACAAGAGTTCAACTGTGTTCAAGTTAGTACTCATATATCGTTTAGTCAAATATATATATGTGGTATAGATGGTGTCTTAGTCCATCGAGTAATATGTGAAGTCGGAAAATTTGAGCTGGTTCTCTGCGAGACTGATAATAGACATATTTTTTTATTTTTGATCTGTGTGATTCGTTCCAAATTTGAATACACTCTCACAATTAACAAAACTATCTTGGCTAGTAATTAACAAACTATCTTGGCTCAGTAATTAAACAACTATCTTGGCTCAGTAATTAAACAAATATCTTGGCAGTAATTAACAAAACTATCTGGCTCAGTAATTAAACAAAAACTATCTTGGCTCAGTAATTAAACAAACTATCTGCTCAGTAAACAAAAACTATCTTGGCTCAGTAATTAAACAAAAATATCTTGGCTCAGTAATTAAACAAAAAATATCTTGGCTCAGTAATTAAACAAAACAAATCTAGAAGGGCTCTGTGGTTAAGTGGTTAAACCATCGACTCGCGATCCGAAGGTCATGCTTCAATCCGGACTGCGACGTTCTGTTCACGAAAGTATTTTGTTTACAGAGCCCTAGAATTGTTGCCCGAGCTACAGAGTTCGTGCTTTGTGCAATACTCTTGGCAGATGGCGTGCCATTTCTGCGGAGGGACGAACCATGAAACCACGGCATGCGGATTTCAGAATGCGTCTTCGAAAGCGCCTTGATAAAACCACGCATGCGGATATTTTCAGTACCGCGTTAAGCGCCGATAAATCCACGCCATGCGGATATTTTCAGTACCATGCGTCTTCGAAATGCCGCCCTTAAATAATTTTTCTTTAAAATAACCTTCAATTGTGATATTGATTTCGTTGTTATGGCCCCCTTTCGGTGCCGTCTGATGCGGCCGCCTCTTTGCATCATAGCACGGCACGGTCCTGGATAAACCGGTGCAAAGAAGTTAATCCTTCGGCTTTAAACTCTTAGACCCTCTAGACTTAGAAGTAGCTGGAAGAATGTGACATGGAAGTGCTCTGCCTTCTTGTCTGTTTATTATCTATACAGTAATACCCATATTTAAACAAATAGAAAGGATACCAGCGCTAACATCAATAAACAAATAATAAATAACTCAAGATATGCAGATGATACAGTGAAATTAGCGAACAACGAGCAAACATGGCAACAACTATTAGAACAAGTAAGCAACAGAAGTAAAATATATGGCCTTGATATTAATATTGAGAAAATAATAAACTATGATAATTATACAAAACAAGAGATTTGTCCTCTCTCTCTTCTCTCTTCTCTCTCTCGCACGCGAGCAATCGTTCTTTTGATCATTTTATTGTGATATATAAACAACTTATGCCAAGAACGTTTTTTACGTCACATCTTCAGTACCATTTGGAGCTCTGGTGCTTGTCCTCTGGCGACGTGTCCGATTTCAACCAGCGTTTACTGGGTTCGCCCTCCGTCAGCCTTTGGCTGTTCCCAGCTGACCTGCAAGGCAGCAGGTTGCTATTTTCGTTTAGGGTAGCGACCCTTAGACGACATACCCTCCCGGGTTGTTGAGCGTCATATGCCCAGGTTACCTGTCTGTTTTTGGACTACTTGGTTTGCCTACCGTCCTGTTTTATGTACGGTTTGCTCCGCCAGTCTTTGATTGTCCCCAATCTAACTACAAGGCAGTAGTAGTTCCCTGAGAGTTATCCGATCGTTCCTGGGGTTGGCTACTCCATCTGTCAAAAAATACGGCAGCTACAAGATTCAACTAACCATAAACAAACCTTGGACCGATTTAGAGTCTACGCCCCAACAAGGGGGTTTAAATGGTAAGAGAGAGAGAGAGAGAGAGAGAAAGAAAGATAGATAGAGAGAGATAGAGAGAGAGAGGGATAGAGAGATAGGGATAGAGAGAGATAGAGAGAGAGAGAGAGGATAGAGTAGAGAGAGAGAGAGAGAGAGCAAATCGAGAGATAAAGTGTTGAACGTAATGATACACAAAGAAAGACTGGAATAAGTGTCAAGTAATGCATATCTTGAACTTATAATAACAGAAGATGGCAGATACACAAAGGAAGCTCAGAAGAGAATTGGAATGGCTGAGAATATAGTTAACAAAATGAAAAAGGTATTAGCATCCAAACAAGTAAGAAACACAAACAAAAAATTACAAAGTTGAACTTAAATTCATTATTGTTCTACGAAGCCGAAGCGAGGATAATGAATAAACAGATTGAGAAACTGAAGTTTGGGAAATGTGGATGTACTGAAGAATAAATCAAGTGTCATGGAAAGAGAGGAAAGTTAATAAACAAGTACTTTAGTACCTATGAGTGAAAGAAGAACTGCTCAAGGATATATAAATTAGATCAACGAGAAGCTGGGCAGATGGCGCTCATAAGCCCGGGAGGGCAGGCCGTCTAAGGGTCGCTGTCCTAAAAGAAAATGGCAACCCGCTACCTTGTGTGTTTCGGCTGGGGACAGCCAAAAGCTAGCGGAGAGCGAACCGCACACAATAGCTGGTTGAAATCGAACACGCCACCCAAGGATAAGCAACTGTGCTCCAATAGGTGCTAAAGGCTGGTGCACGTACATTACGTTCTGATGTTTGGCTGTTTATATATCACAATAGAATGATAAAAATGGCTTTAGAACGATCGCAGAGAGAGAGAGAGAGAGAGAGAGAGATCAGAGAGAGATCAACGAGATCACCCGTGTCTTGGCGGGGCTCGCAAGGGGAGCACAGAATAGTGACACTGCGACCTACGAGGCATGTCGTAAGAGGCGACTGAGGTATGGACCTAGGGAACTACCCTAGTAAATACAAAGCGTAGCAGAAATCGGATGTGCTGGCCTACTTGTAGGCGCAAACTGGCACAACGTACAATCGCCTTTAGGCTCAGATCACATACAATAACAACTAATGGTTTAACAAGTGATCGATATGAAGCGCTCAAAGAAAAAGAAGAAGAAGATCAACGAGATACTGTGTTCCCATTAAAGACACGTCGCTATTAAAAAACCATATTTGAATGGACGGTAGAAGGTAGGATAGCAATTCTTTAGTATTGGGCTCTACCCGGAAGTGCCACACAGCGAGTGGTTCCAGTACGATTGAACGTGTAAACTCTGATCGTCGTTATTCTTTCCAATGAGAGCTGCTCGGTGTTTGTTTAAGTGTGTTTGATTGTGACATTTAGTGTTTAAATGAAGTCTCCCATCCTTTGGCTGCGAACTAGTGGGTACTACACTTTGATCTTACCAATATACTGAGAAGTGAGAGGTAGGAGAGCAAGGGTTAGACATATACTGAGAAGCGAGAGGTAGGTTTTTGGAGTACGAGGTGGGTACGACCAGGACGGAGGTGGCAGCAGGACTTCAAAGAAACCTTGAACATGCTGCTGTAGGAGGCCGGAGAACTTGCAAGACACAGATTCCATCAAATGATAGCTTTTCAGGCGACTTGTGATGAGCGTGGCGTTCCGCAAGAGACATGCTACTTCTTGAGTAGCAGTAGATTTTAAACAATATTTTTCCTGGTCTGTTATTTCTTAGGTTCACCTTTGCACGGATGGCCTTTGATGGGCCTCAGAAAACAGAGACAGTGAAAAACACTATTTATCTATTTATGAAGTGCACACAAAAGCCCTTTCTAAAACTCTTTTCACCCTGACGATTTGAGTCAAATCATGATTAGAGAAAATAAGATTGCGGAAACATGACACAAAACATCGTACACAAGATGGAGGCAGTTCTGAATAAATGTTTAAGAATAATCTTGCGAATATCTGGCCAAATATTGGCTAAAATCGGATACACATGTCCTAAATGTGTAGAAGTCTGTGTGTTTAGGGGCCTACAAACCAATGTGCAACGTATACACGTTCTTGGCAAAGATCACACATATCACAGAGTGATTAAGATTGGTCGTAAAGAACGAACGCAAAGAAGAAGAAGAAGATCTGACCAAATATAATAGCAAATGAAAAGCTTATGGCATTCCCAACTGTACAATAACAATCCCAGGACACAGCTTCTATATATTTTTAGTTTTGTTTTAATCCTTTTGCTTCATAATTTTTTTAAAACTTCCGGATGTATTTATATGTGCAATGTAGACTAACTTAGCCAGCATACTTGCTTTGCATGTTCTTAAAAATACAACGTGCCAGTAAATCGGCTGATAATGATGAAAGAGTTAAGTGTCGTATTGACAAAGATAGAACAAAGAAGAATGAAGTATTTTGGTTATATAAAACATCATGAGAGCTTGGAGAAAACAATCACGGAAAGATAAATAAAAGAAAAAAAAAACATAGAGAAAAGAGGAGAAAGTAAAGACAATATTGGTGCAAGATATGATACACGAATAACATATTGAAGAATCAGATGTCAGGAATCCTGCATATCATGAAGAATTTCAAGTCAAATTTAAGCTAACATCTCAAACTTTGAAACTATTTTCCATCAAATGCAAATGATAGCCATGAATAAAAGTATTTTCCATCAAATGCAAATAATAGCCATGAATAAAACTATTTTCCATCAAATAATAGCCATGAATAAAACTATTTTCCATCAAATAATAGCCATGAATAAAACTATTTTCCATCAAATGCAAATAATAGCTATGAATAAAAGTATTTTCCATCAAATGATAGCCATGAATAAAAGTATTTTCCATCAAATGCAAATAATAGCTATGAATAAAAGTATTTTCCATCAAATGCAAATAATAGCCATGAATAAAAGTATTTTCCATCAAATGATAGACATGAATAAAACTATTTTCCATCAAATAATAAACATGAATAAAACTATTTTCCATCAAATAATAGACATGAATAAAACTATTTTCCATCAAATGATAAACATGAATAAAACTATTTTCCATCAAATAATAGACATGAATAAAACTATTTTCCATCAAATGATAGCCATGAATAAAAGTATTTTCCATCAAATGATAGACATGAATAAAACTATTTTCCATCAAATGATAGACATGAATAAAAGTATTTTCCATCAAATAATAGACATGAATAAAACTATTTTCCATCAAATGATAGACATGAATAAAACTATTTTCCATCAAATGATAGCCATGAATAAAAGTATTTTCCATCAAATGCAAATAATAGATATGAATAAAAGTATTTTCCATCAAATGCAAATAATAGCCATGAATAAAACTATTTTCCATCAAATGATAGACATGAATAAAACTATTTTCCATCAAATGCAAATGATAGCCATGAATAAAACTATTTTCCATCAAATGCAAATGATAGACATGAATAAAACTATTTTCCATCAAATGCAAATGATAGACATGAATAAAACTATTTTCCATCAATTGTAAATGATAGCCATGAAAATAAGACATTGAAGACAGTACATATTATCATACATATTATCATACATATTATCATACATATTATAAATTAAAATAAAGAAAGAAAGAACGAGTGCATGCACATGCCACTCACCCTCTTTCTCGGAACAGGAGGCTAGAAATATAGGGAACACAAAACATAAGAATTCTTGCAGAGACTGTCACTGTCAGTATTGTGTCTGTCTTCTATGTCGTCGCTAGGTCTAGGATATACTAAACGTTGAGCACCTTTTGGTAACAAGAAACGGAACTATGTGCTTGTGAAGTTTTGTACTGCGAATGTAATGTTATTGTTCAGATGTTATAATTCTTATAATTTTAGCCTGGCATGTTGTATATTTGACTAAAACAATAAATTACAAACATTCATCAACCGGTCTCTGCGTAGAATAGTGAGACTGAGATTATGGAGACAACGAGACAGATCCAAGTGAATCGAGATACAGTGTATTACGAAAAGACGCTGGCACAGGACAGGACAAACCTTAAGGTAACCCGGAGGGAAATATAACAAGAAGGGCTTTTTCCTGGAACTCGCAAGGAAAGCGAAAGAGATGCAAGTGATAGCTACTGATAGGACGACTTGATGTGAGTTGTTTGAGGGCCCATGCTCCCTCTTCTTCTTTTCTCAATACTGTTTTGCCTCACGGCGTCAGGAAAAGAAGAGATTTATAGAACAAGCTTTTGTGTGCGCTTAAACAGTGCTTTCGTAGAATCTGTTATCTTTGAGGTCCACCTTTTACGTGAACGGCATTTTGCTTTGTATCCACTGTATCGGAGTAACTTTGCTCTTTGAGGTGCACTGTCTGTTAGCAATTCTCACCATCATCTCTTTGATGAAAGCTGTTAAATACCTATACTTGTGTGTTAGGAGGGAATCATCCATTTCATCCCGTAGAGTATCTTTAAGATTGTAATAGAGTTCCCTTCAGAGTAGAATACTATCCAGCTGGTCAGATCTCTAGGAATGTTGCTGGAGCTACGGAATTCATACCTTGTGCAACACTCTCTACAGTAATGGAGCCATAAATTATTCGCATTTATTCCCTTTTAATAACACTGTAATGTAAAACTAAATAAATGTTGGCATTATTCCTTTTAATAACACTGCAATGTACAACTAAAATAAATGTGCATTATTCCTTTGTTAATAACACTGCAATGTAAACTAAAATAAATGTTGGTATTATTCCTTGTTAATAACACTGCAATGTAAACTAAATAAATGTTGTATTATTCCTTTGTTAATAACACTGCAATGTAAACTAAAATAAATGTTGGCATTATTCCTTGTTAATAACACTGCAATGTAAAACTAAATAAATGTTGGCATTTATTCCATGTTAATAACACTGCAATGTAAACTAAAATAAATGTTGTCATTATTCCCTTGTTAATAACACTGCAATGTACAACTAAAATAAATGTTGGTATTATTCCCTTTGTTAATAACACTGCAATGTACAACTAAAATAAATGTTGGCATTATTCCCTTTGTTAATAACACTGCAATGTAAAACTAAAATAAATGTTGGCGAAAAGTTGTAGTTAGGTTCATTGGGAGAGTAAGAAAAGAAGAGATAGAGAGATAGATAGATAGATAGAGAGAGAGATAGAGACAGAGAAGAGAAAATTCTAATACTTGAGACAAGCTTTCAAATCAGAACTATACTTCTGAATGTGAAATAACAAATGACAGTAACCATAGTTACAGGATGAGATCGTACTATATAAAAAAAAAGAGTGGAAAGGCGAAGTATTAACTTCATTGTGCTGGGTTTGAACATATGGTCTCGTCCCTGTCGGTAGAGATGACATGTCATCTGCTGAGAACATTGCACAAAGCACGCACTCTGTAGCTCCGGCAACAATCCTAGGGATTTCATGAAAATGTGACATTATATCTCAGCCCGAATTCGAACCTACAACCTTCAGTACAACAGGCAAACGACTAAACAACTACGCCATTGAGACACCTATATCGTACTATAAGTACGTAAGCTGCTTCATTGGTAGTTGATTGCTCTGTTGAATTGAGCACATCACAAAAGTTTAGATAATTTTGTTGTTATTTTAACATAAATCAACATTTACAGTTCCTGGGTCATTTACAGAACATTTATAGAACATTTATAAGAACATTTACAGAACCTGAAATATTACGTTGTTCTGACTTATAATCTTAGTGGTCCACGCTTAGTGATCTATCTCTAACGATTCAACATTAAGTTACACCACTCTTATGGCACACCTTTTATTCTTTCGTAGATTTTTTTTTTCGTCGCTTTCAACTCAGACGAGTTTCATCTCTGAAACTGATTTTGCGTGAAAACGTTTTCCAATTTCTTACAATGGCAGCACGTCACTTTGTAAATTACTTACACTGGCAGCCGTGTGCTCAATGTACTCGTAATTAGTATCCCCTCGCCATACAGGCAGATTTTCTCCGACTTCAGAGGTACTCACGTAATCGTCCTGAGTAAGACCAGAGGACTCGAACAAATGCCGGACAGTAGGTTCGAACCCGAGCTATGAGGCGTCTCACAGCTAGCAGGCCGAGCTACTATCAACTACTCTAGGCAGTCCCCTTTCGTAGATCTGACAAAGGCATTTGACACGGTCAGCAGACCAGGACTTTATAAACTATTAAAACATATCGGCTGTACCCCCAATGTTGCTCCAACTGATCGTCTCCTTACATGAGGGCATGAAAGCCAGTATACAGTTCGATGGTAGCATATCTGATAGCTTCGAGGTTAAGAATGGAGTCAAACAGGACTGTGTCCTTGCCCCCACTCTTTTTGACATCTTCTTCGCAGTCTTGTTACGCCACGCCTTCTGGGATGCTGATGTAGATGTTTTCATCCGCACGAGAGCTGATGGCTCACTCTTCAACTTGGCTCACTTAAGAGCCAAAACAAAAACAACAGAAATTCTTCTCAAGGAACTCCTTTTCGCTAACGATGCTGCCTTAGTTGCACACAGTGAGGCTAAACTGCAATCCCTAATAAATAATTTGGCCAGGACATGCGATCTGTTTTCTCTGACTATAAGTGTCACCAAAACAGTGGTTTTATGTCAGGAAATAACACGTCAACAGATATCACTTTAAATGGTAACCATCTAGCACCAGTTCAAAAAGTCTGCTATCTTGGGTCCATAGTCACTGCCAGCTTTTCTCTTGATGAAGAAATCAACGCTCGAATAGGCAGCGCGGTTACTACATTCGGTAATCAAAGAGAGCATGGGGCAACAAACAATTAACATTGCAGACGAAGATTCAAATATATCGAGCCTGTGTAATTAGATTTTTACTATATGGCTCAGAAACATGGACAGCCTACTCAAGGCACGAGAGAAGACTTAACATATTTCACCTTTGATGTCTCCGCAAGATTATGAACATCAGGTGGTACGACAAGATAACCAACTCTGAAGTACTGCAACGTGCAAACTTGCCTTCGATCATGGGTATGCTCAGCAGTAGAAGACTTAGATGGCTAGGGCATGTGCAAAGAATGGACAATGGCCGCATTCCAAAACAAATATTGTTCTGTGAACTTTCGGAAAGGAAGAGGCACCAAGGCAGACCACTGCTCAGATATAAAGATGTCTGCAAGGCCTTAATGAATAAATGTTCCTTCGGTGCCAGCAAATGGGAAAAACTGGCTGATGATTGAGATATATGGAAAACAACATTACGCAAAGGTGCAGAATATTTTGAAGAGAGACTTAGGGATGAGCTAAAAGACAAGAGACAAGCGAAAACTCAGAAGTTGTCACAGTGAAACACTTGCCAATTGACCGTCTGTAAAGACAAGAGAGACAAGTGAAAACTCAGAAGTTGTCACAGTGAAACACTTGCCAATTGATCGTCTGTAAAGACAAGAGAGAAAAGCGAAAACTCAGAAGTTGTCACAATGAAACACTTGCCAATTGATCGTCTGTAAAGACAAAAAGGCCATATATGTATTATTCCATCACTAGCGACCCACACTTAGTGACCCACATTTGTTAACTGTCTCAGTGCCCACCTCTGTAACACACCTTTATTAGTTACTCACTTCTGTGTCCACCATAGTGATACACATTAGTTATCCATATTTACTGACCCAAGCGGTCAGTCCTACTTGATTGAATATACTAACTTCTATTTTTACTTACGACGTTGGAAACATAAACTGGACCAAACTTGATATGAATAGTTTTATTGTTTGTATTTCATCTTCCCCAGTTCTTCGCCAAGTTTTCTGTCATCGACATCTCGTTAATTCTTCCAACGGGGTCCATAGTATGTCAGTTCTGTTCATGGTACCACGGTCACTTCTAAGATCATTGCCGACCAAATTATATCATTTTGTGTTACTTACTATGTGTGATATAAATAATAATAATATTTCCTCTCGTACAGATATACGTTATATAGGGCCTGCAAGCAATTTCTGGATATCCTGGGCAACTTGCTCAATCTCATCCATGGAACTGAGATCGATATTTCTAGTTTCGCTCCCGCAAAGTCGTTTCGGGTTTCCTAGGTTGTCCTCATTTCTTGAACCTTTGCATACCACTTCAGTGCTTGCTTTGATATTCTTTGATCATTTCTCTTCAAGGTGTGTCCAACATATCTCCATCTTCTCTCTCTTATAACAGTTGTCACTAGTGGTTGACCAGACATTTTCTGATTTCATCACTTCTCCTGAATTCGTTTCATTTTATGTTTATTATTTTCATATGTAAATAATATAATATAAATCAGATTTATTTACGCAGCAAGATATGTGACAACTGTCTAACAATGATTTATTAAAATGAGACATTTGACAACACAAATTTACCCTTCGAAGGCTGTATTTTATCCCTAACGCTCCTGTTCTCTCAAGTTTGTTCCTTGCTCTTGTTCTGCAGAGGCTGATCGAGGTCGATAGAGGCTGAGGACGTTGACTTTGTCAGGAGACCACCTGAAGTTCTGTGGACGGAGCTGAACTACTTCTATTACGTCCAGGAAACTCTCCAACAATTGGATACGCATCAATATCGATTTGTTGAATGTGACTGATTTAGAAATCCCTTATCTGGTGCGTCAATTCTAGACAATCCTTTGCCCTTGTTCATAGATTCCGAAACACATTCTATAATTGATGATTGCTTTTCTCGTTCTTGCAAGTATTCTTGTGTGGTTAAACCTTTAACATTTTCATAAAGTGGACTGGATCCATCATTTGTTTTTTGATTGTTACATTTTCGAATGCTCTTCCTCGGTGAGATGGGAGGTTTCATTGCTGCTTCTGGTTTGCTATTGACGTATGTGGCTTCTTGATCCTGGATGAAGGGTGAACTCGTTGGATGTAGTTTCCTGTGTACTGTCATATCTTCTTGACTTGTGGTTGGACTTGCATTGTCTGTAAGGGCCTACAGGCTCTGATAAATTCATATCTCCGGGAGGCAGTACACAATTTTCCTCATCAAAATCCGTGCCTGGAGAAGATGGTGAATGAGGTTTGGGAGGGGAAGAATCAGAGTCAGGGAGTGACGAGAAGGAATGCATAAACATCCTGATCAGGAGATGAATTTGGGGAAACTGATGTACTGTCTGAGAATTCTCTCTTGATAGTTTTTATTTCCGGTGTTGGTGGCGATTCCATGACCTTGTAATGAGGTGACACAGACTGTTCCTCGGATTCTATGTGCTGTACCAGAATAGGACTTGGCTTGGCCTTCAGGTCCTTGGCTTTCTTTCTTTCTGTCGAGTCTTGTCGTGGTAAATACTTTCCTGAGGTTGTCTCTTCAAAAGATGTTCCATTATTGCTTGACGTGTCACTCACGTCTTCTGTTCTGATACTGGGAAAGTGCCTCCGATCTTGTCCTTCTAAAATGATCATTGTTCCTGGGGGTGATATCAGTAACTCTGGATCTGGAAGCCTTCTCTTTGGTTTTGGAGGAGGGATAGGTTTGACATCCATGACACCTTGTTTAACTATGTTCTCCATGTCTTCAGCAATTTTATGAATCTCATCCGTGATTAAAGTTTCTAAATCTTTTAGTCTCCTAGTTCCTTGCTCATCGGCCATCTCCTCATCTAATTGTCTGCTTGGCGCTTGAAGTGTGGAGATTGTTGTGCTAGTACTAGGGATGATATGAGACATCGGTTGGGACTGGGTGGTACAAGAAAAGAAAGGAAGGTCGTTAGCGGGATCGTTAGCATCACTATCATCATCTATCTTGTCAGAGGCCAGCAGTTCCGATGCATGTTTAATCAAAGAATTCTCACTACCTAACCGACTAATGTCTTCAAAGTTACCACAACGTTTAAGACCAGTGTTGTATGCGTACGCGCTATTATCATCAAACTCGTCTATATCTTCATTGTCGTAGTCATCATCATGCTCTTCATTTAGTTGCTGTTTGAGTCTTTTAGCGGATGGCGGGGGAGGAATGCGAGGGATCACCGGCAGAGAAGCTTTCTTTGCAGAAACAGAAGATCTAGAATCAAAGAAAGGTTTTCCTCCTAAACTGTCACATTCATCATCATCATATTCATCATCAGCAGTTTCCTCACGGGATCTTTGTCTCTCTAACTCCTCCATCTGCTTGGCTAACATATCTTCCTGTTCAGCTTCTTCTACCGAAGGTGAGACGTCCAGGATGGGTGATAGGTCAATGACAGGCGACCAATCAGTGGAAGGTGGTCTGACCTTCTGTCGCTTAGAGCCTTGAAAGTCTATAGATTTAGAAGATGGATCTGCTAACTCCACCTCGTCCACGTCATCCCCAGAAGTAGGAGCATTATCGTAGTATCCTGGCGAGACCGGTGACGAGCAACTGGAATCTACACTCTCTGCAGAATCGGGACTAAGCGGTTCTCCAACTGTCGGATGAGATGTATGAGGTAATAAATTAGTAGGCGATACACTCATGGACGTTAGACTGGCAGTGCTGTTTGCTATTGTGGCCGCGTAAGTGGCCAGATCCATAACAGGTGCTGAGTGAGACATGGTTCCAATGGTAAACAAGTCTGAATGGTAGGGCTGGGATCCAGGTAGGTTAATAGGAGGTTTGGATCTAGAAGTAGGCATGTCAAACACAGTGCCTCCCCATGGTGTTGATAAGCGAATCCCTGATCTCATCAGGAGACAGCGGTGAAGGTTTCTGAGTAGCTTGTGAGCCGGCGATACCGTTATCCAGCAAGCTTGAGTGTGTGGACGTGTCAAGATAGAGATCGTCTAGAGACAATTGTCTTGATGGTGGAGACATGTCTGTGTAAGTGAAGTGATTAGTCTTATCTTTAGGAGACAGCGATCCTCTACGTTTACCTGGATACGAATCTCGTCTTCTTGGAGAGAATGGCGGACTTTCCAAACCCTCCCGCCAACTTGGACTTCTTGGAGGAGTCGGACTGTTGACAGCGTGATTGTCTATAAAATCATGAAGAGAAACAGCATCTCTAGAATTTACTTTGTTGGTATGATCTAAACTTGGAGGCATTTTCTTATTTTTATGATGATCAGCAGATGAGTATGAATAACCCGAGTCCACGTTAGAATGACTGGCAGATGATGACGGTTTAGCTTTGGTCGTTAGTTCATGTTTGTCAGTACTCCACATTTCTGTCTTGTTATGGTTACTTCCTGGTGCATCTTCTTCATCTGAGGATGTATGACTATGAGAGCGTGTTAGATTCAATGATTTGGGCCTGTGTTTTTGTCGTTTACCCTCTTTACGGCTGCTTCCAGTTCCTGTGTTATCTCGGTTACCCTCGTCTGTGCTGGAGCCTCCATCTGGTCTGCTTCTTTCTGAGGCTAACTCGTCAAAGTCTAAATCAGAAGTGCGGTCTGAAAATTCATCTGATTCGCTCTTTGGCAGACTAGCACCAGGACCTGAAATTAGTCCAGACGTAACAGTTATCTACATGGCAACATCGACTTAACATCAGCAATAATCAAATTGACAACATCGACTTAACTTAGCATTAATCTCCTTCTTCTTTGAACGCCCCATATTGACCACTTCTTAACCCCTCTGTGTGATTTGTATGTGATCTGAGACTAAGAGTGATTGTACGTTGTGCCAGTTATGCGCCTACAAGTAGGTCAGCACATCCGATTTCTGACATGTTTTTTATTTACTAGGGTAGCTTTCCTAGGTCCAACATCAGTTGCCTCTTACGACATGCCTTGTAGGTCACAGTGGTACTATTCTTTGCTTCCTTGTGGGCCCTGGCACCATACAGGCGCAGCATTAATTTACATATAAACATCTTGTTGTATAACTTTAACAGTAATCTACATGACAAAATCTACTTTACATTCCCAATAATCTACACATCAGTATACACTGAACTACTACAATAGTCTACACATCAACATGTACTTAATTTCAACATCAAGCTACATATTAACATTTACTTATTTCTAATAATAATCGACATGGCAACATCTGGTCCAGCACCATCACTTCTAATATTCACTCCATTATTGACACTAGCCAGTTCTACCAGCTCCGCAACAGTTGCCCAGTGCAGCAGTAGTTAAACTGCGCTAGTACTCTAGTAATCAAACATCACCAGAGATTGAAACAGTCAATCAGCAACAGTGCTTCATACGTCAGACAGCAACAGTACTTCATAAGTCGCACAGTCAGAGTACTGAAGCAGTTAGATAGCAGCAGTCAAACAGCCCCCAGTACTGAAGCAGTCAGATAGCAGCAGTCAAACAGCCCCAGTACTGAAGCAGTTAGATAGCAGCAGTCAAACAGCCCCCAGTACTGAAGCAGTCAGATAGCAGCAGTCAAACAGCCCCAGTACTGAAGCAGTTAGATAGCAGCAGTCAAACAGCCCCCAGTACTGAAGCAGTCAGATAGCAGCAGTCAAACAGCCCCAGTACTGAAGCAGTCAGATAGCAGCAGTCAAACAGCCCCAGTACTGAAGCAGTTAGATAGCAGCAGTCAAACAGCCCCAGTACTGAAGCAGTTAGATAGCAGCAGTCAAACAGCCCCAGTACGTCATAAGTCGAATAACAACTACAAAGAAGCAGTCAATCAACAACACTGCTGCAACATTACTTTTTATTATCACCTTTTCCTTCATCTATTCTTCCATCTATTCTGTCATCTATTCTGTCATCTATTCTTCCATCTATTCTTTCATCTATTCTTCCATCTATTCTTTCATCTATTCTTCCATCTATTATTTCATCTATTCTTCCATCTATTCTTTCATCTATTCTGTCATCTATTCTGTCATCTATTCCGTCATCTATTCTTCCATCTATTCTTTCATCTATTCTTCCATCTATTCTTTCATCTATTCTTTCATCTGTTCTTTCATCTATTCTTTCATCTATTCTTCCATCTATTCTTCCATCTATTCTTTCATCTATTCTTTCATCTATTCTTTCATCTATTCTTTCATATATTCTTCCATCTATTCTTTCATCTATTCTTTCATCTATTCTTTCATCTATTCTTTCATCTATTCTTCCATCTATTCTTCCATCTATTCTTTCATCTATTCTTCCATCTATTCTTTCATCTATTCTTTCATCTATTCTTCCATCTATTCTTTCATCTATTCTTTCATCTATTCTTCCATCTATTCTTTCATCTATTCTTTCATCTATTCTTTCATCTATTCTTTCATCTATTCTTCCATCTATTCTTTCATCTATTCTTTCATCTATTCTTCCATCTATTCTTTCATCTATTCTTTAATCTATTCTTCCATCTATTCATTCATCTATTCTTTCATCTATTCTTCCATCTATTCTTTCATCTATTCTTTCATCTATTCTTTCATCTATTCTTTCATCTATTCTTTCATCTATTCTTTCATCTATTCTTTCATCTATTTGCTGGTTCCTGCTGTATGTCATTCATTTATTACAGTATTACTGTAACTTTATGTTCTGTAATTGTATAGATACAACAAATCAATATATGTGTAGTTTTGCACAGATGAAGTTCTGTTTATCGATACGTTGCTTCCACTGATTATGTCGTGGTCCTAATACTGTAAAATGTCATTTATAGTTACTTATGCAATAATTCCGTTTATTTTCAGTTTTACAGAACTTTTCTAGTTTATACGAATTAGACTGCTACTATTAGTGCCATGCATAAATTGTTCCAGTAATAGAGATAAATTGTTCCAGTAATAGAGATAAATTGTTCCAGTAATAGAGATAAATTGTTCCAGTAATAGAGATAAATTGTTCCAGTACTAAAGATAAATTGTTATAGTACTGAAGATAAATTGTTCCAGTACTATAGATAAATTGTTATATTGCTAGAGATAAATTGTTATAGTACTAGAGATAAATTGTTACAGTACTAGAGATACATTGTTCCAGTACTAGAGATAAATTGTTATAGTAGTAGAGATAAATTGTTCCAGTACTAGAGATAAATTGTTATAGTACTAGAGATAAATTGTTCCAGTACTAGAGATAAATTGTTATAGTACTAGAGATAAATTGTTCCAGTACTAGAGATAAATTGTTATAGTACTAGAGATAAATTGTTACAGTACTAGAGATACATTGTTATAGTACTAGAGATAAATTGTTATAGTACTAGAGATAAATTGTTCCAGTACTAGAGATAAATTGTTATAGTACTTGAGATAAATTGTTATAGTACTAGAGATAAATTGTTATAGTTCTAGAGATAAATTGTTATAGTACTAAATATGTATTATTACGTAATAAAAGAGCTAAATAAAATAGAAAGAAGGTATCTGACTTTCCGACTGGGGCCAGATCTTAAAAAAACACCCCACATTCCGTATTTTAGGAGATACATTTCTAAAACTTGTGACTTACTAGGTCTGTCTAGACGTACTGTACTTACTATCGCTTAGATCAGATACCCTGCTGTACTTACGAGGTCTGCTTCTGCAGATCAGATTCCCTCTGTACTTCTGAGGTCTGTT
Source organism: Arion vulgaris (assembly GCA_020796225.1). Classification (NCBI taxonomy): domain Eukaryota; kingdom Metazoa; phylum Mollusca; class Gastropoda; order Stylommatophora; family Arionidae; genus Arion; species Arion vulgaris. The sequence continues at coordinate 50,002,727 of CM036765.1, read as the reverse complement.
CTAGACAGATTCCTGCTGTACTTACTGAGGTCTCTTCTGCAGATCAGATTCCCTGCTGTACTTACTGAGGTCTGCTTCTGCAGATCAGATACCCCTGCTGTACTTACTGAGGCCTGCTTCTGCAGATCAGATACCCCTGCTGTACTTACTGAGGTCTGCTTCTGCAGATCAGATTCCCCTGCTGTACTTACTGAGGTCTGCTTCTGCAGATCAGATACCCCTGCTGTAGTATTCGCTACAGAGAGTGTACTGTTATCCTTGTAACACTATGTTGATTTTACGGTTTATCATAAATCAAAATAAAGATTTAAAAAAAACCACAACAATACACATTTCACGAACATCAAAGATGGTTTTACAGGACTAAGTAACAGGCTGCATGCAACTGGTCTCTGTCAGAATTAAATATGAGAAGTAAACCACAAGGGAGATAAGCCAGTCTTAAAATAAAAAAAGTTGAAGGTGAATGAGTTGTGTAAGGTTTGTAGGGTCGACGCAGTAGTGTAGTAGATAGTGATCTTATATCCATGACGGGTGGTATTAGTTTCTAAATTCATCGTCGATGCTTCGGAGTGCGTGCACTGCCGCTGAGATCTTCATGTGTAAGAAAGAGATCGGAGCACACATGTTTACTCACCGAAGTGCAATGATAATGATGGTCCTATCAATCAATCGATCAATCAATCGATCAATCAGTCAATCAATCTAAATTCCTAACTGGAGTGAAGTTTTTTTCCCTATCCAAAGACAGTTCTCAGGTTAAGCTGGGTATGCCACTGGGAAATAAAAGTGATCGGTGTCATGTTCATCTCATCGTTCATGGAATGTCACAAAAATGCGAGCTTGACATCGTATTGTGTACAGGTTTTGTACTGCTACTATTATCACTGCACCACCACTACTTCTACTACTGCTTCTACTACTAATACTACTACTACTACTACTACCATTATTTCTACTACTTTATCTACTGTTTCAACTACTAAACCACTACTAGAACTACTACTACCCCTGGCACAACCACTACAACTTCAAATAAAAACTACCACTATTACCGCTACGATTATTATTATTACTACTACTACTACTGCCAAGACCAAAATTATGGACCTCTCAAACTCGACCGATAACATCGTAATAAATGGCAAAACACTGGAGAAAGTTGAACATTTTACATATTTGGGTAGTAAAGTGTCAAACAACGGAGACACGATGAAAGAAATAAACTCTCGTATTGCTATAGCAGCTAGTGCCTTCACTAAATTAACGAATATCTGGCAATCTCAAGACCTTAGTATATGCACAAAGTTAAATTATTTAGGTCATGTGTGATTCCTGTACTGACCTACGGTTGTGAAATTGGAAATCAACAAAGAAAATTGATAAGAAACTGGACAGCTTTGAGAAAAATGTCTCCGAAAATTATTAAAAGTAAAATAGAGTGATTTCGTTTCTAACAACACAGTGAGAGATATAACACACCAACAACTCATATCAAATATTATAAGGAAACGAAGGTGGAAATATTTAGGTCATGTCTTAGATCAGACGAAAAGAGACTAAGTCGACAAGTCCTTATGTGGTCACCAGTTGGGAAAAGAAAACGTGGAAGACCAAAGACCACTCTTCGAAGAACCATCCAACAAGAAAGTAAACTATTGGGATGTAAACCATACAAGATCTCCAACTGCTAGCAAAGAACCGCATCACATGGAGATCTAAAACCTCTGCCCTATGTGCCGCCTTTGGCACGAAAGGAATAAACTAACTAACTAACTACTACTGCTACTATTACTACCACTAACGTTACAACTACTAATACCGCTACTACTACTATCACTACCTCTAATATTACTACCACTGCTGCTACTATCACTGTCCCTTCTACCACTGCCATTGCTATTACACAATTACCGCTGCGACTACTGCTACTACAACTATCACTACTATTACTATTGTAACGACTAAAACTACTACTGCTACTAATATCACTGCCACTATCATTAGCCATCTTTGCAGACAGGGGCGGATAATATGGCAAAGCCCTGTGCAATGAATCCAACCCTTCGCCTTTAGACCCTTTTTTTAGACACATCTAAGGATACACACCCTTACCCTTATAATTCAACTGTTTGTGACTTGTAAAGATAACCCATACTACTTCTCTCTATGGCGACCCAATCTTTGTAAGCCCATACAGAAAGTGATATTATTTAACATTTGATTTCAGACAGTGGGGTGGGAAATTGTTGTCAGTAGACTGTGGCAATATAAATGTTTAATTGATTCTGTGTGTTTCCATTAGAAGATGTACAACTTGGTGTGGTTGACAAGTCCACGTAGTGAGACAAAGGAGATGAAGATAACGTCTACTGTCAACGACTGATAATGAAGAATACCCGACTAGAAAAATATCTGCTAATGTTACTGTTCTTCTTCTTCTTGTGTTCGGTTTCGTATGCTCGTCTAAACAATGAGATGTGTTGACTCTATGAAGCTGCATGTCAGTTGGAGTTCTCGAGAGTTCTCATAGCTGGTTTCGTATGCTCGTCTAAACAATGAGATGTGTTGACTCTATGAAGCTGCATGTCAGTTGGAGTTCTTCGAGAGTTTCCATAGCTTTGCTCTGTAACTTGTTCATGAGCCATGTCATTCGTTGTGATTATGGACAGCTGCAGATGTCAGTCTGGAGTTCTTCGAGAGTTCCACATAGCTGGTTCGTATGCTCTTCTAAACAATGAGATGTGTTGACTCTATGAAGCTGCATGTCAGTTGGAGTTCTTCGAGAGTTCCACATAGCTGGTTTCGTATGCTCGTCTAAACAATGAGATGTGTTGACTCTATGAAGCTGCATGTCAGTTGGAGTTCTTCGAGAGTTCCACATAGCTGGTTTCGTATGCTCTTCTAAACAATGAGATGTGTTGACTCTATGAAGCTGCATGTCAGTTGGAGTTCTTCGAGAGTTCCACATAGCTGGTTTCGTATGCTCTTCTAAACAATGAGATGTGTTGACTCTATGAAGCTGCATGTCAGTTGGAGTTCTTCGAGAGTTCCACATAGCTGGTTTCGTATGCTCGTCTAAACAATGAGATGTGTTGACTCTATGAAGCTGCATGTCAGTTGGAGTTCTTCGAGAGTTCCAATAGCTGGTTTCGTATGCTCGTCTAAACAATGAGATGTGTTGACTCTATGAAGCTGCATGTCAGTTGGAGTTCTTCGAGAGTTCCACATAGCTGGTTTCGTATGCTCGTCTAAACAATGAGATGTGTTGTCTCTATGTAGCTGCATGTCAGTTGGAGTTCGTCGAGAGTTCCCCATAGCTTGCTCTGTAAACTTTGTTCATGAGGCCATGTTTCATTTCGTTGGTGTATGTATGATGGACATGACTGCAGGATGTGCTCTGGAGTCTGTGTTTCTGTCTGGCATGAACACTGTGCAGTCTGAGCAGGTTTTATTCTGTGCATGTGGTGGTTGAGCCTGTAGTGACCTGTTCTTAGGCAAAATATTGTTGTGTGTTGTTTTCTGTTTAGTCTGCTGATGGGATCTGGTTGGTGTTTGTGTCTTGATTTCTGGTAGTGACACTCGATGTTTGTCTTGTGTAAGTTTTGTTCTCTCCTTAGCCAGCCTGTCTGCTCTCTCATTTCTGGTAGTGACACTAGGTGTTTGTCTTGTGTAAGTTTTGTTCTCTCCTTAGCCAGCCTGTCTGCTCTCTCATTTCTGGTAGTGACACTTGGTGTTTGTCTTGTGTAAGTTTTGTTCTCTCCTTAGCCAGCCTGTCTGCTCTCTCATTTCTGGTAGTGACACTAGGTGTTTGTCTTGTGTAAGTTTTGTTCTCTCCTTAGCCAGCCTGTCTGCTCTCTCATTTCTGGTAGTGACACTAAGTGTTTGTCTTGTGTAAGTTTTGTTCTCTCCTTAGCCAGCCTGTCTGCTCTCTCATTTCTGGTAGTGACACTAGGTGTTTGTCTTGTGTAAGTTTTGTTCTCTCCTTAGCCAGCCTGTCTGCTCTCTCATCTCTGGTAGTGACACTAAGTGTTTGTCTTGTGTAAGTTTTGTTCTCTCCTTAGCCAGCCTGTCTGCTCTCTCATTTCTGGTAGTGACACTAGGTGTTTGTCTTGTGTAAGTTTTGTTCTCTCCTTAGCCAGCCTGTCTGCTCTCTCATTTCTGGTAGTGACACTAGGTGTTTGTCTTGTGTAAGTTTTGTTCTCTCCTTAGCCAGCCTGTCTGCTCTCTCATTTCTGGTAGTGACACTAGGTGTTTGTCTTGTGTAAGTTTTGTTCTCTCCTTAGCCAGCCTGTCTGCTCTCTCATTTCTGGTAGTGACACTAGGTGTTTGTCTTGTGTAAGTTTTGTTCCCTCCTTAGCCAGCCTGTCTGCTCTCTCATTTCTGGTAGTGACACTAGGTGTTTGTCTTGTGTAAGTTTTGTTCTCTCCTTAGCCAGCCTGTCTGCTCTCTCATTTCTGGTAGTGACACTAGGTGTTTGTCTTGTGTAAGTTTTGTTCCCTCCTTAGCCAGCCTGTCTGCTCTCTCATTTCTGGTAGTGACACTAGGTGTTTGTCTTGTGTAAGTTTTGTTCCCTCCTTAGCCAGCCTGTCTGCTCTCTCATTTCCTGGTAGTGACACTAGGTGTTTGTCTTATGTAAGTTTTGTTCTCTCCTTAGCCAGCCTGTCTGCTCTCTCATTTCTGGTAGTGACACTTGGTGTTTGTCTTGTGTAAGTTTTGTTCTCTCCTTAGCCAGCCTGTCTGCTCTCTCATTTCCTGGTAGTGACACTAGGTGTTTGTCTTGTGTAAGTTTTGTTCCCTCCTTAGCCAGCCTGTCTGCTCTCTCATTTCTGGTAGTGACACTAGGTGTTTGTCTTGTGTAAGTTTTGTTCTCTCCTTAGCCAGCCTGTCTGCTCTCTCATTTCTGGTAGTGACACTAGGTGTTTGTCTTGTGTAAGTTTTGTTCCCTCCTTAGCCAGCCTGTCTGCTCTCTCATTTCTGGTAGTGACACTAGGTGTTTGTCTTGTGTAAGTTTTGTTCACTCCTTAGCCAGCCTGTCTGCTCTCTCATTTCCTGGTAGTGACACTAGGTGTTTGTCTTGTGTAAGTTTTGTTCTCTCCTTAGCCAGCCTGTCTTCTCTCTCATTTCTGGTAGTGACACTTGGTGTTTGTCTTGTGTAAGTTTTGTTCTCTCCTTAGCCAGCCTGTCTGCTCTCTCATTTCTGGTAGTGACACTAGGTGTTTGTCTTGTGTAAGTTTTGTTCCCTCCTTAGCCAGCCTGTCTGCTCTCTCATTTCTGGTAGTGACACTAAGTGTTTGTCTTGTGTAAGTTTTGTTCTCTCCTTAGCCAGCCTGTCTGCTCTCTCATTTCTGGTAGTGACACTAGGTGTTTGTCTTGTGTAAGTTTTGTTCCCTCCTTAGCCAGCCTGTCTGCTCTCTCATTTCTGGTAGTGACACTAGGTGTTTGTCTTGTGTAAGTTTTGTTCTCTCCTTAGCCAGCCTGTCTGCTCTCTCATTTCTGGTAGTGACACTTGGTGTTTGTCTTGTGTAAGTTTTGTTCTCTCCTTAGCCAGCCTGTCTGCTCTCTCATTTCTGGTAGTGACACTAGGTGTTTGTCTTGTGTAAGTTTTGTTCTCTCCTTAGCCAGCCTGTCTGCTCTCTCATTTCTGGTAGTGACACTAGGTGTTTGTCTTGTGTAAGTTTTGTTCTCTCCTTAGCCAGCCTGTCTGCTCTCTCATTTCCTGGTAGTGACACTAGATGTTTGTCTTGTGTAAGTTTTGTTCCCTCCTTAGCCAGCCTGTCTGCTCTCTCATTTCTGGTAGTGACACTAGGTGTTTGTCTTGTGTAAGTTTTGTTCTCTCCTTAGCCAGCCTGTCTGCTCTCTCATTTCTGGTAGTGACACTAGGTGTTTGTCTTGTGTAAGTTTTGTTCCCTCCTTAGCCAGCCTGTCTGCTCTCTCATTTCTGGTAGTGACACTAGGTGTTTGTCTTGTGTAAGTTTTGTTCTCTCCTTAGCCAGCCTGTCTGCTCTCTCATTTCTGGTAGTGACACTTGGTGTTTGTCTTGTGTAAGTTTTGTTCTCTCCTTAGCCAGCCTGTCTGCTCTCTCATTTCTGGTAGTGACACTAAGTGTTTGTCTTGTGTAAGTTTTGTTCTCTCCTTAGCCAGCCTGTCTGCTCTCTCATTTCCTGGTAGTGACACTAGGTGTTTGTCTTGTGTAAGTTTTGTTCTCTCCTTAGCCAGCCTGTCTGCTCTCTCATTTCTGGTAGTGACACTTGGTGTTTGTCTTGTGTAAGTTTTGTTCCCTCCTTAGCCAGCCTGTCTGCTCTCTCATTTCTGGTAGTGACACTAGGTGTTTGTCTTGTGTAAGTTTTGTTCTCTCCTTAGCCAGCCTGTCTGCTCTCTCATTTCTGGTAGTGACACTTGGTGTTTGTCTTGTGTAAGTTTTGTTCTCTCCTTAGCCAGCCTGTCTGCTCTCTCATTTCCTGGTAGTGACACTATGTCTGTGTTTCAGTCTGCATCACACTTAGCTGAGCAGGTGTTCTTCTGTGCATTGGTGCTGAGCCTGTAGTGACTTCTAGGCAATATTGTTTGTGTGTTTTCGTTATCTGCTGATGGATCTTGTTAGGTGTTTGTCTTGATTTCTGGTAGTGACACTAGGTGTTTGTTTGTGTAAGTTTTGTTCCTCCTTAGCCAGCCTGTCTGTCTCTCATTTCCTGGTACGCCACAGTGAGCTGGTATCCACTGGAGAGTCATTTTGTTGTGTTCTGAGAGCTTGTTTAACTTTAGTGTTAGCTCTCTTTCCATGTTATCTTGTGGTTCCATTTGTGTGGTCTGCAGGACTGACAAGCAGTCGCAAAGGAAGACAAGTTTGTTGTTTTGGATGTTTCTTTGCTGCAGTATTTTTGAGGCATCCACAATTTCCTGTTGTTCGGCTCTAAAATTTGTTGATAGTTCTCCAGTGGCACTTGAATTTTTTAGTATGGTTCCGTCTTGGAGTATGATGATGGTTCCGACCCCTCCTTTCCTCGCTGTCGTGTCTGATGATCAGTCTGTGTATATATGGGTCCACTCGGGATGGGGATATGAGGTGTCAATGTGTTCTAGTGTCTTTGCTCTCAAGATGGGACCTGTTTCTTCACCCTTTTGTCTACATCTGGAATTGTTATCACTGTGAATTTGGACTGTAGGTCTGTGTTGTTGAATGGTACTGTCATTTCCCAGGTTGCTGTTCAAAACCTACCTCCCTAACAAGTTAGTCAGATTTCAATAATGTAAAATAGCAAAATTCATGTTTATCTATTGAGTATAGAAAACGTAGATATCATTTCTATTGTCTGTTTTGTGTCTTCTTATCTACTTGGGCTGATAGTTGTTCTAGCCCCATCTTCTACCAACTGAACTATCCTTCTCTCTATCCTTCCCATTTCCTATAAATTTGTACTGGTCACCACTTTCTAATCTCCTACCACATGAACTATATATATATATCCTTCCCATTTCCTAATTATAACTGTCTACATGGATCATAAAGTCTGTTTTTCGTATCTTCTACCAAATGAACAATGTCTGTCTATCCTTCCTATTTCCTATATAACTGTACTGGTGACCGTTTTCTCATCTTCTACCAAATGAACAATATCTGTCTATCAATAAAATTCCTTATATAAAGCTACTAAAAAAAGGAGAATCTCTTTCCATTTTCAATTGATTTCTTTCATAGCCACCACCATTATAATTGAGAGTCAGGAGATACATCACACTTTTATTTCAAAGACTAAAAAAAAAAAGTGAAATCTTCAAATTTTAAACAGAAATAATTGGATTGAAACATTGTGAAAGAAAATGTAAAATCTATCATGCTCTCCCAAACTTCAGATTTGTCTCCGAGGCATAGTCTAAGACAAAGAATATCACATTTTAACTGTACACGTCTACCAATAGATGTCTCCGCTGTATACTCTGTATCAGACCACCACCAGAAGAGATAACACATCGTCTTCTTGCGTTCGTCCGCCTTTCAGGCGTAGTTAGGAAGCCTGGTATGTCATTTCTGACTGATTTTGCGTGAAAGCCTGCTTTCGTTTAAGTGTCCCCTTCATTAGGCGTGTTTCTCAGACTTGAGAAGGATAACAAATACTGACTTGTGGAACAGAACATGACTTAACTAAAACAAATACTGACTTGTGGAACAGAACATGGCTTAAACTAAAACAAATACTGACTTGTGGAACAGAACATGACTTCAACTAAAACAAATACTGACTTGTGGAACAGAACATGACTTAACTAAAACAAATACTGACTTGTGGAACAGAACATGACTTCAACTAAAACAAATACTGACTTGTGGAACAGAACATGACTTAAACTAAAACAAATACTGACTTGTGGAACAGAACATGCTTAACTAAAATAAATACTGACTTGTGGAACAGAACATGACTTAAACTAAAACAAATACTGACTTGTGGAACAGAACATGACTTAAACTAAAACAAATACTGACTTGTGGAACAGAACATGACTTAAAACTAAAACAAATACTGACTTGTGGAACAGAACATGACTTCAACTAAAACAAATACTGACTTGTGGAACAGAACATGACTTAAACTAAAACAAATACTGACTTGTGGAACAGAACATGACTTCAACTAAAACAAATACTGACTTGTGGAACAGAACATGACTTTAACTAAAACAAATACTGACTTGTGGAACAGAACATGACTTCAACTAAAACAAATACTGACTTGTGACACAGAACATGACTTAAACTAAAACAAATACGACTGTGAACAGAACATAGACTTAATAAAACAAATACTGACTAGGAACAGAACATACTTAACTAAAACAAATGACTGACTGTGGAACAGAACATGACTAAACTAAAACAATACGATTGGAACAGAACATGACTTAAACTAAACAATCTGACTTATGAACAGAACATGCTTAAAACTAAACAAATACGATTTGGAATAGAACATGGCTAAACTAAATCAAATACTGACTTGTGAACAGAACATGACTCAACTAAAACAAATACTGACTGAACAGAACATGACTTCAACTAAAACAATTACTGACTTGTGGAACAGAACATGACTTTAACTAAAACAATACTGACTTGGGACAGATGACTTAAAACTAAACAAATACTGACATTGTGAACAGAACATGACTTCAACTAAACAATTACTGACTTGTGGGAACAGAACATGCTTAACTAAAACAATTACGACTTGAACAGAACTGACAAACTAAACAATTCTGACTATGTGGAACAGAACAGCTAAACTAAACAATTATGACTTGTGGAACAGAAACGCTTAAACTAAAACAATTACTGACTTGGATGGAACAGAACATGACTTAAACTAAAACATTATGACTTGAACAGACATGACTTAACTAAAACAATTAGATGCTAAATGAGAAAAGATATATTTGAAACACTTTCAAGAAACAACCATACAACATAGCAAGACATGTAATTGACTGGAATCCACAGTGGAAGAGGTTTAAGGAGATAAAAGAATACATAGCAAAGAACAAGATAAGTGTAGATCAGAACGATCAGATCCTAAAGAGCGGAGTTTACTAAGACGTTCCAAGTTAGAGTTAGTTGGGTAGTCACAGTTTCATCTCTATGCTCCTAGAACATGAAGAGTTTCAGTTTTGATTAGCATCGCAATCGCACATCGCATATAATAGAAGCATATTATAAAGAAAGAGTTACAAATGTAGACATCATAGAATGAATATATATATATATACCTTGTACGTTGCTGGGCGTATACTCAAGATCTCATGAAGTGCAAGAATAGCAAATTCTGAGGTATTGGAATATGCTGAGATTCCTAGTATAGTTATTATTATTATCCCACAACGTCGTCTATGATGGCTGAGTCACCTGATCTGCTTTGATGACAGTCGGGAAAGTCAATGATATTCTATACAGGGGCTGACTTCTGGTAAAAGAACGATGGGATTATCCTTCTTACGTTACAAAGATGTATGCAAGCGTGACTTTGAAGCGCTTAACATCAATACACAAGACTATGAGGAGATTGCTAGGGATAGAGTCAGCAGGAGATAGGCTCTGAAAAAGGGTCTGAGAACTGGGGAAGTCAGACTCGATACAACTTGTTGATATAAAACGTGCCAGGAGAAAGCAGAAATCAAATCTACCATGAGTGTAGATTATATCCATTGTAAGACTAACAGAATATCATCATCATCATCATCATCATCATTATCATCATCATCATCATCTAACCGAGGAGAAGTCCTACATAAGACGTAGAAGGAAATAGGAAAGAAAAGGCAGATGAAAACAAAAATTAAATAAAACTGGTATACAAATGACAAGAAAAAACAAGGATGTGACAAGCTCATTCATGACATAAGGCACAAAATCAGCTTGTTTTAATAACAAAAATATGAATTAGTTCTACAGTGGATACCAGCACACTGTGGCATTCCTGGAAATGAAACGGCTGACAAACTTACAAGGGCTGGAGGGAGCCTAAGACAACCCCACCCAACACAAAGCTTTACAGAAGCAAAAACTCTCCTAAAACAGTCCAGTAAAATGATGTGGAGAAAAACAAACGGTGGATACAACCCAGAGCAGGACAACATAAATACATTAAACAGAAAAGCGCAGACCACAGTCTTCAGACTTTGAACGGGATATTGCAGTCTCAGAGCACACCTCCATATAATGGGTCTCAGAGCACACCTCCATAGAATGGGTCTCAGAGCACACCTCCATAGAATGGGTCTCAGAGCACACCTCCATAGAATGGGTCTTAGAGACTCGGGTGTCTGCATCTATGGAGTACCAAAGCAGTCCCGAAAGCTTATCTTGCAAGACTGCCCCAGCCTGAGCATTGTGAGAATGGAAATCTGGCCAACGGGAAAAAACCCTACAAAACAAACAATGGGGGACCAGTGAAGACCTCAAGCGCATCGCCCTGTTTATGACACATACCGGAGTAGTAGTCGCATAGCAGAAGTTGATCGAGAGAAATAAGAATCGAATAGGTTATATTACTGCTCTTACGAATCTACTACTCTTGAGATCATTTATTAGTTTATTCATTCATGGTATAACAACAGCAATAACAAAGTAAGAAAGAAAGTAACAATATGAATGCTGGTCAGTCTGAACTAAAACAAGAAACAAATGTAATATCTACTGATCATGCAGAGGACATCACGGGATACAATAAATAAATAAGAAATAATAATCACCACATGGTCCCATCATATACATCAGTATCCCTGTCAGTGTGGGAGGGGAGGAGAAGAGAGAAGCAAAACAGAGTATTGGGAACATGTGTAGTCAAGTTGAGAGAAAGAGATAGAGAGAGTGAGAGAGAGAGAACGCGAGAGAGATGTCAAATGTGTGTGTATGAAAGAGAACACACGTATGAGTGTGAACAAATGTGGAAGACAAATGTTGGAGAATGAACAAATGTGTGGGAGTGAACACATAAGGTCACGTAATGAGAGATCACATAGTCTTGTATGAAAAACGCATATAGTCTCGAGCTGGAGATAAATGAAATGAATATTTTGCAGTTTTTATTCTTAGACGGTTTGCCTGTTGGTTGAGTCACAACAATTAGCAGCGTATCTGCAATATGTTTGAATAAATTTATAATCAAACGTTGAACAGGTAGGACTGAGCACCTCAGGGACAGATTGAGATTTTTATTTAGCTTGCCATCCGCTGAAACCATCTGTACACTTAACGTTTGCTGGGGAGACTGAGCACATGTGGTACACACGAATCGTTACAATGTCGGCTGGGAGACTGAGCACATGTGGTACACACGAATCGTTATAATGTCGGCTGGGGAGACTGAGCACATGTGGGTACACACGAATCGTTACAATGTCGGCTGGGGAGATTGAGCACATGTGGGTACACACGAATCGTTATAATGTCGGTTGGGGAGACTGAGCACATGTGGGTACACACGAACGTTATAGTTCATAGTTCATAAGTACGGTTCCAACTTCACTGCAACGGGTCACCCATAATTGCTCCGTTCCTGTGCCAATGAATATCACACGAAATGCTAACACCTGTGAAAAGTTTCCTGTGTGAACTAATTTCAGAATGAAACAGCCGCGTACCGCCACAAAAAGCAACCTGCACCGCATAATATGCATATGGCCGTCGCGAATGTAGCAACACAAAACTGTTCATCACTTGAATAGCAACTCTTGTCGAAGGGGACATCAATCACGGCAAAATCCAGCTTTCTGCACTCGCAATATAACTGCATACGGCAGATTGAGTTTGTTCGTCATAACCGCTGTCCGTCATTTTCTGAATACACACAACAAACGCACGGTTGACACAGCAAAAGCATTCCATGTAACAGTCACAGCTCACGAACGTTATAATGTCAGTTCAGTATCGATTAATTAAAGTTTATAAAGTTTTTAAAAATAGTGCATACATTCAATGTAAAATGTAACTCTCCAATCTAAGCTTTGTTCTCATCACCATGAAGTAGCTTGTCCTGAGCAAAACTTTGCCACCCCAACAATCCTTTGGAATTTCTCTCTCATAGGTCAGATTTCCCGCCTCTGCAGCTGCCATGCTCAAATCCTCAGTTACACCCGGAATCCATCTTCTCCGTGGTCTTCATCTTCTTCTCTTTGCCGGGATGCCTTCTTCCATAATGATCTTCTTCTCTTTGCCGGGATGCCTTCTTCCATAATGATCTTCTTCTCTTTGCCGGGATGCCTTCTTCCATAATGATCTTCTTCTCTTTGCCGGGATGCCTTCTTCCATAATATCTTCGCCGATGCTTCTTCCATATTTCTTGCCGGATGCCTTCTTCCATAATGATCTTCTTCTCTTTGCCGGGATGCCTTCTTCCATAATGATCTTCTTCTCTTTGCCGGGATGCCTTCTTCCATAATGATCTTCTTCTCTTTGCCGGGATGCCTTCTTCCATAATGATCTTCTTCTCTTTGCCGGGATGCCTTCTTCCATAATGATCTTCTTCTCTTTGCCGGGATGCCTTCTTCCATAATGATCTTCTTCTCTTTGCCGGGATGCCTTCTTCCATAATGATCTTCTCTTTGCCGGATGCCTTCTTCCATAATGATCTTCTTCTCTTGCCGGGATGCCTTCTTCCATAATGATCTTCTTCTCTTGCCGGATGCCTTCTTCCATAATGATCTTCTTCTCTGCCGGATGCCTTCTTCCATAATGATCTTCTTCTCTTGCCGGGATGCCTTCTTCCATAATGATCTTCTTCTCTTTGCCGGGATGCCTTCTTCCATAATGATCTTCTTCTCTTTGCCGGGATGCCTTCTTCCATAATGATCTTCTTCAACATTTTTCTCTTGTCTCTTTATAAGTCCAAAATACTTCAATTTTCTCTTTCTTATTTATAGCATCAGCCAGTTTTCTTTGATTTTGAGATCTTTCTGGGTACATCTATTTGTTCTCTTCTCTGTCCATGATATACAGAGAGAAAAAAAGTTGATTGCATATCCTTTACAGGACTCTGCGAATCAACCCCAGCTTTTTTTTTTTTAACGCTGTTTGAATTATTATGTTCAGTAGTTTGCCATTGCTTTCTGAACGGGTAGTGCCATCGTCCTTTAGTAAAATCCCCGCGATACAATTTGCAACCAAATTGTCCGCAGCGTGATTCAAACTCAAAACGTCGGGATTAATATAATCGAGTCACTATCCCCTAAGCCACAGACGCCACTGATATACAGAAAAGATAACAAACATATATATATTGTGAACTGTTGAAAGCTTTGTTCTCCTATTATGTAATAATCGTCCATCGCAAGCGATAATGACACCAGTCTCAGACGTACGTTATTGCACCTCTCAGGTGTGTGCAGAGAGCGGGAAGCTTCCAGTTCTGGAACACAATCCCTACCACAAGTAGGGCATACATGATCAGGATTGAACATGTGGATGTTATGTATTTAATCTTTTGGTGCATCTTGTTTTCTCTTCGCTTCAGCATTACTATTATGTACAATGTTATTGAAGGATCGATGTCAGATCTACATTATCTTAAACTTACTTGTTCTAATCTCATTTATCTATGAACTCTATTAGTCTCTCCAACATTCTAATCTCATTTATCTATGAACTCTAGTAGTCTCTCCAACATACTAATCTCATTTATCTATTAACTCTAGTAGTCTCTCCAACATTCTAATCTCATTTATTTATGAACTCTAGTAGTCTCTTCAACATTCTAATCTCATCTATCTATGAACTATATTAGTCTATCCAACATTCTAATCTCATTTATCTATGAACACTATTAGTCTCTCCAACATACTAATCTGATTTATCTATGAATTCTAGTATTCTCTCCAACATACTAATCTGATTTATCTATGAACTCTAGTAGTCTCTCCAACATTCTAATCTCATTTATCTATGAACACTAGTAGTCTCTCCAACATGATCATTTGAGTAACTTCTAGCACAGATAACAAAACTATTTATTTGTTTCTTTGGTAACTTGAGACTAAATTTTCGTCTTTTCTGTTTGCTGGTGCTGGTATTTCCTCTCTCTTTCAAACTTTAACTAGTAATTTGTATAGAGGTCAACTGTCATCTTGAGTCCCTTTATTTGTATAACACCTCCGTTGATGTGTAATTCTTCTCTTTAATGGTCTCTGAATGTCTAGCCTTGTTGATTTTGTTGCTTGGTTTTATCTCTGGAGAGTTTTATTGCTTTGTTTTTGTTTCTTGGTATATGACAGTTAATCTCTAGTTATTTTCATTTCGTTTGCATGATTGGTTTATCTCGTGGAGCTCGTCTATTAATTGTATCTTGGAAACGTTCTATCAATCTCTGCATATGTTCTTATTTATTGCTTAATACATTTTCGTTTGTATCTTTAATAAGATAATCAGATTTAGTACATTTTCATTTGTATCTTTAATAAGATAATCAGATTTAGTACATTTTCATTTGTATCTTTAATAAGATAATCAGATTTAGTACATTTTCATTTGTATCTTTAATAAGATAATCAGATTTAGTACATTTTCATTTGTATCTTTAATAAGATAATCAGATTTAGTACATTTTCTGCTACCTTCTTTTATTGTTGCTAAACAAGACCTCCATTTTTCATTTGTTATTACCCTTCCCAAAAGCTCAGGTTGGTGAGCCCGACGGTAGAAGGCTGAAATCACCAAATAGTAGAACGACTACAGGACAAACCCCAGGAGGATAGATCTTGTCAGCAGGGAATTGGAAATCTCTAGAGAGCACCTAAAAAAGTCAACAGAAATGGAATGTGTCAGCCATTATCTGCGGGAGGAATCGACTCATGCGAATAACTCTGCGACCTGGCAACTCGCTGTCAGTGTCAAAATGTATAACAGACACCGGAACATGTACTGCAAGGTTGTCCTATCGTTGGGAAGCTGCTGAGAGGTAAGACGTGGCCACATCCAGTAGACCTGAAAACTAAGCTTTGGGTAAACCTGACATACTTCAAACTGACTGCTCAGTTTATGGTTTGCAGTGAATCAAGCACATGTCCAGAGATCACAAAAGAAGAAGATTTGATAGCAGCTTTCTTCTCCTCTCTTACCAATTGATCTACGACATACATTTCTTCAGATCTTTTCCCCGCTGCAGCAGCCATCCCAAAGTCCATTTGCTCACCGTATCCATGAGAAGTTGATTAGTATACCTTCTCTCTCTATCACGAAGACGACACTTTTCTGGCATGTCCAACCTTAACTCCTAATTCTCGCACTCGTTCCAGTATCTGAGACTCGCCCATATCATATAAATGAGCACGTACCGCATTGATGATATCCGCTTTGCCTATACTTCTTCCAGCATGCGTCGGGGCATTGTTTGCAAGAAAGTCAGTACGCTCGTTACCCTGCATTCCAGCATGTTCAGTTGTGTTCAACGAAAGTCAGTTCTTTGAGATAACTTGTTTATTGTTGCTATTTATCCTTTTGAGCAGACCATCTGTTAATCGTAGCAATTTCTTTGATCCCTTCTCCACATGTTGTTTTACATTTGTTTTTATATTTTGCCAGCTGTTTTCTGTTTTTCAACCCTACTCTAACTGCTGTAGCATTTGTCAATTGTTGAAGATTATAACTGCACATTGTTATTTTCCTCTTTCTTGCCATTATAATCACTTTTACTTGATACTTTCTTTTCATTTTTGTCTCTCGTTAAATTATAATGTCATTGCAGATATTTTTATTCAAAATGTTTCAGTTTCAATTTGGAATCTCTTCATTGCACTACGGGCATGTTCATCGGTGCTTCGATCTCCTACGCAATATCTCCAACAGCGTCCAGCGACTAACCATACCAGTTTCATGTTGTTTGATGAGCCTACTCATACGCCTTTTGTTCTTTTCTGGCCACTCCAATCTTCAATCCAAGAGCCTTTTGCAATCTTTTGTACAATATTTGATTTATCGATCTTTGTTTTATTTGTTGATGTAGAATATTAGAATGATGTTTACCGTTGCATTTTCCCGATTAATTTGAATATTGTTGACAGTTTTATTAGGACTATTATTTCCCATTTCCTGCTTTGCTTTTGATAGCTTTTAGAGCTACTTATCCGCTTCTCCTGTTTGCCTTCATTGTTATGTGAATCAGGCAATTACTTGTTCATATTTTACTACAGTTGCTGCGAGTTAAAGTATCAACTGATTACAGTTTGTCAATGTTGTTGCAAATCAGAGTATACGCTGGTTACATTTTACCGGTGATGTTGGGAGTCATAGCGTCATCTGGTTACATTTTACGGTAATGTTGGGAGTCATAGCGTCATCTGGTTACATTTTACCGTTGTTGTTGGGAGTCATAGCGTCATCTGGTTACATTTTACCGGTGATGTTGGGTGTCATTGCGTCACATGGTTACATTTTACGGTGTTGTTGGGAGTCATAGCGTCATCTGGTTACATTTTACCGTTGTTGTTGGGAGTCATAGCGTCATCTGGTTACATTTTACCGCTGTTGTTGGGAGTCATAGCGTCATCTGGTTACATTTTACCGGTGATATTGGGAGTCATAGCGTCATCTGGTTACATTTTACCGCTGTTGTTGGGAGTCATAGCGTCATTTGGTTACATTTTACCGCTGTTGTTGGGAGTCATAGCGTCATCTGGTTACATTTTACCGGTGATATTGGGAGTCATAGCGTCATCTGGTTACATTTTACCGGTGATGTTGGGAGTCATAGCGTCATCTGGTTACATTTTACCGGTGATATTGGGAGTCATAGCGTCATCTGGTTACATTTTACCGGTGATGTTGGGTATCATAGCGTCACATGGTTACATTTTACGGTGATGTTGGGAGTCATAGCGTCCTCTGGTTACATTTCACCGCTGTTAGTTGGAAGTCAGATTATGATATGGTTCAAGTTTACTTTAGCATTCATCCAAAAATAAAAACTAGATATCGAAACACGAAGTAAGGTATTTTCGCAAAGTACCACCGACAATCAACGTTTCGATCAAAACGACTTTTTCAAGGTAAAGGTTTACATAAGACTAAATACGATGAAACAGTTAGAAAAAACTGTTCCAACTAAACGAATGAGTAGTTTAACCTCAATTTCAATTGTATCTTATACAACACATTTAAAAATCAATGAGGCTCAGCAACTAGAGCGCTACATTCAATTACTTAACGTCCAGGGTTTACATCACGGAACGATCAATTCCCCAGTCCATCTAACTGTTAGTGAGTATTCTTCTTTCTAGTATTTGTGAAAACATTCATTTTGTATATTTGTATGTCTATAGATGTAATCTGTGTAAGTGGATGTAATCTGTGTAAGCGGATGTAATATGTGTAAACGGATGTAATATTTGTAAACGGATGTAATCTGTGTAAGAGAATGTAATCTGTGTAAGCGGATGTAAAATGTGTAAGCAAATGTCTTCTTTGTAACAGATTGATTGATTGATTGATTGATTGATTGATAGGACCATCACCATTGCACTTCGCTGATTTACCATATGTGCTCCGATATCTTTCTTACACAGGAAGATTTCCGCAGCAATGCACGAACTCCGTAGCACCGGCGAGGGTCCCGATGTAATTTAGAAGATGGGAGGATATTATATAGGATTTTATTTTGAACTTTTAATGAATTTTTCCGGCAGCGGCTTTCCAGCCTGATCTTCTCGATTTCTTTATAACGGAATCCAGATAAATGAACACATACTTCAGGACTGAATAGTGTGCACACGTTATCAAGATCTGACTTGAGTGCACATAGCTGAGGTTGAAGCTATGCAGGGGAGACAATGATCTGGTGAGGATGAAGAGACTCATCTTGGAGATAGTCCTGAAGATCTGATATGACTGTAGACATGACTGCAGAAGAGTTACTGTAGAAGTGTGTGTGTGTGTGTATGTTCATGTGTGTGTGTATACCAAATCTGGAGGTGATCTGTATGTGTATAAGACTGTGCGAGAACACTGTATGGGAGCACTGTGTGGGAACACTGTGCGAGAACACTGTGTGAGAAGATTGTGTGAGAAGATTGTGTGAGAAGATTGTGTGGGAGCACTGTCTGGGAACACTTTGTGGGTGCACTGTGTGGGAACACTTTGTGGGAAAGCTGTGTGGAAACACTCTATGGGAACACTCGAAATAGGGGGAAGACTGCAGTAAAACTTGGTAAATAGTGAAACACGTACAAACAAGTACTATAGTTTTACAAAATACATAAACAGTGACGATAAACAGCAACGTTTCGACCAACAAGGCCTTTATCAAGCAAACGAACAAACAGGAGTGACAAATTAAAATGAAACACAAATGGACGACCAAATACCACGTATCTAAGGAAAATCTGGAATAAAAACGAATAACGAAATAAATGTAACAAAAACACACACATAAAAACTAGAATGAAGAAACAATGAAACATTGTTTCATTGTTTCTTTCTATTTCTAGTTTTTATGTGTGTTTTTTGTGTTACATTTATTTCGTTATTCTTTATTCAGATTTCCTTAGATACGTTGGTATTTGGTCGTCCATTTGTGTTTCATTTAATTTGTCACTCCTGTTTGTTCGTTTGCTTGATAAAGGCCTGTTGGTCGAAACGTTGCTTTATCGTCACTGTTTATGTATTTTGTAAAACTATAGTACTTTGTTTGTACGTGTTCACTATGGAACACTGTGCGGAACACTGTGTGGTAACATTGTGAAAGAACTATGTTTGAATATTGTGTGTGAACACAGTCTGTGTGTGTGTTGTGCTATAGTAACTGTATGTGTGCTATCTGTAACTGTATGTGTGTGCTATCTGTAACTGTATGTGTGTGCTATCTGTAACTGTGTGTGTGTGTGCTATCTGTAACTGCATGTGAGTGATACGTGTAACTATGTTTGAATAATGTGTGTGCTCTGTGTAACTGCATGTGAAAGCTGTGTGTACGAGATGTATGTGAGAGCTGTGTGTACGAGCTGCATGTGAGAGCTGTGTTTGAATACTGTACTTGAATGATGCGTTCTTGCTTATGTGTGTAAATATTGTGTAAAATGATGTGTGCTTATTTTATGATGTGTATGAATGATGTGTGTGACTTATGTGCGTGGAATTACATTACACACACACACACATATACAAAAGTGCTCTAGCAAGTGCGACTGCACCCACCTTTCATACGACTCTGTTCATACACTTGTCTGGCCAGTTCCGAGTTTTGGCTGGAGGCTTGCGACAGGCTGCTTAGTTCCATGCTCAGACCACTATCACCACCACACCGTGATCCTTCCCAGCTGGTCCCTCCACCACCAGTATGCTCGCTATCTTCCCTATAACATGACAGGATGATGAAAGTTAAACAGAGGATGAAACTGGATACTAACATGACAGGATGAAACTGGATACTAACATGACAGGATGATGAAAGTTAAACAGAGGATGAAACTGGATACTAACATGACAGGATGATGAAAGTTAAACAGAGGATGAAACTGGATACTAACATGACAGGATGATGAAAGTTAAACAGAGGATGAAACTGGATAATAACATGACAGGATGATGAAAGTTAAACAGAGGATGAAACTGGATAATAACATGACAGGATGATGAAAGTTAAACAGAGGATGAAACTGGATACTAACATGACAGGATGATGAAAGTTAAACAGAGGATGAAACTGGATAATAACATGACAGGATGATGAAAGTTAAACAGAGGATGAAACTGGATAATAACATGACAGGATGATGAAAGTTAAACAGAGGATGAAACTGGATACTAACATGACAGGATGATGAAAGTTAAACAGAGGATGAAACTGGATACTAACATGACAGGATGATGAAAGTTAAACAGAGGATGAAACTGGATACTAACATGACAGGATGAAACTGGATACTAACAGGACACACAGACAATGACAAGGGGCCTAGCAGAGGATGATCTATATGCACAAGAAATGTGAAGTTATACGAATGTGATTTATATAAGAAATGTGTGATACTAGAAGAATGTGATTTATATACGGAAAGTGTGATACTAGAATAATGTGATTTATATACAAAATGTGGAATACTAAAAGAATGTGATCTTTACACACGAGAAAAATGTGATGTTAATTGTGATAACGATGGAGACGATACAAGTGAGGAAAGAGCATGAAGACTTACCTGGATTCCCGGCTACCTCGACTGTCCTTACTCGACGTTTGAGAGAGACTTGAGGTCATTGAGGTGTCCATGCTAGATAGCATATGACTGTCCAGCTGGAGAGAGTTCAAAAACAAAAACACATCAATGAACACACTTTGTTTTTGGTAAGGTTATCAGTTATCAGTTTTATGAGGACTGTCATCATAGCACTCCGGATATGTCCATAAGTGCACCGATCTACGCCTCAACAAATCCAACAGCGCCCAGCAGCCCAACACGCCAGTACGATGTTGATTAATCAATCATTTTGCATATTTGATATGTCATTCTTATCATGGTGTATCAATATTGACACCCATGTCTCTCAGTCTGCTCAGCGAGTGGGACTCGCAACACTGAAACGCTTCTGTTCGAAAAGACTCTCTCAGTGCGTTATTAATGTCATTTCAGTCTATTGCAGCTCGCTCTGATACCGTAGCCATGTCAGCCAATATATCTACTCATTCATTACACATGCGTGCCCAGGGACAAAAATGAAAGTGATTACTTTGATCCCTGTCTATACCAGTACCTTCACCAAGTTTCGTCTCACCATTCCTCATTCGACTTTACAAATCATACTCATGGAGTCACTGCGTATTTTATCACGGTAATTAGTACAAGTTGTATCATTATCATTGGTCTCTTTGTCTCATGAGACAATAGGTCTTGCGTCAAGTAATATGTTCTGCGCTGAATCACAAGGTTTCTTGTGGCTGATGTCTGCGAAAAATAATGAACATAAAATGGAACGAATTCAGAAGTGATGATATCCGAGAAATGTCTGGCCAACCACTAGTGACAACTGTTATAAGAAGGAGAAGATGGAGATATGTTGGAGACACCTTGAGGAGAAATGTTTGGCCAACTACTAGTGACAACTGTTATAAGAAGAGAAGATGGAGATATGTTGGACACACCTTGAGAAGAAATGATCAACGAATATCAAAGCAGGCATTGAAGTGGGATGCAAGGTTCAAGAAAAAGAGGACGACTTAAGGAGACCCTGAAACGAACTTTGCTGAGAGAGACAAGAAATATTGGTCTCAGTTCCATGGAGGAGATTGAGCGAGTTGCCCAGGATAGAAAGGTATGGAGAAATTGCTTGCAGGCAATACGTTATGTGTAACGGTACGAGAGTAATTATTATTATTATTATTATTATTATTAAATAGTATCAATATAGATGGAGACTGCAGCAAAACTATGTAGAATGGCGAAACACGTGCTTGATAAAAGCCTTTTTGGTCGAAACGTTGCTGTGTATTGTCATAATTTTTGTATTTGTAAAACTACTGTACTTTGTTATTACGTGTTTCGTTATTAAATAGTACATAATTGAAACAATGAAATTGATTGATATATTATGCAAAGAGATATTATTACAGAGAGATATTTAGTATTACATGTAATGTGAATGATATAGTGCTGTATATACCTCTCTATATCCACTTCGTGTCCAGTTTGAAACAGACTGCTTCCCACAAAAGATTGCCATTGTTGCCGTACTGCCGCCCTTCTATTCAATGTTTCGCACATAAAGCCACAATCTTTCAACTATCTTTCCATAGTTCTCCTCCATGTTTCATTTGGACGTCTAAGCCATCTTTTCTCATTCGCTGTCCATCGGAGCGCTGTCGTTAACTGTCGTTACTGCCTGTAGTACTGCTTTTCAGGGCGGTGTAGGACTGATGGTACGACAGCCTGGGGAATTTAATGGCAGCATAGCTACGGCAGTCGCCATGTCGCTGTTCAGGTTAGGATTTTTCATTTATGCCCCCAACAGAAAAACATTCTTGGCCTTACCGTGAATTTAACACGGGTCTCCCGCATATGAGTCGTGCTCTTGCTTCTTGACCAAACATGACTAAATTGACCAAAGATGGCTAAATTGACCAAACATGACCAAACATGACTAAATTGACCAAACATGACTAAATTGACCAAACATGGCTAAATTGACCAAACATGACTAAATTGACCAAACATGACTAAATTGACCCCAAACATGATTAAATTGACCAAACATGACTAAATTGATCAAACATGACTAAATTGATCAAACATGACTAAATTTACCAAACATGACTAAATTGACTAAACATGACTAAATTGACCAAACATGGCTAAATTGACCAAACATGACTAAATTGACCAAACATGACTAAATTGACCCCAAACATGATTAAATTGACCAAACATGACTAAATTGATCAAACATGACTAAATTGATCAAACATGACTAAATTTACCAAACATGACTAAATTGACTAAACATGACTAAATTGACCAAGCATGACTAAATTGACCAAACATGACTAAATTGATCAAACATGACTAAATTGACCAAACATGACTAAATCTGACTCAAACATGACTAAATTGACCAAACATGACTAAATTGACTAAACATGACTAAATTGACCAAACATGACTAAATTGACCAAACATGACTAAATTGACAATATTGATCCATCCAACTCTTATCCCTGTTTGCAACTGTCAATGATTTTATTTTGGTGCTCAACTTCAATACGGGACCTTCATCTTATCGTCTGTTTCCCTTAGAACTAGGAACTTGATCTCACCTACATTGAGACCAGAGATCACTGAATAACTGTTCGATTGTTTCACGTGAGAAAAGAACTGAATACTTTTAGAGCGAGAGATCAGCACCCTAACTCTATGCCACATAGACTCACTATATAACTATCTCAACTTGTTAATGAAGAAAGTTGAAACACAGATTGGCAACTTACGCCTCTGGCTCTGTTAATCTGCGGTCCTCCAATAATCTGTTTTTCCAGTGGCAGTTCCGACTCTGGGTGATATCCATGATACCACATGCCCGTAGTCATCATTAGTCGTCTCCTCTTGTCACATACCACACACACCCACTCTTGTATCTGTCGGGAGATAAATATTGACAGCTATATACAACAATAAATACACATGTAACAACGTACACGTCAAAGTGTACAGACAGTACACATGTAACACCGTACACGTCAAAGTATACAGAACATACACATATAACAACGTACACGTCAAAGTATACAGAACATACACATATAACAACGTACACGTCAAAGTATACAGACAGACACATGTAGCAACGTACATGTCAAAGTGTACTGACAGACACATGTAGCAACGTACATGTCAAAGTGTACTGACAGACACATGTAACAACGTACACGTCAAAGTATACAGCAAATACACATGTAACAGCAGAAATAACCTTACTCGAATTAACAATATAGAAATACAAATATAGAAAAAATAATATACAAATAGCAACAGACAAAACAACAATAGCTGCGTGTACCCAATCTCTGTTTTACACAGAAAGTCTCAGTCAATCCCACACTCCGTATCACCGACAAAGTCCCAAATGTAATTTTGAAGATAATAAAAACTGTGAAACAATTTTATTTTAACCACTTAAAAAAAATTAAAAAATTGTGCCTGGACTGCAGAGCTTGCAGACTACGATTATCGATTTTCAACTTCCAAAATATTTTACCTTCTAAACTTTTTTGTTTTGTTGCACCCTGATGAATGCATATTTATCGATACGATGGTTTTGTTTCTGATTTTCCTGCTTCACTTCAATAAAACATCCAGCGTACTTTTTTCTAACTGATTATAAATAAAACGTCAATAACAAGATAAGTAGAAGCTACATGTTGATACAGACTGTTAGAAACATGGTGAAAACAACACAAGTGCTAGATCATATTAACAACTAAAAGTCCAAATAGTTTGGAGTGAAATTCAATTATCATCCCAACGAATCCGTCCCATAACGAGTACTACCATTCAGATATAAGCTGTCACATAACGAGTACTACCATTCAGATATAAGCTGTCACATAACGAGTACTACCATTCAGATACAAGCTGTCACATAACGAGTACTACCATTCAGATATAAGCTGTCACATAACGAGTACTACCATTCAGATATAAGCTATCACATAACGAGTACTACCATTTAGATATAAGCTATTACATAACGAGTACTACCATTCAGATATAAGCTATTACATAACGAGTACTACCATTTAGATATAAGCTATCACATAACGAGTACTACCATTTAGATATAAGCTGTCACATAACGAGTACTACCATTTAGATATAAGCTGTCACATAACGAGTACTACCATTTAGATATAAGCTGTCACATAACGAGTACTACCATTTAGATATAAGCTGTCACATAACGAGTACTATCATTTAGATACAAGCTGCCACATAACGAGTACTACCATTCAGATATAAGCTGTCACATAACGAGTACTACCATTTAGATATAAGCTGTCACATAACGAGTACTACCATTTAGATATAAGCTGTCCCATAACGAGTACTACCATTTAGATATAAGCTGTCACATAACGAGTACTACCATTTAGATATAAGCTGTCACATAACGAGTACTACCATTTAGATATAAGCTGTCACATAACGAGTACTACCATTCAGATATAAGCTGTCACATAACGAGTACTACCATTTAGATATAAGCTATCACATAACGAGTACTATCATTCAGATATAAGCTGTCACATAACGAGTACTACCATTTAGATATAAGCTGTCACATAACGAGTACTACCATTCAGATATAAGCTATCACATAACGAGTACTATCATTCAGATATAAGCTATCACATAACGAGTACTATCATTTAGATACAAGCTGCCACATAACGAGTACTACCATTCAGATATAAGCTGTCACATAACGAGTACTACCATTTAGATATAAGCTGTCACATAACGAGTACTACCATTTAGATATAAGGTGAGGCTAAAAGCCATCCACAGATATTATGATCCGCAGAAATATCAGAGATGGTAAAAACTACAATATAGGTGGCACACTCGAGGACACTTGCCAGAAGTCTTCGCACATGGAAGAAGGCATCCATGAAAAACAGAGGAGAACAGGAAGATCACGGAGAGGATGGATCCAGGATGTAACTGATGATTTGAGATGGCTGCTGCAGAGGCTGGACATATGGCATATGAGAGAGAAATTCCGAAGGACTGTTAGAGTGGTTAAGTTCTACTTAGAACAAACTGTTTAATGATGACGAAGGACTGTTAGAGTGGTAAAGTTCTACTTAGAACAAACTGTTTAATGATGACGAAGAACTGTTACAGTAGCAAAGTTCTACTTAGAACAAACTGTTTAATGATGACAAAGTTCTACTTAGAACAAATTGTTTAATGATGACGAAGAACTGTTACAGTAGCAAAGTTCTACTTAGAACAAACTGTTTAATGATGACAAAGTTCTACTTAGAACAAATTGTTTAATGATGACGAAGGACTGTTAGAGTGGTAAAGTTCTACTTAGAACAAACTGTTTAATGATGACAAAGTTCTACTTAGAACAAATTGTTTAATGATGACGAAGGACTGTTAGAGTGGTAAAGTTCTACTTAGAACAAACTGTTTAATGATGACAAAGTTCTACTTAGAACAAACTGTTTAATGATGACAAAGTTCTACTTAGAACAAACTGTTTAATGATGACAAAGTTCTACTTAGAACAAACTGTTTAATGATGACGAAGGACTGTTAGAGTGGTAAAGTTCTACTTAGAACAAACTGTTTAATGATGACGAAGGACTGTTAGAGTGGTAAAGTTCTACTTAGAACAAACTGTTTAATGATGACGAAGGGTCCTTAGTACTGCACTCCGGGACAGGTTTATATTTACTTCAATCTCCTCCCCTCCCCAACATGTTTTTTATAGAATAACGACTAACCACATCCGTTCGATGTTGATTAATCAAATGTCTCATGCCTCTAACAAAGTCTACATGACTGACAGTTTCCAGTTTCACTCCCATCTCCTTCACTCTGGATATGGGTGAAGATTTATAAATATTTTCAAAGTGATCTATACGACCTGCTTCTCTAATGACATTGATGACAACAGGAGTAGAAGAAAAATCGAAAACAGAAATAGAAGACCTATCGATGTTGAAGTATGTCAGCAGTTGAAATATAATCTATGACTTGTTATCCTGTTAGTTTCATGACACCAAGCTTTTAATAGAAGATGACAGGAATCTCATTATTAAGTCTTGTCAATACACGGAAGTTAGTCAAAGATGAGATTAGTTAAGATTACATGTGACAAACCCTTATACCAAGTTTATCCAGTCGAAATCCTGTATGTTTGAAAATAAGTCAAGCTGGGACTGAGGCAGTGATTAATCGTCGTGCAGGTAATTGAATTAGATAAACATGAAGTTAAAAGTGCTCAGTAGGGGACAATATACTCTAGTCTTTGAGCCTTAAGGATTGCAACGTTATTAGTTCTAAGGGGAAATTTTGTTGTTGAAATATCCTAGTCCTGATCTCATCTGTTGTTGAAATATCCTAGTCATGATCCCATCTGTTGTTGAAATATCCTAGTCCCGATCCCATCTGTTGTTGAAATATCCTAGTCCTGATCCCATCTGCCGTTGAAATATCCTAGTCCTGATCTCATCTGTTGTTGAAATATCCTAGTCCTGATCCCATCTGTTGTTGAAATATCCTAGTCTCGATCTCATCTGTTGTTGAAATATCCTAGTTCTGATCTCATCTGTTGTTGAAATATCCTAGTCCTGATCTCATCTGTTGTTGAAATATCCTAGTTCTGATCTCATCTGTTGTTGAAATATCCTAGTCCTGATCCCATCTGTCGTTGAAATATCCTAGTCTCGATCTCATCTGTTGTTGAAATATCCTAGTTCTGATCTCATCTGTTGTTGAAATATCCTAGTCCTGATCTCATCTGTTGTTGAAATATCCTAGTTCTGATCTCATCTGTTGTTGAAATATCCTAGTCCTGATCTCATCTGTTGTTGAAATATCCTAGTCATGATCTCATCTGTTGTTGAAATATCCTAGTTCTGATCTCATCTGTTGTTGAAATATCCTAGTTCTGATCTCATCTGTTGTTGAAATATCCTAGTCCTGATCTCATCTGTTGTTGAAATATCCTAGTCATGATCTCATCTGTTGTTGAAATATCCTAGGTCTGATCTCATCTGTTGTTGAAATATCCTAGTCCTGATCTCATCTGTTGTTGAAATATCCTAGTTCTGATCCCATCTGTTGTTGAAATATCCTAGTTCTGATCCCATCTGTTGTTGAAATATCCTAGTCCTGATCTCATCTGTTGTTGAAATATCCTAGTTCTGATCTCATCTGTTGTTGAAATATCCTAGTCCTGATCTCATCTGTTGTTGAAATATCCTAGTCCTGATCTCATCTGTTGTTGAAATATCCTAGTCCTGATCTCATCTGTTGTTGAAATATCCTAGTTCTGATCCCATCTGTTGTTGAAATATCCTAGTCCTGATCTCATCTGTTGTTGAAATATCCTAGTTCTGATCTCATCTGTTGTTGAAATATCCTAGTCATGATCTCATCTGTTGTTGAAATATCCTAGTCCTGATCTCATCTGTTGTTGAAATATCCTAGTTCTGATCCCATCTGTTGTTGAAATATCCTAGTTCTGATCTCATCTGTTGTTGAAATATCCTAGTCTCGATCTCATCTGTTGTTGAAATATCCTAGTTCTGATCTCATCTGTTGTTGAAATATCCTAGTTCTGATCTCATCTGTTGTTGAAATATCCTAGTCCTGATCTCATCTGTTGTTGAAATATCCTAGTTCTGATCTCATCTGTTGTTGAAATATCCTAGTCCTGATCTCATCTGTTGTTGAAATATCCTAGTCCTGATCTCATCTGTTGTTGAAATATCCTAGTTCTGATCTCATCTGTTGTTGAAATATCCTAGTTCTGATCTCATCTGTTGTTGAAATATCCTAGTCCTGATCCCATCTGTCGTTGAAATATCCTAGTTCTGATCTAATCTGTTGTTGAAATATCCTAGTTCTGATCTCATCTGTTGTTGAAATATCCTAGTTCTGATCTCATCTGTTGTTGAAATATCCTAGTTCTGATCTCATCTGTTGTTGAAATATCCTAGTTCTGATCCCATCTGTTGTTGAAATATCCTAGTCCTGATCTCATCTGTTGTTGAAATATCCTAGTTCTGATCTCATCTGTTGTTGAAATATCCTAGTCCTGATCCCATCTGTCGTTGAAATATCCTAGTCCTGATCTCATCTGTTGTTGAAATATCCTAGTTCTGATCTCATCTGTTGTTGAAATATCCTAGTTCTGATCTCATCTGTTGTTGAAATATCCTAGTTCTGATCCCATCTGTCGTTGAAATATCCTAGTTCTGATCTCATCTGTTGTTGAAATATCCTAGTCCTGATCTCATCTGTTGTTGAAATATCCTAGTCCTGATCTCATCTGTTGTTGAAATATCCTAGTCCTGATCTCATCTGTTGTTGAAATATCCTAGTCCTGATCTCATCTGTTGTTGAAATATCCTAGTTCTGATCTCATCTGTTGTTGAAATATCCTAGTCTCGATCTCATCTGTTGTTGAAATATCCTAGTTCTGATCTCATCTGTTGTTGAAATATCCTAGTCCTGATCCCATCTGTCGTTGAAATATCCTAGTCCTGATCTCATCTGTTGTTGAAATATCCTAGTTCTGATCTCATCTGTTGTTGAAATATCCTAGTTCTGATCTCATCTGTTGTTGAAATATCCTAGTTCTGATCCCATCTGTCGTTGAAATATCCTAGTTCTGATCTCATCTGTTGTTGAAATATCCTAGTCCTGATCTCATCTGTTGTTGAAATATCCTAGTCCTGATCTCATCTGTTGTTGAAATATCCTAGTCCTGATCTCATCTGTTGTTGAAATATCCTAGTCCTGATCTAATCTGTTGTTGAAATATCCTAGTCTCGATCTCATCTGTTGTTGAAATATCCTAGTTCTGATCTCATCTGTTGTTGAAATATCCTAGTTCTGATCTCATCTGTTGTTGAAATATCCTAGTCCTGATCTCATCTGTTGTTGAAATATCCTAGTCCTGATCTCATCTGTTGTTGAAATATCCTAGTCCTGATCTCATCTGTTGTTGAAATATCCTAGTTCTGATCTCATCTGTTGTTGAAATATCCTAGTTCTGATCTCATCTGTTGTTGAAATATCCTAGTCCTGATCTCATCTGTTGTTGAAATATCCTAGTTCTGATCTCATCTGTTGTTGAAATATCCTAGTTCTGATCTCATCTGTTGTTGAAATATCCTAGTTCTGATCTCATCTGTTGTTGAAATATCCTAGTTCTGATCTCATCTGTTGTTGAAATATCCTAGTTCTGATCTCATCTGTTGTTGAAATATCCTAGTCCTGATCTCATCTGTTGTTGAAATATCCTAGTCCTGATCTCATCTGTTGTTGAAATATCCTAGTCTCGATCTCATCTGTTGTTGAAATATCCTAGTTCTGATCTCATCTGTTGTTGAAATATCCTAGTTCTGATCTCATCTGTTGTTGAAATATCCTAGTTCTGATCTCATCTGTTGTTGAAATATCCTAGTCCCGACATGAAGGTCCATGACTTCAGACGGTCCGGAAACCAGCCCAAATATATTATCATAATCAAGATGAACATATACATGGGTTTACATGGGTAGGAATAGCGTTACATGGGTAGGAATAGCGTTACATGGGTAGGAATAGCGTTACATGGGTAGGAATAGCGTTACATGGGTAGGAATAGCGTTACATGGGTAGGAATAGCGTTACATGGGTAGGAATAGCGTTACATGGGTAGGAATAGCGTTACATGGGTAGGAATAGCGTTACATGGGTAGGAATAGCGTTACATGGGTAGGAATAGCGTACCGCGTCTATCAACTTGGACCACAAGAGGGTTGTAGGTTAAACCACAACCGCGACGTTCCAAAGGTAGAGAAATGAATAGGCTTTCCTACCTCCTGCACACTAAGGTCTAGAAATATGAAGTAACATGCACTTCATACCAAAAGGTCTGAAAAGGCTAGGGGAAATGATATTTGATTTATTATATAGATTTACATGGGACGGATTAGTTTAATGTCCCAAAGTTGAAGGACTGACTTTATTGCATCGGGTTTTCCCCATATGGTTCCGTCCCTGTTGGCAGAGATGGCATGCCATGTGCCGAGAGCATTGCACAAAGCAAGAACTCCGTAGCACCGGCAACAATCCTAGGGAATCCGAATTCGAACCCCCAACCCTCAGTATTACAGGTAAACGACTGAACTATTTCACCATTAAGATATCTCTCTCTAAGTGTAATAACTATTTCACCATTAAGATATCTCTCTCTAAGTGTAATAACTATTTCACCATTAAGATATCTCTCTCTAAGTGTAATAACTATTTCACCATTAAGATCTCCCAAGTGTAATAACTATTTCCCATTAAGATATCTCTCTCTAAGTGTAATAACTATTTCACCATTAAGATATCTCTCTCTAAGTGTAATAACTATTTCACCATTAAGATATCTCTCTCTAAGTGTAATAACTATTTCACCATTAAGATATCTCTCTCTAAGTGTAATAACTATTTCACCATTAAGATATCTCTCTCTAAGTGTAATAACTATTTCACCATTAAGATATCTCTCTCTAAGTGTAATAACTATTTCACCATTAAGATATCTCTCTCTAAGTGTAATAACTATTTCACCATTAAGATATCTCTCTCTAAGTGTAATAACTATTTCACCATTAAGATATCTCTCTCTAAGTGTAATAACTATTTCACCATTAAGATATCTCTCTCTAAGTGTAATAACTATTTCACCATTAAATCATTCTCTCTAAGTGTAATAACTATTTCACCATTAAGATATCTCTCTCTAAGTGTAATAACTATTTCACCATTAAGATATCTCTCTCTAAGTGTAATAACTATTTCACCATTAAGATATCTCTCTCTAAGTGTAATAACTATTTCACCATTAAGATATCTCTCTCTAAGTGTAATAACTATTTCACCATTAAGATATCTCTCTCTAAGTGTAATAACTATTTCACCATTAAGATATCTAGTCTACTATTTGTAATCTATTAATCTATTTCGCCATTAAGATATCTCTCTCTAAGTGTAATAACTATTTCGCCATTAAGATATCTCTCTCTAAGTGTAATAACTATTTCGCCATTAAGATATCTCTCTCTAAGTGTAATAACTATTTCGCCATTAAGATATCTCTCTCTAAGTGTAATAACTATTTCGCCATTAAGATATCTCTCTCTAAGTGTAATAACTATTTCACCATTAAGATATCTCTCTCTAAGTGTAATAACTATTTCACCATTAAGATATCTCTCTCTAAGTGTAATAACTATTTCACCATTAAGATATCTCTCTCTAAGTGTAATAACTATTTCACCATTAAGATATCTCTCTCTAAGTGTAATAACTATTTCACCATTAAGATCTCTCTCTCTAAGTGTAATAACTATTTCACCATTAAGATATCTCTCTCTAAGTGTAATAACTATTTCACCATTAAGATATCTCTCTCTAAGTGTAATAACTATTTCACCATTAAGATATATCTCTCTAAGTGTAATAACTATTTCGCCATTAAGATATCTCTCTCTAAGTGTAATAACTATTTCGCCATTAAGATATCCCTCTCTAAGTGTAATAACTATTTCGCCATTAAGATATCTCTCTCTAAGTGTAATAACTATTTCACCATTAAGATATCTTTCTCTAAGTGTAATAACTATTTCACCATTAAGACCCCCTAAGTGTAATAACTATTTCACCATTAAGACCCCCTAAGTGTAATAACTATTTCACCATTAAGACCCCCTAAGTGTAATAACTATTTCGCCATTAAGACCCCCTAAGTGTAATAACTATTTCACCATTAAGACCCCCTAAGTGTAATAACTATTTCACCATTAAGACCCCCTAAGTGTAATAACTATTTCACCATTAAGACCCCCTAAGTGTAATAACTATTTCACCATTAAGACCCCCTAAGTGTAATGTATTAGCTTCTCCTATCGGATCAGACACAAGAGGGTTGTGAGTTCAATGCAACGTTCCTTGTGCGAGGAAAGGAGTTTACCCCCTATCTCTTGCATACTAGAGTCTAGAAAGGTAAAGTGACTGGCACTTGATACACTAAGGTCTGAAATTGTTTTTATTTTTTATTTCAATTTTATAATTTTTTAAAACATAAATTTTATAATTTTTATTTATTATGTGTAGATTGACAGAGGCACTATCATCCGAAGACGACGCTGGAGATGGATTAGACATGTGATGCGCATGGAGACTGGCTCCGACACGAAAACTGCACTGAGATGGACTCCAGAGGGTAGGCGAAAGCGTGGAAGACCCAAGACGACTTGGAGGAGAACGATAGAGCAAGAGCTGAAGGAAATGAATCATAGCTGGAACACAATACAGAGGAAGGCCATGAACAGGAGAGAATGGTGTACGTTTGTTGCTGCCCTAAACGCCAAGGGGCGTAACAGGCTAAAGAGAGAGGAGATTGACAGATGTGAACCTGTTTCACTGCTAAAAGAGAGGAAATGGAATGGAAGAAATGGAAAGAACAAACATAGCCTTACCACAAAAAAAAAAAACAACAACACACAACTAAAAACATTATGGAATAGAACTGATATGAAAATAAAGATCACAATACTAAGATATTCTCTACGGATGAGTATGGGCATGGACATTTAACAAGGCAGTGGAAAAACATATATGTATCCAGTGGCGGCTCGAGATCATTTTTGTTGGTGGGGCCAGACATTTTTCCGGATAAATCATGGTTTTTGGTTGCAATATTTTAATTTATAAAATAATAAATACACGTTATACATTATTTTTGGTGGGCCTGCCCCAATGGCCCTAATGACGAGCCGCCACTGTATGTATCTTTGAATATATGTGTTACAAATAAGAATGAGAAACTTGAAGTTTTTTGGGAAATATATAAAGAGACACGAAGGGTTGGAGAAGACCATTGTGGAAGAAGGGATCCCGGCAAAGAGGAGAAGAAGACCATAGAGAAGATGGTTTCTGGATGTATTTGATGATTTGTGCTGCAGTGCGAATTTCGGTCTGTGAGAGAGAAATTCGTAAGGATTGCTAGAATGGCAAAGTTCTGAGTAAGACAAGCCACTTGATGATGAGATTTACAGATGTGAATCTTGTCAGTGAATGTGTATCATTAACCAGTGAATGTGTATCATAAACCATGAATGGTATCATAAACCATGAATGGATATCATAAACCAATGAATGGTATCATAAACCAGTGAATGTGTATCATAACCAATGATGTGTATCATAAACCAAGATTGTGTACATAAACCAGTGAATGGTATCATAAACCAGTGAATGGATATCATTAACCAATAAATGTGGATATAAACAGTATGATATCATAGAACATTGAATGGAATATGTCATGAAGATGAATGGATATATAAACCAGAAGGTATATCATCCAATAAATGTGTATCATAAACCAGTGAATGGATATCATAAACCAGTGAATGGATATCATAAACCAGTGAATGTGTATCATTAACCAATAAATGTGTATCATAAACCAGTGAATGGATATCATAAACCAATGAATGGATATCATAAACCAGTGAATGTGTATCATTAACCAATAAATGTGTATCATAAACAAATAAATGTGTATCATAAACCAATGAATGGATATCATAAACCAATGACTGTGTACCATAAACCAATGACTGTGTACCATAAACCAATGACTGTGTATCATAAACCAGTGAATGGATATCATAAACCAATAACTGTGGATATTAAAGCTACCATATCCATTAGTATTACATTGAAAGAAAATGTCATGCAGAGAGCAATTTCCTGCTGCAGTAAATATATAGACCAAAGCGCTATTAGCGAACACAGGCGAGGGAGATAATGTTGTATACATAGATAGATCCAGGCTAACGCAGTGTGTTTCCGTGGGCGTTTACAAAAAATGTGAGTTGCAAAACTATCAACGAAGTAAGTGGTTACCGCTGTAACAACAAGTAACCTCACGGTGGGGATAAAGACAGTAACCATGACGTTGAAATGATTGAGTACACAAGAGGTTACACGTGCATGCATACTGAACAACTAAGTGCTAAAGAAATCAGGCTTGAAAAGACAGGAATGACATGACCCTTTGAACACATTCAGAGTGACCCACTTAAATTTTGTTTTTGTAGTCGGCTATTTGGGCGTGCAAGTTAAACAGCGGCGGATCGCCTGGATGGTACAGCTAGGGCAGAGCCAACTATAAACTTATGGGTCTTCGGACTCGGGTAAGAATTATGGAAAATCAGACCACAACTACACCACATGACCTCGCTTCCAGTATTGGTGTATATAGACGAATTCATTTTAAAATCAACACAACATGCAACATCAAGGTTATATTATGCAATACGTTCAGTTTAACAATAAGGAATATCACTATTATGAATATTTTTCACCAATAAATAACCATAGACTCACAGAATTGAGTAAAATTGTAGAAAAGCGTGCAGTGTTCTATCAAACATCTGTAATTTCCAGCCCCTTTTCTGATCTAGATCAGGGAATCCCAGGTCAGTTGTCTGGCCTAGTTATCTAGAGTTGGCTGTGGCTAGGGTCAGGTAAGGACGGTCAATGGATAGTGCAGATATCGTCAATGTTAACAGAGAAGCAGATTGTATAGATGGCTTTGAAAACATTTATAAATCTACAACCCTATCCTTAGTGAAGTAGATGAGAGTGGAAACTGGAAACTACCAGTCAGGTACACTTTGTTAGAGGCATGAGACATTTGATTCATCATATCGAACGGATGTGATTCGTCGTTATTCTCTGGTAAACATTTTGAGGAAGAATTGGAGCACATATGAACTTGTCTGGAGTGCAGTGTTGTTGATCCATCTCTAGTCACTAACACAGTATACGTTTAGTAATTTCTCATTTCTTAGACATAATATATATGTTAACATTATGTGAACAAAGACCACAACCATTGCGACACACTTGCATTCCAGTATTGTTAGTTCCAGACTAATTCATTAAAAAAACAATACAACATAGGAGAACATGGTTTTATGATGTTACAAATGAAGTTAACACTAAGGAATATCAGTATTATTAACATGTTCTTTTACAAATCAATAAATAAACATGGATTCGTAGAATTGAGTAAAATGTATAATAAAGATTATAATGTTCTATCAAACATATGTCAATGTCAACTCATTGCAACGGAAATTTCCGATTTTCCGAACTTGAGTTCAACGGTTTCATCTTATATACAGTGGTTATATTCACAAAATAGATGAGACTGCAGTAAAACTATTTGATTGGCAAAACACGTAATCACAAAGTACTGTAGCTTTACAAATTACAAAGACAATGACAAAATACGGCAACGTTTCGACCAACAAGGCCTTTATCAAGCAAACGAACAACAGGAGTGACAAATTTAAAAAAACTATGGACGATACATACAAACGTTTCTAATGAAAATCTGGGAATAAAAACGAATAACGAAATAAATGTAACACAAAAACACACACATAAAAACTAGAAATAGAACGGAAGAGAAATAATGACAAATCTAGTAAATATATAACTTGAATACATGCAACATATACCCATATAGATTACAAGGCATGGGAAGAGAAAGTACTAAGAAGCATAGGAATGTAATACGTTGAGCCCACGTGGTCGTAAGGTACCATACAAAGAAATCAACCGATTCTCCAGAGCAAATCGACTGCGATCATCCGAGTAACATGATCGGATGGCTGTGACCTGGACATCGTGAGCTCCTAAATGGCCAGTATCATTGAAATGGGTAGCTACAGGGATCACAGAGCATTGGCGTATGTAGCGCAAGTGTTGGGCGAATCGGTCACTGAGCCTCTTGCCTGTCTCACCGATATAAGCCTTGTTACACCGCTTACAGATAATGCCATAGATAAGATTACGGGACTCGCATGTGAAACCGTCGTCAATAAGAAACGTGGCTAAAGGAAAAGATACAGTAAGCGTCTGTATCACATAAGCACACGTGTTGCAACGCCGACGGCCACATTGGACAGTGCCAAAATGAGTCTGGATATTGGACTTAAGGCGACTGTGTACCAACATATCCTTAAGACTTCTGTCCCGTCTGTAAGCCACCAAAGGATAGTTGGGGAAGACAGAACGGTCTCAGGATCTGACTTAAGGATAGACAGATGACGGAATAAAACATTTTCACCAGTGAACTATGGGGGTGGAAAGTTAAGATAAGTATTACTCTGTCAGAGTTAGTATTCCTATGCTGGCTGGTAGGGCCTGCTGGCGAGTGATTTTCTGAACTCGATGCATAGCCAAGACAAGCACCCTCTCCGGGTATAGGCGCCTGCGAAAGAAATCAAGCATCTCGCGAGCTCTCTCAAGAAAATCATCATCCTCGCTACAAAGGCGACGAAGGCGAAAGAGCTGTGAGAATGGCAAAGAGTCACGACAAGCCTGGGGATGGGAAGAAGTATAAAGGAGAAAACTATGTGCATCAGTAGGCTTGTAATATACTGATGTAGTGATAGTGGATAGGCGTATGGTGATAGTAATGTCAAGAAAGTTGACACAAGTAGTGGAGATGTGAGAAGTAAAACGAATAGAAGGGTTGAAAACATTAATGAAAGTTAATGAAGCGTGACAAATCGGTTTCAGGCATATCAGTGATGCCAATACAGTCATCAATGTATCTGTGATAGATAGACGGAAGGGGGCCATCATATGTAGTCCATACAAGGTGTTCAAGATAACCCACGAATAGACAAGCATAACTAGGTCCCATTTTAGTACCCATGGCAACCCCACTGATCTGCTCAAAGAATTGGTCATTAAACTGAAAGGAGTTAAGAGTGAGAACTAGTTCCGCAAGACGAAGGAGAGCAGAAGTGGACACAAGTGGATTAGTTCTCCTATTGAGAAAGAACTGGAGAGTTTTAAGCCGTTACGGACATTTTTTATACAGTGGTTGCACTTTGACCTTCATAGTGAGTTTAAAATTGTCAAATGAGCGTGTTTTCAGTATGACAATTATTAACTCAATCCAAACCATGAACCACTACAGTGGCGTACAAATTGGAACAAACGGTACTACCAGCCATCATAGTGGCTTCTCTGATAGAGCACTTAATTTTTCTGTACACTAAATCTTCCACGCTTTTACAGTAGCTATAAATAATAATAATAGTATATAAAATTGGATGATACCTATATTAATGTGATACCCACTGTCAACAAGGTCAA
Organism: Arion vulgaris; assembly: GCA_020796225.1. Taxonomy (NCBI): domain Eukaryota; kingdom Metazoa; phylum Mollusca; class Gastropoda; order Stylommatophora; family Arionidae; genus Arion; species Arion vulgaris. Next base: position 49,964,792 of record CM036765.1, on the reverse strand, counting down.
CACAACAATATTGTGTAATACAAATTATATTGTCATAACAATTATGGTTGAACTCTGATAACACTCGGGGTATGGAAAGGTTACAATAGCAGAATACTTGTTACCAGATTTAGAACAGTAAGGTCGCATGGTCTGTGTGGATAACTGGTTACTCCATCGACCATGCATCCGAAGTCGTAGGTTCCAATCCGGGCCTTCATGAATGTGTTTTATCAGAGACCTAGGATCGTTTCGTAGCTACGGAGTTCGTGCTTTTGTGCTAATACTCGACAGATGGTTTGCCATTTCTGCGAAGAGAGACCGAGCCAGATGGGGTAAAAAAACGGTGCAATGAAGTCAATCCTTTGGCTTTAAATCCCTTTTATACAGTAGCGACCTTGTCATGGTGATATACAGTTGCGACCTTGTCATGTTGATATACAGTCGCGACCTTGTCATGTTGATATACAGCCGCGACCTTGTCAAGTTGATATACAGTTGCGACCTTGTCATGTTGATATACAGTTGCGACCTTGTCATGTTGATATACAGTTGCGACCTTGTCATGTTGATATACAGTAGCGACCTTGTCATGTTGATATACAGTAGCGACCTTGTCATGTTGATATACAGTTGCGACCTTGTCATGTTGATATACAGTCGCGACCTTGTCATGTTGATATAAAGTAGCGACCTTGTCATGTTGATATACAGTCGCGACCTTGTCAAGTTGATATACAGTTGCGACCTTGTCATGTTGATATAAAGTTGCGACCTTGTCAAGTTGATATAAAGTAGCGACCTTGTCATGTTGATATACAGTTGCGACCTTGTCAAGTTGATATACAGTAGCGACCTTGTCATGTTGATATACAGTAGCGACCTTGTCATGTTGATATACAGTCGCGACCTTGTCATGTTGATATACAGTTGCGACCCATTATATACTCGACGACTTGTCATGTTGATATACAGCCGCGACTTTGGTAGTGATATAAGTTGCGACCTTTGTCAGATCTGATATACAGTAGCGACCTTGTCAAGGTTTATATACAGTTGCGACCTTGTCATGTTGATATACAGTAGCGACCTTGTCATGTTGATATACAGTCGCGACCTTGTCAAGTTGATATACAGTTGCGACCTTGTCAAGTTGATATACAGTAGCGACCTTGTCATGTTGATATACAGTGCGACCTTGTCAGTTGATATACAGTAGCGACCTTGTCAGTTGATATACAGTTGCGACCTTGTCAGTTGATATACAGTGCGACCTTGTCATGTTGATATACAGTGCGACCTTGTCATGTTGATATAAAGTCAGCGACCTTGTCATGTTGATATACAGTGCGACCTTGTCAGTTGATATACAGTGCGACCTTGTCAGTTGATATACAGTTGCGACCTTGTCAAGTTGATATACAGTTGCGACCTTGTCAAGTTGATATACAGTAGCGACCTTGTCAAGTTGATATACAGTAGCGACCTTGTCAAGTTGATATACAGTAGGACCTTGTCAGTTGATATACAGTAGCGACCTTGTCATGTTGATATACAGTAGCGACCTTGTCATTTGATATACAGTGCGACCTTGTCATGTTGATATACAGTTGCGACCTTGTCATGTTGATATACAGTTACGACCTTGTCATGGTGATATACAGTCGCGACCTTGTCATGTAGATGCGGTAGAATGATTAATAATCAAACTTTAGTTTAGCAAATTAGAGTTCATGCTCATTTGATTTTACTGTAACGAACACATTTATGTGGTCCAACGCCCCTTTCAGACGGAATGACTTCAGGCTAGTTAGATTAAATTGCAACGAAGACTGATCACTCCCATTCTGACTGGGTACAGTCCGCAGGGCAGAACATTCAATTAGGCTTTAGATATAATATAGAGTGGTATCAAATTCACACGGGCAGTTTTGGAATGCTATAATGACTTCCAACACTGGCAGCTGCTTTGATCAAACACAGTATGTGCATTTAAACGATTGAGAGTGACAGATTTGTATGTAGTTATGAATTTTATTAACAAGGTCGTGTACATTATGATGCATATTAACGTGTCCAGAAGCTAAAGGTGTACATAAATATATCATATTATAATCTGGGGATCTTCTTCTTCTTTTCCCCTAACCAGGTTTATGAGCTTGTCACTCTTGAGCAGCCAAAGCTAAATTGGATAATCTGCATAATTTCTACAGTTGTGGGGAGCTACCAAAAGGGTATTACGAACAGATTGGTAAAAAATACCTCCAAACTCCACAATATACATAGTCTTCTACAAAAGAACATCAAGAAATAAGGCGAGGGGAAGACTACGAAAAAGATGGGTAGATGGCTTAGCAGAATCATGTCAAAGAGCAAAAATAACTATCACCCAAGCCACCAGAACAGCGCAAGGCAAAAACAGAAAACCACGACACTGGGCAACAACCAGGTAGCAGTGTCACGACACTGACCGGGCATACAACGCACGGTAGTAGTGTGACGATAAAAGAAGAACAAGGAACGAAAGAAGAAGAAGAAGAACAGATTGGCTTGGTTGGGGGGCGTTCATGTCTAGCTTTATTTAGTCCAATATATTCAAGCAAGACATACTGTACTATCTCCCATGAATGACTGACAATTTCTAGAATGTGGTCGGTGAGTGGGGTTTATTCAGTTGAAGCAATAATTCAGTCCAACATGTCATGTTCTGAACTGAAAGTTAGTGCATTTAGTTTTTGTCACTGTAGTAGATTTATATTGTCCTTAGAGATTGGGTCTATTCATCTAGTATGCATACATAACCAGACCAGTAGTCTCGTCCCTTAGTTCAGCTTATATTCTCTGGAGTTGTGTTTCAGAATGTATTTCATACTTTGTAGTATACTAAAAGCTTTGTCTCTTTGTGGTTTTTAGAATGTATTTCATACTTTGTAGTATACTAAAAGCTTTGTCTTTTTGTAGTTTTGAGATGATCCCTGTTCGATTAGATGGTCTACTTTTTCCTGGGATACCCTTGCAGATCCACTGGGATCCACTGGAATCCACTGCAGAATAATATTGATATCAAATTAGGAAAGCAGATTGTGACTGTTGGATGTCAATGACTTAATCTGGGGTCAAGATGAGCTAGACAATATCACTTGGTCAACGTTATCCTGTTACACAAATACACACGCACATGCACGCAAGTTACATAAATATACAAACACACACGCCAACACGTTACATAAGTATAGAAAACACACATATGCACGCGCGTTAAATATGCGGCTATGATGTCCCGAATTCTGTTCAATCTGCAATAAACTTTCATTAATCTTTTCTCTCTCCTACCTTTCTTGTATTAGACTAAACATTATTCATTTGTTTTCTACCTTGCAGAAATCTTAGAACAATAAGTTTCCTGTATTTTCTTCGTTGCAAAAAACAAAAACATGCTTCCGTATTTTCATTCGTTGCAAAAACAAAAACATGCTTCCTGTATTTTCCTTCTTGCAAAAACAATAACGATTTTCCTGTATTTTTCTTTCTTGCAAAAAAAACGATTTTCGTATTTTTCTTTCTTGAAAACAATAACGATTTCTGATTTTTCTTGCAAACAATAACGTTTTCCTGTATTTTCTTCTTGCAAAAACAATAACGATTTCCGTATTTTTCTTTCTTGCAAAAACAATAACGATTTTCCTGTATTTTCCTTTCTTGCAAAAACAATAACGATTTTCCTGTATTTTCCTTTCTTGCAAAAACCAATATCTTGCTATATTCTTCTTCCTTGGAGAAACATTGGAATGAACAAGATTACTGTATTTTTCTTGCTAAGCATTATCTTTACTTAAGGGTATCAATATTGGAAGGCAACTATATAGTAGGCATATTGCCAACTAACTATTTTGATATATTCCAACCAAACTTGCAGAAATAATTGGACTAATCCGTTGTTCAGTTGCTGTTAGCAACCACATATTGTTTGGTCTATGTGGCCAGATATTTTGGAAAACTACGATAGCATTTTCTCTGCCAGATCAGAGTTTTTTATTTTCACGATTTTGATTTATCAAAAAGTTGAATAGCATAGTCAGATACTGTTGTACACGATGAAGAACTACATTCTCCTCAAGGATGTCACAACTTACTTGACTTATTAAAATGTAAATGTTTCATAGTTATTGCAGGCTGTTACAAGTGAGATCCCTGCCTCCAAGTATCGCTCGTGTGTTGCCGGTGTTCGCAAGGGGAGTAAAGAATGGTAACGCTGCAACCTACAAGGCATGTCGTAGGAGGAGTCTGAGGTAGGGGCCTGGGAAACTACCTAGTAAATAAAAAGCGTCCCAGAAATCGGATGTGTTGGCCTACTTGTAGACGCATAACTGGCACAACGTACAATCACTCTTACGCACAGATCGCATACAAATTACAAATAGTGGTTAACATGTGGCGATATGGTGCGTTCGAACAAGGAAAAGAGTCCCAAGTATGTGGTGGTAGACGGACGCGTTCCTTCGTCACTTGTGGAACGTCGGTTGCGGGAACTGAACCCATAGGTCCCCCTCCCCCTTTTTCCCATTTTAAAAAAATCAATTCGAAAAAACTAAGGTTCTGTTTGTTTCGTCTCACATTTCTTACCTTTTTGTTTTCATTTACCTTTTATATTTGTGTTTCGTCTCACATTTCTTACCTTTTTTGTTTTCATTTACCTTTTATATTTGTGTTTCGTCTCACATTTCTTACCTTTTTGTTTTCATTTACCTTTTATATTTGTGTTTTGTCTCACATTTCTTACCTTTTTGTTTTCATTTACCTTTTATATTTGTGTTTCGTCTCACATTTCTTACCTTTTTGTTTTCATTTACCTTTTATATTTGTGTTTCGTCTCACATTTCTTACCTTTGCTTTATTACCTTATTAATTTGTGTGTTCGCCAAGATCATTACGTTGTGCATTTGTACTTACACTATATTGTCAGTTCAGTCTCGACCTTTTTACTTTTGTTTTCATTCTAGCCTTTATATTTATCCTGTTACCTTTCTTCTTTGAACGCTCCATAACGGCACTTATTAAACCGTTCTTTGTAATTTGTATGTGATATGCGCATAAGATCGATTGTACGTTGTGCCAGTTATGTACCTACACGTAGTAGTCAGCGCATCCGAATTCTGCGACGCTTTTTATTTACTAGGGTTGCTTCACTACCTCAGTCGCAGTGTTACTATATTTCGTCAACCTTGCGAGCCCCGAGAACGAACGATCGTGTTATCTCTCTACAACAATAATGATTAGGTTTGCCAGGGGTCAACAAAATGACCAAGATCCTACTTCCCTTTCAAGGTTCTTGTAGCAGGCTGCGTCAATGCAATCTAGCAAGGCGAATATACTTAAAAGATGAAAGAAATTACCGCTTACAAGAGTGCCGTATTGAAAATCGATACGTAGGGCCTGAAGGCACATATAACGTGAACACGATGTAATCTGTAATATTACATCGTTAGAAATTAATGCTTTTTCGGAACGGAGTAAGAAACTAGTCATGAAAGCTATAGCAGGAAAAACCGCACTCATAAATACCTTCAGATTTTTAGTAATCAGATACAGACACATTAATACGTTGGAAGTATCTTCACATCTGATAGTAGACGACTGGGCAAGAGATCGAAACTAGAATCCAGCAAGCCAACAACATTACATACCAGCTTACCCAATTTTGAAACACCCAGCTATACCAGTAGAGACTAAAAGACATATTATAAATGCAATCTTTATACCAACACTGTGCTATCAGTGCCAAACTTGGGCACTGACAAAAGAACAAGAAAGGAAAATTACCACATGCGAAATGAGATGCTTGAGGAAAGCAGTAAATAAAACAAGAGGAGACCATATAAGAAATGAGGAAATTAGAAGAACAGTCGGAACAACACCTGCTATTAGATTTATTGAAAACAGAGACTCAAATGGTTTGGCCACTTGGTCAGAATAAACACGAATACACCAGTTGCAAGAGCGTACAAACTGAAAGTGGAATCATCAAGAGGAAGGGCAGACCAAAAAAAATAATGGTTGATGGAGTTACAGACATCTTAAAACCCCACAATACCACAACATATCAAGCGACCGAGCGTGTATTATCTCGGAAACCGATCATCAGTTAAACCTGCGACGTCTAGCGGCAAAAAAGCAGAGAATGACAAAAGAAAAGAAAAGAAAGAATACGTTCAGATTTTCAGTAAACAAGATACAAATACATTAATACCTTCAGATTTTCAGTAAACAAGATACAGATACATTAATACCTTCAGATTTTCAGTAAACAAGATACAGATACATTAATACCTTCAGATTTTCAGTAAACAAGATACAGATACATTAATACCTTCAGATTTTCAGTAAACAAGATACAGATACATTAATACCTTCAGATTTTCGGTAAACAAGATACAGATACATTAATACCTTCAGATTTTCAACAAGGAATAAATATCTGCAATCTAAGATACGCTGATGACACAATTCTCATGGCTACAAGTGAACAAGATCTACAAGACCTGATAGACATACTAGTGAGAGAAAGTTAAAAAAAAAGGATTAAGCATGAATATAAAGAAAACAGAGGTTATGGTTGTCTCCAAGAAACAGGAAACACCAACATGTAATATCAAAATAACTAACACAACACTGAAACAAGTCCATCGATACAAGTATCTGGGAACATTCCTAACATCAGATGGAAGATGTACAACAGAGATTAGGAGTAGAATAGCTCAAGCGAAAGCAGCTTTTATTAAAATGAAAAATACACTATGAGTGACTACACTACCAATGGGGGTCTCTTTGGCTAAGTGGTTAGGCCCTTTGCCTTGTGAGTCGAAGGTCGTGGGTTCAAATCCGGACCGCGCCGTTCTGTTCACGAGTGCAGTTTTTCCAGAGACCCTAGGATTGTTGCTGGAGCTACGGAGTTCGTGCTTTGTGCAATAATCTCGGCAGATGCAATACTCTCGGCCTTTTCTGCGGAGAGGGACCGAGCCAGATGAAGTAAAACCCGGTGCAATGACGTCAATCCTTCAGCTTTAAAACCCTTTAAAACCCTCCCAATGACACTACGACGAGTACTCCAATGCTATACTGAACCAATACTCCTGAATGGCAGTGAATCATGGACAATGAAAACACAATCAATAAGATCATTGAAAGTCACAGAGATGTGCTTTTACAGAAGAATGTTGACAATTCCATGGACAGCAAAGAAAACAAGTGAGAAGGTTTGTACAAAAAGAAACCTTATCAAAGGAATAAGAATCCGACAATTAAGGTTCTTCGGGCATATAATGCGAAGAGAAGGTTTAGAACATTTGGTGACTACAGGTAAAATTCAGAGAAGGAGAGATCGTGGAAGACAGAGGAGACATATTATTTATACGACATCACCATCAACCACAGTAAACGAGACGATAATTTTCTAGGCACAATTTATACGTTCAGTAGTTTGCCATTGCTTTCTGAACAGTGAGGTCTATTTTTACCGTTCATAAAATCTACGGAGCAAATTTGCTTCCAAACTGCACACTGCGGTTCTATGGACCAGGTACTATTGGGTTATAATCGAGCTCACTACAGCTAAGTTACAGACGCCCACATCCGTTCTTTATGTACATATAATTGTATACCAAATTTCCTCACAATTATTAACATATTATTGATTGATTGATTGATAGGACCATCATGATTGCACTTTGGTAAATAATCTTGTATGCTCGGATTTCTTCTCACATAGAGATCTCAACGGTCATGTATGAACTCAGGATTTCTCTTTGTCCCGATCCAGAAGCACTTGAGCTGAAAGCTCTTCGGCTCGGTACCATGGATATCGTAACCCTTCGGTTCGGTGCCACGAACACCATAAATCTGAGAAATCTGTGGCTTTTCTTCCAGTTCGCGGAATTGAACCCGCACTCACAGAGGACTTGTCACCCGTAGTCCAACGCGCTACGAACACGCTGGGCAGACGGGCAGGATTTATCTTTCACACATAGAGATCTCAGCGGTCATGCAAGAACTCGTCAACTCTGACGAAAGTTGACAATGCTATTTTGTGAATCGTGAAATTTTTTTCGGAATTTATTTGTGACTTGCAGAAATATTTTGTACCAGACAGGGGCTTTCCAGCCTACTTTTATCTTTTTTTTCCAACTAGCTGTCTCTTTTATGGGCCCAACTTGAACACGAATCTATGGTTTATTGTCTTCAATACGACTAGGAATTTGATCTCATTGACATTGAGATCACAGATCAGTGATAAAATATCCACATTTCTTCCCCATGAAATAAAACCCCAAAACTTTTGATGAGCATTAGCATACCTTCTTAACACCACAAATATATCCCTGGTGGTCTAATGGATTAGAGCGCTCGACTTCTATGGAGGAGACCCGTGTTCAATCTACGGTAAGGCCAATGATTTGTTTTATATCGGGGCATAAACAAAAATCCTAACCTGAACAGTTTCGCAGAGACTGTACTAGCTATGCGACCATTTAATTTCTCAGACTTGACTGTACTAGCTATGCGACCATTTAATTTCTCAGACTTGACTGTACTAGCAATGCGACCATTTAATTTCTCAGACTTGACTGTACTAGCTATGCGACCATTTAATTTCTCAGACTTGACTGTGCTAGCAATGCGACCATTTAGTTTCTCAGACTTGACTGCACTAGCTATGCGACCATTTAATTTCTCAGACTTTCACAGCGACTGCACTAGCAATGCGACCATTTAATTTCTCAGACTTGACTGTACTAGCTATGCGACCATTTAATTTCTCAGACTTGACTGTACTAGCAATGCGACCATTTAATTTCTCAGACTTGACTGTACTAGCAATGCGACCATTTACTTTCTCAGACTTGAGCCACCTTGTCCTACACAGTCCTAAAAAGTGATACTGCAGGCAGTAACGATAGTTACACAAATATATTGTACATACATATTATTCTGTAGAATCGTCTGGTAACATTTCTCTAGTTTTGCATATTTCGTACTTTTCTGTAGAGATTTTCTTTCTTCTGCCAACAATCAATACTTCCAGACCTCCTCCTTCGAGAATAAAAAAAAAAATGTCTTCCTTTTTCTCCCCCGGTTTACCATTACATAAACGGCATTCTGTAACTCGTTGTAAAACTACACTAAAGAGAAATGTTGAACAAAGAGGTATATCTGCATATTAAACATAGATCCATTCTTGCTTGCCAGGCAGAATACAGACAATTTATGATCAAACTTTTCTCCAGTTCACTGGTTCTCAACTAATGAGAGACATACCTCATAAGATTAAATTCACATTCGTAGAAAGTCGGAAAACTTTTGCTGATTAAATTAACAACTCTGTGTTGGCGGAGTGTGAAGGGAAGCAAAGAATAGTAGCACTACGAGCCCATACAAGGCATGTCGTAAGAGGTGGCTGCGGTAGCGACATAGGAAAGCTATCCTAGTAAATAAAAAGCTTAGCAGAAATAGGACATGCTGGTCTTCTTGTAGGTGCATAACTGGAACAACGTAAAATATCGCTCTTAGACTCTGATCACATACAAATCACAAAGAGTGTTTGAACAAGTGGTGGATATGGAGCGATCGAAGAAGAAGAAGATTAAATAAAAACTGATAATTAATTTCATTACAGTGTGTTTTAGAAATGGTATGTGTGGATATCTTTCTGTACAACAGCTAAATACACATCAACCCTAGTGTGTCGCTGCTCAAAGAAATATGAAGACATAACACCATGTTTATGACAGTGGTTTGTGCATACCCTGAGGAAGGCACAGTCAAGCGTAACTGTGAAGAGGAACCCGAAAGGAAATCGGAAAAGAGGACGACCTAAACAGATCTGTAGATGAGTATTCTTGAGGAACTCATGTATGTTGTACTATTCTGGAAAGTCATGAAGACAACAGACAAGATACCGGGAAAGATAGAAAAGAATACTTGAAGATTTATACGCCATGAGGAACAGAGATGAATATGCTAGAAGGAGATAAGGAGCACCATATTCCCCATTTATACCACATGGTATGAAAATGTTCTTCTTTTACTTTTATGCTTATTTAACAAGAATTGCTTGTTTAACAAGAATTTTAATGAACTTTGCTTGTTTAACAAGAATTTTAATAAGAATCTTAATTAGAATGCATGCAAACTCCACAGTATACAGAGTCTTCTACAACAGAATATCGGGAAAGAAGGCAAGAGGAAGACCACGGAAAAGATGGTTAGATGGCGTAGCAGAATCTTGTGAAAGAGCAAAGATAGCAATCACCCAAGCCACCAAAACAGCGCAAGACAAAAACAGAAAACCACGACACTGGGCAACAACCCGGTAACAGTGTGACGACAAAAGAAGAAAGAAGAAGAACAAAACTTTTAATGAACTTTGCATGTTTAACAAAACTGAGAATGAACTTTGCTTGTTTAACAAAACTGAGAATGAACTTTGCTTGTTTAACAAAACTGAGAATGAACTTTGCTTGTTTAACAAAACTCCTAATGAACTTTGCTTGTTTAACAAAACTTCTAATGAACTTTGCTTGTTTAACAAAACTTCTAATGAACTTTGCTTGTTTAACAAAACTTCTAATGAACTTTGCTTGTTTAACAAGAATTTAAATGAACTTTGCTTGTTTAACAAAACTTATAATGAACTTTGCTTGTTTAACAAAACTTCTAATGAACTTTGCTTGTTTAACAAGAATTTTAATGAACTTTGCTTGTTTAACAAAACTTATAATGAACTTTGCATGTTTAACAAAACTTTTAATGAACTTTGCATGTTTAACAAGACTTTTAATGAACTTTGCTTGTTTAACAAAACTGCGAATGAACTTTGCTTGTTTAACAAAACTCCTAATGAACTTTGCTTGTTTAACAAAACTTCTAATGAACTTTGCTTGTTTAACAAAACTTCTAATGAACTTTGCTTGTTTAACAAAACTTCTAATGAACTTTGCTTGTTTAACAAGAATTTTAATGAACTTTGCTTGTTTAACAAAACTTATAATGAACTTTGCTTGTTTAACAAAACTTCTAATGAACTTTGCTTGTTTAACAAGACTTCTAATGAACTTTGCTTGTTTAACAATACTTCTAATGAACTTTGCTTGTTTAACAAGACTTTTAATGAACTTTGCTTGTTTAACAAGACTTCTATATGAACTTTACATGTTTAACAATACTTCTAATGAACTTTGCTTGTTTAACAAGAGTTGTAAAGAACTTTGGTAAGAAAAGCTTATCAATCTGTGAACAGTTTCCAAGTTATATTTTTTGGATCTCCTGTGTTACCAATTTAACATCAGTTTCCAAGTTATATTTATAAAAAAATCTCTCATGGTATCAATCCAGCATTATTTTCTCAGCCTCCTTTTCTATCTTTAGGTGAGGCTGTATTTTTACTTGTTAATGACTCCTTCTCCTTTCACCATACCACCATTTTGCAAATCTGTTGTCTGTTGATTTTAATTTTCAGAACAAGACTATCGCACACAGACACTTCCGGAAGCCGGACAGCAGCTAATCACAGACCGGTTCTAAATTGGGTTGAGAAATGTTTCAAATAATCAACTATTCTGTCTATCAGTTCTTACTAAACACGGCTGTCTATCAGTTCTTACTAAACACGGCTGTCTATCAGTTCTTACTAAACACGGCAGTCTATCAGTTCTTACTAAACACGGCTGTCTATCAGTTCTTACTAAACACGGCTGTCTATCAGTTCTTACTAAACACGGCTGTCTATCAGTTCTTACTAAACACGGCTGTCTATCAGTTCTTACTAAACACGGCTGTCTATCAGTTCTTACTAAACACGGCTGTCTATCAGTTCTTACTAAACACGGCTGTCTATCAGTTCTTACTAAACACGGCTGTCTATCAGTTCTTACTAAACACGGCTATCTATCAGTTCTTACTAAACACGGCTGTCTATCAGTTCTTACTAAACACGGCTGTCTATCAGTTCTTACTAAACACGGCTGTCTATCAGTTCTTACTAAACACGACTGTCTATCAGTTCTTACTAAACACAGCTGTCTATCAGTTCTTACTAAACACGGTTGTCTATCAGTTCTTACTAAACACGGCTGTCTATCAGTTCTTACTAAACACGGCTGTCTATCAGTTCTTACTAAACACGGCTGTCTATCAGTTCTTACTAAACACGGCTGTCTATCAGTTCTTACTAAACACGGCTGTCTATCAGTTCTTACTAAACACGGCTGTCTATCAGTTCTTACTAAACACGGCTGTCTATCAGTTCTTACTAAACACGGCTGTCTATCAGTTCTTACTAAACACGGTCGTCAACAAGAACTGTTTGAATGTTTCTCTTGTTACACGTTCTACGCTTATAAGTAGAATTCGAAATTAAATGTTCAACAAGAGATGTGAAAAGTGCCATATTGCTAATACAGAAGAAACGTCGGAAGCATGACCAAGTATACCAGTTATAAATCGCGTTTTGTCGCGCTGTCATTTATGCCATAAAGATCATATGACTCTCATGTTATTTTTGTAGCTCGATACTGGACTGGTTACAATCACAGCCAACTATAAACTCATAGGGCCAGCCACAGCCAGGCTCTAGTTCTTAAGGCCTTCGCGCTGTAATTATCTCTTCCGTAAAGTGATCTGACATTTTGTGTGTCGGTAAACGATAGAACGTGCGTGTTGTTTTCATCTTAAAATGGGCAAAAAGTGTTGTGTTCCTGGATGTAAGTCGAACTACGACTCGACTAAAGAATATGTGAGTGTTTTTAAATTCCCATCAAATTTAATCAAACTCTGACAGATGGAAGAAATGCATTCCACGAAAAGACTGGTCACCAGCTAAATCAAGCGTTGTGTGTCGTAAACATTTTCATCCATGTGACATTATATTGTCTGACACATTTATAGATAAATGTGGAATTAAACATGAACTTCCTCGGAAACATCCTGGTTTGAAAAAAAATGCTTATCCATCTCTGTTTCCTGAATTGTCATCTTATTTATCCAGTCAACAACCATAATCTCGTAAAGATCCAGAAATACGAGTAGCAGAAATCGTCAGTAAATATGACAATAGAACAGCTGAGTGGTTGTCTGCAGATATTATACAAGATTTTCCAACTTTACAGTGTGAGATAAAAGCAAAGTTAAAAGACTTGTTATATAAAAACTGGAGAATGCATACAGTCACAGAGGATATATTTACTTGTCTTGTTTTGTATACTATGAATGTGAAAGCAAACAGTGCACCATCCATTTCTGTAAGTGTAAATGTTTTACCAGACATGAGTGTAGAAGTTTATCTAGAAAAAAACAAGTGTCTGGTAGATATCTTGATTGGATTTTAATTAACAGTAAACTTGAGAGGTGGTCACAGCTGGAAAATTTACTGATCCACTACAAAGATACTGATTCTGCTACTTCTCCAAACATAAAGAGTATTAGTGATTTATTAGAAGAAGCATATAGTAATTTAGAAATTGTTAGAGAATTATTATTATCATCTGAAGATACTAATACACACATACATGAAAAACAACTAACATTTATCTTAGAGCAGGTACAACTTGTAAATAAGGACAAATATAGAAGACGCTACAGTAGTTGTACATTATGCTTTTCCTATATGGTTTTCTTGAAATCTCCTGCATGCTAAAGATTTATCAGAAAATCTCTCTTATTATGTCTCCCACATCCATCTACATTAAAAAATGTAACTTCTCCTTATTCATTGTCTAATGATGATGGCAGCATTTCTACATACATGAAATTTAAAGAGTGCAGACTTTCTGAGTTGGAAAAGATTGTGGCAGTACAAATGGATGAAATTCATGTCAAATCAGCTGTAACATACTCAGGTGGTATGTTACGTGGTAGGGCTGAAAACTCTATGCAATCAGCAACAGTACAGGCTTTTCTCATTTCCTCAGTGTTTGGAAGTTATCGAGAAGTTGTCGAGCTGTCGCCTATGTACAGGATGACATCAGAGGATCTTGGCACAAAATTGCTTCAGATCATCAACAGTGTACAAAAGTGTGGTTTCACAGTTCTGGCAGTACTTGCAGACAACAACTCAGTTAACCGTAAAGTTTATAATAACCTTCTAAAAACAACAGTACATATATAGAAAATCCTGGAATTGCTGGTAAAAATATTTTATTGTATGACTCAGTGCATCTGTTGAAATGTCTGTGGAGAAATTGGCTGAACCAGAAAGATGCAGAGCAGACATTATCATATCCTGCCACAACCGAGTTACTTCTGAATAAAACATCAATCTCAAATTGTACTAATTCTAGCCAAGTAGCAAGTGCTTCTTTTTCACATTTGAAAAACTGTATCAAAATGAGCGTCTGAGTATTGTAGTTGGCTCAACTTTAACTTATAAAACTCTTTGCCCCAAGTATAGAGAGGCAGAAAGTTTCACTAGCTCTTGCAATTTTCAGTGAGTACAATATTGCAGCTTTGAGGTTCCTAGGAAGTCAAGAAACAGCAGATTTCATTGAGGTCATTTGGAGATGGTGGCACATTATGAATGTTAAGAGTAAATTCGCAGGAAGGAATAGCCGTAATAATTTTGCTAATCCACTAACTTCAATTAACAGCGAATTGTTTCTTATATATTTGTTTAGGATATATTGCTGGATATGTCTCCGGTAAGATCAGTAGGAAAACTCAGTGCATTTCATGTAAGGCCTTGCTACAAATGGAGAAAACAATGACAGTTGATGTTCAGCCAGAGATTGCTACTGATAGAGGAGGGCTAAAATACCCATCTAAACTTATTACACTGTTGACATTTGTGTCATATGCTGCTATGCAGAGGCTCATATCACCAGAATTAGAAGCAAATTTCTGGCTTGTAAACAGCATAAGAAGCTCCTTATCCATATTGTTACATGTAGTATTGTGAAACATTCTGTTGATGAATTTAGTGGTATGTGTGCTAATGGATGTCCAAAGGCAAGCATTATTTCAAAAGCATTATCCCCACTGTCTAATGTATTTTTAAACAATTACAGAAAAATGCATAATGATAAAACAGTCAGTTCTTCTAACAAGAGAAAATTGGCCAAATTTTCACATTAAGTTTCATCAATTAACACTTTGCAACAACCTTCAGTTT
This sequence comes from Arion vulgaris, assembly GCA_020796225.1. NCBI lineage: Eukaryota > Metazoa > Mollusca > Gastropoda > Stylommatophora > Arionidae > Arion > Arion vulgaris. Next base: position 49,949,656 of record CM036765.1, on the reverse strand, counting down.
ACACATCATAATCTCAAGGCAAACTTTAAGAAACAATGTGTATAAGCTAATTTGTAATGTTTGCATGACGTTTTTGTTTTCAGTTCATCTGATATAATTTGCTGTATGTGTTTCAAATGTACATACAAATGTATAAACTTGGAAGGGTACTTCAAACTTCACTAGCAAGTAATTGTTTATAGTCAATTGTTTACAATATTTATCATTACATATCAATGATCAAAGTAAGATGTACATTTATAAAAGAACAACAAAGTGTGCTACAGTTAAAGCAACTTTTGTGTATGTTAGAAATGTATATTGTACTTTATTATACAACTATGTATTACATTATAATGCAACTGTTGTTCTGCAATACTTTGTTAATCATTTTGAGCTTCTACATTGAATTTTCTTAAAGCTGTGTTAAATATGAATAAAACCAAATATGAATAAAATCATGATCATTTGATTAAAATAAAATTCATTTTATGACCATATCTCAAGTTTGTTATTATCTATAATCCATTTACGATGTTTGTCATTAAATGTATGTCTGTACAGTAATGGATTTCGTAAAGAGATCTTAAGAATATAGTCAGCCCCTTTTCTTATCTAGGTCAGGGAATACCTGGCCAGTTGTCTGGCCTGTGCTAGAGCCTGGCTGTGGGCCAGCGGACTAAGGTAAATATTATGGGAAATCAGACCACAACCAGTCACGTGACCTCGCATTCCAGTATTGTTGTATATAGACAAATTCATTTTAAAATTAACACAAAATGCTAAATCAAAGTTATATTATGCAACAAGTTCAGTTTAACAATAAGGAAATGTCAATATTATTAATATTTGTCACTAATAAATAACCACAGACTCACAGAATTGACTAAAATTGCAAAAAAACTTGCAGTGTTCTATCAAACATATATAAATTCCAGCCCCTCAACTGAATCTAGGTCAGGGGTTTCCCCGTTAGTTGTCAGGCCTAGTTAGAGTTGGCTGTGCTATAACCAAGTAGTGGGATACTCGGATACAACCCAGTAATACGATACTAATCAACAACCCGTTAGTTCGATACTGGACTATAACCAATTAGCACGATACTGAGATACAGCCTGGTAGTACGATACTGGGCTACAACCCAGTAATACGATACTAGACAACAACCCGTCATTTCGATACTGGACTATAACCAATTAGCACGATACTGGGATACAGTCTGGTAGTACGATACTGGGCTACAACCCAGTAATACGATACTAGTCAACAACCCGTTAGTTCGATACTGGACTATAACCAATTAGCACGATACTGGGGTGCAACCTGGAAGTACGATACTAGGCTACAACCCAGTAATATGATACTGAGCTACAATCCCCCCTCAACAGATAGAGCAGAGGAGAGCGGCCTGACACGCCAACTCGATCTTTTGGTATATTTGGTATGTTGTTGTTTTCGAGTTCAATTCAAATCGACGTCCATCTCTTTCAGTCCGGACAGCGACTGGGATTCGAATTGTAGCAAAACCATCAATTCCCCAGTAGCGAAACTTTGCACCCAATCTTAGAATTATACCGACGCAAATGTCTGATGGAAGAAATTGCTATAGTGAACTTGAATTTTGTAATATAACGGTTTCCTTTGATGTTGGCGGCATATTTGACAAGACTGGAACGACATTTTAGTTTTTACAGTAAACGCACCAATATGACATTTGATGGCAAGTTTCATGCAAAGGCGTATTATCTCAGCATATACATGGGGGCCAATATTGATACTTGCAATAGAGTCTTGAAATAAACAAGAAATGTAGACTTAGTTGCATTATTGTTTTTAAATAACTTACATTACAGTTAAAGTTAGCTGCCATGTCATAATGCTATTCCCCTTTCACGTCCAGGCTTGGGACTGGCAATGGAGGAGCTACTTGGAGACGTTCTTTTCAAATCGCAACTTCTTCAGTACAATGTGCATGTGTTAACATATGTGGTAGGGAAGTAGCACTACAATAAAATAGCTATTTTCTCTGGTTCTTGTATACTGTAGTACAGATGACCCATATGTGCCTCTTTGCGGACATGCGTGTATAGCATCAATGATACTTTTTTCATTGTAACTTCAAACTCATTAGAAATGTTACATCAATGTTTGTTTTGAGAAGTCAACAATATGACCCAAAAGCCTCACACTAATTTCGGTATACGCCTTTAACTAAAAGTCCGTCTCGCACTAATGACATCATTTGTTTACCACGATCAATCCCGAGTTGATTTGGTGCACGGGACATGCAAGAATTGTTTAAACAAACATGAAATTCGTCTTGAATGTTGCTATTTTTGTCATCAATGTATTAAATGGCTGTAAACATTAGTTTTCTTCAAAAATGCCAATGGAGGCGTTAAATATATAGCACAAAGAAGGCAACTTCCAGATGGTATGATTGTTTGAATAGCAAAAAATATTTTGTAGCGTCGGGAATATGTGTAGTTCACATGCAAGTTTTCAAGTTATTTCATCAAATGGTTACAAAGATACAAATTTGTATCTGTGGACATGACAAGTTGAACGGACTATAATAAATGATTAGTCACTAAATGCGATCAGTTGATAATGGAACTATTTTATGATTGAAGGAATGTTGAATGAAATGTGATACAGATAGGATTGGACACACGATCGGCTGCATTAGAACATAGCTAGACATGGGAACTATCAGTGTGACTATCAGTCGTCAGCTACTGAGGGAAACATCATGGAGGACATCTTTAGGTCTGCCCAGAGTACTGAAATGTTGGTGTTAAAAAACCAAATTTTTAGAGCGGTGTTAATACAGCTTTTTAGGACGGTGTGGCCCACCTTCCTTGGAATCACCCTAGACAGCAGACTTACCTGGAAGCCAAACATAGACAAAATTCAAAGAAAAGCCATACAAAGACTTGCTGTGATGAAGAAACTAGCTGGTACGTCCTGGGGCAAAATTCAAAAATATTAAAGCAGGTCTACACGGAAGCAGTCAGACCCATCATGGAATATGGCTCCAGCTCTTGGACAACAGCAGCCAAAACAAACACACACAAACTAGACAAGGTACAAAACATGGGCCTAAGAATAACTCTGGGAGCAATGAAAAGCAGTCCTATCGTAGAAAGGGAAAAAACCGCAGACATAGAGCCTCTAGAACTCCGCATAAAATTTAAAACACTCACCCAGTTTGAAAAACTAAAACGGCTAAAAGAACACCCTCTACACACAAAATTCCAAGAGAAAACAAAAACAGACTTGCAAGGAAAAGTCCCAACCATCTGACCAGAGAATTTCATATGCAACATACAGACATCCTAGAAACTGACCCAGAAATGGGGGAACCCATAATACCAGAGCCATGGACACGCTACCAAAACACGGCCCAAATACACCTAGAAGTCTCAGGAATAATCTAAAAAAATACAAACAGAGACAGAGCAAAGAGCCATTTCACTCCAAATACTACGAGAGCAATATCCCACCAGCACATGGACACATGTGTTCACAGATGACTCAGCTACAGATGCTACCAGAAAGGGAGGCAGCGGAATCTACATCACTCACCCTCAAGGAAACACAGAAACACACTCTCTGGCAGCAGGAGAAACATGCACCAACTTTAGAGCAGAGGCAACTACTCTTCTTGCAGCCATACAGATTCTCAACGACCAGCAAGTGTCAGCAAAAATATTGCAGTCTTTAGCGATTCAAGATCCGTTCTCCAGGCTATCTCAAGTCCCAGACAAGACAAGCTCATTCAGGACATACGGCAAAATATCAGCTTGTCAAAAAAAATCCGAACTGGTCTTACAGTGGATACCAGCTCACTGTGGCATACCAGGAAACGAAAAGGCTGACAAACTCGCAAAGGCTGGGAGTCTAACACAACACCACCCAACACAAAGTTTTACAGAAGCAATCCAGGAAAATGATCTGGAGAAAAACAAATGGAGGATACAATCCAGAGCACGACAGTATAAATACACTAAACAGAAAGCACAGACCACAATCTTCAGACTTAGAACGGGACACTGCAGTCTCAGAGCACACCTCCACAGAATGGGTCTCAGGGACTCGGCGGCCTGCACCTGTGGAGCACAAAAGCAGTCCCCAGAGCACATCCTGCAAGACTGCCCTAGTCTGAGTAGTGAGAGATTGGAGATCTGGCCAACAGAAACAACACTACAAGACAAACAATGGGGAACCGGTGAAGACCTCAAGCGCACCGCCCTGTTTATGACACATACCGGAGTAGTCGCATAGCAAAGTTGATCGCAGAAGAAGAAGAAGGACGGTGTGGGATGGGGAAGGGGGTCTGACCTTATGCTTTTTCTTTATGCCGCGACAGAAAAGAAACGATGTGGCTTTATTGGGGATTGAACCCTTCTCTCCTGAATGGGAGCCCGCTGCCTAATCCATTCGACCAGACGCTCATTGAGGTCTGTGTAACAACCAATAACTTGAGAATATTTGTCCATCCAGAAATACGTTTTCGAGACAATCTTCAATCAATATTACCAGAGATTTGAGTTGATATTTCAAACTGGACTCAAACTTTAGTAGTCTCATGTGGCTATCGAATTGGAGTCCAGTGCTTCAAGTCAAAGATAATAACATTCTGTCAAACTTATTCTGCTTCTCCGCCTCTTTTTCTTCATCTTCTTCTTCTTCTCCACTTCTTTTCCACATATCCTGTCCTTTTTGTTCTCTCCTTGTTCTTCCCTTCTTCTCCGTCTCTTCTTCATTTTATTTTCGTCTTCTCCTAATTCATCTCCTCTCCTTCTATTTTTATTTCATTCTTATCTTCTTCATTTTCTTCTTTTCCTCCTGATTATTCATTTCTTCTTCTTTTTCTTCTCCTCTATTTTTCTTTCCCCCTCTTCTTCTTATTTTCATTCTTCTCTTGATACTACTTCTTCTCTTCCTCTCTTGATCCTACTTCTTCTCTTATCTTTCTCCTGATCCTACTTCTTCTCTTTCTCCTGATCCTACTTCTTCTCTTTCTCCTGATCCTACTTCATCTTCTCTTCTCCTGATCCTATTTCTCATCTTCTCCTCCTGATCCTACTTCTTATCTTCTCCTGATCCTACTTCTTATCTTCTCCTGATCCTACTTCTTATCTTCTCCTGATCCTACTTCTTCTTTTCTCGTGATCCTACTTCTTATCTTCTCCTGATCCTACTCTTCTTTCTCCTGATCCTACTTCTTCTTTTCTCCTGATCCTCTTACTATCTTCTCTGATCCTTCTCTATCTTCTCCTGATCCTTCTTCTTATCTTCTCCTGATCCTACTTCTTATCTTCTCCTGATCCTACTTCTGATCTTCTCCTGATCCTACTTCTTATCTTCTCCTGATCCTTCTTTTTATCTTCTATTTCTCCTGATCCTATTTCTTCTCTTTCTCCTGATCCTACTTCTTATCTTCTCCTTCTCTTCTCCTGTCCCTCTTCTTCTCTTCTCTTTCTCCTGATCCTAGTTCTTCTCTTTTCCTGATCCTACTTCTTCCCCACAGTACGCTTTTGGACGACACTGTTCACTTTTCCTTTTCTTGGGGATATAAATTACAAATACCTCTGAAGTCTGAGTAAAACCCGCCTGAATCGCGATTGACACTAGTGATAAGGAAAGCAAACCTTCACACAAAAACCAGTCAGCGTCGTCATATTAGACGCCATGACTACGCATGAATTAATAGCGGGCGAACGAATAAAATATATGTCTCTCACGTGGCTTGTTCAGAAAGTAACATCCCATAATTTTGTCTGACTTAAGAATAAAGAAATCAAAATGACAATGTATATTTAGCCAAAACGGATGTCTTCCGCGAAAATATCCAATAATGAGACGGTTCTTCAACAGGCAACGCCTCTGTGTACTCTGTTAAAATGTTGCATGTATCTGGCACCAGTTACAAGCTTACATGTCATTATTTGGAGTCTTCATCTCATTTTCTCCAATCTTGTTTTGCCTCATATCGTCAGGACAAGATGAGATTTCTAGAACTAGCTTTTATGTGCACTTCATAAATAGTGTTTATCGTCGCCCTTTATCTCTGAGGTCCACCTTTTGATTTGTATGCACTGTATCGAGAACATTGCTCTTTGAGGTTCAACGTTTGTTGGTAATATACTTGTGTTGCTGCCAAGTCTTTTAATTTGTGGTTTCCTGTTTAAGTTCAGTACTGTTGTTGTACCCACTTTATTCCCTGATGTCTTAATTTCTAAACCGGTCTCTTCTTGATACTCTATCATTCTGCCTAGTGACTATAAAGTGACTGTAGTGACTAGTAGTGACTGTAGTGACTATAAAGTGACTGTAGTGACTAGATTCTAAGGGTTTAAACATGAAGAATGGACATCTTTGCACTAAGTTTCCTCCCATATGGCTTCCCCCCAATCCGTAGAAATGACAAGTCATCTGCCGAGAGTATTGCACAAATCACGAACTCCGTAGCTCCAGTATCAATTCTAGGGATCTCTGAAAAAAGTCTTCGTGAGAAGAACGCCGTAGTCTCTCCATGGGGCAGTTAGGAATTTGACGCCGATCTAGAACGCTGTAGTCTCCATGGGCAGTTAGAATTCTGACGCCGATCTAGAACGCTGTAGTCTCTCCATGGGGGCAGTTAAGGAATTCTGACGCCGATCTAGAACGCTGTAGTCTCTCCATGGGGCAGTTAGGAATTCTGACGCCGATCAGACCATTCAACATCTTCTGACTCTGCCTTCCACGATCTCTCCTTCCCTGTATTTTACCCGCTTTCACTAAATGTTCTAAACTTCATCTTCGCATTATATGTCCGAAAAACATTGATTGCCAAATTATTATTTCTTTGAAAGTTTTCTTTGCGTGCAGGCAGCCTCATTAAAAACCTCATTCTTTTTTTCGCTGTCCATAGAATTTTCAGAATTCGTCTGTAAAACCACATCTCTGGGGCTTCCAGCGAGCTTATTGATTGTTTGTTCACTGTCCATTATTCGCTGCCATAAATAAGTATTGGTTCAATATATCACTGTGATATTCTTTCCCCCAATGTCGTTGGTAGTGTATTCACGCACATTGAGATTTTACTTTGATAAAAGCTAAGATCATATGAGAAGATCTGCTCGTTATCTCTGTTGTACATCTTTCATTTGATGTTTCGAATGTTCCCAGACATTTGAAACGAAAGACTTGTTTTAGTGTTGTTGTGTTGTTTACTTTGATATTAAACTGATATGTTCTTAGATATAAGCATTATCTTTGCTTTCTTTATATTCATGCTCAATCTTTTATATATTCTATTAAATGTATTAATTATGAATTCTCTTTTCTTCTTTTTTCTAATCTGTTTTGCCTCATAGCGTCGGGATAAGAAAGTATTTATAAAACGGGTTTTTGTGTGCGCTTCATAAATAGTGTTTTTAGTCGCCTATTTTATTTCTGAGGTCCATCTTTTATGTGGACGGCCTTTTGCTTTACATCCACTGTTTCCGGCCTTTGCTTTACATCCACTGTTTCGAGTAACATTACTCTTTGAGGTGTACTGTCTGTTGGTAATCTACTTATGTCGTCGAACGATTTCATTTGTTGTTTCTTAATGAAATTCAGTATTGATGTTATACTTACTTTTTACCTCATGACTTCATTTCTAAACTGATCTCTTTTTTTTACTTCCAGCATTCTACGTAGACATTTCCTCTCTGTCGTGACTAGTTTTCTTATCATTTGATGTCAGGTTTGTCAGCGTTCAGGTTTGGAATTGATAACATAATTTTGTGCGAAATATTATATTGAACAATGCTCTTTTTTGTTCAAGGTGACATGCTTGCATTTAAAAATTGGCGCCATTTTCCCTATGATTTGATTTGATTTATTGCATCTATGTTAGATTTCTTTAGCTATTCTTCCATTTGCTAAAATCATACTCCTATGTAAAGTTTTTGACTTGTTTTAATGGGTGTTTGTCGATGGAGATGTTGGTAGCGTTTTCATCTCTAGCAAATGTCATTACTTCGGTTTTGTCGATGTTTATGCTCATATTATATTCGTTGCATGTTAACTGGAGTCTGTTAATATGTTGTTGTAGTTGTTCCTCTGTTGTTAATATGGTTGCCTGATCGTCGACCAAAAAAAAAAAATCATTCAATGAGTTCTACAAGGTTGTTCCCTTCGCTGGAGCTAGCTATTTTACAGATTTGATCGATATATGTGACGAACAGCAGCGGTGATAGTACGCATCCTTGTATCCTTCTGACTTCTGACCCAACGTGTAACTTTTCTGATAGACATGTTTTTGAACTAACCGTACACTAGCAGTTTATATAGTGAAACACGTACAAACAAAGTACTATAGTTTTACAAAATACATAAACAGTGACGATAAACAGCTTTATATAGAGGCTCTTGAATTGATTAATTAAACTGTTGCCTTGCAGGTCGGCTGGGGACAGCCAAAAGCTGATGGAGAGCGAACCCAGTAAACGTTGGCTGAAACCGGACACATCGCCAAAGGATAAGCACCAGAGCTCCAAATGGCGCTGAATGATGTGACGTAAAAATCGTTCTTGACAAATGCTGTTTATATATCACAACAAGAATGATCAAAATGGCCGAAAAGACAGATCAAAGGAGAAGAATCGATTAATTAGCTGATCATTAACCCCATAGACTGACAATACATTCCACAACTTGTTTCTGTCTACGCGATCGAGCGCCTTTCCTGGTCCATGAACGCAACTTGTGTTTGTCGGATTCGATAGTCATTTCCATTAACTGTCTGAGGGCGAATATTGCTTCGGTATAGCTTCTATACTTCCTGAATCACATTGGTGTGTCGTTAAGCTGTGGTTCGATGGTATGACGAAGTCTTTTTATTCGAGTATCTTACAGAATATATTTCCAGTGTGACTCAGTAGCGCTATTCCTCTATATTTAGTACAATCTCTTTTGCTATCTTTCTTGTTCCAGAAGAGAACTATTGTTGCATTCCTCCAATCTTCTGATGTTTTTGTGTGATACAGATATGAACTCTGTACTTATATGAACTGTTATTGTAGACTTGTCTATTTGTTTCCTTGACGTTTCTATGTTTTTTATTGTCATTAGTAACATATAATATAAGATAATTATTAGGACATATTTACATTGTTGTATAATTTGTATTATATGTGATGAGATCCAGCCAGTGCTACGGAGTTCGTGCACTGTTGACTGGTCATCTAGCAGATCAGGCAAGAGAATATGAATACAAAAGAAGAGGTAGAGGAGAGAAGAGAAATGGATGTAAGAGACGGACTGACAAGTAGAACTAAATGTCTGAGGGGCAGAGTGATGAGTGTGTTTAACCAGTGAGCCACGGGAACCATTAGTATGCACACTCGTCAATATCTGTTGGGGGCCAGAGGTTATTGGTTACTAAACTGACGTCATTGCACTCCGGTGCAGACCCATAGGTGCTCAGTCTCCCCAACAGATATCGAAGAGTATGCATACTTAGGGTTCCTGTGGCTCGCCGATTAAACACACCTCTCACTCTGCCTCTCAGGCTTGAACAACGGGTAACTCCAAACTGCCTAAATCGCTTGATCGATTCAACATCGATTTTAATGTCCTCAATCCAACAGACAGTCGCGAAAAGACCGAAGAATATCCCCTTTATCCATCTTTAACTCCCCAACAATCGATGCTGTTGATGAAAGCCTGCCCGCTCTCTCATTACCGTAAACACCCGCATGCCAATGACAGTACATCCACGTAAGCCGCTGGAGGTTAGAAACTTCTATAGACGACATCCACTCATACCGAAACCCGCGCTTCTGGATCTTGTGAAGCATCGGCTGAGAGTCAGATACAACAACTGCCCCAGTAAATGCAGTCACAGTGATCCAATGGAGGGCAGCAGTAACGGCCTCAACCTCCATCCTCATACTAGAAGTAATTGTCCTGTATGCCCCACTTCGCTCTGCAACAACCCTACCATGCGCATTACCCAAGAAACCTCAGCCGGACTTCTCACCACGTTGAACCGACCCATCAGTATATACAAAAACATCATCATCCCTTGCATTATCTTCTATCAGCTGCTTAACGGCCGAGGAAGAATGGGTACCTCTGGGTCTGCTCGGAGTGTAATGACGTCAATTTAGTAACCAATAACAAAATTAGATTTATAATAGCTTAGAGACTATAAATACCGAGGACTTGTGACGTGTTTATTATAGTAGGCGGAAAGTGATGACGTATATGTGAACTAGTGGGTTATCCAGCACGTAATGACAAGCAGGGGAAACCATCTTGCTGTTCCGGTCTGTGTGGGGGTCGAGGGTGAAAGCGGAAACTGGTTCTCTGTCTATGTGCAACCATAAAAGGCATACGTTGTCTGTGATGTCATAGAAGACATAATATATCTAAACAAACTATCTCGGTGTCAGTGACGGCTCGTCATTATGGGTCAATGGGCTGGGTCCGCCAAAAATAAGTGTAACATGTATTTATTATTTTATAAATTTTCTCTTCAAAATTATTACTTTTAACGTGATATTGATTAGCGTTGAAAGTTAAATATATTTCGCTAAAATATCACATACAGTCTAAAATTCAGTGTCTTTCCTCTCTAATTAGTATGCTTCAGCCTTTCCCAAGCACTCGTTTTTAGGGTCAGTAAAAATGTGGTCTATTTAGACCGTTTGTTAACATCGCGACCTCTGACCTCTCTTTCGACTGATTATTTAGCACAGCCAAACATGTAATTTTCATTCATTCAGAAATGAAATTCTTACGCGGCTTAGCCAATGCACAGTTAAACATAAGCAATGGTATTGCGTTAAAAATTGTCCGGGTGTATAAATACCGAATGATACATAAAAATAAAAGAAAATATTAGAAATAATTAACTAACCATCGAAGAATAGTTTACGGTAATCACCCGTTCTATCAATATACATTTGTGTACGACAATATACGTTCTAGTAAAGGGGAATAACTTCACGGAATAAACAAATAATCGAAAATACTAAAATATAACCTAACACAAATCAATGATTTTTCTGGAAAGTTTTGTCTCTCCCCACCAACAAAAATGATCAGGAGCCGCCACTGCTCTGTGTGATGTCATATAATAAATATATATACCCGTTCAGTTATACAAGATACACACCTTTAAAGTGTACGCAGGTGAGGTCAAACATTGAGAACGCCCATCATACATACACTGTTACATGTTTTTTCAATATTAACGATACAGCCCCTCACCCTCCCAACTCCTCCTCTCTGCCTTCCCAGAATTAAGTAGCAATATTGATTAGACAGGGATAGAACGAGAGCTGGCCTGACTGATTGGTAGATCAAAGCCTTGGCCAAAAATAGCTTCTAGTTCAGGATTGGTTTCGTTTTAGTCCATGTACAAAATCGTTCAGGTGAGCTTATACGAATTAGACTGGCCTTAATTAAAGCCTGCTTGATAGTTCTTGTCTGAAACTCTGAACGTATGTTACGCGTGGACAGCCGCAGTCGTCATCGATGTGTTCCTGGTTTCGTTTCTATGTTGGAGGAAACGCAGCAAAAATAATCTTAGGAGGAGGACAAAACTGGCATAGATGTATGTTCATCATCATATTCATCATCGACAGCATCGTTATCATCATCATCGTCATCATCATCGCCATCATCATCGCCATCATCATCATCGTCATGATCATCATCATCATCATGATCATCATCATCATCATCATCATCATCATCATCATCATCATCATCATTTGCAGTGACATCTGACTTTGACGATCATAGTTATCCATTACTTTCTGTCTCGAGCGTTGACTGATCCCGACAGAGCACATGACAAGTATGTGACATGCACTTATTGTCTATGGTCATTCCCCAGGTTGATGGTGTAGTTGGTTGTCCACTCTTGTCGTTAAGCATAGAGGTGAAAGCTTTAATTTGTGTTCTAGGGCCAGAGAAGTCGCCCTTGTGTTATAACGGTGTTTATTTAGTGTGGTTTTGATATTGTCTATCCATCCTTTTCTTGGTCTTCCCTTAGCTCTAGTACCTGCTCTCTTTTTATTATATTCTCTTATTGGTGGTTGTTTATATTCCATTCTTATAAATGTCCAAACCACTGAACTTGTTGTCTTTCGATGTATTCGATGCATAAAGTTATGCCCACTCTGCTTCTGATGTCCTCATTTCGTAGTCTATTTTTCTTGGTGACTCCCACTGCCTTCATCAAGCATTTCATTTCACACGTGGTGAGCTTTCTGTGATGTGTTGCTGTAAGAGACCAAGTTTGGCACTGGTAACAAAGTGTTGGTAGGAAAATACTTTTTATCATCTGTCTTTTCACTTCCATCTTGATCTTTGGGTGTTGTTGTAATGGTGCCAGCTGGTATGTCAGTGCATATGCTTTTTGGCATCGTTTGTCTGTTAAGTTTTCCATCATCTAATTCCTGTGAAAATGCTGCCTAAATATTTCAATTAAGAAACGTGTTTTACTCTGGTGTTATCTATTTGTATGTTTGTTAGGCTTGGTGTTCTGCTGATTTTCATAGTCTCGGTCTTTTGTGTGTTGATTTTCATGTTGTACTTCCTGCATGCTATTAACAATGAATTTATATGATATTGTAGCTTCTTCTTCTTCTTTGCATTCGTTCTTTATGACCAATTTTAATCACTCTTTGTGATATGTTTGATCTTGCCAAGAACGTGTATACGTTGCACATTGGTTTGGTAGGCCCTAAACGCATATACTTCTACACGTTTAGGACACATGCATCCGATTTCATCCAAATATTGTAGCTGATCTTTATCTTCATAGACTGCACTTATTAATTAATATATCAAAATCAGCAGGACTCGGATATCATTACACATGAAGTAATTTCGTCTTAAGATTGAATATAAGCTTACCGGCCGGAATGGTCAAGATTACCGGCCAGAATGGTCAAGATTACCGGCCAGAATGGTCAAGATTACCGGCCAGAATGGTCAAGATTACCGGCCAGAATGGTCAAGATCTGGCCATTGCATGGCTGATTAATGGAGTTTGGCTTCAGTGTTAGTGTGTTTTATACTCAATTTAAATCTAATCATAAACACACATACACACGCACGCGAGAGCACACACACACAGCATGTGATAATAAGGCACGCGATCGATACGAGTGTTAGAAGATGTTTAGAAGTGGAGTGAACTTAAATGGTTGTAAGGAAACCTTGATCTTACAAATCTAGAATTCTTGATCATATTTACAAAGAATGAAACACGTACAAACAAAGTACTATAGTTTTACAAAATACATAAACAGTGACGATAAACAGCAACGTTTCGACCAACAAGGCCTTTATCAAGCAAACGAACAAACAGGAGTCATACATAGATAGTGTCAGAGTCATACATAGATAGTGTCAGAGTCATATATAGATAGTGTCAGAGTCATATATAGATAGTGTCAGAGTCATACATAGATAGTGTCAGAGTCATACTTAGATAGTGTCAGAGTGATACTTAGATAGTGTCAGAGTCATACATAGATAGTGTAAGAGTCATACTTAGATAGTGTAAGAGTCATACATAGATAGTGTTAGAGTCATACATAGAAAGTGTCAGAGTCATACATAGAAAGTGTTAGAGTCATACATAGATAGTGTCAGAGTCATACATAGATAGTGTCAGAGTCATACATAGATAGTGTCAGAGTCATATATAGATAGTGTCAGAGTCATATATAGATAGTGTCAGAGTCATACATAGATAGTGTCAGAGTCATACTTAGATAGTGTAAGAGTCATACATAGATAGTGTCAGAGTCATACATAGATAGTGTCAGAGTCATACACAGAAAATGTCAGAGTCATACATAGATAGTGTTAGAGTCATACATAGATAGTGTCAGAGTCATACATAGATAGTGTCAGAGTCATACATAGATAGTGTTAGAGTCATACTTAGATAGTGTCAGAGTCATACATAGATAGTGTCAGTCATACATAGATAGTGTCAGAGTCATATATAGATAGTGTCAGAGTCATACATAGATAGTGTTAGAGTCATACTTAGATAGTGTCAGAGTCATACATAGATAGTGTCAGCGTCATACATAGATAGTGTCAGCGTCATACATAGATAGTGTCAGAGTCATACATAGATAGTGTCAGAGTCATACTTAGATAGTGACAGTGTCCTACATACATAGTGTCAGCGTGATACATAGATATTGTCAGAGTCATACAGTATCAGAGTCATACATAGATAATAACAGCCAGTGGCGGCTCGTGATCTTTTTTGTTGGTGGGGCCAGACACAAAGTTTTCGGAAAAATCATGGTTTTGTGTTGTTATGTTTTAATTTATAAAATAATAAATACACGTTACACATTTTTTTGGTGGGCCCGGCCCCACTGGCCCTTAATGACGAGCCACCACCGATACCAGCGTCACACATATAAAGAGTCATATCAACACAGAGACCTTGTTGACACTGTCAAAACATGGCTCTCTATTAACGGGAAGTAACACTGAACAGACCTGGAAGACAATCATTTTATCTATTCATTAAGTCTCTCTCATGCGTCACTATGTCCAGTTAACATAATTAACCGGATATATGTTGGCAATGACCACAGTCTTACAATAATCAATTCTCTTGGAATGTCTTGTGTTATGTTAGGGCCTGTCACCCCCGGAGTCTCTGTAGCGTAGAGGTTAGATGCTTGTCTCCGTGCCAAGGTGCCAGGTTCCTCCCTCATGGAGTCATCTGGATGTATTTCTAGAGATCCCTGATCTCAGTGTAGGTGAGATCGAGTTCCTAGTCCTATTGGAGGTGGACAATAAAACGTAGGTCCCGTGTTCAATTTGAGCACCTAAAAGAACCCTTGTCAGCTCAAAATCGAGAAGAGCAGGCTGGAAAGTCGCTGCCGGGGCAAAGATTAAAAATACAAATTCCTAAATTCGTACAAAAATATCTTCACCATCTTCAAAATTATATTGGGAGCCTCGCCGGTGCTACGGAGTTCGTGCGCTGCAGCTGAGATCTTCCTGTCTAAGAAAGTAATCGGAGCACACATGATTAATCACCGAAGTGCAATGATGATGGTCCTATCACAACAATCAATCGTGTTATCTCCGACACAGAAGATATTTGACATTACAAATTTAGATAAGTATTCAGGAATTGAAAGGGGCGGAAGAATTGAAAGAATTGGAAGGGGCGGAAGAATTGAAAGAATTGGAAGGGATGGAAGAATTGAAAGAATTGGAAGGGGCGGAAGAATTGAAAGAATTGAAAGAATTGGAAGGGGCGGAAGAATTGAAAGAATTGGAAGGGGCAGAAGAATTGAAAGAATTGAAGGGCGGAAGAATTGAAAGAATTGGAAGGGTCGGAAGAATTGAAAGAATTGAAAGGGATGGAAGAATTGAAACAATTGAAAGGGTTGGAAGAACTTGCTGGAGACGGAGAGATATTTCAGAACAGGCTGTAATGAAAGCAACGTTCTGCAAGGGGCATGCTACGTAATGGTGATATTTCTAGAATTACTGGAGCAAGACGTTCGCCGTTAGCTTCTTCTTCTTCGAGCGCTCCATATCGACCCCTTGTTAACCACTCGTTATGAGTTGTATGTGATCCGAACCTACGTACGTTGTGCCAGTTATGCGCCTACACGTAGTACATCCGATTTATGCGACGCTTTTACTTACTAGGGTAGCTTTCTTACCGCAGTCGCCTCTTACGACATGCCTTGTAGGTGGCAGTGTTATTATTCTTTGTTTATCTTGAGAGCCCTGGCAACACACGGGCGTCGCTGTTAGCGAATTTAATAACACGCTGCACTAGTGACTGCATGCCGTGGATATTCCAGGGTTCGAGTTCAGCTTGGGCAAGAATTTCCTCAGTGTGAACACGATACACGATTCAATACAGGAAACCATGATCCTTTACTTGGAGATCTAAATTACAAGTACCTCAGTAGTCGGAGTAAGGCTCACGTGAATGACGAAGGACACCAGTCATAAGGAAAGCAGGCCCTCACGCAAAAATCAGGTGCAGTGTTAGGTGCAACGACTATTCATGAATTAATAGCGGAAAAACAGAGGGAAAAAATCAATATTTCTAGAAATTTCTAAACCCCTGTACTTTGGCCTCGTGTTGTATGTCCGCTCCTGACCTAAAACTGCAACTAAAAGCTGTAGAAGAAGTAACTAAAAGCTGTAGAAGAAGCGACTAAAAACGGTAGAATTAGCAACTAAAAACAATTGAAGACGCCACTAAAATATGGTAGAAGATACACCAGAAAAACGACTACGTGTTCAGTGAATGAACGTCATATGCTTATCAGAAACAGATCTTATGGTTCAGAGAACTTGTCAATATCGACAAATTCAAATCTGATAGCAGAAAAGATTATAGAAAGCTTAAGACAACAGTTATTGCCAGCATTTTGAGTTGTAATAACTAGACCGTTAGACCACAAATAACAAATGTACATTTTTTTTAAAATGTGTTTTTTTGGGTGAAAATGGTGATACGACTACTGACATGTGAGGGATAAAACATTTTGAGAGATAAGAAGAATTCTGCCCTTAACAACCCTTCGGAATTTCTCTCTTCATAGGCCAGATGTCCCGCCTCTGCAGCAGTCATGCTCAAACCATCAGTTACATCCTGAATCTATCTTCTCCTCTTTGCCGGTATGCCTCTTTCCATAATGTACTTTCTCAGCCCTTCGTTTCACTTTATATGTCCCAAATACTTTGATTTTCTCATTCTTATTTGTAGCATCAGCCAGTTTTCTTTGATTTTGATTTCTTTCTGGATAGACCTATTTGTTCTCTTCTCTGTCCAAGATATACGGAAGACTCTTCTGTAACACTTTTACTCATACATGGCTTTAATATGATACAAATTGATATGAACAGATTGTAACAAATGTTAGAAAAGAAATATCAAATACGAGATTCAACTAGACAATATTAAATATGAACAATGGCAAATATTTCAAGAAAAGAAACAAAAAATACGAGGTTTAGACTTTGCTGGAGCTACGGAGCTCGCTATTTGTGAAACGCTCTAGGCAGGTGGCTTGTCAGTTATGCCGAATGGGACAGAGCCATTTGGTCAGGAGAAATCCGGTTCAATGAGGTGCATTCTTCTCCTTTAGAACTTCCTTAAACTTACAAACATACCCAGCTACCAACAAACATATCCAGCTACCAACATACATACCCAGCTACCAACATACATACCAGTCACTCCCAGCTACACATACCAGCATACAACTAATACCCAGCTACACACATACATACATACCCAGCTACCAACATACATACCCAGCTACCAACATACATACCCAGCTACCAACATACATACCCAGCTACCAACATACATACCAAGCTACCAACATACATACCCAGCTACCAACATACATACCCAGCTACCAACATACATACCCAGCTACCAACATACATACCCAGCTACCTAACATACTACCACCTCCAGCTACCAACATACATACCCAGTTACCAACAAACATACCCAGCTACCAACAAACCGACTAATCAATTGATTGACCAACCGATTCATTAATCAACTAATCCCCACTCCAATCAACCAACCAACTTACTAACCATCTTGACCCTCCCTCCCCACTCCCATCCAGCCAACTCCCACAGTAACTCACTAACAAAGCAACCACACAGTGTAGAATTTCATGATATTTACCATCAAACAACAGAACAGATGGCAGGATGTAACTAGATTCATCAGCTTAAGTTACCAATGACAATGCACGTAACGTCATTCTTACAAGTAGACACACAATCACAAACTTTGACAATTCGTAGACAATAATTTATTACAAAACAAACATAACATTTCTAAAATTAGTTCCGCCCGTATGTTGCCAGGGCTCGTACAAGGGAAGCAAAGAATAGTAACACTGCGATCTACAAGGCATGTCGTAAGATGCGACTAAGGTAGGGACCTAGCGAACTACCCTAGTAACTAAAAATCGTCTCAGAAATCGGATGTGCTGGCTTACTTGTAGGAGCATAGCTAGCTAAAACGTACAAACACTCGCTCTTAGCCTCAGATTACATACAAATCACAAAGTGTGGTTTAACAAGTGATCGATATGAAGAGTTCAATGAAGATGAACCAGAAGAAGAAATTAGTTCAGATTGAAATTGAAAGGAACAAATAACAAATGAAATAGAAGAAGAAATTAGTTCAGGTTGAAATTGAAAGGAACAAATAACAAATGAAATAGAAGAAGAAATTAGTTCAGGTTGAAATTGAAAGGAACAAATAACAAATGAAATAGAAGAAGAAATTAGTTCAGGTTGACATTGAAAGGAACAAATAACAAATGAAATAGAAGAAGAAATTAGTTCAGGTTGAAATTGAAAGGAACAAATAACAAATGAACCAGAAGAAGAAATTAGTTCAGGTTGACATTGAAAGGAACAAATAACAAATGAAATAGAAGAAGAAATTAGTTCAGGTTGACATTGAAAGGAACAAATAACAAATGAAATAGAAGAAGAAATTAGTTCAGGTTGACATTGAAAGGAACAAATAACAAATGAAATAGAAGAAGAAATTAGTTCAGGTTGACATTGAAAGGAACAAATAACAAATGAACCGAGTTCGTATGTAAGAAAGATATCGGAGCACACATTGTTATTCACAGAAGTGTAATGATGATTGTCCGGTAAATCAATCAATAAATCCATCAAATATTGTAGCAGTTACGAGCGTTAAAGACACACAAGTTGAAGACACACAAGTTGAAGACACACAAGTTAAAGACACACAAGTTGAAGACACACAAATTAAAGACACACAAGTTAAAGACACACAAGTTGAAGAAACTTACAAACTACAGAGAAGATAAGAAATAAAATAGACAATCTGGATTTAATTTACTACCCATTACCTGCATGTGTATGGGACCCTCGCCGGCGCTACGGAGTTTGTTCACCGCAGATGCGATCTTAGTAAGTAATACAGGGATCGGAGCACGCATGGTTGCTCACCGAAGTGCAATTATGATGGTCCTATCCCTCAATAATCAATCAATCAATCAATCAATCAATCGATAAATCAATCAATCTGCATGTGTACAGTTCTAAAGTCCAAAGCGAAGTAACGATGCTAATTAATATAGTAACATTTATATATATATATTCCTCGCGAACCGTTATACGTTACATAGGACGTGCAAGCAATCTCTCAATACCGCTCTAGCCTAAGCAACTCGCCTAATCTCTTCCATGTAATTGAGTTCGGTATTTCTTGCCTATCTCAGCAAAGTTCGTTTCAGAGTCTCCTGGGGCGTCCTCTTCTTTCTTAAACACTTTGCCTCCCACTTCAATGTCTGCTTTTGGTATTCTTTGACAATTCATCTCAATGTACGTCCAAAATATCTCCTCCTTCTCCTTCTTATAACAGTTATTACTAGTTGTTGACCAGACATTTCTCTAATTTCATCACTTCTCCTTCTTATAACAGTTATTACTAGTTGTTGACCAGACATTTCTCTAATTTCATCACTTCTCCTGAATTTGTCGCATTTTATATTCATTATTTTTCGCAGACATCAATTTTCAAATGCATTCAACTTGCTTTCTATATTTTTAGTCATTGTGCAATACAGTAACATACGCAGACACAGAAACATTTTAGGTCTGTTAGGAATTTATTGTCTGATTCTATTAGTAGTGAGCCATTAAGATGTGAATTTCTTCACTTATCTGATATTCTTTGCTTGATTAAGACATTTTGGTCCAAACGTTGCTGTTTATTATTATTGTTTTTCTATTTGGTAAAACTAAATTACTTTGTTCTTAAGTGTTTCGTCACTAACATTCAAAGTAAATTACTCATTGTCGTAAAATGTTCGTCTTTACGACTAGACAAAGGCTGCAGAAAGGTAAAAAAGGGTTCAATCTCAGTGTTTGACGTTTATGTTGACCTGTAACCTCACACACTTGCGTACTCAAACACTTGCGTACTCACACACTTGCGTACTCGCACACCTGTGTACTCACACACCTGTGTACTCACACACTTGCGTACTCACACACTTGCGTACTCGCACACCTGTGTACTGACACACCTGTGTACTCACACACCTGTGTACTTACACACTTGCCTTGCATACTCACACACCTGTGTACTCACACACTTGCCTTGCGTACTCACACACTTGCGTTCTCGCACACTTGCGTTCTCACACACTTGCGTAGTATTGGCTAACTTATTTAGCTACGTGCTCGTATTAACTATATATTCTGGTATACCTTTGTCAACGGATGTCTACAGCGGACTCTCAGACTGGGATATAGTATACCTTTGTCAACGGATGTCTACAGCGGACTCTCAGACTGGGATAGTATGACAGAGTTGTCAACACAGCCATGTGGATAAGAACAGTACAGGAACCTATGATGACCCAGGTTGAGAGCAGAAAATGACGATGTGTAGGGCATACCCTACGGAAGGCACAGTCGAGTGTCACTAGACAAGCACTTGAGTGGAACCCGCAAGGAAAACTGAAAAGAGGACGTCCTAAACAGAAATGGAGATGAAGTTTTCTTGTATAACTCAAGGTGCTCGACTAACCAGGGAGACCATCAAGAAAACAGATAAAGACCGGGAAAAGTGGCGAACAACTGTTGCTGCCTTATGCTCCACGAGGAGCGGAGAGAAATAAGTAAGTTATTCTGGCATCGTCCCGTCGCAAGAACGGGTATTCTGGCATAGTCCCGTCGCAAGAACGAGTATTCTGGCATCGTCCCGTCGCAACAACGAGTATTCTGGCATCGTCCCGTCGCAAGAGCGAGTCGTAAAGGTACTCACTCTGCTTACAGTCACTAGCGTACTTCAATTGTATCATTCATTATTTCGATTGCTATCTATCGCCCTACTCTCTCTTCTCTCTCTACACCTCCCTCTCTCATGCCTCACGTCACTCTGTCTCTCTCAACCCTCTTTCGCTTTATCTCCTCTACGTTTCTATGATCTTTATCTCACTCTCTTCATATCTCTCCTCTCTCTCTATATATTTATCTCACTCTCTTCCATATCTCTCCCTCTCCTCATATATTTATCTCACTCTCTTCCATATCTCTCCTACCCCTCTATATATTTATCTCACTCTCTTCCATATCTCTCCCTACCCCTCTATATATTTATCTCACTCTCTTCCATATCTCTCCCTACCCCTCTATATATTTATTCCACTTCAAAACTTCAGACAATTACACCACTCTTCTCAAGAATGTTAATCATAATGTCTACCAATATAAGCATGTCTCAATTCTAGCCACTCTACGATGGATATCTCGGTCCACTACAACAGTGGATATCTCATCCACTGCTAACAAAATGATATCTCTCACTGCTAACAGATGGATATCTCATTGCTAGATATATCTCGGTCCACTGCTAACAAAAGATGGATATCTCAATCACTGCTAACAAAGATGGATATCTCAATCCACTGCTAACAAAAGATGGATATCTCAATCACTGCTAACAAAGATGGATATCTCGGTCCATGCTAACAAAGATGGATATCTCAATCCACTGCTAACAAAGATGGATATCTCAATCCACTGCTAACAAAAGATGGATATCTCGGTCCACTGCTAACAAAAGATGGATATCTCAATCCACTGCTAACAAAAGATGGATATCTCGGTCCACTGCTAACAAAAGATGGATATCTCGATCCACTGCTAACAAAAGATGGATATCTCAATCCACTGCTAACAAAAGATGGATATCTCGATCCACTGCTAACAAAAGATGGATATCTCAATCCACTGCTAACAAAAGATGGATATCTCAGCCCTGCTAACAAAGATGGATATCTCGATCCACTGCTAACAAAAGATGGATATCTCAATCCACTGCTAACAAAAGATGGATATCTCGATCCACTGCTAACAAAAGATGGATATCTCGATCCACTGCTAACAAAAGATGGATATCTCGTTCCACTGCTAACAAAAGATGGATATCTCAATCCACTGCTAACAAAAGATGGATATCTCGATCCACTGCTAACAAAAGATGGATATCTCAGCCCACTGCTAACAAAAGATGGATATCTCGATCCACTGCTAACAAAAGATGGATATCTCTATCCACTGCTAACAAAAGATGGATATCTCGATCCACTGCTAACAAAAGATGGATATCTCGGTCCACTGCTAACAAAAGATGGATATCTCGGTCCACTGCTAACAAAAGATGGATATCTCGATCCACTGCTAACAAAAGATGGATATCTCGATCCACTGCTAACAAAAGATGGATATCTCAATCCACTGCTAACAAAAGATGGATATCTCGATCCACTGCTAACAAAAGATGGATATCTCGGTCCACTGCTAACAAAAGATGGATATCTCGATCCTGCATTTAACCAAAAGATGGATATCTCGATCCACTGCTAACAAAGATGGATATCTCGATCCACTGCTAACAAAAGATGGATATCTCGGTCCACTGCTAACAAAAGATGGATATCTCGTTCCACTGCTAACAAAAGATGGATATCTCGATCCACTGCTAACAAAAGATGGATATCTCGATCCACTGCTAACAAAAGATGGATATCTCAATCCACTGCTAACAAAAGATGGATATCTCGATCCACTGCTAACAAAAGATGGATATCTCGTTCCACTGCTAACAAAAGATGGATATCTCGATCCACTGCTAACAAAAGATGGATATCTCGATCCACTGCTAACAAAAGATGGATATCTCGGTCCACTGCTAACAAAAGATGGATATCTCGATCCACTGCTAACAAAAGATGGATATCTCGGTCCACTGCTAACAAAAGATGGATATCTCGATCCACTGCTAACAAAAGATGGATATCTCGGTCCACTGCTAACAAAAGATGGATATCTCGATCCACTGCTAACAAAAGATGGATATCTCGATCCACTGCTAACAAAAGATGGATATCTCGATCCACTGCTAACAAAAGATGGATATCTCGGTCCACTGCTAACAAAAGATGGATATCTCGGTCCACTGCTAACAAAAGATGGATATCTCGATCCACTGCTAACAAAAGATGGATATCTCGATCCACTGCTAACAAAAGATGGATATCTCAATCCACTGCTAACAAAAGATGGATATCTCGATCCACTGCTAACAAAAGATGGATATCTCGGTCCACTGCTAACAAAAGATGGATATCTCGATCCACTGCTAACAAAAGATGGATATCTCGGTCCACTGCTAACAAAAGATGGATATCTCGGTCCACTGCTAACAAAAGATGGATATCTCAATCCACTGCTAACAAAAGATGGATATCTCGGTCCACTGCTAACAAAAGATGGATATCTCGATCCACTGTTATCAAAAAGATGGATATCTCGATCCACTGCTAACAAAAGATGGATATCTCGATCCACTGCTAACAAAAGATGGATATCTCGGTCCACTGCTAACAAAAGATGGATATCTCGGTCCACTGCTAACAAAAGATGGATATCTCGATCCACTGCTAACAAAAGATGGATATCTCGGTCCACTGCTAACAAAAGATGGATATCTCGGTCCACTGCTAACAAAAGATGGATATCTCGTCCAGCTACATAACAAAAAGATGGATATCTCAATCCACTGCTACACAAAAAGATGGATATCTCGAACCACTTCTAACAAAAGATGGATATCTCAATCCACTGCTAACAAAATATGGATATCTCGGTCCACTGCTAACAAAAGATGGATATCTCAATCCACTGCTAACAAAAGATGGATATCTCGGTCCACTGCTAACAAAAGATGGATATCTCGCCACTGCTAACAAAATATGGATATCTCGTCCTGCTAACAAAAGATGGATATCTCAATCCACTGCTAACAAAAGATGGATATCTCGGTCCACTGCTAACAAAAGATGGATATCTCGGCCCACTGCTAACAAAATATGGATATCTCGGTCCACTGCTAACAAAAGATGGATATCTCAATCCACTGCTAACAAAATATGGATATCTCGGTCCACTGCTAACAAAAGATGGATATCTCAATCCACTGCTAACAAAAGATGGATATCTCGGTCCACTGCTAACAAAAGATGGATATCTCAATCCACTGCTAACAAAAGATGGATATCTCAATCCATGCTAACAAAGATGGATATCTCAATCCACTGCTAACAAAGATGGATATCTCGATCCACTGCTAACAAAAGATGGATATCTCGATCCACTGCTAACAAAAGATGGATATCTCGGTCCACTGCTAACAAAAGATGGATATCTCGGTCCACTGCTAACAAAAGATGGATATCTCAATCCACTGCTAACAAAAGATGGATATCTCGATCCACTGCTAACAAAAGATGGATATCTCAGCCCACTGCTAACAAAAGATGGATATCTCGATCCATGCTAACAAAGATGGATATCTCAATCCACTGCTAACAAAGATGGATATCTCGATCCACTGCTAACAAAAGATGGATATCTCGGTCCACTGCTAACAAAAGATGGATATCTCGGTCCACTGCTAACAAAAGATGGATATCTCGATCCACTGCTAACAAAAGATGGATATCTCGATCCACTGCTAACAAAAGATGGATATCTCGATCCACTGCTAACAAAAGATGGATATCTCGGTCCACTGCTAACAAAAGATGGATATCTCGGTCCACTGCTAACAAAAGATGGATATCTCGATCCACTGCTAACAAAAGATGGATATCTCGATCCACTGCTAACAAAAGATGGATATCTCAATCCACTGCTAACAAAAGATGGATATCTCGATCCACTGCTAACAAAAGATGGATATCTCGGTCCACTGCTAACAAAAGATGGATATCTCGATCCACTGCTAACAAAAGATGGATATCTCGGTCCACTGCTAACAAAAGATGGATATCTCGGTCCACTGCTAACAAAAGATGGATATCTCAATCCACTGCTAACAAAAGATGGATATCTCGGTCCTGCTAACAAAGATGGATATCTTGATCCACTGCTAACAAAAGATGGATATCTCGATCCACTGCTAACAAAAGATGGATATCTCGATCCACTGCTAACAAAAGATGGATATCTCGGTCCTGCTAACAAAGATGGATATCTCGGTCCACTGCTAACAAAGATGGATATCTCGATCCACTGCTAACAAAGATGGATATCTCGATCCACTGCTAACAAAGATGGATATCTCGGTCCACTGCTAACAAAGATGGATATCTCGGTCCACTGCTAACAAAAGATGGATATCTCAATCCACTGCTAACAAAAGATGGATATCTCGAACCACTTCTAACAAAAGATGGATATCTCAATCCACTGCTAACAAAATATGGATATCTCGGTCCACTGCTAACAAAAGATGGATATCTCAATCCACTGCTAACAAAAGATGGATATCTCGGTCCACTGCTAACAAAAGATGGATATCTCGGCCCACTGCTAACAAAATATGGATATCTCGGTCCACTGCTAACAAAAGATGGATATCTCATTCCACTGCTAACAAAAGATGGATATCTCGGTCCCTGCTAACAAAGATGGATATCTCGGCCCTGCTAACAAAATATGGATATCTCGGTCCACTGCTAACAAAAGATGGATATCTCAATCCACTGCTAACAAAATATGGATATCTCGGTCCACTGCTAACAAAAGATGGATATCTCAATCCACTGCTAACAAAAGATGGATATCTCGGTCCACTGCTAACAAAAGATGGATATCTCAATCCACTGCTAACAAAAGATGGATATCTCAATCCACTGCTAACAAAAGATGGATATCTCAATCCATGCTAACAAAGATGGATATCTCGATCCACTGCTAACAAAGATGGATATCTCGATCCACTGCTAACAAAAGATGGATATCTCGGTCCACTGCTAACAAAAGATGGATATCTCGGTCCACTGCTAACAAAAGATGGATATCTCAATCCACTGCTAACAAAAGATGGATATCTCGATCCACTGCTAACAAAAGATGGATATCTCAGCCCACTGCTAACAAAAGATGGATATCTCGATCCACTGCTAACAAAAGATGGATATCTCAATCCATGCTAACAAAGATGGATATCTCGATCCACTGCTAACAAAAGATGGATATCTCGGTCCACTGCTAACAAAAGATGGATATCTCGGTCACTGCTAACAAAGATGGATATCTCGATCCACTGCTAACAAAGATGGATATCTCGATCCACTGCTAACAAAAGATGGATATCTCAATCCACTGCTAACAAAAGATGGATATCTCGATCCACTGCTAACAAAAGATGGATATCTCGGTCCACTGCTAACAAAAGATGGATATCTCGATCCATGCAACAAAAGATGGATATCTCGATCCACTGCTAACAAAAGATGGATATCTCGATCCACTGCTAACAAAAGATGGATATCTCGGTCCACTGCTAACAAAAGATGGATATCTCGGTCCACTGCTAACAAAAGATGGATATCTCGATCCACTGCTAACAAAAGATGGATATCTCGATCCACTGCTAACAAAAGATGGATATCTCAATCCACTGCTAACAAAAGATGGATATCTCGATCCACTGCTAACAAAAGATGGATATCTCGGTCCACTGCTAACAAAAGATGGATATCTCGATCCACTGCTAACAAAAGATGGATATCTCGGTCCACTGCTAACAAAAGATGGATATCTCGGTCCACTGCTAACAAAAGATGGATATCTCAATCCACTGCTAACAAAAGATGGATATCTCGAACCACTTCTAACAAAAGATGGATATCTCAATCCACTGCTAACAAAATATGGATATCTCGGTCCACTGCTAACAAAAGATGGATATCTCAATCCACTGCTAACAAAAGATGGATATCTCGGTCCACTGCTAACAAAAGATGGATATCTCGGCCCACTGCTAACAAAATATGGATATCTCGGTCCACTGCTAACAAAAGATGGATATCTCAATCCACTGCTAACAAAAGATGGATATCTCGGTCCACTGCTAACAAAAGATGGATATCTCGGCCCACTGCTAACAAAATATGGATATCTCGGTCCACTGCTAACAAAAGATGGATATCTCAATCCACTGCTAACAAAATATGGATATCTCGGTCCACTGCTAACAAAAGATGGATATCTCAATCCACTGCTAACAAAAGATGGATATCTCGGTCCACTGCTAACAAAAGATGGATATCTCAATCCACTGCTAACAAAAGATGGATATCTCAATCCACTACTAACAAAAGATGGATATCTCAATCCACTGCTAACAAAAGATGGATATCTCGATCCACTGCTAACAAAATATGGATATCTCGGTCCACTGCTAACAAAAGATGGATATCTCAATCCACTGCTAACAAAATATGGATATCTCGGTCCACTGCTAACAAAAGATGGATATCTCAATCCACTGCTAACAAAAGATGGATATCTCGGTCCACTGCTAACAAAAGATGGATATCTCAATCCACTGCTAACAAAAGATGGATATCTCAATCCACTGCTAACAAAAGATGGATATCTCAATCCACTGCTAACAAAAGATGGATATGGGATGAAGGAAATCAAAAGAAGAACAAACAATGCCATGCCAAAATTAAACAACTAAAAATATGGAACAGAACTGATAGGGAAAAAAGATCAGAATACTAAGAGCATGCATATTCCCAGTGGCAACGTATGGGTGTGCAGCATGGACATTTAAAGGTAGTGAGAAGCGTCTGGCTGAATGGATTAGAGCGCGGCTCCCATGTTGGAGATCCGTGCTCAATCTATGGTAAGGCCAAGGATTTTTTCTGTCAGGGGCAGAAAAGTAAAATCATAACCGTAACAGTATCACGGAAAGTGCACTAGCCTGGCCAGCAATGGCGGAATGCGAGAGGACCATTCAGAATCAGAACTGTTTGATTCTGAACACGACTATACTAGCGCATTTTCGCCATGTTTGGTCGGGTATTTTCCGGTTTCGTTTGCCGAGCTACTGAGTTAGTGCTTGAGCAATGCTGTGAGCTATGACTGTTACATGCAATGCTTTTTGCTGTGTGTCCACCGTGCGTTTGTTGTGTGTATTCAGAAAATGGCGGACAGCGGTTATGACGAACAAGCTCAATTTGCCGTATGCAGTTACATTGTGAGTGCAGAAAGCTGGATTTTGTCATGATTGATGTTCCCTTCGAAAAGAATTGCAATTCAAGTGATGAACAGTTTTGTGTTGCTACATTAGCGACGGCCATATGCATTTTATGCGGTGCAGGTTTCTTATTGTGGCGGTACACGGCTGTTTCATTCTGGAATTAGTTCACACAGGAAACATTTCACAGTTGTTAGTATTTTGTGTGATTTTCATTGGCACAGGAACGGAGCAATTATGGGGTGACCCGTTGCAGTGAAGTTGGAACCGTACTTATGAACTATGAACTATGAACTATGAACATCAAATTCCTTAGACTCACGTCCCCCTGCCCTACAATATTCAATGCTAGAGATGCTGTATGAGGCTTGTCTTCATGGTTTTTTTGGCCATTCCTTCTCCCTATTTCCCTCTCATGTCCAAGTGATGGATGTGCTCACATGTATGTCAGGATTGATTTTTGCGACATGTCCTAGCTATTTCTGTTTTCTTCTGGTAATAATATTTTCTATGCTTTTAAAAAAACTAGTATCCAGGAGAAGTCTGATTTTTGATAATTTGTTTTGTCATAACTGTTTTTGTATTCTATGTGGACATGAGTGATGACATAAGTGATGACATAAGTGATGACAGATGGATACTTTGTTTTGTCAGAGATGTTTTTATATTCTATGTGGACATAAGTGATGCCAAAATGATGACATAGTGATGACATAAGTGATGACATAAGTGATGACAGATGGATAGAATGTCAACATCTTTCTTCGTTCAATCTGTTTCGTATGGCAGAACTGGCAAAATTGTGATTCGATATAAGTGTAACTTACCTATGAATATGAGAAGGCACGCTCGTATAGCGGAGGGGGGCACTGATAATAGAAAAGCAGGCCTTCACACAAAAATCAGTCAGAAGCGCTATACAAGACACCCTGACTACGCCTGAACCCATAACATGCCAACTCTTTTTTCACTAGAGAAACCTTTGTTTTTATATGTAGTAGTAGTATTGTAATGATCACATGGCCCCACCTCCACGTCCATCAGTCAAATGCGCTTCAATATATAAACATATTGTCCAGTACCGTTTTAGACTTACTATAGATGTAGCGCTCTCTTTCTCAATGAAAATTTGCATTGAAATATCTGAGACGCTAATTGTACATACCATTCAAGTATTTGACACAAGTGTGACAAATATATTTAGAATTGATTGATGTTCTCCATGTCACTTGTCATATAACAGCGTTTATCTTAGTTAGCAAGTTCATAACATCGTCATCAATATCAAGACTACACATACAACACGTATGGGTATCAAGCATGGACATTTAATAAGTCAGTGGAAAAACACATGTGCTTTTGAATATAAGTGTTACAGAAGAGACCTCAGTATATCTTGGACAGAGAAGAGAAGAAATAGATCTATATAGAAAGATCTCAAAATCAAAGAAAACTGGCTGATGCTACAAATAAGAAAGAGAAAATTGAGATATTTTGAACATATAAAAAGACACGAAGGGCTGGAGAAGATCATCATGGAAGGAGACATACCGACAAAGAGAAGAAGAGGAAGACCACGGAGAAGATGGATTCACGATGTAAATGCTGGTTTGAACATGACAGCTGCAGAGGTGGGACATCCGGCCTATGGGAGAGAGAAATTCCGGAGGACTGTTGGGGTGCCAAAGTTCTGCTCATGACAAGCTATTTGATGATGATGATACACATAACGCTGCATTGTGCTACACGGCATCCATTGTGCTACACGGCATCCATTGTGCTACACGGCATCCATTGTGCTACACGGCATCCATTGTGCTACACGGCATCCATTGTGCTACACGGCATCATCCATTGTGCTACACGGCATCCATTGTGCTACACGGCATCCATTGTGCTACACGGCATCCATTGTGCTACACGGCATCATCCATTGTGCTACACGGCATCCATTGTGCTACACGGCATCCATTGTTTTTGACAGTGTAGAAACTCATGCAGGCTATTGTTCGTATCATACATTTCTTCCTTCCCATTCTATGCCGTCTGTTTATCTAGGATTTCATCGATTGTCATAGATTTCTTCTTCTTTTTCTTCACATTTCAACTTCCAACGGAGCACATGTCTTAAACAAACTTCTTTCATCACTTCATCTCTCTTGACATCCCTTCCAACTCTTTTCATGCCGTGCCTATCCTTTTAATATGTCTCTAGCTCTCTTCTCCAGGTAATTCTAGGTCTTCCCTACTTCCTTTTCCCTACTGGTTCCAAAAATGCTTGTCTTGCAATGCTTCTGGTCGGTGTTCTCAATGTGTGTCCTATCCATCGTCAGAGTATATTTTCATGAACTGGTAGACTTCAATTTTATTCTCCAAAATCAACAATATAATTGAAATTGACACCGTCTTCCTACCCCACTAATTGCCTCCATTCTACAACCATTATAATGTCTTCATTTTTTGTGTCATCTGTAACCATCTAATGAAAACCGGTCTTGTTGAGATTTGGAATTGAAATTGGGCATTACGTGGATTCTCAGCAAGGAGTTAATTCTTTAAAAAAATGTTTGTTGACCTACACACTCTGATATAACCAATAAAAGGCTCGGTCTTAGGTTGAAAAGAGCGTCCCTCGACTTAAAAGACTTCAATGTCCTATATAACACAATTTTCGTGATTGTGTTTTGCATAAAATTTCAAATCCCGACCGTTGTTCATGAAATATATAGCGTACATAACCGTAAACTTCTCATTGTTGCTGGATGATGTGAAGATAACTTTAGTTGAACCAGCTTATTTCTGTATTTTTACTTTATACAATGTCATGATCGAGCGACAGAAGATGGTGTGTGCAGCAGTTAGCCAGGAAGAACACTACATTTATATTTCTTAAATACGATATGCCTTTAGAAAGTTATGCATTAGCGCTGTCCAACACGGCGTCCGCGAGCGCCATGGTGTTCTGTGATACATCCATAGCGTCCTATTTTACTCCACTGGCTTTAAAACTAATCGGAATTTCAAGGAAAAAAAAAGTATTTTTAATAGCATGTTTCATTGTTTTCATAAGCAGAATATATATTCTGTTTCCAATAAAGCGCTTAATCATGATTAAATTTTCATATTATTTTTGAAATTTATTAATGTGACTATAATATAAATATTATTTTATTATTATTACTGTTAGTATTGCCTTTTATCGCCCTTCCTTTTCCTGCTGGCTATT
This sequence comes from Arion vulgaris, assembly GCA_020796225.1. Taxonomy (NCBI): domain Eukaryota; kingdom Metazoa; phylum Mollusca; class Gastropoda; order Stylommatophora; family Arionidae; genus Arion; species Arion vulgaris. Next base: position 49,918,298 of record CM036765.1, on the reverse strand, counting down.
GACTGGATAATGAGATCAACAACTGCCAGGGAAGAAATGGAATACAATGGACCATGATGAGTCAATTGGAGGATCTGGATTTTACAGATGATCTAGCACTTCTCTCTCACAACCATCAGCAGATGCAAGAGAAAACAACAAAACTAGAAACAGTCTCACAGCAACTAGGCCTGACTATTCACGGGGAAAAAACAAAGATTATGAGATTAAATGCTGGTTCCAGAGACCCAATCTTACTGAGAGGATCACCACTAAAAGAGGTTGCCACATTTACATATCTGGAAGTGTCGTCAACATTCAAGGTGGCACAGATTAAGACGTTAGGGTTAGAATACAAAAAGGCAAGATCAGCATTTGCCATTCTGAAGAACATATGGAGTTCAAGAATGATCAGGAATAAAACTAAGATAATGATATTTAATTCAAATGTCAAGTCTGTCCTTCTGTATGGAGCGGAGACATGGAGAACGACTAAGGTGAACACCAAAAGGCTGCAGACATTCATCAATATATGCCTACGCAGGATACTCCATTTGAGATGGTATGACAAGACCACAAACAGAGAACTGTGGGATAGGGCAGGACAACGGCAGGTGGAACAAGAGATAATGAGCAGAAGGTGGCGATGGATAGGACACACTGAGGAAACCCTGACAGCATCTCGAGACAGGCTCTCCGATGGAACCCCCAGGGAAATAGAAGTAAGGGAAGACCCAGAAACACCTGGAGACGGGAGTTAGAGATGGAACGCAAAAAACGGGGAGAGAGTGGCGAGATCTGGACTGGATGGCCTTGGATAGGCGGACTTGGAAGACCTTGGTTGCGGACCTATGCTTCCCTAGGTGCGAAGGGTGAAGAACAAGAAGACTGTTAGTATTATTTTTGCACGACGCCCGCTCCTAAACAACTGTTAGTCAGATGCGCACCAATATATAAATAAGTTGGACAGCACTGTTGTGCACACTTGCCTTTAAACAAGACAATTTGTCTGTTTCTAGCCCCCAATCTTAAATCCCATGTAAGTAAGACTTTGTCAAATACTAATGTTAACAAGGGTTTCGAATTTGGTTAATTGTTTTAGATTAATTAACATATTGTTAAAACAATCAACTATGTCACAATGCCCTCATAGTTATGTGCGTTTGCTGACCTGCTCATTACAAACTGAATCTCGTTATAATAGTGCTCGCTAGGGTCACGTGAAGCAGGACCCTGTATGAGCACATATACTACATGAGGCTCGATGTGTCGGCACGTACACAGCCCTAGTCCGAGATGTTTGTATAGCAACACTACGGTTGTTGCCGAAGCTACGGAGTTCATGCAGTATTCTCGGCAGGTGGAGTGCGATTTCTGCAACGGGGAATCCCGGTGCAATGACGTCAATCCTTCGTCTTTAGACCTTTAGCCCTCATTTTTACAAGGAAAGGTCAGCTATTTTTAGAACATCATGGACGCAGCTTTTCCAACTATCACTGGCATATACTCAGCTTTTCCAACTATCACTGGCATACACTCAGCTTTTCCAACTATCACTGGCATATACTCAGCTTTTCCAACTATCCCTGGCATACACTTTCTGTTTTGCTTTTCCTTGGAGCAGAATAATTTCTTTAGTCAACCAATGTTTACTTAATTGTCTATCATGACATTTCTCACCTTTAACCTCGAAGGTTTTATTATATAAAAGATGACAAAATAGCTTTATAAACATCATCACGGATGTGTACATTTCCAGAATTGATGAAGTGTATAAGTTCTCCATGATAAAACGATATCAATGTTCACGGTTGCAGACTCGTCTCGTACATATTTGTACACTAGGTTGTGTTGTCCTTTAAGCATTTCAATCCAACTATTCGTCGTCTCTCAGTAAGCCCCATTAGTTATCAGAGCACTATCATCATAGCACTCCGGACATGTTCATAGGTGCTCCATCCTCACCTCAACAAATCCAGCAGCCTCCAACAGCCCAACACGCCAGTTCGATGTTGATTAATCAATCTCTTGTATATTTGGTATGTTACTCTTTTCGGGTGTACCAATACAACACCCATCTATCTTAAACTGGTTAACTGCTGGAATTTACGACCCTGAAACTTTTCTGTTCGAAAAGATTTTTTTCATTGCGTTAAATAAGCTTTTTCTGTTAGGTCAAATACGCCGCCTATGTTCGCACCATTGTTCCATCAATCGACACATTCGAAACACACGTTTGATGAAACCACTTTAGTGGCAAGATTTTCTTCTTTAGAAAAGGACTCTAGTGCATCTGTTTACTTTAACCACTTGCAACGTCGTCATATCAAGTCTTAATTGTCATTTGCTACTTATTGTATATACTGTTGTCCTTCAGGTCGTTTTGGGTCTTCCACATTTTCGCTTACCCTCTGGTGTCCATCTGTGCAGTTTTCCTGATAGAGTTAGTCTCAAAGTAAACTACCTGTCTGATTCATCTTCAGACTCTTTTGGATGATGATGTTCATATTCTCTTGCTGACACTGTGTAGACAATTCTTGATGATGATGTTCATATTCTCTTGCTGACACTGTGTAGACAGTTCTTGATGATGATGTTCATATTCTCTTGCTGACACTGTGTAGGCAGTTCTTGATGATGATGTTCATATTCTCTTGCTGAAACTGTGTAGGCAGTTCTTGATTAGAGATTATTTGGCTAGAACACGCATTGGATATGTGTTAATGAATGTTCAACATTCACACATTTCATAGGAGGTTTACGGTACATTTCTTGAACAAATGTTCATATTTCCTATTGTAAATTGATAATTTTTCTATTCATAACGCATTGTGAATACAGGTTATGACAGCTTTATACAAACTCTGACAAGGAAATACAAAGTCAAAGAGAATACTTGAATATAAACTGATTGGGAAAACCCCAGACAATAGAACATCTATATTTTTGTGGCAGACACGTCAATCTCAACACATTTGTAAATTAATATTCTCTTTGCTTACTCTGTTATAAATGTCTAAAATTCTTATCCGTCACAAATGAAAAGAAATGAATTGTTTTGTTTTTAAATGTTCGATTTTCCACTATCCGTCGTAAACGTTTTTAGTCTGCTAGACCTGGGGAAAATTTCCCTGATCTGACCAAAATGGATTAAAGTGGCAACACTAGCAATACTTGAGACACACACACACACATACACACACACACACACACACATATATAGAAGAAAGAAATTCTTTCAAAAGGCGTCTAAAGCCGAAAGTTTGACTTCATTGCACTGAGTTGTACTATATAGCTCGGACCTCTCCACAGAAGTGGCATTGAGTATATGCCAGAGTAATGCACAAGCATGAACTCTAGCTCCAGCAACAATCCTAGGGTATCTGGAAAACTGCACTCTGAACAGAATGGTCAGTCCTATTGACCCACGACCTTCTGCCTACTGCTACCACCCACTACTTACACCTACAGCTCTACCACCTACCTACCTGACCAATACAAAGACCAAGCCACCTACCTACATACCCACTAACTACTACCACACCTACCTACCTACCTAACTCCTACAGACCAACCCACCATTTACATACCACTAATCTGCTCTACCTTATAACCTAACATTCTACATTACCTCACTACCTACATACTGCCTGCCTTCCTGCCTGCCTACCTGTCTGCCTGACCTGGCTGCTTGCCTGCCTACCAATGACCCATCACCACTACCAATACCTGCAATCACACACTACACCACAACACCACCCACCTACACCACTACACCACCCACCTAGCAATTCTACTAGCGCTCACAGCCAAATTGACTTCACTGCACTACTACCATCACCCTACCGCCTCTCCTACTCCCTGCCTCACTCCTATACCCTCCTAGCCAACTACCCACCTGAACCTACCTACTCCGCACAATCTAGCCTTCCCGACAAACACTGCCACCTAACAATACCTAGTCCGATCTCACCCTACTGACACTTCTCATACCACTACTACCAACCTACCACCTACCTACCCACTACCTACCACCAATCTAACTACCTACATACCTGTTTGCACTGCCTGCCTGCATCCTACTACCTACCTACCTACTACCTACCTACCACATACTCCTACCATCACTTGCCTTCTTACCTGCCGCACTGCCTCGATCTACCTAAACCATCACTACCCACTACTACACCCAGTCTTAATCATACCACCAAGTCATGAAGCAATTGCCATAAACCTGATTTGTATATACGTTTCCTTTAATGTTGGCGTATACGATTCTGATACAGAATTAGCTTTACCAGTAAAACGTCACCAATATGACATTTGCTTGACAAGTCTCACCAAAGCCAATCATCCCCTATACATGAGGGGCAATGTTGATATGTCAATAGAGTCAGAAATAAACAGAAATGTAGACATAGTTGTATTATTTTAAATAACTACATTACAGTTAAATTACTGCTTCATGTCATAATGCCATCCCCTTTCACGTCCAGGCTTGGATTGGCAATGGTGGAGCTACTTAGACGTTCTTTCAAATCGCTACTTCTTCTACAATGTGCATGTAACATATGGGTAGAGGTTCACTATAATAAACTATCTCTTTTCTCTGGTGCTTGATAATGCGTACAGATGACCCATATGTGCCTCTTTGCGAAAGGTCTCTGCTATATTATAAATTAATGACACTTTTACATTGTAACTTCAAACTCATTAGAAATGTTACATCAATGTCTTTTTTGAGAAGTCAACCCAATAGCCTCACACTAATTTAATTTCACTATAATGTCTTTACTAAAAGTCCGTGTCCAACTATGACGTCATTTGTTTACCACGGACAAGCGATCTGATTTGTGTTGAAAATGAAGAATTGTTTAAAACATGAATATCGTCCTGAATGTTGCTATTTGTCATCAATTTATTAAATGGCTGTAAACATGAGTTTTCTTCAACCATGCCAATTGACGCGTTAAATATATAGCACAAAGAAGGCAACTTCTAGAAGGTTTGATTGTTTGAATGGTAAAAATATTTGTAGGTCGGGGACAGTGAGTTCAAATGCAAGTTTTCAAGTTATTTAATCAAATGGTTACAAAAATACATATTTTATCTGTGGGCATGGCAAGTTGAACGACTATACCTACCTGTCTGTTGTCTATCTGTATATATATATATATATATATATATATATATATATATATATTATATATATATTATATATCACCTATTTAGGTAGCAATTTTGATTGCACAGAAATGTAAGAATTATGATACAATTGCAAAGCAACATCAGCTTTTAAAGTCTAAATAAAATATGGGAACTACAGTTATAGTATTAAAACTAATTACAATTTTCAATTCAAATGTTGTATCAATCTTAACATATGCCAGAGAGAGTTGGAAAATGACTAAAGATATAGAAAGCAAGTTGAATGCATTGAAATAGATGTCTGAAAAATAATGAATATAAATGGAACGAATTCAGGAGAAGTGATGAAATCAGAGACTGTTCTGGTCAACCACTAGTGACAACATTATAAGAAAGAAGATGGAGATATTTGACTCCTTGAGGAGAAATGATCAACGAATATCAAAACAGGCATTGAAGTGGATGCAATGGTTCAAGAGAGGTGACCAGAGACTGAACAGAACTTCTGAGAGGCAGAAATATCATTCTCAGTTCCATGATGATTAGCGGTTGCCCAGATAGAGCGGTATGGAGAAATCTTGCAGGCCCTATGTAAGTATAACAGTACGAGAGGAATTATATATTGATATGGGTGGGAAAGCATAGTATAATACGGAAAAAGACTTGAAATGTACAGTGATATCCAGAGGCCACACGCAAGGAATATATATAAATGAACAATATAAAAAGTAGTGTTAAAGCAATCATCTCACTCAGAATAAAAAACAGGATTGTATAGCTTGACCTGATGTCACGAGCTCCCGATGGTCAGTGCTATTGAAATGAGTAGCTACAGAGGTCACATAACGATGTTTTATTTAACTCCTTTTGCAGACTTCCCTATTATCGATATCTTTTTTTTTTTTATAGAATCATTCTCATGAAACCGTTAAGACAATAAACTATGTCACAATGCCCTCATAGTTATGTGCTTTGCTGACCTGCTCATTACAAACTGAATCTCGTTATAACAGTGCTCGCTAGGGTCACGTGAAGCAGGATCCTGTATGAGCACATATACTACATGAGGCTCGATGTGTCGGCACGTACACAGCCCTAGTCCGATATGTTTGTATAGCACACTGCTCATGAATATTCATAGATTTCTGGCAGTATGGGTCAGGGTTAAATGAGTGTGCATCCCATAGGGAATGTGCATTCGTGACAGATGAGAGGGGAACAGTAGAAGGCGAGGAACAATGGGAGGAGAGTTTTATTTTTCTTCTGCGATCAACTTCTGCGATGCGACTACTCGCGTGTATGTGTCATAAACAGGTTGATGCGCTTGAGGCCTTCACCTGTCCCCATAGTTTGTTCTGAAGGGTGTTCTTGTTGGCCAGATTTCCATTCATTCTCACGCTGCTCAGGCTGGGGCAGTCTTGCAGGATGTGCTTTAGTGCTCCACAGGTGCAGGCAACCGAGTCCCTGAGACCCATTCTATGGAAGTGTGCTTTGAGAGTGAGGAGAGATAAAAGTGGAAGGAGATGGAACATTTGGGAGGAGAGAGGAAAATGGAATAAGAGGTAAAAGTGTTGGAAGATGAAAACCTTAGAGGCAGGAGAAAATTCGGAAATAAAGTAGAAGTGAGAAAATATAGAAAAGTGATGATAAAATATGAGGAGAAAGTTAGTAGAGAGAAAAATATTACAGAAGATGATACTTTAGAGAAGATGATACTTTAGAGAAGATGATACTTTAGAGAAGATGATACTTTAGAGATGATACTTTAGAGAAGATGATACTTTAGAGAAGATGATACTTTAGAGAAGATGATACTTTAGAGAAGATGATACTTTAGAGAAGATGATACTTTAGAGAAGATGATACTTTAGAGAAGATGATACTTTAGAGAAGATGATACTTTAGAGAAGAGGATACTTTAGAGAAGATGATACTTTAGAGAAGATGATACTTTAGAGGAGAGGATACTTTAGAGAAGATGATACTTTAGAGGAGAGAGAAAAATTGGGCATAATTGCGTTTCTTCTCCTCAGAGAAATAGGTCAGATAGCTAACTATGTAGTGAAGATTTGGACTCGTCCAGATTATGGATGCCTTGTGTTGGTTATACGGAAGTACAAAGGTAAAGAAATAACACAAAACGTTTAGCAGCATGAGGTGATTGTGAGAGAAGGAAAGAATGGAGATTGGAGGTTCAATAACATAATGATGTGACAGTGTGAGAAAGAAAAAAAAAGAAAGAAAGAAAGGAGATTGAAGATTCAATAACATAATGAGGTGATAGGGAGAGAAAGAATGAATGGAGATTCAATAACATAATATATATATATCTAGAAAAGAGTCTAAAGTCGAAGAATTGACATCACTGTACCGGGAGTTACTACATATAGTTCTGTAGCGTCCACAGAAATGGACACCAACTGCCTAGGACGCTAGAGTATTGCATAAAGTGTGAACTCCGTAGTTCCGGCAACAACTCTAGTGGTCTAAAAAATGCAATTGTGTACCACGATCTTCGACGCAAGGCGATTGCTTAACCACGTAGCCATAGACGTCCAATCTCTAGAGCCATGGAAAGTCCAATCTCTTAGAGCCATGAGACGTCCAATCTCTTAGAGCCACGAACGTCCAACCTAGAGCCATGAGACGTCCAATCTCAGAGCCATGAGACGTCCAATCTCTTAGAGCCACGAGACGTCCAATCTCTTAGAGCCATGAGACGTCCAATCTCTTAGAGCCATGAGACGTCCAATCTCTTAGAGCCATGAGACGCCCAATCTCTTAGAGCCATGAGACGTCCAATCTCTTAGAGCCATGCGACGTCCAATCTCTTAGAGCCATGAGACGCCCAATCTCTTAGAGCCATGAGACGTCCAATCTCTTAGAGCCATGAGACGTCCAATCTCTTAGAGCCATGAGACGTCCAATCTCTTAGAGCCATGAGACGTCCAATCTCTTAGAGCCATGAGACGTCCAATCTCTTAGAGCCATGAGACGTCCAATCTCTTAGAGCCATGAGACGTCCAATCTCTTAGAGCCATGAGACGTCCAATCTCTTAGAGCCATGAGACGTCCAATCTCTTAGAGCCATGAGACGTCCAATCTCTTAGAGCCATGAGACGTCCAATCTCTTAGAGCCATGAGACGTCCAATCTCTTAGAGCCATGAGACGCCCAATCTCTTAGAGCCATGAGACGCCCAATCTCTTAGAGCCATGAGACGTCCAATCTCTTAGAGCCATGAGACGTCCAATCTCTTAGAGCCATGAGACGTCCAATCTCTTAGAGCCATGAGACGTCCAATCTCTTAGAGCCATGAGACGTCCAATCTCTTAGAGCCATGAGACGTCCAATCTCTTAGAGCCATGAGACGTCCAATCTCTTAGAGCCATGAGACGTCCAATCTCTTAGAGCCATGAGACGTCCAATCTCTTAGAGCCATGAGACGTCCAATCTCTTAGATAATCATATTCTATCTTTCATTCTTATTTCAGTTACTGTCTCTCTCTCTCTCACACTCTCTGCCACTATTTTTCTACTGATTTCACTTTCTGCAACTATCTCATTCTATCCAATCTCACTTCCTGCCTTTAACTCTTACCACACTCACTCTCTCTCTCTCTCTCTTATCTCACTCTCTGCCATTCTTTCTCACCCTCTTCTGCTTAATTTATGACTCTTACATGACAACCCGCTCTGTTGCATGATATATCATTGCCCACCTCATCATTCTGCAACAAACAACCCACGCCATACTGGTAGGTAAAACATCATCTAAAGACACCATTGATTTCCCTGTACTTCTTAAAGATTGTGCTATGCCCCACTTACAGACATCTGAAACCCCCTACTCTGTGGATGCACACAATAGACTCCTACGTGCCCAGTACGGCCCCATCAACTATACTACGCGATGCAACGTCTGATACACGTGTCCATTAGAAAGACGATCTTAAAGTCAGAACTGCAGCTTCTGATGTCCTTCGTACGTCTTCCTGTCTCTTATATCTTAGATCACGTTTCATTCCCACCACTATCCTTCTCCTCTTTCCTAATACAGAATATATCGTTTTTCAAACTCGTAGGAATTAAGTTCCATGTTGTATGTCTACTGGTTGAAGATTCCACGCAAAATAATGTTGTTATGTAGTTATTGATAACCTAGATATTTTTGTTTATCACACAATGTGTGTTGTTGTACTCGATGAACACCTAGTTGTCGATACGTTGGTTCTGCTAGTTTTACATGATATAGTAAACAAAAATATAATTATCTCCGTATCTAGGAGTTATATGTTATAAGTTATATTGTTATCTTGCTATTAGTTCACGGCTTAGTTTGTTTGTGTGCAGTCGTCTTGTGAGACACGGCCCTTTCAACCATATGTCAATGTCCTGTTGGTTATATTAGAAAGTTTCTTCCTACAAATAGACGAAATGTAGGCTTGAACACATGCCTAATGGTAACATATTACACGGACATTGTATTGTAAAGTATATTATCATCTAGTTGTCTTTAACACCTTACTCTTCTAAGCAGATATCCTGCTCGCAGTAGTCTTTAGGATGCGCAAAGTCAGTATACAGGCAAGTTCTGTCTATTTTGTAATATAAATGCACACACAGGTAAAAAGAACACAAGAACATCATTATCAAACCATACACACACACACACACACGAATATCAATGAGATCAATATCACACACACACACAAGAATATCATTATCAACACACACACACACACAAGAACATCATTATCAAACCATACACACACACACACACACAAGAACATCATTATCACACACACACACACAAACCCAATATCAACACACACACACACACGAATATCAATATCAAACCACACACACACACACACACACAAGAATATCATATCAACACACACACACACACACACAAGAATATCATTATCAAACCACACACACACACACACACACACACACACACACACACACACACACAGAATATCAATATTACACACACACACAAGAATATCAATATCAAACCACACACACACACACACACACACACAAGAATATCAATATCAAACCACACACACACAAGAACATCATGATCAAACCACACACACACACACACACACAAGAATATCATTATCACACACACACACACAAGAACATCATTATCAAACCACACACACACACAGAACATCATGATAAATAATGAACCCACACATACCCTGTAGCTAGTGACGTGAAATAATAACTCCACATACATACACCATTTCGCAGTACGAAATAATCATCATCACCTTGTCTAGGAGTAAAATCAACTCCATCTACATATTGCAGACTGACAAATATAACTCCACAACAAGCATAGAATAAACCCACACAACCCTGCTATGATGAAATATAACCATACCCTTGTGGCTAGTGACGTGTGATACCTCCACAACGTGTACACGTCATCTTCTCCAGTCCACGCAAACGTTCATGCTCGACCTTGTTCCTCCGGGTTCAAGGTCAACTCCATTTATTGCAGACTGACAAGTGGTATTTCAGCCTCATCCAGTTCAGACAAGGATGCTTCTCTCTCGATTTTTGTAGCGAAGTCAATGTACTCTTCCTCCAGTTGCCTGCAAGAATAATAAACAAAACATGGTTGATTGATTGATTGATTGATTGATAGGATCATCATCATTGCACTTGATGAGTAACATGTATGATCCAATCTATTTCTTACACAGGAAGATCTCAGCTGCAGTGCACGAACTCCGTAGCACCGCAGGGTCCCGATGTCATTTTGAAGATAATGAAGATATTTTTGTAGGAATTTTATTTTTATTTTTTTCTTATGATTTGTGTCCGGGCTGTGGCTTTCCAGCTTGTTCTTCTCGATTTTGAACTGCCAAGGGTTCTTTTACGTGCTCAAATTGAACACAAGACCTACGTTTATCGTCCGTCTCCGATAGGACTAGGAATTCCATCCCACTACACTGATTCGAGAGAAGATCTTGATTGAGCAATCAATCAGTCAATCAGTAAATCAGTCAACCAATCAGTCAAAACAAAAAATGCACATGTTCATGAAGGTCAGGGTCGGTTGTGTGCGCACACATTGACTGGAGTCTTGTGTTGAGTTTGAGACTGTAGAATCTCCTTCATTTTCTTACCCAGACATACGAGAGTCAATGGAGTAATTGTGTGCCCAGACATACGAGAGTCAATGGAGTAATTGTGTGCCCAGACATACGAGAGTCAATGGAGTAATTGTGTGCCAGACATACGAGGTCAATGGAGTAATTGTGCCCAGACATACGAGAGTCAATGGAGTAATTGTGCCCAGACACAGAGTCATGGAGTAATTGTGCCAATGAGGTCAATGGAGTATTGTGTGCCCAGACATCGGAGTCAATGGAGAATTGTGTACCCAGACATACGAGAGTCAATGGAGTAATTGTGTGAGGTAATGATAATGAGTAATGGCGTAAGGTAATGTGACTAGCAATATGCAAAATAATGGGTAGTATTAATTGTCAGATAATTTTCAGAGGTAGTTGTGCGAAGGAAGGACCTGGGGTAATTTTGTCAGGTGTTGACCAGAAGTCTGAAGGTGAAGTATTGACTTTACTGCACCTGGTTTTCCCATATAGCCCCCATCCCTATCAGCAGAAATGGAACGTCATCTGTCGAGAATGTTGCACAAAGCAGGAACTCCGTAGCTCCAGCAGCAGCTCTAGTGATTTCATGGAAAAATTTGCACTTGTGACTCAGTACAATTTCGAAACCGCAACCTTAAGAATGGCAGGCAAACATCTTAACCGCTTCGCCAGAGAGACCTTCCCCCCTCCCATGTCCTACCCCAAAATTAGATGATCAAAAGTAATTTTGGGAAGTAATTGTCAAGGCTAATTATTTTCTATAATTGACAATAGTAATTGTGTTAAGTACAGACCAGGAATAAATGACATGAGGTGAGAGGCAATGAATAAATGAACAAGATACCATCTATGCTTCCTAACAGAACAGCGAATTGTGAGCTTTGTCAGGAAAAATACAAACCCTAGAAACAAAATTGCATAATCTTTATCTACCAAAATGTTTAACATGTTAGCGATACATACATCGTTTGTAGAGAACAAGGAATTCGTGACAGAACTCGATTACGTAACATAGTATCCGGATATCTCATTTGTGAAGAGAAATCGATTACACGTTACAGTATATGTATATTTCTATTTCTTTGGTGGAATCGATTACATAATATACTATATATTATATATATTCAATTTCATGTTGGATTACTCTCCAATTAGGCCGAGGCACGCCATTTCAACCTAAGACAGGTGTTTTTTCTTGGTTATATTAAGGTGCATTTGCTTCAATGAGAGGCAACGATTAAAGAATATAGTATATATTCGAATTCTTGAGGGGAATCGATTATAGAATATCATTTGCCTGTTTGTTGCCGGGGCTGAAGGGAGCAAAGAATAGTAACACTGCGATCTACAAGGCATGTCATAGAGGGATTGAGGCAGGGCCTAGAAGCTACCTGTAATAAAAAAGCTACTCAGATATGGATGTCTGACCTGACTTGTAGGCGCATAACTGACAATACGTACACTCGCTCTTTGCTCGGATCACATAACAATACAAAGAAAGCGTTTAACGAGTTCATATGCAGGTTCATGAAGAAGAAGAAGAATATAGTTTATAGATTTATAATTCATGATAGAACTCTGTTACATAAGAATATAGTTTATAGATTTATAATTCATGATAGAACTCCGTTACATAAGAATATAGTTTATAGATTTATAATTCATGATAGAACTCTGTTACATAAGAATATAGTTTATAGATTTATAATTCATGATAGAACTCTGTTACATAAGAATATAGTTTATAGATTTATAATTCATGATAGAACTCTGTTACATAAGAATATAGTTTATAGATTTATAATTCATGATAGAACTCTGTTACATAAGAATATAGTTTATAGATTTATAATTCATGATAGAACTCTGTTACATAAGAATATAGTTTATAGATTTATAATTCATGATAGAACTCTGTTACATAAGAATATAGTTTATAGATTTATAATTCATGATAGAACTATGTTACATAAGAATATAGTTTATAGATTTATAATTCATGATAGAACTCCGTTACATAACACAAAATGTAGATATCTAATTCATGAGAGAATTCGATTACATAATCAAGCACGCAATCTAATTCATATCAGTAGTCGATTACAAAATATAGTACATAACATAATTCGTGAGAGAAATCGATTACATAACATAGTTTGATAGAATTGACTATAAATATATATTTCTCTGAACTGAATTTGTGCAACTGTGCACCACTGATAGAGGTAGGGTGTATCGATCCTCTGACATTCATTTCTGTCTCGAGTGTTGCTAATATCAACCCGATCTACATCTGAGCACTGATGACCAGTTTACATAATACTATCACACAGCCGTGAGATATATTTAAATATGGCCGCGTCTTGTCGTCCAGACTAGCCCAAGCAATGAATAGAAATCAGTTGCCATAGACAGACATTTGAATAATGAAACTCGGTACGGGTTAGAGACCAGAGTTTCTGAACATGTTTCCAGATATTCTCTACAGATTGCAAAAGAAATGCGGTATGGACGTCAGAACATGACATAACCAAGACTCTAGTTGAGCGTATCATTAACTCTGTGACCTGTTCATTAGATGCAACTTAAACTCAACATCCATTATTGCTAGCCATTAACTCTATGACCTCTTCTCTTCAGATGCAACTTGAAACTGATCGTCCATTATTGTGAGATCAGATCACAGGAACAGAATGTTTTTTGTTCTTTGTTTAAATATAGATTTTCAGTGACGTCGGACAATAACATAAGAATAATAACATCAGGTATCTAACATTGTTATAAAAGCAGATCAAAGTAAATGTAACATTAGATTAAATCAATATTACTGCGGGAGATTAAAGTAAATGTAACATTAGATTAAATCATATAATTACTGTGGGAGATCAAAGTAAATGTAACATTAGATTAAATCATATTATTACTGTGGGAGATCAAAGTAAATGTAACATTAGATTAAATCATATCATTACTGGGGAGATTAAGTAAATCATATTATTACTGTGGAGATTAAAGTAAATCATATTATTACTGTGGGAGATCGAAACAGATATTTCATCAGAGTAACCACTATCATTATTCTGGGAGATCTATATAGCCATAACTTCAGACTTCTTCTTGTTCTTCTTTTGTCGTCACACTGCTACCGGGTTGTTGCCCAGTGTCGTCACACTGCTACCGGGTTGTTGCCCAGTGTCGTCACACTGCTACCGGGTTGTTGCCCAGTGTCGTCACACTGCTACCGGGTTGTTGCCCAGTGTCGTGATTTTCTGTTTTGTCTTGCGCTGTTCCGGTAGCTTGGGTGATTGTTATTTTTGCCCTTTGACAGGATTCTGCCATGCCATATACCATCTTTTGTGGTCTTCCTCCGCCATCTTTCCAGATATTCTATTGTAGAAGACTCTGTATACTGTGAAGTTTGGATGCATTCTTATTAAGTGGTCAAACCACTTCATTCTTTGTTTCTTAATGTAATTCAAGCAAGATTCTGTGCAACTTCAGACTAACAAATAATACAAATGTTAAAAACTGACGTAGTCATAACTTCAGACTAAATAAATAATAAAAGTGTTAAAGACTGACGTAGTCATAACTTCAGACTAAATAAATAATACAAATGTTAAAGACTGACGTAGTCATAACTTCAGACTAAATAATTAATTTGAAAGATTTTTATTAAGCTGACGTACATACCACTTCAACTTAAAATTATATCTTAAAAGTGTATATTAAGACTGACGATAGGTCTATGAACTTCAAAACTAACATAAATAATAAAAGTGTTAAAGACTGACGTAGTCATAACTTCAGACTAAATAAATAATAAAAGTGTTAAAGACTGACGTAGTCATAACTTCAGACTAAATAAATAATAAAAGTGTTAAAGACTGACGTAGTCATAACTTCAGAGTGACCAACATTATTAATTTGAAAGATCTTCTTCTTCTTCGCACGCTCCACATTGACCACTTGTTAAACCTTACAACATTTATACCGTAAACCACTCTGTGTGAATTGTATGTAATTTGAGCATAAGAGCGATTGTGTGTTGTGCCATTTATGCACTTACAAGTAGGCTAGCACATCCGATTTCTGCGATGCATTTTATTTACTAGGCTAGCTTCCCTAGGCCCCTACTTCAGTCGATTCTTACGACACGCCTTGTAGATCGCAGTGTTGCTATTCTTTGCTCCCCTTTCGAGCCCCGGCAACACACGCGCGGTGTGGAAGATCCGACCAGCTGTAACAGCAGAGTAACCATCCATATGTTGTAAGGGAGACTAACCATCCTTATGGTGTAAGGAGACTAACCATCCTTATGGTGTAAGGAGACTAACCATCCTTATGGTGTAAGGGAGACTAACCATCCATATGTTGTAAGGGAGACTAACCATCCTTATGTTGTAAGGAGACTAACCATCCATATGTTGTAAGAGACTAACCATCCTTATGTTGTAAGAGACTAACCATCCTTATGTTGTAAGGAGACTAACCATCCTTATGTTGTAAGGGAGACTAACCATCCATATGTTGTAGAGCTAACTATCACTTATGTTGTAGGAGACTAACATCCATATGTTGTAAGGAGACTAACTATCCTTATGTTGTAAGGAGACTAACTATCCTTATGTTGTAAGGAGACTAACCATCCTTTGTTGTAAGGAGACTAACTATCCATATGTTGTAAGGGAGACTAACTATCCTTATGTTGTAAGGAGACTAACTATCCTTATGTTGTAAGGAGACTAACTATCCTTATGTTGTAAGGAGACTAACTATCCTTATGTTGTAAGGAGACTAACCATCCTTTGTTGTAAGGAGACTAACTATCCATATGTTGTAAGGAGACTAACTATCCTTATGTTGTAAGGAGACTAACTATCCATATGTTGTAAGGGAGACTAACTATCCTTATGTTGTAAGGGAGACTAACTATCCATATGTTGTAAGGGAGACTAACTATCCTTATGTTGTAAGGAGACTAACTATCCTTATGTTGTAAGGAGACTAACTATCCTTATGTTGTAAGGAGACTAACTATCCATATGTTGTAAGGGAGACTAACTATCCTTATGTTGTAAGGAGACTAACTATCCTTATGTTGTAAGGAGACTAACTATCCTTATGTTGTAAGGAGACTAACTATCCTTATGTTGTAAGGAGACTAACTATCCTTATGTTGTAAGGAGACTAACTATCCTTATGTTGTAAGGAGACTAACTATCCTTATGGTGTAAGGGAGACTAACTATCCTTATGTTGTAAGGAGACTAACTATCCTTATGTTGTAAGGAGACTAACTATCCTTATGTTGTAAGGAGACTAACTATCCTTTTGTTGTAAGGAGACTAACTATCCTTATGTTGTAAGGAGACTAACTATCCTTATGTTGTAAGGAGACTAACTATCCTTATGTTGTAAGGGAGACTAACTATCCTTTTGTTGTAAGGAGACTAACTATCCTTATGTTGTAAGGAGACTAACTATCCTTTTGTTGTAAGGAGACTAACTATCCTTATGTTGTAAGGAGACTAACTATCCTTATGTTGTAAGGAGACTAACTATCCTTATGTTGTAAGGAGACTAACTATCCTTATGTTGTAAGGAGACTAACTATCCTTATGTTGTAAGGAGACTAACTATCCTTATGTTGTAAGGAGACTAACTATCCTTATGTTGTAAGGAGACTAACTATCCTTATGTTGTAAGGAGACTAACTATCCTTATGTTGTAAGGGAGACTAACTATCCTTATGTTGTAAGGAGACTAACTATCCTTATGTTGTAAGGAGACTAACTATCCTTATGTTGTAAGGAGACTAACTATCCTTATGTTGTAAGGAGACTAACTATCCTTATGTTGTAAGGAGACTAACTATCCTTATGTTGTAAGGAGACTAACTATCCTTATGTTGTAAGGAGACTAACTATCCTTATGTTGTAAGGAGACTAACTATCCTTATGTTGTAAGGAGACTAACTATCCTTATGTTGTAAGGAGACTAACTATCCTTATGTTGTAAGGAGACTAACTATCCTTATGTTGTAAGGAGACTAACTATCCTTTTGTTGTAAGGAGACTAACTATCCTTTTGTTGTAAGGAGACTAACTATCCTTATGTTGTAAGGAGACTAACTATCCTTATGTTGTAAGGAGACTAACTATCCTTATGTTGTAAGGAGACTAACTATCCTTATGGTGTAAGGGAGACTAACTATCCTTATGTTGTAAGGAGACTAACTATCCTTATGTTGTAAGGAGACTAACTATCCTTATGTTGTAAGGAGACTAACTATCCTTATGTTGTAAGGAGACTAACTATCCTTATGTTGTAAGGAGACTAACTATCCTTATGTTGTAAGGAGACTAACTATCCTTATGTTGTAAGGAGACTAACCATCCTTTGTTGTAAGGAGACTAACTATCCTTATGTTGTAAGGAGACTAACTATCCTTATGTTGTAAGGAGACTAACTATCCTTATGTTGTAAGGAGACTAACCATCTTATGGTGTAAGGAGACTAACTATCCTTATGTTGTAAGGAGACTAACTATCCTTATGTTGTAAGGAGACTAACTATCCTTATGTTGTAAGGAGAACCTATATCCTTATGTTGTAAGGAGACTAACCATCCTTTTGTTGTAAGGAGACTAACCATCCTTATGTTGTAAGGAGACTAACCATCCTTATGTTGTAAGGGAGACTAACCATCTTTATGGTGTAAGGGAGACTAACCATCCTTATGTTGTAAGGGAGACTAACCATCTTTATGGTGTAAGGGAGACTAACCATCCTTATGGTGTAAGGGAGACTAACCATCTTTATGGTGTAAGGGAGACTAACCATCCTAATGTTGTAAGGGAGACTAACCATCTTTATGGTGTAAGGGAGATTAACCATCCTTACGGTGTAAGGGAGACTAACCATCCTTATGGTGTAAGGAGACTAACCATCCTTATGTTGTAAGGAGACTACCCATCTTTATGGTGCAAGGAGATATCGGAAGACATAATACGCTTACAATCATCACCATTGCTGAATATCAACATTGTCATAAAATCAATGCAAACATTAACACTGTGGAAGAACTATGGCGAAACATGTGAAAACAAAGTCATTTAGTCAAGTAATGGAGAATCACATCTTCTCATGCTCAATAATATATGTGTATATATTAAATATATCTATTTAATTATTATTTTATCTTCTCTTTAGATCTAGTTTGTCCACATTTGTTTAGTTTTTAATCACATATTTGTATTTGAGAGAAGTTA
The DNA here is from genome assembly GCA_020796225.1 of Arion vulgaris. NCBI lineage: Eukaryota > Metazoa > Mollusca > Gastropoda > Stylommatophora > Arionidae > Arion > Arion vulgaris. Next base: position 49,899,760 of record CM036765.1, on the reverse strand, counting down.
GCGATTTTGATCGTCTGAATATATCTGTGATGTCTATTGTATAAGAATAGCCTTAATTCCGTCGTTTGTTCTGTATTCTTTGCTTGATTAAGACCTTTTGGTCGAAACATCGCTGTATCTTGTTTTTATACTTTGTAAAAAAACATCACTTCATTTTACGCGTTTCCTTTTGCTATATAGTTTTACTGCGGTCTTCCTGTATACCGATGGGAGTACTATGTAGCAATAACGTCAAATTAACTATCGATACTGTTGGAGATCAGTTCAACAATAACAGTAGAGAAACAATATTGATTGTTGAAGATCAATATATCAATGACGTCAGCACAACTATCATGATTGATTGTCAGGAATCAATATAGCCGTAATATCAGATTAAACATTACCGAGCACTCCCCTTCTTTCACTTAACATCAAACTAATACTGACTAGTTCCTAGGTCACACTGTCTCATTCAGGTTTCATTGGACATTTTGTATCTTTCTGTCAATCTCTCTGTCTCTCTTTGTGTGTCTTTCTTTCTTTCCTCTCTCTCCTCTTTTCTCTCTCTCTCTCTTTCTCTCTCTTTCTCTCCCCTTTCTCTCTTTCTTCTCTTTCTTCTCTTCTGTTCTCTCTTCTCTTTCTCTTCTCCTGTCTCTCTCTTTCTCTCTCTCTTTCTCTCTCTTTCTCTCTTCTTTCTCTTCTCTCTCTCTCTCTCTTTTCTCTATTTGTATCTCTCTCTTTTCTCTCTCTGTCTCTCTCTTTCTCTCTATTTATATCTCTCTTTTCTCTCTCTGTCTCTGTCTCTCTCTGTCTCTCTCTCTGTCTCTTCTTCTTTCTCTTTGTATCTCTCTTCTCTCTCTGTCTCTCTCCATTGCTTTCTAAACGGTGAGGTCTATTATTTACCTTTCGTAAAAAGGAAACGAATTTACTTCCAAACTGCCTGCTATGGAGTTTGAACCAGATACACTTGGGTTGTGCTCGAGCTGACTACCACTTAAGTTACAGACGCACACAAGATATCATGAAGTATTGAAATATGTTAGGATTTCTAACTTAGTTACTCTCATCCACAAACGTCGCCTAAGACGACTGGGTCACCTGATCTGAGTGAATGACGACCAGAAGATCCAAAGGATATTCTATACCTGGAGCTAACTTGTGCAGAATTCGGCGTAGCAACCCTTCTTTCGTTACAAAGAAGTATGCAAGCGCGACTTGAAGGTTCCTGACATGAACATACAAGACGGAGATGAGCTGCTCCCAGGACAGATTCATCTTTAGACGGGTTCTGAAAACGTATATGAGAACTAGTGAAATCAGACTACGAAAACTTGCTGACTTCAAACGAGCCAGGAGAAATAAAAAATAAAGTTCACCATGGGCACTACATGTCTCTGGAGACTAACAGGAGACCACCATCTACAACATATATATATATATATATATATATGTTTATATAAGGAGTCGTACCCTCAACAGATGTCATGTCAACACACGAACATATGTTCAGGAAACCCAAAAAGAGATGACGAAATGTCTGGAGCAGATAAAAGAAAGGTGTTAAGAAATTAAACGAAAGGCTAGAAGATCTAACTTTATGTGTCTTGTTCAGAGTCCTCTTAACCTTTCAACTCTCAACGGAGCATAGGTCTTCAACAAACTTCTTCCAGCTCTTCCTCTTTCCTACCATCCCTTCTCATTCTTTCCATGTTTTACCTATCCTTTTAACATCAGCCTCCAGCTCCTTTCTCCAGGTCTGTCTAGGTCGTCCCTACTACTCTTCCCCTGTGGGTTCCAAAACAATGCCTGTCTTGCAATGCTTCCGGTCAGTTTTCTCAATGTGTGTCCTATCCATCGCCAATGTCTCTTCCTGAGCTCTTTCTCTACTGGTATCTACTTAGTTCTTTCTCTGAGTTCCTCGTTCGTAATCTTATCATACCATCTCAGTCCCTCTATTCTATGTAAACATCCATTTATGAAGGTCTAGTTTTCTGGTGTTTTCTTTTGTTGTCTTCCATGTTTCCCAGCCATAGAACAGCACTGACTTCACATTTGCAGCACTGACTTCACATTTGCAGTACTGACTTCACATTTGCAGTACTGACTTCACATTTGCAGTACTGACTTCACATTTGCAGCACTGACTTCACATTTGCAGTACTGACTTCACATTTGCAGTACTGACTTCACATTTGCAGTACTGACTTCACATTTGCAGTACTGACTTCACATTTGCAGTACTGACTTCACATTTGCAGTACTGACTTCACATTTGCAGTACTGACTTCACATTTGCAGTACTGACTTCACATTTGATTGAAAGATTCTCAGCTTCGCGTTTGTTTTTATCTCCTTTGACTTCCATATTTTAGTCATAGCGAAACACGTAATAACAAAGTACTGTAGTTTTACAAAACAGTCTTACCCTATATCGATAATATTTTACTCAATGCAATAACGTTTCCCCTTGCTTTTTGTATTCTTATTTTGATATCTTTGTTTGTCCCCGCCCTCACTCCCTTCTGTGTCTATGTTGTTACCAAGGTATGTGTATGATTCTACCTCCTGTAGAGCTGTTTCCTCCAGCATAATCTGGTTTACATTTATTGCATTTATTCTCATGACTTTGGTAAAATTAATCTTGTTCACAGTCTGATAAAACAATAAAAACAAACCTACAACAATATATTGAACTTGAATCAAAATTGTAAAAATCGGGACATGAAAATCGATGACACTAAAACTGAAATAATGAATATATGAAGAAAACATAATAAACTAAACATCCATGTCAATGGCACTACAATCAATCAAGTGTAAGAATTCAAATAATTAGGAAGCATATTCATAGAAGATGGAAGACTAGACAGAGGCTAGAGTGCAAAAAGAAAATGCTGTAACATACCAGCTAGCCCCATTGTTAAGGCACCCAAACATTTCCCGAACAGCTAAACAACAGTTGTTCAAAAACGTTTTCATGCCTACTCTGTGTTACCAGAGCCAAACATGGACAATGAGCAAAGCGCAGTCGCAAAATATAACTACATGTGAAATGCGTTGCCTGCGAAAAGTTACCGACAACACCAAAAAAGATAGCGTCACCAACATCAGCATAAGAAAGAAAGTTGGCACTGAATCTTGCTTGAATTACATTGAGAAACAAAGAATTAAGTGGTTTGGCCACTTAATAATAATACAACCAAACTCCACCGAATACAGTCTTCTACAACAGAACATCAGGAAAGAAGGTGTGAGGAAATCCACCAAAAAAGATGGATATATGGCGTAGCAAAAGCATGTCAAAAGGCAAAAATATATATCCATAAGCCACTAGAGCAGGCAAGACAAACAGAAAATATGACACGCAAACAGTAACAGTTTATGACACTGGAGCAACACGCAGGTAACAGTGTGATGACATGGGCAACACGCAGGTAATCATGTGATTTGACACTGGGCAACACGCGGTAACAGTGTGAAGACAAATGAAGAAGTATAAGTCAATTGTATGCATCTTGCTTATAATCAACTCATACATTGACGTATAGAGTGTACTCTATGTATGCGCTGTATAATCAACTCCCACATTATGTGACTAGTAGTACTCTATGTATCTTGTGTATAGTAAAATCTATATTGTGTGTCTTGAGTATATTCACCTCTGTGTCTATATGTATAGTCTAATTTGGCTGAGTCTATGTGTATAGTCAAATCTAGCTGAGTCTATGTGTATAGTCTACCCCGACTGTATGTGTCAATGTGTAAGCAGTGTGTTACATTACATAACTTGTGTAAGATTTCAAAGACTAAATGAGCTCTTCCTTGATAGATCGATCTGACGTAATCGATCTCAGAAGAACTCTGAGCTGCTTAAGTTAGGTTTATTCTATGATAGAAAACTGATTGACTAACAAACTTGATATTGATAAATTGTGCTCCAAAACGGAGAAATAGCTGCTTGTATGTGTGTTGTGATATGTGAATGTTGTGTGTGTGTGTGTTGTGATATGTGAATGTTGTTTGTGTGTTGTGATATGTAATGTTGTTGTGTTGTGATATGTGAATGTTGTTGTGTGTGTTGTGATATGTGAATGTTATTGTGTGTGTTGTGATGTGTGAATGTGAGATGTGTGTGTGTGATATTGAATGTTGTCTGTGTGTTTGTGATATGTGAATGTGTTTGTGTGTGTGTGTTGTGTATGAATATTGTTTTGTGTGTTTGTGATATGTGAATGTTGTTTGTGTGCTGTGATATGAATGTTGTATGTGTGTTGTGATATGTGAATGTGTTGTTGTGTTGTAATATGTGAATGTTGTGTGTGTGTTTGTGATATGTGAATGTTGTGTGTGTGATGTGTGCTGTGATATGTGAATGTTTGTGTGTGTTGTGATATGTGAATGTCGTCTGTGTGTGTGTTGTGATATGTGAATGTCGTCTGTGTGTGTTGTGATATGTGAATGTCGTGTGTGTGTGTTGTGATATGTGAATGTCGTCTGTGTGTGTTGTGATATGTGAATGTGTCTATGTGTGTGTTGTGATATGTGAATGTGTGTTGTGATATGTGAATGTGTGTGTTGTTGTGATATGTGAATGTCGTCTGTATGTGTTATGATATGTGAATGTCGTCTGTGGGTGTTGTGATATGTGAATGTCGTCTGTGTGTGTTGTGATATGTGAATGTGTCTGTGTGTGTTTGATATGTGAATGTCGTCTGTGTGTGTTGTGATATGTGAATGTCGTCTGTGTGTGTTGTGATATGTGAATGTCGTCTGTGTGTGTTGTGATATGGAATGTCGTCTGTGGGTGTTGTGATATGTGAATGTCGTCTGTGTGTGTTGTGATATGTGAATGTCGTCTGTATGTGTTATGATATGTGAATGTCGTCTGTATTTGTTGTGATATGTGAATGTCGTCTGTATGTGTTGTAATATGTGAATGTCGTCTGTGTGTGTTGTGATATGTGAATGTCGTCTGTGTTGTGATATGTGAATGTCATCTGTGTGTGTTGTGATATGGGAATGCTGTGTGTGTGTGTTGTGATATGTGAATGTCGTCTGTGTGTGTTGTGATATGTGAATGTAGTCTATGTGTGTGTTGTGATATGTGAATGTCGTCTGTGTGTGTTGTGATATGTGAATGTAGTCTATGTGTGTGTTGTGATATGTGAATGTAGTCTATGTGTGTGTTGTGATATGTGAATGTAGTCTATGTGTGTGTTGTGATATGTGAATGTAGTCTATGTATGTGTTATGATATGTGAATGTCGTCTGTATTTGTTGTGATATGTGAATGTCGTCTGTATTTGTTGTGATATGTGAATGTCGTCTGTGTGTGTTGTGATATGTGAATGTCGTCTGTGTGTGTTGTGATATGTGAATGTCGTCTGTGTGTGTTGTGATATGTGAATATTATGTGTAAGAAATAAAGAGAATAAATGGGAAGAAGTAGAATCTAGTTTGACAGACAAAATGTGGCCAACAATGGGTGAGCTAGCAGTCTGGAACTGGTCTGTGAGAACTAAAGTTCTAGGTCGTTCTGTTTCTTGTATTGACTTTGTGACAAAACTAGCGCCTGGAAACCATCAATCGTTTAGGAATGAGATACGTGTTATAAGAATACAGAGAGCATTATGGTCTAGTAGGTAGCGTCCCAACTACTTTCTTCTAGAGCAGTCTTATGTACAAGAATGGTAACTTATTATTTTCTGATCTTTATCTACTTCTTCTTTTGCTGGCACACTGCTACCTAGTTGTTGCACAGTGTCGTCGCACTGCTACCTAGTTGTTGCACAGTGTCGTCACTGCTACCTGTTGTTGCACAGTGTCGTCACTGCTACTAGTTGTTGCACAGTGTCGTCACACTGCTACCTAGTTGTTGCACAGTGTCGTGACACTGCTACCTAGTTGTTGCACAGTGTCGTCACACTGCTACCTAGTTGTTGCACAGTGTCGTCACACTGCTACCTAGTTGATGCACAGTGTCGTCACACTGCTACCTAGTTGTTGCACAGTGTCGTCACACTGCTACCTAGTTGATGCACAGTGTCGTCACACTGCTACCTAGTTGATGCACAGTGTCGTCACACTGCTACCTAGTTGATGCACAGTGTCGTCACACTGCTACCTAGTTGATGCACAGTGTCGTCACACTGCTACCTAGTTGATGCACAGTGTCGTCACACTGCTACCTAGTTGATGCACAGTGTCGTAGTTTTCTGTTTTTGTCTTGCGCTGTTCTGGTAGATTGTGTGATAGTTATTTCTGCTTCTTTGACAGGATTTTGCTATGCCATCTAACCATCTTTTCGTGGTCTTCCTCTCACCTTCTTTCCTGATGTTCTGTATGTACGCACAAGTTAAATATAAATCAGATTCAGATCGTTATGTACATGGGACAATGTCAGTGATATACACATTCCAATAGAACGGTGTCAACATATATAGACACATAATGTCAACAAACACGTTGCTATAAATAATGAACAACTGAATATAACTGACATCTATTCATTCAGAGCGACCCATATGTACGCAATGTTCACCTAGTTAAACGTAGAAGCGACACAATGCTTACATATGGTATCTCAGCTGTTGACAAGGTCAAAGTTACATGACAGACTTACACATGAACCTGAACTTGTGACGTCGTGTCTCGTGATAACGTCAATCAATCAATCAATCATGTGCCATGCCTGCCGGCGTAGGCGATAATGTCTCTCCACAGCTCTCTCTCTCTCCTAAGTGCAGTTAATGAGTTCTGATGACAATCTTTTGTCTTCCATGATGTTAGACCATCCAACATATTTTCCTTCTGTCTTCTAGGATGTTAGACCATCCAACATATTCTCTCTCTGTCTTCCACTATTTTCAGACCATCCAACATATTCTCCTCTGTCTTCCACGATTTTAGACCATCCAACATATTCTCCCTCTGTCTTCCAGATTTCAGACCATCCAACATTTCTCTCTCTGACTTCCACGATGTCAGACCATCCAACATATTCTCTCTCTGACTTCCACGATGTCAGACCATCCAACATATTCTCCTTCTGCTTCAGGATTTCAGACCATCCAACATATTCTCCCTCTGTCTTCAGGATGTCAGACATCCAACATATTCTCCTCTGCTTCCACGATGTCAGACCATCCAACATATTCTCCTTCTGCTTTCCACGATGTCAGACCATCCAACATATTCTCCCTCTGTCTTCCACGATCATCAACCATTAACATATTTTCTCTGTGTTCTCCGATGTGAAAGACCATCCAACATATTCTCTCTCCCTTCCAGATTCAGACCTTTCAACATATTATCCCTCTTGATCTTAAATGATCGACCATTCAAGATATTACTCCGTGGGGTGATTCAAACTAGGAAGGATAAAACGTCATTAACTTTCATATTTTCTCATTTTTTTGGTTCTCCTGATGTGGAAGACCACGCTAGGACGGCTCCCACGTCATTCTACTTCAAGCCATCACAGTTTTCACGAATTAATGAACATTACTTTCAAGTTGATCGATTAAGATCGATCGATCAGTTACAAGAGAGAATGACCTTCAAGCGAGTGGGTGGTGATGATTGCAAACTGTAGGAAGGATAAAAGATATTATGAAAACTGGCCATCAGACGAGGCTTCTGGCCATGTCAACGAGATTGGGAATAATATTATAAATGAATGTCAGAAATTAGAAGTATTACAGTAAGTAAAGATATAAATATCCCTAATATCTACGATCAGAGTAGGAAGGTGAATTAGAAATATGGGAAGTATTTCGCCATGGGGTTCGTTGGCAAAGTCTTCTTTTTGTTGGATAGCAAATAGAAGAAGAAGGAGAAGAATTGCGAACTAAAGGAAAACTGGAGAAAGAAGATGTAAGAATGTTAATGATTGGTTGAAGATAGAACTATCATCTTTGCACTTTGGTAATAACTGTGTGCTCCGATTTCTTTCTTACACAGGAAAGGGTATCTCTATTTCCGTGCGCAAGTTATACATACCAATTAGGTGCGGCAAGCCTTGAAAATCTTTAGAGAAACCCCATAGATACATGAACCAACACAGAACGAGAGTTGTTAGTCTAAACACACTGAAATACATGTTTGGGAGGAGAGCAGAGCAATTATGGACATGCCCGATGTGCGATGAAAATGATTCTCAAATGAACAATAAACAATGAATCTTACACAGGAAGATTTCAACGACAGTGCACGAGCTTTGTATAGGGTGTTCAAGATAAAAGTAGCCCAATTAACAAATCAAAACTTGCCAATCGGGCTACTGTTATCTTGAACATCCTGGAATCGGCGAGTGTTCCCGATGTAATGTTGAAAATGATGAACATCTTTGTAGAAATATTATTTTAATATTTTGTAATGATTGTTGTTCGTACCGCGACATTTGAGTTTACTATTATCGATTTTCAACTGCTAAAGGTGTTCTTTTTTTGTGCTCAACTTGAACACACTACGTACGATTTATCGCCTGTCTCCGATAGGACTAGGAACTTCATCTCACCTACATTAGGGACCTCTGAGCAAATATGTTGATCGCTTCACGTGGGAACAAGCCGAGTTCCTTTGGAGCGAGAGGCGAGTAACTTACACCCCACCACAGAGACCTCCACGAGGTGGACAGAGAAATGAAACTGTGGACATGACCTGGGATGCTATGTATAGACTACAACTTGTGAATTGCTTCTAAATACGTCAACTAGAAAAGGATATTGATAGAAAGCACAGAATCCGTATTTTCATCATTATCAACATCAACAAGTTTGTCCTGTGCCGAACTTTGCCACAGTCACAGTCGTTCGGAATTTCTCTTTCTCTCTCATAGGCCAGTTGTCCAGCCTCTGTAGCTGTCATGCTGAAATCATCAATTACATTCTGAATCTATCTTCTCCGTGGTCTTCCTCTTCTCCTTCTTGCCCCCTTCCATAATGATCTTCTCCAACCCTTTGTGTCTACTTCAATTTTCTTTTTCTTATTTGTAGCATCAGCTATTTTTCTTTGATTTTTAGTTCTTTCTGGATAGATCTATTTGTTCTCCTCTCTGTCCGTGATATACGGATGGCTTTTCTGTAACACATTAAAAATCACATATGTTTTTCCACAGCCTTGTTAAATGTCCATTCTTCACACCGATACGTTGCTACTGGGAATACGCATGGTCTTAGTATTCTGATCTGTTCATATCACGTGGTGTATTGGGGAGAATTACGATGTTAGAAGCGTATTTTTCTTTGACAAACAATACATTTTGGGTTCTTACGACGGAGATTTCTCATTTCAAGTGTTTTTGTGGTATCAGGGGAAAATAAATCCAGTTGACTTTGGTAACGAATTGAGATTCTCTATCATAAAGGAAAGTGAACTGCCCACTGTGGAACCGTTACTCTCAGTCATACTGTACTCTTCAGAAAATACTTAACGCTTATCTAAGTGAATTACGAACGCCGATATTGCAGGTCAATAAGCACTTACACAAATGTGCACAGACATGCATTTATACATACACAAGAGATTTGCGGTGAAACAAGTACACGCGTGATGACACACATTTACACATTTACAAGAGGTTCGCGGTGACACAATTACACGTTTGATGTCACACATTTACACATACACAAGAGGTTTGTGATGACACAATTACACGCGTGATAGCACGAATTTACATGCAGATAAACACACGCAACTCTGTCATATGCAGTTTACATCAGCCTTATTTTTGACAACATGGGCGATAACCTAGTAACGACTCCTGAGTAATCTCAAAATCGAGTTACCATTGTGATGTTTATTGACCCTGACATCCAAACATTATCATTGCCATCAGGACATCACATCTCTTAGTCTGGACGTTATACCATCATCAGCTTCCTCATTGTCGTTATCAATCACTATCATCTCTTGTTGAACAGTCACACAACAAAGAATACATGAGAAACCATAATCGATGTTTCTAGAAATAGGTCTAAGACAAACTATAAGTCGGAGGACTAGTTGTCAAGCAAAGTGTGTGACTGTTAGCGATGTATTATTGCGCCAGTTTACGCTTGAAGAATTATTTTGCCTTGTTCGATAGCTATTTGTTTTATACTTTCGCCCGCTATAAATTCATGCGTAGTCAGGGCTGGTATAGTGCTTCTGACTGATTTTGCATGACAGCTCTGCTTTCCTTTTTTTTTAAATAAATGACAACAGTTTAGTATGTCTGAAGAATATGTCCATTCTCAATAACAAATGGTGGCTATATAGAACATGGCAGAGTCTAAGACAGAGGTGGACAACATTTTATATGTTGGGGACCGGACCTGAAACATTTAAGAATGACATGGTCGGTTACTCTAACATTTGAGAACCTTCTATAAATGACTTAATTTGCATGTGCAAGTTAATATAATATAGAAATCAGATTACTGAGGCAAGGAATAGGACTGGCATGAATGAAAGAGAGAGAGAGAGGAAGGAATGAGAGAGAGATTGATGATGTAGAGCAACAAGAGAGAGAGAACTGGACAGTTTCAGTTTTATATCATTATTACGATCCGGACATGTCCATAGGTGCTCCAATCACCTTCGTAATATCTCCAACAGCGTCCAGCTACTGACCATACCGGTTCGATTTGATTGATAGCCTACTCATATACCTGTTGTGATGTTCTTTTCTAGACACTCTAATCTTCAATCCTAGCTCTTGCAATCTAGCAGTTGACTTAAATCGGTTTAAATGAAAATCTTCTTTGCGGCCACACTCAGTGAGAGTGTTCAGAATGTCAGCTCTATCGTTGACTGACCTGATATAGTGGCAGAGCCAACCAGCCAGTCTGCTCTCTCTGCCAACATACCCATGTGCTCTGGAATGAAGATAACTGTAATTTTGCAAATTGTTGAGGCTTGTAGTGATTGAGTCCATTGCCCGCGCATCGAACCAGCCTCCACCTTTCGGATAAAATGAGTATCCCAGCCTCAGGCACGATCTCCTTGCGAGGCAGAGAATCAATTTTCATTTTAGAGACTGGCTGTAAGTCTTCATCTCATCGGCACGTGGACACATATTACACTTGGATTGAGTCTCTTACAGAATCGTTCTGTTGACACCGGAAGCGAATGTCGAGAACTGGACAATAAATAATAAATGGTAGCACATATTTTATCAGAAAATTGTGCCTGAACTTCCGTACAAGTCTGTTCCAATCTGCTGCTGTTTGCTAAGCGCAATGTGATATCACAGGGTTAAGGTGACACAGTATAAAGAAGTAATCAGCAATCCATCTTTCCTGAGAAGCCCGACATTATTCATCCACTTTACAGTTCCTGCTTGCTACCATTCACCCTCAACCGCCACAATTCCTTTGCCTTACTATTTATCGATTGCTCAGACAATCCAAGATCCCTCATTTGATACCCAAACAATTACGACAATATAAATATCAGTCTTCTGACTTTTTAGTTATCAAAGGCCCCGACCGACACTGTGTCCGCAGCTTCTGTGTTAGTTTCCCCCTGCTTCTAACATGTGTTTCCGTCAACACTTCTTTTACTTGTACGATCAACGATTTGAGGAAATCATTTTATAGGGCTCTCTTTAATAACTCATTATTATATTTATTATTTCAACGTTGATTTAAAAAGGAAGAAATGTGTCTGTCTGTGCGTGTTTGTGCGTGTGTGATATTCCTAAATTACTTTTGTTTAGCACAGAGACCGGCGGAGTATATAGTAATGTTTGATACTCGTGGCGGCCAATCACAATTGTTTCTCACATATTCTCAGTTTTATCATTTCTTATCTCACAACTACCTCCCATCTTATTCTTCTCTCATTCTGTTTAAGCCATGGCCACTTTATCCAATTATTTAATGGAATAAATAGTCTCTACGCTGAGAGTCATTATCATTTCTTTCCGGTTGACATGACAAGTATTCGCTGCTTCTCCAGAATCCAATTGTCTTTTTTTTCAATCACTTTCTCTTACCGTGTTCTGTCTCATCTCTCCATCAGTATCTATCTTCTATAATCCGATCATAAACACACATTCTTACGGTACTATTATAATTTTAACAATCTGAACTTCTGTCATTTTCATATCATTTTCTTCCGCTCATTTACGCTTTTCCTTTTCTTCCTTCTTCAGATCTCTCTCTCTCTCCGCACATTACTCCATAACTGCTGACATAAACATCACTAACGCGTCTCTGTTATTCCACATTCATACCTTTCTCTCTCTCTCTCTCCCTCTCTCTCTCTCTCGGCACATTACTCCCCAACTGCTGACATAAACAGCACTAACTCTTCTCTAAACTCCCAACACCCCAAGCTTAAGTGCCAGAACTGCGTATTAATTGAATCATATCGATTGCCTCGTTGTTCATTCATTCCGTAGGAACAACCTAACACTGGAAGCAATGCATACAGACGCATCATCATAGACACACTTTTCCGTTGGAGCAATTTGTTGAATGCGTTGTTCTGGCCAGGAATAACCGTCTCTCTTAAGCCGGTTATTTGTAATGTTCATATTAAATGGCCAGCTTATCTCTGAGACATAACCAAGACTGGCCCATGTTGTTATTTGATTATGAAACTAGAAAACAGATGATAAGAGTAATTTGTGATTATGAAACTAGAAAACAGATGATAAGAGTAATTTGTGATTATGAAACTAGAAAACAGATGATAAGAGTAATTTGTGATTATGAAACTAGAAAACAGATGATAAGAGTAATTTGTGATTATGAAACTAGAAAACAGATGATAAGAGTAATTTGTGATTATGAAACTAGAAAACAGATGATAAGAGTAATTTGTGATTATGAAACTAGAAAACAGATGATAAGAGTAATTTGTGATTATGAAACTAGAAAACAGATGATAAGAGTAATTTGTGATTATGGAAACTAGAAAACAGATGATAAGAGTAATTTGTGATTATGAAACTAGAAACAGATGATAAAGTAATTTGTGATTATGAAACTAGAAACAGATGATAAGAGTAATTTGTGATTATGAAACTAGAAAACAGATGATAAGAGTAATTTGTGATTATGAAACTAGAAAACAGATGATAAGAGTAATTTGTGATTATGAAACTAGAAAACAGATGATAAGAGTAATTTGTGATTATGGATGTTGGGATTTGACAACGGCTATCGTTTTGTTAATTGTCTTCTGTTCTTTGAGATCGGTTTCATACTCTCATTATAAACTATGAGATGGGTTGCCTCTATGAAGCTGTAAGTTAGTTAGAGTTTCTTGTGGGTTCCCCATTGTTTACTCTGTAAGCTTCGTTCATGAGGCCATGTTTCGATTGGCTGGCTTTGGTATGATGGGCAGGATTACGGGATGTACTCTGGCGCCTTTTTTTCGTTTTGACAATTGTCTGGTCTAGTATTGAACGTGTTTAGAAGCTAAATAAATCCTTAATTAAAGTATATATCTATATCTGTATTTCATCTTTGTGTTCCGTTTAGCACATTAAGCTTGCACAAGATATTTTCATTGTTTCCGTTCTTTAACGTTTCTGCTAATTAACAGATTGTTTGATTGGATCATCACCATTACACTTTGTTGAGTAACCATGTGCTCGATCTCTCTCTCTACATTACACTTTGTTGAGTAACCATGTGTGCTCGGATCTCTCTCTTAAACAGGAAGATCTCCATCAGCACCGGCGAGGGTCTCCGATGTAATTATGAAAATGGTAAAGATATTTATGTAGGAATTTTATTTTTAATTTTTTTCTAATGAATTTTTCCCAGGCAGCGGTTGTCCAGCCTGCCTGCCGTTCTCGATTTTTAACTGCCAAGGGTTCTTTTACATGCTCAAACTGAACACGGGATCTACGTTTTATTGTCCTCACCGATGGGACTAGGAACTCGAACTCACTACATTGAGATCAGGAATCTATGGAAAAATATCCAGATGGATCTACGAGGGAGCGAACCTGGTACTTTTGGAACGAAAGACGAGCACTTAACCTCTACGCCACATGGGCCGCTATTTCTACTAATTGTTTTTCCCATCAGACCACACTCACATCAGACCACACTCCCATCAGACCACACTCCCATCAGACCACACTCACATCAGACCACACTCCCATCAGACCACACTCCCATCAGACCACACTCCTATCAGACCACACTCACATCAGACCACACTCACATCAGACCACACTCCTATCAGACCACACTCCATCAGACCCCTCCATCAGACCACACTCATCAGACCACACTCACATCAGCCACCACTCCTATCAGACCACACTCACATCAGACCACACTCCCATCAGACCACACTCACATCAGACCACACTCACATCAGACCACACTCCTATCAGACCACACTCACATCAGACCACACTCACATCAGACCACACTCTTTCCACTCTCTTCCCACAATTTTTCTCCCATGTTTTCTCTTGACGTAGATGCCTTCATTTCCCACACTCTGTCCATCTCAGGGCTGTCCTAGTCAATGTACCGTCCCTAATTAGCATAAAATGCTTAGTTCAAATATACAAATATGTAATTATGTAATTACATCTTGGAGAAGCTTAACTACAACTAAATTATGTAAATTCTAAGTAAAACCAGTTATGTATATAAGGGAAGACTGCAGTAAAACTATGTAGCAATGGCGAAACACGTAAAAACCTTAATAAGGCTATTTTAGATCAGTTAGGGATCAATTGTCTGATTGTATGTTAAGTTTGTCATAAAAGAAGTAAAATGTCTTCACTTCTGTTGTATACTTTACCTGATAAAGACCTTTTGGTCGAAACTTCGCTGTATATTGTTTTTGTAAAAGTACAGTACTTTGGTTGTTTTTTTGTTACATGTTTCGCATAAATAACAAGAACTAATATTGACAGAAACAAATACCAAAAAACATATTAAAATTTCACTTTACTTTTTCAGATTTATTCAATGTTTAAATAGTATTTTGTTTTTTAAATTTTAGATGCTTTAAAAAAATATAGTGCACGACATCCGTTACGCTAATTGCACCATATCATGTGACATGCGTATCAATCGGTGGACTGCATTACACATCAAGTAGTTATCACGTCAAAGTTAATATTTTTTAGTAGCGTGACTGACATGCGAATGACGGGAATTAGTAGTGTTAAATTTGTCTGCGGTGAAGAGCAAAATCATTTTGTAAATAATCATGAAGATGATAGAAAGGTTTGACTGATTGATAGAACCATCATCATTGCATTTCGGCGAGTAACCAAATGTGCTCCGATCTCTTTCTTACATAGAAAGATCTCAGCTGCAGTGCATGAACTCCGTAGTACCGGCTAGGTCCGCGATGTAATTTTAGGTAATTCTATTAGATGGTGAAGCTATTTTGTAGGCATTGTATTTTTAGTCTTTTTCTAATGCATTTTACGCGGCAGCCGTTTTCCCAGCCTACTCTTTTTCGATTTTGAACTACCAAAGGGTTCTTTTACGTGCTCAAATTGGAAACAGGACCTACGTTTTATTGTCCGTCTCCGATAGGACTTGGAGCTCGATCTCATCTACACTGAGATAAGGGATCTCTGGAAAATATACCAATGGCTGCACGAGGGAACGAACCGATACCTTCGACGCGACAGGTGAACACCCAACCTCTTTGTCACAGAGACCCTGGAATTAAAACAAATTTTATTCCCACTGTCGGTTTGAACCCAGACCACATTCCTTAGAAGGGAGTGCACCAACCACTAAGTTATCACAACTAAGATATACATCTAATTTATTATTCTTTTTCCAGTCCAGATATTTTTCTATTTCTCTTCACAAGAAGTCTTGATTGTTGCAGTGATTTCTCTTCCCAGGAAGTCTTGATTGTTGCAGTGATTTCTCTTCACAAGAAGTCTTGATTGTTGCAGTGATTTCTCTTCACAAGAAGTCTTGATTGTTGCAGTGATTTCTCTTCACAAGAAGTCTTGATTGTTGCAGTGATTTCTCTTCACAAGAAGTCTTGATTGTTGCAGTGATGTCTCTTCACAAGAAGTCTTGATTGTTGCAGTGATTTCTCTTCCCAGGAAGTCTTGATTGTTGCAGTGATTTCTCTTCACAAGAAGTCTTGATTGTTGCAGTGATGTCTCTTCACAAGAAGTCTTGATTGTTGCAGTGATTTCTCTTCACAAGAAGTCTTGATTGTTGCAGTGATTTCTCTTCACAAGAAGACTTCATTGTTGCAGTGATTTCTCTTTCTCTTCACAAAAAGACTTCATTGTTGCAGTGATTTCTCTTCACACAAAAAATATCCTCTTATTTCTATTTTCCTTTTTATTTTCAATTCTTACAGCCGATCCACGGGTTTTTAACATTCAGACGGGCCACTGAATTTAGAAATTACAAATTGCGAGGAACGTCTTGCCGAATGAATTAGATCGTGGCTCCCATGCGGAAGACCGTGGTCAATTCACGGTAAGGCCAAGGATTTCTTCTGTTGTGGGTATTAAATGAAAAAATCCTATCCTGAAAAGCTTTGCGGCGACTGTACTAGCCAGGCAGTCATTAACTTCCTCGTCTTACGTTCCATCTGTTCTACATCGCCCTAACAAGTGGTACTGCAGACAGTAACGGCATTAAACACTTCTCAAGTCGAGGAAGACAAGCTTGTATGGCGGGGGACACTGATAGAAAGTGGTACTGCAGGCAGTAACGGCATTAAACACTTCTCAAGTCGAGGAAGACAAGCTTGTATGCGGGGACACTGATAGAAAGTGGTACTGCAGACAGTGACGGCATTAAACACTTCTCAAGTCGAGGAAGACAAGCTTGTATGGCGGGGGACACTGATAGAAAGTGGTACTGCAGACAGTAACGGTATTAAACACTTCTCAAGTCGAGGAAGACAAGCTTGTATGGCGGGGGACACTGATAGAAAGTGGTACTGCAGACAGTGACGGCATTAAACACTTCTCAAGTCGAGGAAGACAAGCTGGTATGGCGGGGGACACTGATAGAAAGTGGTACTGCAGACAGTAACGGTATTAAACACTTCTCAAGTCGAGGAAGACAAGCTTGTATGGCGGGGGACACTGATAGAAAGTGGTACTGCAGACAGTAACGGTATTAAACACTTCTCAAGTCGAGGAAGACAAGCTTGTATGGCGGGGGACACTGATAGAAAGTGGTACTGCAGACAGTAACGGTATTAAACACTTCTCAAGTCGAGGAAGACAAGCTTGTATGGCGGGGGACACTGATAGAAAGTGGTACTGCAGACAGTAACGGTATTAAACACTTCTCAAGTCGAGGAAGACAAGCTTGTATGGCGGGGGACACTGATAGAAAGTGGTACTGCAGACAGTAACGGTATTAAACACTTCTCAAGTCGAGGAAGACAAGCTTGTATGGCGGGGGACACTGATAGAAAGTGGTACTGCAGACAGTAACGGTATTAAACACTTCTCAAGTCGAGGAAGACAAGCTTGTATGGCGGGGGACACTGATAGAAAGTGGTACTGCAGACAGTAACGGTATTAAACACTTCTCAAGTCGAGGAAGACAAGCTTGTATGGCGGGGACACTGATAGAAGTGGTACTGCAGACAGTAACGGCATTAAACACTTCTCAAGTCGAGGAAGACAAGCTTGTATGGCGGGGGACACTGATAGAAAGTGGTACTGCAGACAGTAACGGTATTAAACACTTCTCAAGTCGAGGAAGACAAGCTTGTATGGCGGGGGACACTGATAGAAAGTGGTACTGCAGACAGTAACGGTATTAAACACTTCTCAATCGAGGAAGACAAGCTTGTATGGCGGGGGACACTGATAGAAAGTGGTACTGCAGACAGTGACGGCATTAAACACTTCTCAAGTCGAGGAAGACAAGCTTGTATGGCGGGGGACACTGATAGAAAGTGGTACTGCAGGCAGTAACGGCATTAAACACTTCTCAAGTCGAGGAAGACAAGCTTGTATGGCGGGGGACACTGATAGAAAGTGGTACTGCAGGCAGTAACGGCATTAAACACTTCTCAAGTCGAGGAAGACAAGCTTGTATGGCGGGGGACACTGATAGAAAGTGGTACTGCAGACAGTGACGGCATTAAACACTTCTCAAGTCGAGGAAGACAAGCTTGTATGGCGGGGGACACTGATAGAAAGTGGTACTGCAGACAGTAACGGCATTAAACACTTCTCAAGTCGAGGAAGACAAGCTTGTATGGCGGGGGACACTGATAGAAAGTGGTACTGCAGACAGTGACGGCATTAAACACTTCTCAAGTCGAGGAAGACAAGCTTGTATGGCGGGGGACACTGATAGAAAGTGGTACTGCAGACAGTAACGGCATTAAACACTTCTCAAGTCGAGGAAGACAAGCTTGTATGGCGGGGGACACTGATAGAAAGTGGTACTGCAGACAGTAACGGCATTAAACACTTCTCAAGTCGAGGAAGACAATCTTGTATGGAGGGGGACACTGATAGAAAGTGGTACTGCAGACAGTAACGGCATTAAACACTTCTCAAGTCGAGGAAGACACGCTTGTATGGCGGGGGACACTGATAGAAAGGACAGTATGCCATCATGAAAAATCACACTATACCAGGCGCCCTGACTGCACGTGAATTCATAGTGTGCACAAAAGAGAAGAAGAAGCATGCATCACAATATCACATTAAGAGATTCACATACTTCTTGTTGATTTCTTTAATCTTACAGTGATCTTAGACGAAATAACAAGTACAATGACTTGAGTTGATGACAATCTTAAGGTGGCAGTCACAGTCATTTTCGTATATAGAGATGCTGGTCTAAAGTTGAAGGATTAACTTCCATTGCATCGAGTTTTCCCCCATATGACTTGGTTCCTCTCCGCAGAAATGACACGCCGCCTGCTAAGAATATTGCACAATACACGAACTCCGTAGCTCTGGAAACAATCCTCGAGGTCTCTGGAAAAAAATGCGCTCTTGAACAGAACGACTCGGTCCAGATTCGAAAACACGACCTTCTGAACGCACGGCAAAGATTTAACCACAGCCAGAGAGACCCACTGACATGCTGGAGTCAAGGGAAATTTAACCACAACCAAAGAGATCCACTGACATGCTGGAGTCAAGGGAAATTTAACCACAGCCAAAGAGATCCCACTGACATGCTGGAGTCTAGGGACATGAACGATAAAACTCCTGAGTAGGAGTCGTCGCAGCACTAATAGTAGCACTACACGTCTGGAGCTGTTGGAGGTTTCTGGGTTTTAAAGAAACTGGGTACTCCTACATTAATTCATGTTTAACCGTTGTAATATCTTTGTCAACGTCTGGTGTGTTGTGACATTTGTCACTTTTGTTGTATCGTTTGATTGATAAAGACCTTTTGGTCGAAACGTTGTTGTGTATTGTCATTGTTTTTGTATTTTGTAAAACTACAGTACTTTGTTATTACGTGTTTCGTTATTCTACATAGTTTTACTGAAATCTCCATCTATATTGAGATCATTGCACTACTGCAATCTCCATCTATATTGAGATCATTGCACTACTGAAATCTCCATCTATATTGAGATCATTGCACTACTGCAATCTCCATCTATATTGAGATCATTGCACTACTGAAATCTCCATCTATATTGAGATCATTGCACTACTGAAATCTCCATCTATATTGAGATCATTGCACTACTGAAATCTCCATCTATATTGAGATCATTGCACTACTGAAATCTCCATCTATATTGAGATCATTGCACTACTGAAATCTCCATCTATATTGAGATCATTGCACTACTGCAATCTCCATCTATATTGAGATCATTGCACTACTGCAATCTCCATCTATATTGAGATCATTGCACTACTGAAATCTCCATCTATATTGAGATCATTGCACTACTGAAATCTCCATCTATATTGAGATCAATGCACTACTGCAATCTCCATCTATATTGAGATCAATGCACTACTGCAATCTCCATCTATATTGAGATCAATGCACTACTGCAATCTCCATCTATATTGAGATCATTGCACTACTGCTACAATCTCCATCTATATTGAGATCATTGCACTACTGCTACAATCTCCATCTATATTGAGATCATTGCACTACTGCTACAATCTCCATCTATATTGAGATCATTGCACTACTACAATCTCCATCTATATTGAGATCATTGCACTACTACAATCTCCATCTATATTGAGATCATTGCACTACTACAATCTCCATCTATATTGAGATCATTGCACTACTGCAATCTCCATCTATATTGAGATCATTGCACTACTACTACAATCTCCATCTATATTGAGATCATTGCACTACTGCTACAATCTCCATCTATATTGAGATCATTGCACTGCTACAATCTCCATCTATATTGAGATCATTGCACTACTGCTACAATCTCCATCTATATTGAGATCATTGCACTACTGCTACAATCTCCATCTATATTGAGATCATTGCACTACTGCAATCTCCATCTATATTGAGATCATTGCACTACTACTACAATCTCCATCTATATTGAGATCATTGCACTACTGCAATCTCCATCTATATTGAGATCATTGCACTACTACAATCTCCATCTATATTGAGATCATTGCACTACTGCTACAATCTCCATCTATATTGAGATCATTGCACTGCTACAATCTCCATCTATATTGAGATCATTGCACTACTGCTACAATCTCCATCTATATTGAGATCATTGCACTACTGCTACAATCTCCATCTATATTGAGATCATTGCACTACTACAATCTCCATCTATATTGAGATCATTGCACTACTGCAATCTCCATCTATATTGAGATCATTGCACTACTACTACAATCTCCATCTATATTGAGATCATTGCACTACTGCAATCTCCATCTATATTGAGATCATTGCACTACTACAATCTCCATCTATATTGAGATCATTGCACTACTGCAATCTCCATCTATATTGAGATCATTGCACTACTACAATCTCCATCTATATTGAGATCATTGCACTACTACTACAATCTCCATCTATATTGAGATCATTGCACTACTGCTACAATCTCCATCTATATTGAGATCATTGCACTGCTACAATCTCCATCTATATTGAGATCATTGCACTACTGCTACAATCTCCATCTATATTGAGATCATTGCACTACTGCAATCTCCATCTATATTGAGATCATTGCACTACTGCAATCTCCATCTATATTGAGATCATTGCACTGCTACAATCTCCATCTATATTGAGATCATTGCACTACTGCTACAATCTCCATCTATATTGAGATCATTGCACTACTGCAATCTCCATCTATATTGAGATCATTGCACTACTGCAATCTCCATCTATATTGAGATCATTGCACTGCTACAATCTCCATCTATATTGAGATCATTGCACTACTGCTACAATCTCCATCTATATTGAGATCATTGCACTACTGCAATCTCCATCTATATTGAGATCATTGCACTACTGCTACAATCTCCATCTATATTGAGATCATTGCACTGCTACAATCTCCATCTATATTGAGATCATTGCACTACTGCAATCTCCATCTATATTGAGATCATTGCACTACTGCAATCTCCATCTATATTGAGATCATTGCACTACTGCTACAATCTCCATCTATATTGAGATCATTGCACTACTACTGCAATCTCCATCTATATTGAGATCATTGCACTACTGCTACAATCTCCATCTATATTGAGATCATTGCACTGCTACAATCTCCATCTATATTGAGATCATTGCACTGCTACAATCTCCATCTATATTGAGATCATTGCACTACTGCAATCTCCATCTATATTGAGATCATTGCACTACTGCAATCTCCATCTATATTGAGATCATTGCACTACTGCTACAATCTCCATCTATATTGAGATCATTGCACTACTGCAATCTCCATCTATATTGAGATCATTGCACTACTACTGCAATCTCCATCTATATTGAGATCATTGCACTATAAGAAAAAGAGTGAAAATTCATAATTCCTGGGGTTCTTCTCTCCTTCTTCTTCTTCTTCTTCTTCTTCTTTGTGTTCATGCTTTACGACCAATTTTAATCACTCTGTGTGATATGTTTGATCTTTGTCAAGAACGTGTTTACGTTGCACATTGGTTTGGTAGGCCACTAAACGCATAAACTTCTACACGCTTAGGACATGTGCATCTGATTTCAGCCAAATCTCCTTACTCGCCTCTTACGACATGCATGGCAGGTAAAAGTGGTTCTATTCTTTAGACCTCAAATATGGGTCCCAGTAACCACTCGGGCGATAATTCCTGGGGTGAGAAGAAGAAGATAAAGACAGACGGTAGAGCAATGGACATGACTGATACCTTTAGGGAGAGATTTGCCGGACAGAGTATTCACATGGTGACGTGGATTCCCGGTCCGTGTCACAAATGCAGGGACTTGGAGGGAAACATGGTGTTGCTAGATACGGGAACTATGTGGGAAGTCAAAGAAATGTTATTCAACAAATACAAGACTGGAACCATCAGTCATGGCGTGCTGGTGGATAAACTACATATGAAATCCCAACACTTATGGAATTGTTTCTCATACAATTTTAATGGTTTAATAACTAACATACTAATATACTAACAAGGTAACTAGCTAACCGACCAATTAACTAACTACATAACTAGATAGATAACTAACTAACTAACAGCTAACAAACTAGCCAAATAACTAAACACATAACTAGATAGATAACTAACTAACTAACAGCTAACAAACTAGCCAAATAACTAAACACATAACTAGCTAACTAACTAACTAACAGCTAACAAACTAGCCAAATAACTAAACACATAACTAGATAACTAACTAACTAACAGCTAACAAACTAGCCAAATAACTAAACACATAACTAGCTAACTAACTAACTAACAGCTAACAAACTAGCCAAATAACTAAACACATAACTAGCTAACCTACTAACTAACAGCTAACAAACTAGCCAAATAACTAAACACATAACTAGATAACTAACTAACTAACAGCTAACAAACTAGCCAAATAACTAAACACATAACTAGCTAACTAACTAACTAACAGCTAACAAACTAGCCAAATAACTAAACACATAACTAGCTAACCTACTAACTAACAGCTAACAAACTAGCCAAATAACTAAACACATAACTAGATAACTAACTAACTAACTAACAGCTAACAAACTAACCAAATAACTAAACACATAACTAGATAGCTAACATGTGATCCCCGGCAACATAAGACCAACTAGCGCTGAAGGGAAAACCATAATTCCTGCTTAAAGAGGGCTGGTTTTTATAAGTGTTTGATACACTGTAAGGTTTTCTACAATTTTACAAAATTCTATGAGCCCATGGTAATTTATTGATGATAAATAATACTGATATTCCTTATTGTTAAACTTAATATGTAACACAATATAACCTTCATTTAGTGCGTTGTGTTGTTTTTAAAATGAATTTATCTTTATCCAACAATACTGGAATGCGAGGACACGAGACGGTTGGGGTCTGATTTCCGAGAATTTTTACCTGAGCCAGCCGGCCGTATGTTATCGGAGGTCACGTGATTAACCATCCAACCAACCAACCAACAAAAAAAAACCAACCAACCATCCAACCAACCAACAACAAAAAAACCAACCATCCAACCAACCAACAACAAAAAAACTAACTAACCATCCAACCAACCAACAACAATAAAAACTAACTAACCATCCAACCAACCAACCAACAAAAAAAAAACTAACTAACCATCCAACCAACCAAAAAAAAAAAAACTAACTAACCATCCAACCAACCAACAACAATAAAAACTAACTAACTAACCATCCAACCAACCAACCAACAAGAAACTAACTAACTAACCATCCAACCAACCAACCAACAAAAAAAAACACTAACTAACTAACCATCCAACCAACCAACCAACAACAACAAAAACTAACTAACTAACCATCCAACCAACCAACCAACAACAACAAAAACTAACTAACTAACCATCCAACCAACCAACCAACAACAACAAAAAACTAACTAACTAACCATCCAACCAACCAACAACAAAAAAACTAACTAACCATCCAACCAACCAACCAACAAAAAAAAACACTAACTAACTAACCATCCAACCAACCAACCAACAACAACAAAAACTAACTAACTAACCATCCAACCAACCAACCAATAACAACAAAAAACTAACTAACTAACCATCCAACCAACCAACCAACAACAACAAAAACTAACTAACTAACCATCCAACCAACCAACCAACAACAACAAAAACTAACTAACCAACCAACCAACCAAGAAACTAACTAAATACCTAGTTAAATAAAATGAGATATGAAAACAATATGAACAAAGTGAATCTATCAATAAATACAGTTTTGTGTTTACATCTGATAATCTATGTTTGCATTGGTCATAAACAATGGCTGAAACATAACGTCAACATCTCTCTCTCTCTCTCTGCCTTTTTAACCAGGATTGGGGCATAGGCCCTCAACCAACCCATGCCAAGTCTTCCTATCTCTGGTTATCTCCTGCAGCTCCCTCCAGTTCTTCTTTATATTGTTGATCTCTGCCTCTAAATAACGGCTCCATGTATTTATATAATTATAGGCCTCCCTTTCTTTCGCTGTTCCTGTGGGTTCCAGGAAAGGACCCTTCTTGTTATATCCCCACCCCACGGTTTTCTCAAAGTGTGTCCTATCCAGTACCAGCGTCTTTTAAAAACATTTTTGTTCACTGGAATCTGTTTTGTTCTCTTCATAAGTTCCTCATTTGTGACCCTATCATACCATCTCTTGGTTCACTGGAATCTGTCTTGTTATCTCCACAAGTTCCTCATTTGTGACCCTATCATACCATCTCTTGGTTCACTGGAATCTGTCTTGTTATCTCCACAAGTTCCTCATTTGTGACCCTATCATACCATCTCTTGGTTCACTGGAATCTGTCTTGTTATCTCCACAAGTTCCTCATTTGTGACCCTATCATACCATCTCTTGGTACACTGGAATCTGTCTTGTTCTCTCCATACGTTCCTCATTTGTGACCTTATCATACCATCTCAGTCCCTCTATTCTGCAGACACCAGTTGATGAATGTTTGCAATTTATACGTTATTATTTTAGTAGTTCTCCATGTTTCTGACCTAAACAGCAGAACTGCTTTAATATTGAGTTAAATATACTAATTTTTATTCTACTTAAGAGGAGCGCTTTCATCGCACTGTGAAACATATGGAAGATCAACATTTACATGACCTAATTAATGATGGTTATAGAACACATGCCCTGATACAAGATTCCATCTGTTGGCATTTCGTATGATCCTGAGTCTTCATTTAGAACTGTCTAAATCATAGTAATTGCCATCAAATGGTAGGCAAGCTTTCAAAAGGCAGTGATTATCTCTTATCAAAACCCTGGGTAGTTATGTAGAGTTTTCTATGTTACTCCCTTTTGTTAGCTTATTACGCCCCTTACCTTCCATACGTATTCCGGCTCATACCATCAAAATAATGATCAGATTCAAACCCCCATCTATCTACTGAGCAGGGTATTAGGATTACTTTCAGTTGGCAGCTATAATGTGGATATATTGTTATGTTTTAAAACTTTTACACAATGAATGATGTCTAACCTGCTTAGTATCACAGAAATCAAATGCAATCACGCAAACGTTTGTTATTGCCCTCTCTTTCTTCCTTTCTCTTTCTCTCTCTTTCTCTCTCTTTCTCTCTCTCTTTTCTCTCTCTAATATATTATATATATCAGTTATCCTCCTGCTGGATTCCAAACGTATAGACTTTGTCTTTCCTTTGGAAAAACAGTAGGGTGAGAGGGTTTGTGCAAATGGGCAAGGCACATTCTCCATATCAGCTGCCCAGGCTAGGCACAAAGAGAGACTCAGAAGTTGTCACAGTAAAACACTTGCCTATTGACCGTCTGTAAAGATGAAAAGGGCCATATATATATCCTCCAATAGCTTTGTTCTGAGCAGAACTTTGCCACCCTAGCAGTCCTTTGGAATTTCATTTTCTCTCTCATAGGCTTTTGCTGCCGTGCTGATCAGTCACAGCCTGCATTTATCTTTCTCGTCATATATTTCTCCTTTTTCCGTGATGCTTCCTTCCAAATCAGTTTATTTCCAACCTTTGTGTCCTTTTATATGTTGAGAATACTTCAATTTTCTTATTCTTATCTGTAGTATCAGCCAGTTTTCTTTGATTTTGAGTTCTTTCTGGATAAATCTATTTATTCTCTTCTCTGTCCATTATATACGGAGGACTCATCTGTAACACTTATATTCAAAAGCACATATACGTTGTTCCACTGCCTTATTAAATGTCTCTGCTTCACACCCATAAGTTGCCACTGGAAATATGCATGCTTTTAGTATTCCGATATTTATTTTCCTATCAGTTATATTTCCATACTGTTTTTATTTGTTCAAATTTATGTAAAGTCATGTTTGCTCTTTTAATTTCCTTCATCTCATTCTCATCTTTTATTAACAGTGAACCGAGATTTTCAAAACCATTTCAATTTTATACTTTCTGTTCTTTGATAAAATATTCTTTGTCATGTTTGTTTTATCATTTGTCATGTTTGTTTTATCCTTTGTCATGCTTGTTTTATCCTTTGTCATGTTTGTTTTATCCTTTGTCATGTTCGATGTATATCTTATCTTATCTTATCTTATCTTAACCACATTTGCCGTGAAGCGTCGTGGGAGAGTTAGTTTCTATCTTGTGCCAGGTGTGTTGCGCTTGACGTTGTCAGTCCATGCTTTGCAGGGACTCTGAGATGTTATCTATCCATCTTGTTCTTGGCCTGCCTCGTGCTCTGCGCCCTGAGTGTCGATTATTATAGGCACGTGATGGTAGTAAATGTGGTTCCATTCTCATTAAATGGCCGAACCACTTGAATCTTTGCTTCTCGATGTACTGTATGCATGGTATAGTACCAACGATGCTTCTGATATTCTCGTTTCTCACTCTATCTCGCCTTGTAACGTTGACAGCTTTTCGTAGACATCTCATTTCACATGTTGTAATCTTTCTTTCTTGTGTCTTAGTCAGGGCCATGTTTGGCACTGATAGCAGAGAGTTGGAATAAATATGTAGTTTATCAGTTGTCGTTTGACTGCCATGTTAATGCTTGGATGTTTTAATAGTGGTGACAGTTGGTATGTCACTGCATTTGCCTTCTGGCATCTAGTCTCGATTTCTCTTTCCATCTTTCCATCTGCTGTGAATATACTCCCGAGATATTTGAATTCTGGAGTCTGTTGTATTTTGACATTATTCACGTGTATATTTAGTTGACCTGTTGACCTGCTTATTGTCATGACTTCTGTTTTGGAGGTGTTAATTTTCATGTCATATTTTTCGCATGTGGCTTGCAGGGCATTTATGTGTTGTTGAAGTTTGTTTTCGTTGTTGTAAATTATACTCTGATCATCTGCAAAGAGTAGTTCGTTTATTAAATTGTAGTTGTTATCGAGGTTGTTATCTGTCTTGGTTTCTTGCGTTATCCTGTCTATGTAAATATTGAAAAGTATAGGCGAAAGCACACATCCCTGCCTTACTCCTGATGATAATTCAAATTCGTCTGTCAGGCCGTCGCTTGTTCGTACTACGCTTGAGCATTTTGGTATAGCGCTCTAATATTGTCTAATAGTTGGCCCTGAATTCCATATTCACTTAGTATGGTCCATAGTTTGTTTCTGTTTATTCTATCAAAGGCTTTTTCTTGGTCTATGAATGCTAAGTTGATATGCTGTTTGTCATATTCTATGGTGTTTTGCTTGAGTTGCCTTGTTGAACAGGGCATCAGTGCAACTTTTCCTTTCTGAACTAAAGGATAGATGTATATATGTATGTGTATGTATGGCCCTTTTCATCTTTACAGACGGTCAATAGGCAAGTGTTTTACTGTGACAACTTCTGAGTTTTCGCTTTTCTCTCTTGTTGTTCAGCTCGTACATAAGTCTATTACTATCAGCTCGTACATAAGTTGTATATATATTTTAATATATATATTATATATTAGAGGCACAGTAGTGTAGTTGTTAGCGTTTCTTAGGATAGTGGTTCGGGTTGAATTCCACAATGGACGTGGAATATTTTCCGACGGTAACAGCTCTCAGGTCGACCCAGCCTCAATTAGGTACTAGGAAAAGCACAGGGAAGTAAAGGCGACCAGAGTGATGTTAACTACATCGCCCATCGTGTGCCGATGGTCAATGAAAGGGTTCCTTCACTTTTTAAAAATATATATGGTGTATGTTAGTTGTGTAGTGGTGTGTTTATGTGCGTGTGTTTATGTGCGTGTGTTTATGTGCGTGTGTGTGTGTGTGGTGTGTTTATGTGCGTGACAGAGGCTAGTAGGCCAGCACTTGCCCCCGACAACATACGACCGACTAGATCAGACGGAAAATCGAAAATTTCTGTTTAATGAGGGCTGGTTTTTATATATATTTGACATAACACTGTAAGCTTTTTGTGCAATTTTACTCAACTCTATGCATTCATGGTTATGAGAAAATCTGCAGTAGACTGGAAGACAAACACTGGATATGATTATGGAAAAGACTCCCTCAAAGACCTAAGCAGAACAGACCAGGTCATTATATTTCGACTACGCACCGGACACTGCAGACTCAACAAACACTTATACAGACTAGGAATAAGTCAAACAGCTCTCTGCCAGTGTCAGCAGGCAGAACAGACACAGAGCATATCCTGCAAGACTGTCCTCTTCTGGTGAGCTGAGAAGCAACATGTGGCCACACCCAGTCGACCTGAAAACTAAGCTTTGGGAAACCTGACAGACCTGAAGCTGTCTGCCCAGTTTGTGGTCCACAGTAAATTAAGCGCATGACCAGAGATCGCTGAAGAAGAAGTATTGTTTTTAAAATAAATTAGTTTATATACAACAACACTGGAATGCGAGGATCACGAGACGGTTGGGGTCTGATTTCCGAGAATTCTTACCTCAGCCCGCCAGCCGTATGTTATTGAAGCCCATGGTTCCATTCATCTTTGTTCAGAGGCTGATAAAACAATGAACAGCCATCACGTCTGCTTGTGAATATTTATGCACACAACGTAAGAGTTGTTATTGTAGTACTGTAGCACATTTATTCATTGTTTGTTGTATCTGTAACAGTTAAATTATTTACATAGTCCTGCGTGCCAGTCCTGTGTTAAACCCTCTAACATGGTACGCTACATCTACATGATGGAGAAATATTCCCCCTCTTGGAAAACAATTTAAGGTTGTCGGGTCGTGGATGACCTCTTTGATCGATTGCAGAGATGTGCATTTATAGCTATGGATCCTCGGTCCCCAGAGCTGCATTCATCGCACAAGCTTGTAGCATGACCTCTACCACAGAGAGATGCAGCTGGGATCTTCCAATTCTCTCTCTATCTTCTTCTTCTTTGTGTTCGTTCTTTACGACCAATTTTAATCGCTCTTTGTGATATGTTTCGTCTTTGCCAAGAACGTGTATACGTTGCACATTGGTTTGGTAGGCCCCTAAATACATAGACTTCTACATGTTTAGGACATGTGCATCCAATTTCAGCTAAACCTCCTTAGTTGCCTCTTACGACATGCGGGGCAGGTAACAGTGGTTCTATTCTTTACACCCCAAATTTGGGCCCCAATAACCACTCGGACGTCTCTCTCTATCTCTCTTTATCTCTCTTTATCGCTTCGTATAAATAATGTACGTAACTATGACATCCTTGACAGAATTGATATGATAACAAATATATATTAAAAAACAGAGAGCGACAGATGTAGTCATAGTTTACATTAGGAACCTACAAAGTGTCTTAATGTATACAGTTTTTCTCTGCCTGGTGACGTACACAACAGTAGGCAGACTTCATGTTGATAATCTCAACAACCTCTAGCATGTACTTCATATCAAGTGCAACATAATTAGATATTCCGTAAAATTATATCATTTTTTTTTAAACTGTCGTTACTGCCTGTAATACTGCTTTTTATGTCGTTGTAGTATAGGGGAGGGGGATGAGCTATGAAATTTAATGACCACATGGCTAGTGCAGTCGCCATGAAACTGTTCAGGTTATGATTTTCTCTTATGCCCCGACAGAAAAAAACTCATTGACTTTACCGGGATTGAAACCGGACCGAGGATTGAACCCGGGTCTACCGAATGGGATCCCGTGCTCTAATCCATTCTGCTAGACCATAGATTCTCAAACGTTTTCGACCCACCGCCCACTTTGCACAACATAAACTTTGTAACGCCACCCTTCCCATTATAACAGTTTGTCAACTTACCCCCGCCCCCATATATATATATACATGCTCTATTTTCTTTTTGACATAGAAGATTGATATATATTTATGTCATTATTGGTCAATTATCAAATGATTATATGTATGAAATAGAAAATTGATGAAAAAATGAATCGTGCAGGACAAGTATAAGATGAATTTAAATGCACAATTCAAATTTTAAATGATTATTCAATCGCAAAATCAGGAAAATAATTTATTTTAAAATATTTATTATTAATTTCTTCTTTAAGAGCCACCGACCCCTAATCGCCTGAACACCCCCTAAATTCTTCTGAACCCACAATCGCCCCCCCCCTAGAACGCCTCATCGCCTACTTGGGGAGGGCAGTACCTGCCCACTTTTAGAAACGCTGGACTAAACGCTCCACTATTTTCCGTTAAAATGTATAAATGATATTTCTACTTTCGTCTACTACTTCCAGTATGAAGATAACAGTTAATGGAAGCGAGAAAGAATGTGATGAAACTAAAACACAGTTAATGAAATGATAAAAGTCAGCAAACTAAGGCTAACCAAGACACTACTGCATTTCCAAGTGATGATCTTGATAACAGGCTGCATGGTCGCATTCTGTCAAGCTGATATTAATTGATAGGACCATCATCATTCATTATTGATGTGGAGCAATGTGTGCTTCCATCTCTGTTTTACACATGCAGATCTCAGCTGTAGTGTACAAACAACAACAACGAGGGCCCCAATGTAACTTTGTTACACATGCAGATCTCAGCTGTAGCGCACAAACAACAACGAGGGCCCCCAGATGTAACTTTTTGAAAATGGTGAAATCGTTTATAAGAATTTTATTTTTAGTATTTCTAATGAATTTTGACCGGGCAGCGGTTTTCCAGCTTGCTCTTCTCGATTTTGAACTGCCAATGGTTCTTTTAATGCTCAAATTGAACACGGCACCTTCGTTTTATCGTCCGTCTCAGATAGGACTAGCAACTCGATCGCACCTACACTGAGATCAGAGACATCTGGAACAAATATCTTGAAGGCTCCACGAGGGAGCGAACCAAGTACCTTTGGAACGAGAGGCGAGCACTCAACCTCTACGCCACCACAGAAGCACATTTATTTGGAGATGAATTGATATATATATCATAAGTCGAGCACTCAACCTTCAGTACCACATGAAGCACATTTATTTGGAGATGAATTGTATATATATCCACATATGTCATAAAGTCAGCAATATTATATACACATATGTCAGTGGAAAGTTGTCAATTGATATATCACATAAAGTCAAGGGAAAGTTGCAGATTGATATATCATCTATGACATAAGAGATTGCAGATTGATATATCACATATTCAGTGAAAGTCACAAATTGATATATCACATATGTCAGTGAAAGTCAAATTGTATATAACAACATAATACGAGTGAGAAAGTTGCAGAGTTGATATATCATTATGTCAAAAGAATAATCAAGAGAATTGATATATCATCTGTATCAGTGGAACAAATTAACAAGAGATATGATAACATCTGAAAGTAAAATATCTCATGACAATACAAACAAATAATCACAAATGAGCTAACTCTGAAAGCAACAAATCATCTCATGACAAACAAACAAATAATAACAAGAAAATGAGGTAAACATCTGAAAGTAACAAATCATCTCATGACAAACAAACAAATAATAACAAGAGAATGAGGTAAACATCTGAAAGTAACAAATCATCTCATGACAAACAAACAAATAATAACAAGAGAATGAGGTAAACATCTGAAAGCAACAAATCATCTCATGACAAACAAACAAATAATAACAAGAGAATGAGGTAAACATCTGAAAGTAACAAATCATCTCATGACAAACAAACAAATAATAACAAGAGAATGAGGTAAACATCTGAAAGTAACAAATCATCTCATGACAAACAAACAAATAATAACAAGAGAATGAGGTAAACATCTGAAAGTAACAAATCATCTCATGACAAACAAACAAATAATAACAAGAGAATGAGGTAAACATCTGAAAGTAACAAATCATCTCATGACAAACAAACAAATAATAACAAGAGAATGAGGTAAACATCTGAAAGCAACAAATCATCTCATGACAAACAAACAAATAATAACAAGAGAATGAGGTAAACATCTGAAAGCAACAAATCATCTCATGACAAACAAACAAATAATAACAAGAGAATGAGGTAAACATCTGAAAGTAACAAATCATCTCATGACAAACAAACAAATAATAACAAGAGAATGAGGTAAACATCTGAAAGCAACAAATCATCTCATGACAAACAAACAAATAATAACAAGAGAATGAGGTAAACATCTGAAAGTAACAAATCATCTCATGACAAACAAACAAATAATAACAAGAGAATGAGGTAAACATCTGAAAGTAACAAATCATCTCATGACAAACAAACAAATAATAACAAGAGAATGAGGTAAACATCTGAAAGTAACAAATCATCTCATGACAAACAAATAATAACAAGAATGATAAACATCAAAGTAACAAATCATTCATGACAAAAAAAAATAATAACAGAGAATGAGGTAACATCTGAAAGTAACAAATCATCTCATGACAAACAAACAAATAATAACAAGAAAATGAGGTAAACATCTGAAAGCAACAAATCATCTCATGACAAACAAACAAATAATAACAAGAGAATGAGGTAAACATCTGAAAGAAACAAATCATCTCATGACAAACAAACAAATAATAACAAGAGAATGAGGTAAACATCTGAAAGCAACAAATCATCTCATGACAAACAAACAAATAATAACAAGAGAATGAGGTAACATCTGAAAGTAACAAATCATCTCATGACAAACAAACAAATAATAACAAGAGAATGAGGTAAACATCTGAAAGCATCAAATCATCTCATGACAAACAAACAAATAATAACAAGAGAATGAGGTAACATCTGAAAGTAACAAATCATCTCATGACAAACAAACAAATAATAACAAGAGAATGAGGTAAACATCTGAAAGTAACAAAGAAAGAAAAAGTTGGAAGATGTCAGAAATAGAATAGATATTCCGTGACGACATGACCAAAACAAGAAAGAAACAAAGAATAGTACCACTGCTGACCTACAAGGATGTCTAGAGAGCGACTATGTATACTAGGAAGCTACCTAGTAAATAAAAAACAACTGCAGAAATCGGTATGCTGGCAACAATCATCTATGAAAACAAACAAACTAATAACAAGACAATCGATCTTAGAGCTCAGATCAAACAAACAAATAACACAAAGTGGGTAAAATGGTCGATATGTCAGCTAACAAAAAAAAAAAGAAGAATAAGAATAATAAGAAAATAAGAAAAATAATAATAATAAGAATAAGAATAAGAAGAAAAATAAGAAGAAAAATAATAAGAAGAATAAGAAAATAATAATAATAATAAAAAAAATAATAAAAGAAGAAGAAAAGAAGAAGAATCAAGAAAGAAAATAAAAGAAGAAAATAAGAAGAATCAGAAAAAAAAAGAAGAAGAAGAGGAAAGAAAGAAGAAGAAAGAAAATAAAAGAGAAGAGAAAAGAAAGAAAAATAAGAAGAATAAAAGAAGAAAGAAAAGAAGAAAGAAGAAGAAGAAGAAGGAAGGAGAAAAAGAATAAGAAGAATAATTAAGAAGAATAAGAAGAAGAAAAGAAAGAAAAGAAGAAAGAAGAAAGAAGGAGAAAGAAATAAAAGGAAAAGGTGAAGAGAAAGAAGAAGAAGATAAGAAAAAAGAGAATAAGAAGAATAAAGAAGAAGAAAGAAGAATAAGAAGAAGAATAATAAGAATAGAAGAAGAATAATAAGAAGAAGAAGAAGAGAAGAATAAGAAGAAGAAGAAGAAGAAGAAGAAGAAGAAGAAGAAGAAGAAGAATAATAATAAGAAGAAGAAGAAGAAGAATAAAAGAAGAAGAAGAAGAAGAAGAAGAAGAAGAAGAAGAAGAAGAAGAAGAAGAATAAGAAGAAGAGAAGAAGAAGAAGAAGAAGAAGAAGAAGAAGAAAAGAAGAAGAAGAAGAAAAGAAGAAGAAGAAGAAAAGAAGAAGAAAGAATAATAATAATAGAAGAAGAAGAAAAGAAGAAGAAGAAGAAGAAGAAGAAGAAGAAGAAGAAGAAAAGAAGAAGAGAAGAGAAGAAGAAGAAGAAAAGAAGAAGAAGAAGAAGAGAAGAAGAAGAAGAAGGAAAGATAAGAAGAAGAAGAGAGAAGAAAATAAGAAGATAATAAGAAGTATAAGAAGAAGAAGAAGAATAAGAAGAAGAAGAAGAAGAAGAAGAAGAATAAGAAGAATAGAATGGAAAAAAAAGAAGAAGAAGAAGAATAAGAAGAAGAATAAGAAGAAGAATAAGAAGAATAAGAAGAAGGAAAGTAAGAAGAAGAAGAAGAAGAAGAAGGAGAAGAAGAATAATAAGAAGAAGAATAAGAAGAATAATAAGAAAAAAATAATATGAAGAAGAAGAAGAAGAAGAAGAGAAGGAGAAGAAGAAGAAGAAGAAGAAGAAGAAGAAGAAGAAGAAGAAGAAGAGAAAAAAGAAAGAAGAAGAGAGAAGAGAGAAGAAGAGAAGAAGAAGAAGAAGAAAGAAGAGAAGAAGAAGAAGAAGAAGAGAAAAAAGAAGAAAGAAAAGAAGAAGTAAGAAGAAAGTAGAAGATGAATGCAGTCAACAGAAGAAGAAATGAAATCATAGAGCATAGATTAGCAATTCAAGCTAAAGTTGCAGAAATTGAGAATGAGAACAGAGTTATTTTCAAGCATTGATCAAGTTGAGAAGATGTATGAGAAATAGAAGAACAATTAGAGATTTTGACATCAGAATAAGTTCAATGAAAAGATGAGAATCGTGTTGAGAAGACGAAAGATCAATTTGAAACGTGAGCACTAGAAATACATGTTCCACGACAACAGATCTGATACATGACCCGACTGTCTTATCTGCAGCATTAAATTAGCTAACACATCTGCTACAAAGAGTACTTAGAATATCATGGAAAAGAACAAATGCTTATGTTCTGCAACAGCTTGATATTAAGGAGACTTGGCTATTAAAGAGGATACCATCAAGAAATTAAAAGAACTCCGTATTCCGTAATGATTCTGAGATTGCAAAAGTCATTACATGGACAGCGGACATATGAAGTATCTCTAGTACGATACCCGCCATCGGCAATTTTGGATCAGTTGTCTGTGGGTCAATCCGAGGCAAAGTATGAGGTCACAGCTCGACCAGACAAGAAGAGTTCCAAATAATTGAAGAATCGTTCAGGATGGACTAGAGACGATAGTACAAATGTCATTGACGATCTGAGAATGACTCCTGCTGACGTCGGTCAACTTTCACAGAATAGAGTGTTTTTCGGGGCTGCTGGGAGTCAAATTCCGTAAGGGACAATCTACTTGATGATGACCTGTGTGTCCAGCTACATGACAGTAAACCTGGCCAACATACAATTGTAAAGTAAAGAAATCCGTTTATGGTAATACGGTGTTAGGTCCGTATTTTTCATTGACCGTCGGCACATGATGGGTGATTTAGTCAACATCACGCCTGCCGGCTTTACTTCCTAGTGCTTTTACTGGTCTCCAATTGAGGCTGGGTCGACCTTAGATGTAGTTTGTCGGCTTTACTTCCTAGTGCTTTTACTAGTATCCAATTGAGGCTGGGTCGACCTTAGAGAAGTTACCGTCATCAAAAATTCCAAGTCCGCTGTGAAATTGAACCTGGACCACTAGTCTAAGATGCGAGCTCACTGATACCTACACTACTGCGGCTCTCATATACAATAGTAAATGTAGAAAATTCCACACAGATACACTTTAAAATAATCTTGGTAGCTTAATGCTGAATACTACATTTTGTTAGTCATTCTTCTTCTTCTTCTTCCAACGCTCCATATCGTACACTTGCTAAACCACTCTATACGGCTTAACCGTCCGTTATATGTTATATTTACTTACTTTTCCCTTTCTGCTCATAACGGAGCATAGGGTTTCAACAGTCATTCGCCACTTTTCCTAGTCTCTGAATGTTTTCCTTACGACTTCACTGGATAGTCTAGTCCAGCATCTTTCAGTTCCTGAAGAAGACGCCGTCTCCAGGTCTGTTTAGGAAGTGTTCTCTTCCGTTTCTCTTGTGGGTTCCAGTCGAGTGTTTATCTAGTAACACTCGATTGTGTCTTCCGCAGGTTATTACGGATCCATCACTATTTTAACTGCTGCCCTCCCCCGCTATTTACTACCCTTACCCGTCGTTTTCTGCTACTAAAGGAGACTACGTACGTATGGGAGCTGTCCAGTGTACAATGCCGTCATTATTGCTACCTTACAAACTAACCATTTCTTCTTCTTCTTCTTTCAACGCTCCATATCGACCACTTGCTAAACCACTCTTTGTGATTTGTATGTGATCTGAGCCTAAGAGCGATTGTACGTTGTGCCAGTTATACGCATACAAGTAGACCAGCAAATCCGATTTCTGCGATGCTTTTTATTTACTAGGTAATTTCCCTAGGCCCCTACCTCAGTCTCCTCTTACGACATGCATTGTAGATCATAGTGTTACTATTCTTTGCTCCCGTTGCGCGCCCCAGCAACTAACCAATAATCTACTAGATTCGCTCACAAGTATCGTCCACTCTGTTACATATTCTATAGTCATAGCTGAATCTAGCCAATCAAACTCCATGTCATAATTGAAACATATCCACTGAAATATATCATCACCATCCATTTGCAAAATCTTGTCCAATAATTATCTTCATGAGAACTGAATCTCATCTGTGAGACGATTCATGTTCTCATTCTTCCTGTTTACTAACCCTCACAGATCATGCCTGCTAATACTGTATGGTGTCTGGTTAAATCTTTGTTTGGACAATATCTTACTCGTTCTTGTAAACTCTGTCTATCGATCTCGCTCCTTCTCTCATGCTCTCTCTGTCTAATCCTCGCTCTTTCTAGAAACATAATTCCACCACCTCATGATCTCTTTGATATTCAATACCACTGTCAATAATACATGATAACTCCCTTCTCATGCGTTCCTTTCATCAACGATCTGGATCATGTTAATAGCAATTTTCTCGTCTGGCTGGTATCTTTTCTGAAAATATTTAGATATCCTGCCCCCACGCCTACCCATCAAACTCCTCTATTTCTAATGTATTTTCTTCATGGAACAGTTTGTCAGTAAAGGAGACGAGACTGAGGGAGACGAGACTGAGGAGACGATACTGGGAGACGATATAGGTAGAATACTAAGGAAGACGATACTGGGAGACGATCTGAGAGACGATTGAGGAGAGGATACTGAGATAGACGAGACTGAGAGACATACTGAAGAAGACGAACTAGGAGGAGTGGGAGACAGACTGAGGAGACAGAGACTAGACAGACTGAGACTGAGGTAGACAAATTGAAGGAGGAGACAGACTAGGAGACGGACTGGGAGTAAGAATGATGTAAATCAAACCTCAGACATCTATATCGACAAACTGACATTTAACATAAACAATTCACAAATTGCTCCTGAATGTGTCCCAGCAAACAGTTGCAGCTGCTTAGAAATAAAATGTAATATGACACTATTTGATCTTATGAACATAGATTGAAAAAATAAATAGTCTCACAAGAACATAACAAGTAAGAATACAAAAAAAACAAATAAATCTTGAAATGAAATATCAAAAACAATCATTGGTAATTACTTACTAATGCTAACGGATGTACAAGACTAATCATTATCTATGACTTTATTAAATTGATGTAGTATTTCAGATATGTTAAATTATTAGTTATTCCTTCTTCTTACCGTCGCAGAGTAATGTCTATGAGTCAAAGCTACCGTCCTGAAGTAATGTCAAAGATTAAACCTCTCTTAAGTAATGTCTATAAAGTCAAAGCTACAAGGAATATGATTATACATTAAGATATCAAACGAATACTGTGATTACCAGACAAGAAGGAAAGCCAAAAATAAATATCAAAAACATGAACTCTTGAAGAAGTAAATTATCTGATATCAGGACACGTGACCACAGATATGTACATGAAAAAATATATCAGGAACAGAATATGAATGTCATTTTTCCACAGAATCGCATTGAGCTAAAGTCTTCGGTTCGATGTCATGGACATCAGTAACCTTCGGCTCAGTCCATGAACACGTAAATCTAGGAACTTGTAGCTTTTCTGTCAGTGCCGAGTTAACCCACACTTACAGAGACTAGTCACCTAGTCCAAGCGACTACGAGACGTTGGGAACGGAATATGAATTAAAAGACATCAGAAGTTAAAGATGATGGTAGATTGACTAAGATGAGAATATGAATATACTAAAGAGAATAAGATATAAAGAGATATGAAATATATAAAAGACAATACATGATAATCAAGAGTAAAGATGATGGAGATGTGATCAATAGAAATTAAATATAAAAAGGTAACATACAATGATGACATAACACAGTTAAAGATGATGGAGATGTACACAGATAATATGAATATACAAAGTACATACAATGATGACATAAGCAAGTTAAAGAGATGGTAGATGTGACCAGATGAGAATATGAATATACACAAGTACAATGACGACATAAGCAAGTTATAGATGCTAGATAAACATAAAGATTATCAAGTGTATATTACTCTGTATTTAGTATTTTGATAGCAACGAACCGCGAGACATGGAGAACTATGACCTCTGCCCTATCCGCCGCCCACAGGCCCAAGAGGAAAGACTAACTAACTAACATACAATGACGACATAAGCAAGTTATAGATGTAGATAAATATAAAGATTATCAAGTGCTATATTTACTCTGTATTTTTAGTATGTTCACTTGCTAGGACTCCAAGGAGCAAGAATAGTAACACTACGATCTACAAGGCATGTTGTATTATACGACTAAGGTAGGGGCCTAGGAAGCTAGGGCCTGCAAATAAAAAGTGTCGCAGAAATCGGATGTGCTGGCCTACTTGTAGACGCATAACTGGAAAAAGCCTACAATCGCTCTTAGGCTCGGATCACATACAAATCAGAAAGAGTGGTTAACAAGTAGTCAATATGGAGAGTTCAAAGAAGAAGAAGAAGAGGAAGAACTATGATTCAGTAACAAAAGCAATTAACAAGCTATTGAAAGACATCATTCATGTCTTTGAGATGGGGATATACAGACGAATATGTCATGTTTCATGGACAGAAAAACCAGACAAATAAAGTTCTAGAAAAAGTGGGAATAAAGAAAGAATTACTACAGAAAATAGCAATGAAATAAATAAACTATTTCGGATACATAAACAATCATGACACATTTAATCAAAAGTTAATTAGAGGTGGAAGTAGAAAGGCGACAAGCTAGAGGTAGACAAAGACACAAGGAAAACATCAAGAGATGAATAAATTATAGTCTGACAGAGAACAACATCAAGTCAAGAAATAAGGGATATTGGAGGTACAACCTTCGATACTGAGACGGAACCTAATGATGATGATTCAACGTTGTGTCTTGTATAAACTTTCGTCTTGTATAACATACAGAATGACCCGAGCATCTTTTTGTGTGTGTTGTTTTCACTAGACCATTGAGTCACTAGACCATTGAGTCACTAGACCATTGAGTCACTAGACCATTGAGTCGCAAGACCATTGAGTCACTAGACCATTGAGTCACTAGACCATTGAGTCACTAGACCATTGAGTCACTGCAAGTCAACCATTGAGTCACTAGACCATTGAGTCATAGACCATTGAGTCACTAGACCATTGAGTCATAGACCATTAGTCACTGACATTGAGTCACTAGACCATTGAGTCACTAGACCATTGTCACTAGACCATTGAGTTTGTACATGTTCCAATCTACCACGATCTGATTCATATATTAACTATATCGCCCTTCTGAACCGATATACAGGCTCACAAAAATCTGTTAAGATGACGCAAAGCCAGCATACTGGTTAATTCAGTATGCATTGCAGTTGAAATACTTCCTGAGGTAAACAATGATTACGTAGTGAAATTGTTAAGATCAGATTTCTTGCCAATTGATGTTGCTATTGTATACTAGTTTTACTACCAAGTTTTGCTTGTGATGTACGTGTGGGGTATTTCCTAGAGAAACTGATCTTAAACCGACCTTGATTTAATTGCGTACCAGAGATACACTAGGAAATAAATGTGGTATAGTCTGTCCATTAATTCGTGAGCACGTTTGAAATTGATTTTCTCGAAACTACCTGTTGACTCATTGATTTTCGATTGATCTCATTGATCTCTGGAAAGCAGCCTTAGAATATCCATGACGCTAAAATAAAGCTAACCAGTAGTCCATAGATGCTACGGATTTTGCACATCGGCGAATTCCTTTGATCTTTTATGACAATTGCAAATACTCAAATTTTAGATTTTACAGTAATCCCTAGAATTTGTCCATTTCAATTCTATTCATAGGTGTATCTCCATATTAACTTGATAGGTCAAGTAATTAAGTGTGTTGCCCTTTATGTGCAATCGTGAACTTGGATACAATATGCAACAGTTAGTCCTCCCCTTCGGTCACCATTAGACCCCAGGGTGTCTTAACTTCACCACAAATTGTATGATGGTAGACGCATTTGGATATGGAAATGTATACGTTGCTATTTCTCAGTCTGTAATCAAAATATGATTTGTATCATCCCGAATCTGACAATTCCATGAGGTTGATAATTGTTACTGGCTGGACAAATTGTAATCCATCTCGGTGCCAGTACTCGTCTTCCTCTCGGAGCACATGTTCAACACACTTCTTCAGAACTGCATGTCTATCATTGAGAGGGACTCACGTGTCAGAACTTCAACATCACACATTTTAAACGTCCTGTTCTGTTCGGCAACTTGCCCTTTACTTTAGCCCAGACAAGCTCTATCGGATTGAGGTGAGCATGATATGGAGTTAGTCGCAAAGACGTGTGGCCGTATTCCGCAATGATTTTGTCAATATGAAACACCTTTGTCTTATTGTCATCCTCACCAGGTGCAACAACTCGGGTTTCAAATATGTATCATCAAAGCTGACATTTTCCTTAGCAAGCTAAGTCCTAATTTGATCTTTTGTATTTGATGCAGTTGGTACTTTGTCTTCCGCTGATACTGCGTTGTGATAGAATGCATTATCCATTACCAAGCATGATGGTCTGTTTAGAATTGGAAGTAGATCTTTCTCCATCCAGTGCCTGAAAATATGTCCATTCATTTCTGTGTGGTAGTCCCTACCGTCGGTACTTTTGATTGGAAAATAAGTCCAGCGTCATGGACAAGACCTTCTTCACTGCTTCCTGCATGTGTTAGTATAATACGCTGGCCTTTGCTGCTTGGTATTTTCTTTTCTGTTCACCGTCTACTGATTGCCATTCTTTAGCATTGGTGTGGTGAGCATTAACCCAG
Source organism: Arion vulgaris (assembly GCA_020796225.1). Taxonomy (NCBI): domain Eukaryota; kingdom Metazoa; phylum Mollusca; class Gastropoda; order Stylommatophora; family Arionidae; genus Arion; species Arion vulgaris. The sequence goes on along the minus strand of CM036765.1, from coordinate 49,858,008 downwards.
GATTCGTCCAAATATACAATATCATAGCCTTGCCTCCTCCGCTCACGGATCTGCCTCAGGTATTTACTTCGGGCAGCAATTAAATGTGGCTTTTCACAAATAATATTCCTGCCGCCTATAGTTTTTCTGAAGGTGAAGCCGGCGGCTCTTACAATTTTCCATAGAGTACTTTTAGAAATGTCTATGCTGCAATCTGATTGCAGTTTTAATTTCAGTTTCCTGAGAGTAACAAGTTGATTTGTCGCAAACATTTTCAAGAGCTCCGTCTTATGACATCTATGTCAAAGTCGTCAATTGTTCTTTTCCTTCCTTGACATTAGTGCACTTTGTGTCCTGTTTAATCCATCGGGAAAAGGATTCTCTATTCAGACCAAGCGCCAGTTGCGTTCGTTTCTCAGGGTTATGAATATCGCAATATAGATGACCTCTCTTAGATTCCCTACGGAAGTGTTGGTATATAAAACTGTAACCTTCTGCATTGTTATAAATGTGACTTCAGACTCATTATGAATGTGATATCAATGTCAGTTTTGATAAGCCAACAAATATGATACAATAGCTTCATACAAATAGCGAGATACACCTATAACTATACAACGGTATCCCAATTATAACGTCATAGGCTTTCCGCTTTCAAAGTCGACTGGGTTAGGTGCACGGAAATTCGTGAAATTGTTGTTTACTCACGATATTTCAATGTTACCATAATGTATTTTAGAACAACGCGTCTGTGTACCGTAGATCTGTTACTTTTTGTGTACAATCCGGTGAGTTGATTTTAATATAACCTGAAGAAGAAATATTTCAAACTACATCAAATTTACTTGGAAAAATAATATTTCTCTAGCGTCATGGATATTCTAAGGCTGCTTGCAAAAAATCACTGAGATCAACAGGTAGTTTTCAGAAAATCAATTTCAAACGTGCTCACGAATTAATGGACAGACTATAGGTGTGATGTTGACCACACATCCTCTCATCCAATTAGCTAGGGAAAAAAGCGGAAAATTAAATTTGTTTCGTATGTTTTGATAAACATTGAAATTGTGATTTTTGTTTACCGATGCGCATGCTTAACATGACCTAGTATAATTACTGACTGAAGACGGTATCCAATGTATACATTTAAAAACCAGTTCAACTAACTCTTAACTAGGTAAAGAATGCATGTAAAGATTGCTGAAAATGGTCACGACGAAATTGTTACGATTCCCTAAAAAAGTGAACACAAAAAACTGCAGCAACTGGATAGGGATTACCCTATTATCAGTAATGACCAAGACATTTTTGCTAAATTATTCTCAGTAGAGGAAGACCAAGAACACGATGGATAGATAATATCACAGATATCCTGCGACATCAAAGACTAACAACTACAGATGCAACACACCTAGCGCAGGATAGAAATATAAAACTCCCCACGCCGCTTCACGGCTTATGTGGATAGGGCAAGAAAAGAGGATTCTCAATAGAATCAAAGAAGCAGTTGTCATACATCATATAGAACACGCTGGTATTAGACTTGGAGAAGCTGCTTAGACAAAACAATTACATAGGAGACTAATCTTTGAGAAACATATTGACAAACCACAATCTCTCCTATCCTAGATTTCCTCCATTTAAAAAAGTCGTTTCATATCTTACACAGAATCTCTGTAGAATATTCTAGCAAAAACTGTGGAGTACCGACCAAAATAATCAAAGTTAGAAAACAACATGTGTGCTGTATCACAGTGTGCGGTCCGACTGACGATGGCCAACGCGACTTGTTTATGGTAGAAACCGAAGTCAAACTCCGCTATTGTTCAAAGTGGCCATTGACTGGATAATCTGAAAATGTTGCAGAGAATACATGGCATCGATTGTGAGAAAAACAGACATCTGAATGTTTTGGATTTTGCAGATGATATTGTCATGTTTAATATTTTTTAAAAACTCCTAGATATGCAAAGAGATAATATACGTTGTCATTCACAGCTTCAAACGTTGGAGTACAGATAAGCTATGAAAATGATGGTGATAATGATGATGCTTGTCCATCACGGGTAATGATAACAACACAATTTTCATCCAAGGAATGTAGTCGGTTATGTTTGCCTGTGTTGCGTAGATGACTAGTGGCCCGATACGGGCTGAAGTTCTTGTACAGTAGGGCAGGTATACTTGCACTTGTGGGAAAGTTTTACTACCTTTCTATTTTGACGTTTTTGTTCCATCCGTGCAGTTCTACCTGCCTGGCAGGCCGCAGAACCGTGTCGAAGAAAATACCAATATAATGAAAACAACCTATAAATAATGAAGACACCTATGAATAATGAAGACACCTATGAATAATGAAGACACATATGAATAATGAATACACCTATGACAATCAACGCATATATCACGCTTGAGTCCAAAATGATAAAACTAACAGAACAATTCACCTATTTTTGCAGCAATTTTAATTGCACCTGAGAGATATTTTTTAATAATGGTTCTGTGGATTGTCAAAGCAGCACCAGCTTTTAAAAGTCTAAATAAAATATGGAATTACAAGTTATATAGTTTTAAAACTAAATTACGAATTTTCAATTCAAATGTTGTATCAATCCTAACATATGCCAGCGAGAGTTGGAAAATGACTAAAGATATAGAAAGTAAGTTGAATGTATTTACAAATAGATGTCTGCGAAAATAATGAACATAAAAAGGACGATTTCATGAAAAATTATGAAATCAGAGAAATGTCTGGTCAACCACTAGTAACAACTGTTATGAAATCAGAAAATGTCTGGTCAACCACTATAACGCTGTTATAAGAAAGAAAGATGGAGATAGGTTGGAAAAAATGATCAAAGAATTACAAGCAGGCTTGAATGGAAGAAGAATGAAAAACACAAGAAAGAAAGGATGCTATAGGAAAAGCCTGAAACGAACTTTACTGAGAGAAATATCGGACTCACTTCCATATAAGATATTGAACTAGTCTACGGGTAGAGAGGTATGAAGAAATTGATTGCATATCCTATGTACGGGCAATAGAATGATATTATTCCTCGCCCGTGTTAATTATATAAACAAAAGTTAAACTACCTCAGTATATCAAAACACATATAATTTTTAAGAAGCTGGAAAACAATTTGAAGACTGTTCTAATGGACGCACAAAAGTCGCGATACAGGAAGTAGTAGACATGACAGAAAACTGATAACTGCTTCCTGATTGGTTATGACAGCTGCTAGGTCACGTCTATCGGAAGTATTTCTACAGTTGTCAGGGGGAAGTAATTTCAGAATCTGTAGATCTCCAAACAGAAAAATCGTGAGTTATCATATCTTGTATATCTTTACATAGATGATATCGCTTATCTAGACACAATCACTGAATATTATCTTTCTCTCTCTCTCTCTCTCTCTCTCTCTCTCTCTCTCTCTCTGTCGCATGTTCTTTCTTCTATCTGACATCGATTACATATGTCACTTGGTTCATTAAAACAAATACATGAATTAATAAGCAGAACGTTAGGTGGACTTTGTAAATCTGAACTCTTTAAACTAGCCTTAGATATTGTCAACTTGTTTGTCAGGGTCCGTAAGAGGAGCAAAGAATAGTAACACTGATACCTACAAGGCATATCGTAAGAGGCGACTGAGGTAGGGGCCTAGGAAAGCTACCTAGTAAATGAAAACGTTGCAGAAATCGGATATGCTGGCCTACTTGTGCACACAACTGGGGCAACGTACAATCGCTCTTAGACTCAGATCCCATACAGATCACACAGAATGGTTAACAAGTGGTCGATATGGAGCGTTTGAAGAAAAAGAAGTCTAACATCTTCTCATGACAATAAAATAACTAGTTGTCAATGATACCTTAGAAGAAGTCTAACATCTTTTCATGACAATAAAATAACTAGTTGTCAATGATACCTTAGAAGAAGTCTAACATCTTCTCATGACAATAAAATAACTAGTTGTCAATGATACCTTAGAAGAAGTCTAACATCTTCTCATGACAATAAAATAACTAGTTGTCAATGATACCTTAGAAGAAGTCTAACGTCTTCTCATGACAATACAATAACTAGTTGTCAATGATACCTTAGAAGAAGACCAACGTCTTCTCATGACAATAAAATAACTAGTTGTCAATGATACCTTAGAAGAAGTCTAACGTCTTCTCATGACAATACAATAACTAGTTGTCAATGGTACCTTAGAAGAAGACCAACATCTTCTCATGACAATAAAATAACTAGTTGTCAATGGTACCTTAGAAGAAGACCAACATCTTCTCATGACAATAAAATAACTAGTTGTCAATGATACCTTAGAAGAAGTCTAACATCTTCTCATGACAATAAAATAACTAGTTGTCAATGATACCTTAGAAGAAGTCTAACATCTTCTCATGACAATAAAATAACTAGTTGTCAATGATACCTTAGAAGAAGTCTAACATCTTCTCATGACAATAAAATAAATAGTTGTCAATGATACCTTAGAAGAAGTCCAACGTCTTCTCATGACAATAAAATAACTAGTTGTCAATGATACCTTAGAAAGAGTCAACGTCTTCTCATGACAATAAAATAACTAGTTGTCAATGGTACCTTAGAAGAAGTCTAACATCTTCTCATGACAATAAAATAACTAGTTGTCAATGATACCTTAGAAGAAGTCTAACATCTTTTCATGACAATAAAATAACTAGTTGTCAATGATACCTTAGAAGAAGTCTAACATCTTCTCATGACAATAAAACAACTAGTTGTCAATGATACCTTAGAAGAAGTCCAACGTCTTCTCATGACAATAAAATAACTAGTTGTCAATGATACCTTAGAAGAAGTCTAACATCTTCTCATGACAATAAAATAACTAGTTGTCAATGATACCTTAGAAGAAGTCTAACATCTTCTCATGACAATAAAATAAATAGTTGTCAATGATACCTTAGAAGAAGTCCAACGTCTTCTCATGACAATAAAATAACTAGTTGTCAATGATACCTTAGAAGAAGTCTAACGTCTTCTCATGACAATAAAATAACTAGTTGTCAATGATACCTTAGAAGAAGTCTAACATCTTCTCATGACAATACAATAACTAGTTGTCAATGATACCTTAGAAGAAGTCTAACATCTTCTCATGACAATAAAATAACTAGTTGTCAATGATACCTTAGAAGAAGTCTAACATCTTCTCATGACAATACAATAACTAGTTGTCAATGATACCTTAGAAGAAGTCTAACATCTTTTCATGACAATAAAATAACTAGTTGTCAATGATACCTTAGAAGAAGTCTAACATCTTCTCATGACAATAAAATAACTAGTTGTCAATGGTTCCTTTTTAACTGACATATTCTCTTTTACGTGCACAACATGAACATGGGACCTACTTGTTATTGTCCGTATAATATTGTGAGCGTCTGTAGCTCAAGCGGTAGTGAGCTCGATCACGAACCCAAGAGTACCTGGTTCAAACCCCACGGTAGGCAAATTTGGAATCAAATTCGGAAATTCCGTGGGATTTTTAGAAAAGGTAAAAATAGACCTTACCGTTCAGAAAGCAATGGCAAACTACTGAACTTATAAGTGGTGCCTTGAAAATCAACGACTCGTTTACTGTGGTTGATGGCTACGTCCTGTAAAGGATGTGCCACTATTTATTTTTCATAAGATAGGACTAGGAACTTGATCACCTACATTAGTATCATGAATCTCTGGATCAAATATCATGATCGCTACGCGTAGGAAAGGAACTGAGTTCCCTCGATATCAAGGGTGAGAGCCTTACCTTCATGTCATAGAGACCTCACAATGGGAAAATCAATGTCTAAATGGTCTAAAGCCGAAGAATTGACTTCATTGAACCGGGTTTTACTCCATATGGCTCGGTCCCTCACCGCAGAAATGACACGCCAACTGCCAAGAATATTGCACAAAGAACGAACTCCGTAGTTCCAACAACAATCCTACTGGTCTCTGGAAAAAATGCACTCGGGAACAGAATAGTGTAGTCCGAATTCGAACCCATACCTTCGAAACGGAAGGTTTAGGCGTAAACACTTAGCCACAAAGACCCACAGAATCAATGTACAGAAGAAATATAAAAACAGACAGTAACATAACTCTCTATCAATAAAAGAACATTGAAGTGTGAAGTGAAGAAAAACGATATGGTAAATGTTACTGTATGGTTATCTTCCTAGTTATACATTGATTTCTGACGTCATTAGAACAATCACATCTGTAATTGCGTCAGTTATTGTAACATCTAGGTCTGTCTATAGAATCACATCTGTAATTGCATCAGTTATTGTAACTTCTAGGTCTGTCCATAGAATCACATCTGTAATTGCGTCAGTTATTGTAACTTCTAGGTCTGTCCATAGAATCACATCTGTAATTGCGTCAGTTATTGTAACATCTAGGTCTGTCTATAGAATCACATCTGTAATTCCGTCAGTTATTGTAACTTCTAGGTCTGTCCATAGAATCACATCTGTAATTGCGTCAGTTATTGTAACTTCTAGGTCTGTCCATAGAATCACATCTGTAATTGCGTCATGTATTGTAACATCTAGGTCTGTCTATAGAATCACATCTGTAATTCCGTCAGTTATTGTAACTTCTAGGTCTGTCCATAGAATCACATCTGTAATTGCGTCATGTATTGTAACATCTAGGTATGTCCATAGAATCACATCTGTAATTGCGTCAGTTATTGTAACATCTAGGTCTGTCCAATAGAATCACATCTGTAATTCAGTCAGTTATTGTAACATCTAGGTCTGTCCAATAGAATCACATCTGTAATTGCGTCAGTTATTGTAACATCTAGGTATGTCCAATAGAATCACATCTGTAATTGCGTCAGTTATTGTAACATTTAGGTCTGTCCATAGAATCACATCTGTAATTGCGTCAGTTATTGTAACATCTAGGTCTGTCCATAGTTTCCCCGGCGATCTGATTTATTATAATATGATGACATAGGCAGTTTATGTGTACACATATGTAGGTAGTCATAATGTTTATTTGTGTCTTCATGTTCATGAAGAGAGAGAGACAGAGAGAGAGAGCGAGGGACAGCAAGCCGTTGTTATTCAGGTACTAGTCCTAGACCATGCAGAGAAAGAGATCGAGGGACAGCAAGCCGTTGTTATTCAGGTACTAGGAATAGGCTATGCAGAGAAAGATAGCGATAGTAAGGCATTGTTATTCATGTGCTAGGCCCAGGCTAGGCAGATACAGAAAAAGAGAGGGATAGTAAAAATGAGAGAAAGAGATTGATAAAAAATAAAATTTTATCTGTACATAGGTCCAAGACAGAGGCAAACGCAGTTTGATCCTTAGATAAAAATCGTAGACACCCGAGAGAGAAAGTAACAGTAGATCCATCATTTGATTTCTTTTTTAGTTGTAGCAGGGACATTCAGCTTTAACTGACAGCAAAGTCAATCGATACATTTTTAGTCCAGGAAGAGATGGAGAATGGTCATTTGATTATGGTTCTATGCGCAGGATAGACGGAGAGTGTCATATATATAACTTGATTAGTCTGTGGCACAGAAAGAAAAAAGTGACAGCAAGACTACGGTCATTTGGCCTCAGAAAGACAATTTGGTCCAAACACAATCATTTGGTCCATACAAGACTACTTAGTTCAAGTCAGACTATTCGGTTTAAACAAGACTGTTTGGTCCAAACACAATCATTTGGTCCATACAAGATCATTTGGTACAAACGAGATCATTTGGTCCATACAAGATCATTTGGTACAAACGAGATCATTTGGTCCATACAAGATTATTTGGTCCATACAAGATCATTTGGTCCATACAAGATCGTTTGGTCCATACAAGATCATTTGGTCCATACAAGATCGTTTGGTCCATACAAGATCGTTTGGTCCATAAAGATCATTTGGTCCATACAAAATCATTAGGTCCAAGAAAATACTACTTGGTCCAAGCAAAGACTACTCGATCCAAGCAAGTACTACTCGGTCCAAGCAAAGACTACTCGGTCCAAGCAAAGACTACTTGATCCAAGCAAAGACTACTCGGTCCAAGCAAAGACTACTCGGTCCAAGTAAAGACTACTTGATCCAAGCAAGTACTACTCGGTCCAAGCAAAGACTACTCGGTCCAAGCAAGTACTACTCGGTCCAAGCAAAGACTACTCGGTCCAAGCAAAGACTACTCGGTCCAAGCAAAGACTACTCGGTCCAAGCAAAGACTACTTGATCCAAGCAAAGACTACTTGATCCAAGCAAAGACTACTTGATCCAAGCAAAGACTACTTGATCCAAGCAAAGACTACTTGATCCAAGCAAAGACTACTTGATCCAAGCAAAGACTACTTGGTCGATATCATAGATCTAGGAGAGGATCTTAGAGTAAAGTAATTTGATTCTAGTCATAGATCTATGGGAGACGGAGAGTGAAAATTAACTCATTTTATCCATGTACAAGTTCCAGGAGATAGTGGCAGTAAGGTCATTTCATCCTCATGTTAGATCTTGATGAGAGATACGGTTATTTGATCTTGGTTGCAGACACAGGATAGACTTTGAGTGACAGACAGTAAGGTTATTTGATCTTGGTTGCAGACACAGGATAGACTTTGAGTGACAGACAGTAAGGTTATTTGATAAACGTTCTATGTCCAGGAGGGAGCGTAACAGCAGGATTGTTTGATTCTAGCCCAATGCTGTTTGATTCTAGCCCAAGACTGTTTGATTCTAGCCAAGACTGTGATTCTAGCCCAATGCTGTTTGACTCTAGCCCAAGACTGTTTGATTCTAGCCCAAGACTGTTTGACTCTAGCCCAAGACTGTTTGACTCTAGCCCAAGACTGTTTGATTCTAGCCCAAGACTGTTTGATTCTAGCCCAAGACTGTTTGATTCTAGCCCAAGACTGTTTGATTCTAGCCCAAGACTGTTTGATTCTAGCCCAAGACTGTTTGATTCTAGCCCAAGACTGTTTGACTCTAGCACAAAGAACGAACTCCGTAGTTCCAACAACAATCCTACTGGTCTCTGGAAAAAATGCACTCGGGAACAGAATAGTGTAGTCCGAATTCGAACCCATACCTTCGAAACGGAAGGTTTAGGCGTAAACACTTAGCCACAAAGACCCACAGAATCAATGTATAGAAGAAATATAAAAACAGACAGTGACATAACTCTCTATCAATAAAAGAACATTGAAGTGTGAAGTGAAGAAAAACGATATGGTAAATGTTACTGTATGGTTATCTTCCTAGTTATACATTGATTTCTGACGTCATTAGAACAATCACATCTGTAATTGCGTCAGTTATTGTAACATCTAGGTCTGTCTATAGAATCACATCTGTAATTGCATCAGTTATTGTAACTTCTAGGTCTGTCCATAGAATCACATCTGTAATTGCGTCAGTTATTGTAACTTCTAGGTCTGTCCATAGAATCACATCTGTAATTGCGTCAGTTATTGTAACATCTAGGTCTGTCTATAGAATCACATCTGTAATTCCGTCAGTTATTGTAACTTCTAGGTCTGTCCATAGAATCACATCTGTAATTCCGTCAGTTATTGTAACTTCTAGGTCTGTCCATAGAATCACATCTGTAATTGCGTCATGTATTGTAACATCTAGGTCTGTCTATAGAATCACATCTGTAATTCCGTCAGTTATTGTAACTTCTAGGTCTGTCCATAGAATCACATCTGTAATTGCGTCATGTATTGTAACATCTAGGTATGTCCATAGAATCACATCTGTAATTGCGTCAGTTATTGTAACATCTAGGTTTGTCCAATAGAATCACATCTGTAATTCCGTCAGTTATTGTAACATCTAGGTCTGTCCATAGAATCACATCTGTAATTGCGTCAGTTATTGTAACATCTAGGTATGTCCAATAGAATCACATCTGTAATTCCGTCAGTTATTGTAACATCTAGGTCTGTCCATAGAATCACATCTGTAATTGCGTCAATTATTGTAACATCTAGGTATGTCCAATAGAATCACATCTGTAATTGCGTCAGTTATTGTAACATCTAGGTCTGTCCATAGTTTCTCCGGCGATCTGATTTATTATAATATGATGACATAGGCAGTTTATGTGTACACATATGTAGGTAGTCATAATGTTTATTTGTGTCTTCATGTTCATGAAGAGAGAGAGACAGAGAGAGAGAGCGAGGGACAGCAAGCCGTTGTTATTCAGGTACTAGGAATAGGCTAGGCAGAGAAAGATAGCGGTAGTAAGGCATTGTTATTCATGTGCTAGGCCTAGGCTAGGCAGATACAGAAAAAGAGAGGGATAGTAAAAATGAGAGAAAGAGATTGATAAAAAATAAAATTGTATCTGTACATAGGTCCAAGACAGAGGCAAACGCAGTTTGATCCTTAGATAAAAATCGTAGACACCCGAGAGAGTAACAGTAGATCCATCATTTGATTTCAATTTTAGTTGTAGCAGGGACATTCAGCTTTAACTGACAGCAAAGTCAATCGATACATTTTTTAGTCCCGGGAAGAGATGGAGAATGGTCATTTGATTATGGCTCTATGTGCAGGATAGACGGAGAGTGTCATATATATAACTTGATTAGGTTTTATGTGCAAGGAAGAAAAAGTGACATATATATACGGATTTGGTTCTGCATGATAGACAATGTCCATATATATAATCTTGATTATGGTTCCATGCATGATAGACGATGTCATATAATATTCGGTTTAGTCTGTTTGGCCAGAAAAAAGTGACAGCAAGACTACGGTCATTTGGCCTCAGAAAGACAATTTGGCCTCAGAAAGACAATTTGGTCCAAACAAAACTCTTAGTTCAAGCAGACTATTGGTTTACAACAAGACTGTTTGTCCAAACACAATCATTTGGTCCATACAAATCATTTGGTAGCAGAGATCGTTTGGTCGCAAAGATCATTTGTCCATACAAAATCATGGTCAAGCAAAGTACTAGGTCCAAGCAAAGACTACTTGAGTCCAAGCAAAGACTACTGGATCCAAGCAAAGACTACTTTGGTCCAAGCAAGTACTACTCGGTCCAAGCAAAGACTACTCGGTCCAAGCAAAGACTACTTGATCCAAGCAAAGACTACTTGATCCAATCAAGTACTACTCGGTCCAAGCAAAGACTACTTGCACTCCAAGCAAAGACTACTCGGTCCAAGCAAAGACTACTAGGTCCAAGCAAGTACTACTCGGTCCAAGCAAAGACTACTTGATCCAAGCAAAGACTACTTGTCAAGCAAAGACTACTTTAGTCCAAGCAAAGACTACTCGTGCAAAACTCTGTCAAGCAAAGACTACTTGATCCAAGCAAAGACTACTCGTCCAAGCAAAGACTATTGATCCAAGCAAAGACTACTTGATCCAAGCAAAGACTACTTGATCCAAGCAAAGACTACTAGGTCCAAGCAAGTACTACTCGGTCCAAGCAAAGACTACTAGGTCCAAGCAAAGACTACTTGATCCAAGCAAAGACTACTTAATCCAAGCAAAGACTACTCGGTCCAAGCAAAGACTACTCGGTCCAAGCAAGTACTACTCGGTCCAAGCAAAGACTACTCGGTCCAAGCAAGACTACTCGGTCAAGCAAGTACTACTCGGTCCAAGCAAAGACTACTCGGTCCAAGCAAGTACTACTCGGTCCAAGCAAAGACTACTCGGTCCAAGCAAGTACTACTCGGTCCAAGCAAAGACTACTCGGTCCAAGCAAAGACTACTGGTCCAAGCAAGACTACTCGGTCAAGCAAAGACTACTAGGTCAAGCAAAGACTACTCGGTCAAGAAAGACTACTTGATCCAAGCAAGTACTACTCGGTCCAAGCAAAGACTACTTGATCCAAGCAAGTACTACTCGGTCCAAGCAAAGACTATTCGGTCCAAGTAAAGACTACTTGATCCAAGTAAAGACTACTTGATCCAAGTAAAGACTACTTGATCCAAGCAAAGACTACTTGATCCAAGCAAAGACTACTCGGTCCAAGCAAAGACTACTTGGTCAGAACTTATGATCAGAGAGGACTTGGTAAGCAAGTTATTCTAGTCATGATCTAGCAGAGACTGGAGTCAAGCAAAGACTCATTTGATCCAGACAAGCTCTCCAGAGATAGTGTCGCAGAAGGTTATCTTACATCCTAGTAGATCTTAGAGTAGGTATTTGATTCTAGTCATGAGATCAAGGTAGACTGAGTGAAGAATAAGTATTTTTGATACAAGTTCAATGTGCAGTGGGCAATGCTGTTAACTTGAGCAGGATTTGTTTGATTCTAGCCAGATACTGTTTGATTCTAGCCCAAGCTGTTTGATTCTATGCCAGACTGCTTGATTCTAGCCAGGACTGTTTGATTCTAGCCCAAGACTGTTTGATTCTAGCCCAAGACTGCTTGATTCTAGCCCAAGACTGTTTGATTCTAGCCCAATGCTGTTTGATTCTAGCCCAAGACTGTTTGATTCTAGCCCAAGACTGTTGATTCTAGCCCAAGCTGTTTGATTCTAGCCCATGCTGTTGATTCTAGCCCAAGACTGTTTGATTCTAGCCCAATGACTGTTTGATTCTAGCCCAAGACTGTTTGATTCTAGCCCAATGCTGTTTGATTCTAGCCCAAGACTGTTTGATTCTAGCCCAAGACTGTTTGATTCTAGCCCAAGACTGTTGATTCTAGCCCAATGACTGTTTGATTCTAGCCCAAGACTGTTTGATTCTAGCCCAAGACTGTTTGATTCTAGCCCAATGCTGTTTGATTCTAGCCCAAGACTGTTTGATTCTAGCCCAATGCTGTTTGATTCTAGCCCAAGACTGTTTGATTCTAGCCCAATGCTGTTTGATTCTAGCCCAAGACTGTTTGATTCTAGCCCAAGACTGTTTGATTCTAGCCCAAGACTGTTTGATTCTAGCCCAAGACTGTTTGATTCTAGCCCAATGCTGTTTGATTCTAGCCCAAGACTGTTTGATTCTAGCCCAATGCTGTTTGATTCTAGCCCAAGACTGTTTGATTCTAGCCCAATGCTGTTTGATTCTAGCCCAAGACTGTTTGATTCTAGCCCAAGACTGTTTGATTCTAGCCCAAGACTGTTGATTCTAGCCCAAGACTGTTTGATTCTAGCCCAAGACTGTTTGATTCTAGCCCAAGACTGTTTGATTCTAGCCCAAGACTGTTTGATTCTAGCCCAAGACTGTTGATTCTAGCCCAAGTCTGTTTGATCCTAGCCCAAGACTGTTTGATTCTAGCCAAGCTGTTTGATTCTAGCCCAAGACTGTTTGATTGCCACAATCATTGTTTGATTCTAGCTCAGACGAGAGTTGCCATAGAGTCTGTTTATTACAAGACTGTGACTCTGGCCCAGAGATGTTGACCTAGCCAAGACTGTGTGACTTGGCAGAGAGGATTGCCTCAGGTCTGTTTGATTCGGCAAGACTTGGACAGAGTTGCCCAGGTCTGTTTGTCTAGCCAGACGTGTGACTTGGCCAGACGTTGTTCCATCAAGACTGATTTGACGTCGTAGACTTGGCAAGAGTTGCCAGCCAGGTCTGTTTGTTCAGGTCTAGACTTGGACGGAGGTTGCCACAGGTCTATTTTACCAGGTCGAGACTTGGATTCAGAGAGGTTGCCACAGGTCTATTTGTTACAGGTCGTAGACTTGGACGAGAGGTTGCCATCAGGTCTATTTGTTACAGGTCGTAGACTTGGACAGGAGGCAGCAGGTCATTTAGTGAGACTTGGACAGAAGTTGCCATCAGGTCTATTTGTACAGGTCGTAGACTTGGACAGAGAGGTTGCCAGCAGGTCTATTTGTTACAGGTCGTAGACTTGGACAGAGAGGTTGCCATCAGGTCTATTTGTTACAGGTCGTAGACTTGGACAGAGAGGTTGCCAGCAGGTCTATTTGTTACAGGTCGTAGACTTGGACAGAGAGGTTGCCATCAGGTCTATTTGTTACAGGTCGTAGACTTGGACAGAGAGGTTGCCAGCAGGTCTATTTGTTACAGGTCGTAGACTTGGACAGAGAGGTTGCCATCAGCTCTATTTGTTACAGGTCGTAGACTTGGACAGAGGTTGCGAGCAGGTCTATTTGTTACAGGTCGTAGACTTGGACAGAGAGGTTGCCATCAGGTCTATTTGTTACAGGTCATAGATTGGACAGAGAGGTTGCCATCAGGTCTATTTGTTACAGGTCGTAGACTTGGACAGAGAGGTTGCCAGCAGGTCTATTTGTTACGGGTCGTAGACTTGGACAGAGAGGTTGCCAACAAGGCTATTTGTTACAGGTCGTAGAGTTGGACAGAGAGGTTGTACAGGCTATTTGTTCGGGTTAGTTAAGCCCACACAATATTGACACTTTTAATATTTTAATTTTGTCACTGCATAATTTATTTAACATCCTGACGCGTTTACTTCGCAATGTATACACTAAATTTGCCGGTATACTTGCTCTGCGTCATCGTAACAAAATACTATAACCCAGTATATCTGCTCAACAGAAGAACGGGTTAATAAGTTATTAGTTTGACATTTTCATTGTACTAGTGTTTCATCTGTCTGTTCTCTCTTAGACTATGTGTATCAGTGCATGTGTGCTATAGTATGTGTGCTATAGTTTGTGTGATATAGTCTGTGTGCTATAATCTGTGTGATATAGTCTGTGTGATATAGTCTGTGTGCTATAGTATGTATGCTAAAAGTATGTGTTCTATAGTGTGTGTGATATAGTATGTGTGATATAGTCTGTGTACTATAGTATGTGTGCTATAGTCTGTATGCTATAATCTGTGTGCTATAGTTGCGTTTATAGTCTGTGTCTATAGTCTGTGTCTATAGTCTGGTGATATAGTATGTGTGCTTAATCTGTGTGTATAGTTGTATGTATAGTCTGTGTGCTATAATCTGTGTGTTATAGTCTGTGTGACTATAGTCGTGTGATATAGTCGTGTGATATAGTTGTGTGCTATAATCTGTTGATATAGTATGTGTGTATAGTCTGTGTGCTATAGTATGTGTGCTATAGTCTGTGTGATATAGTCGGTGTGATATAGTCGGTGTGATATAGTCTGTGTGCTATAGTCTGTGTGCTATAGTCTGTGTGCTATAGTCTGTGTGCTATAGAAATGTGTGACTATAGTGGTGTGATAGTAGTGTGAAGTAACATAACTGTGTGTAAGTATGTGTGATATAGTAATGTTTAGACTCAAAGGTACTAGTTGTTCTCAGCGTAGAAATGTCAGTGCAATCATCTGTATGAAGAATAGATATGTCGTGTCAAGTTGAAGGCAATTGGATGTGGAAAGTAACAGTAAACTTCTTCAAAGGTACTCAGTTAGTTACCCTCGCCGAGTGATGAGGAAATGTTTCAGAGATCTCAAAGGTACTCAGTTAGTTTCCCTCGCCGAGTGATAGGGAAATGTTTCCAGAGATCTCAAAGGTACTCAGGTTGTTTCCCTCTGAGTGATAGGAAATGTTTCCAGAGATCTCAAAGGTACTCAGTTAGTTTCCCTCGCCGAGTGATAGGGAAATGTTTCCAGAGATCTCAAAGGTACTCAGTTAGTTTCCCTCGCCGAGTGATAGGGAAATGTTTCCGGAGATCGCAAAGTCCCTAGTCTTATCGAAGGGCGACGATAAACTATAGGTCCCGTGTTCAAGTTGAAAGGAGCAATTGGCAGCTGAAAATCGATGAATAGGTTGCACATCTGCTGCCTAAGCCAAAAATAATTTAAAATATTAAAATAAAATTCCTGCAAAAATGTTGGCCATGTTGAAAACTACATTGGGAACCCTCGCCGATGTTACGACGTTCGTGCACTGCCAATGAAATCTTCTTTCTGTGCTAGAAAGAGATGGAAGCACACCTGGTTATTCACCGAAGTGAAATGATAATGGTTCTGCCTATCAATCAATCAATCAATCAATCAATCAATCAGTTAATCAACAGTAGAGTAAAAAATAGCACCAACTTTTATACCATGCAGTTTATTCAGAATTATTTTTGTGTGTGTGTGATTTGTTTTAAAACAAACGTCAGACGATCGGATCTGCGGTAAACATTTCTCCGTCTGCTTTTACATGACAGTGTTTTTCTGGTATCTATTTGAGATTATTCAACTAGAGAGCCGCATGAGTTCAAAAATATCAAAATTAAAAGAAACCACCGTCAAAGAAACAAGTGCTCTCTCTATCTACTGTATTACTGTACTCTCCGTGTGTAGGAAGAGAAGAAAAAGATAAACTGTGTCTGGGGTGATATTATGAAAGACGAAGAAGATAAACTGAGTCTGCGGTGATATTATGAAAGACGAATAAGACAGACTGTGTCTGTGGGGATGTCTTGAAATAGCGAGTTATCATCGCTTCTAGAGAGTCGTACACCCGTCTGAGACAACCATCGCTGAGAGAATCATTTATAAATCAACAAATCAATCAATATAAGAAGATTGGAAATGTCAACAGTTAAATCAAATGTCAAATCGACTAGGCTTGAACAAATAGCAGACAAGAAACTAACGGGTTTGTTTGACAAGAGCAGTTGATAATCCAAGGAAGCTGGTGGAGGTACAAGGCTGCAGGGAATGACAGTTGAAGTATGAAAGATGTTAGCAAATAGAAGATGTTGTCATAGACGACAAAATAATGTGGACAATTGTGATTTGTTTGTTCTATGTTCAAGTAATGAGGGAGTCTAGCAGTGTGTTTGTTTGTTCTATGTTCAAGTAATGAGGGAGTCTAGCAGTGTGTTTGTTTGTTCTATGTTCAAGTAATGAGAGAGTCTAGCAGTGAGTTTGTTTGTTTTATGCCCAAGTAATGAGGGAGTCTAGCAGTGTGAGTGTTTGCTATACGACCAAGTAATGAGAGTCTAGCAGTGAGAGTGTTTGTTTTATGTTCAGGTAATGAGAGAGTCTAGCAGTGAGAGTGTTTACTATACGAGCAAGTAATGAGAGAGTCTAGTAGTGAGAGTGTTTACTATATGAGCAAGTAATGAGAGAGTCTAGTAGTGAGAGTGTTTGTTCTACGTCTAATTTGCTATGAAAGTTATGAAAGCAAAACAAAGTTATACAGTGCAATCTCAAATTAGACATTGCACGTGACGTGAGAAACCCTCGCTCTTGGTTTCAGTGAATGATGTCAGTCTTAGAGTCTAGTAAAAACCATTTTCCTCTCGTATATACATTTCTCATCCATACACATTATATGTATATTCTATGTACAAAGTTTTCATTCATACACATTATATGCAGTGACGGCTCGTCATTAAGGGCCAGTGGGGCCGGGCCACACCAAAAATAATGTATCATCATCACCTTTCAACTCCCATCGGGGCACAGGTCTTCAACAAACTTCTTCCATCTCTTCCTCTCTCTTGCCATCCCTTCCAATTTTTTCCATATTTTGCCTATCCTCTTTATATCCGCCTCCAGCTCTCTTCTCCAGGTCTGCCTAGGCCTTCCCTACTCCTCTTTCCCTGCGGGTTCCAAAACAATGCCTGTCTCGCGATGCTTCCGGTCGGTCTTCTCAATGTATGTCCTATCCATCGCCAGCGTCTCTTCCTGAGCTCTCTCTCCACTGGTATCTGCTTTGTTCTCTCCTGAGTTCCTCGTTTGTAATCTTATCATACCATCTCAATCCCTCTATCCTACGTAAACATCCATATTTATTATTTTATAAATGAAAATATAGCAACCAAAAACCATGATTTATCAGGACAAAAATGTCTGGTCCCACCAACAAAAATGATCACGAGCCGCCACTGATTATATGTATATTCTCTGTACAAAGTGTGGTTTACATTATATATTACTCACCTGGCTCTCGATGACTCTTCCTCCTGCAAGTGTCTCGCTCTCTCCATCACGCTCCTTATCTTGGCAACCTCCTCTGCAGTCAAGTGACTCAGATCAGGCTCTGGTGCCTCCATTGGTGATGGTACTCTAGTACTCTCGACTGAAGATCGAACACGAGAATGGATGGAGTACAACGATGGGTACTCCGAGATTGGTGTACTTTGTTCAGATGATGGAGCACTTCCTTCGTTGCCCATCCCTGGTACGCCTGGCGACGACGATGTGATCGCAAGTATTAACGTGTGGACTGTAAGCAAGACCAAGACAACGTTGATGACGATACAATCTAGAGGCGATGCTGATAGTTGAGCGGGACCTGTTGGTGATATAATATCTACGGCGCCCAGATTGTCAATGAAAGTGTGTTCTTCAAACAGATAGTGGTAGTGATGATGTTGCTGATGGTAAGGATGGTAACGCTCAGGTTTTGGTGTGCTTGCCCTTTCTACACACAAACTCGGAGAACACCCCCTGTCTGTGCCGATACGATTCTGATAATTAACCGAAGCAGTTTCTGGAATATATGTGTGTGTTTCAAAAATGGTGTGGACAGAATGTTGGTGAGTACTTATGATGCCGTCCTTGTTCCTCCCTGTTGTGACTGCTACGTTGGTTGTTTCTACGTTGGCAATGTAAGGAGTCCATTTTGAATAGAGGTGGTTGGTATTCATTGCCTCATTATGGCAGGACTATTTGACTTTTTATATCTGGAGAATAGAAAATGTAGCATATGTGAAATATGTTAGAAATCACATACAGATCATGTCAGTACACATCAAAATTAACACATAGAAATATGTTAGAAATCACATACAGATCATGTCAGTACACATCAAAATTAACACATAGATAGTTCATAGTTCATAAGTACGGTCCCAACTTCACTGCAACGGGTCACCCCATAATTGCTCCGTTCCTGCCAATGAAAGCATCACACGAAATGCTAACAACTGTGAAATGTTTAGTGTGTGAACTAATTCCAGAATGAAACAGCCGCGTAACGCCACAAAAAGAAACTTGCACCGCATAAAATGCATATGGCCGTCGCTAATGTAGCAACACAAAACTATTCATCACTTGAATTGCAATTCTTGTCGAAGGAACATCAATCACGACAAAATCCAGCTTTCTGCACCCGCCATATAACTGTATACAGCAGATTGAGTTTGTTCGTCATAACCGCTGTCCGCCATTTTCTGAATACACACAACAAACGCACGGTTGACACAGAAAAAGCATTCCATGTAACATTCATAGCTCACAGCGTTGCTCAAGCACTAACTCAGTAGCGCGGCAAACGAAACCGGAAAATAACCGACCAAACATGGCGGAAATGCGCTAGCAAAGTCGTGTTCAGAATCAAACAGTCCAAACTCTGAATGGCCCTCCGCCATTCCGCCATTGCTGGCCAGATTTTTTCATTAACACATAGAAATAATGTGAAATGTTTTGTTTGTGTGCCGTCCTGGCTCTCTGTCTGTCGTTTTGTCTGATCGTGTTTCTGTATATCAATCTGCTACCAATTTCTCGCTCTGTACGTATGTCTGTTTATTTGCCTGTCTGTTTGAATGTATGTTTCCCTGTCTGTTTCTCTAGTCAAATTCTACGTTTCTCTGTCTGATTGTCTGTCTGACTGTCTGAAACTTTTGTAGTCTCGGCTTGTTTCTCTCATACTTTGTCTCACTCTCTGCTCTCTTTCTCTTTGTCACTCTGTCTTTACCTCTGTCTTTACCTCTGTCACTCTGTCTTTGTCTCTGTCACTCTGTCTTTATCTCTGTCACTCTGTCTTTGTCTCTGTCACTCTGTCTTTATCTCTGTCACTCTGTCTTTACCTCTGTCACTCTGTCTTTGTCTCTGTCACTCTGTCTTTATCTCTGTCACTCTGTATTTGTCTCTGTCACTCTGTCTTTATCTCTGTCACTCTGTCTTTACTCTCTCTCTGTCTTTGTCTGTACTCTGTCTTTATCTCTGTCACTCTGTCTTTGTCTCTGTCACTCTGTCTTTACCTCTGTCACTATATCTTCAGGGTCAGCTCGCACTGATCAAGATCCTGCCCTCCTTCATGTGGTTGCCCTGATAACATACTGATGTACTGCAGTCTGGTAAGGTAGGGGATTGTGTTCTAGGATTGGACTCTAAATACACCTCCGCACACACTAGAGAGGTGCACCAGTACACATATGAGGCTGTTGTCATCATCGCTTACGATGGACGGCTATTATTAGTATTACTGCAGTCTGGTGAAGCGGGTAGGGATCGAAAAAGGTTACCTTGCGATTAGGTAGTGTAAGCTCAGCAGCGTATGGTAGTGTAAGCTCAGCAGCGTATGGTAGTCTAAGCTCAGCAGCGTACGGTAGGTAGCTCAGCAGCGTATGTTAGTGTAGCTCAGGCGTATGGTAGTTAAGCTCAGCAGCGTATGTTAGTGTAAGCTCAGCAGCGTATGTTAGTGTAAGTCAGCAGCGTATGGTAGTGTAGCTCAGCGCGTATGGTAGTGTAAGCTCAGCAGCGGATGGTAGTGTAAGCTCAGCAGCGTATGGTATTGTAAGCTCAGCAGCGTATGGTAGTGTAAGCTCAGCAGCGTATGGTAGTGTAAGCTCAGCAGCGTATGGTAGTGTAAGCTCGGCGTATGGTAGTGTAACTCAGCAGCGGATGGTATAAAGGAGTTTCAAAGACGAAGGATTGACTTCATTGCACCGGGTTTTGTCCCATATGGCTTGGTCCCTCTACGCAGAAATGGCACGCCACCTGCCGAGAGTATTGCATAAAGCCCGAATTCCGTAGCTCCGACAACAATCCTAGGGGTCCCTGGAAAAAGTACGAACGTGATCAGAATTCTCTCTCTTTCTCTCGCGATCACCTAAAAGACCGATGTACCAGATCTCTCCATAAATTCATTCATGTGGAAATTTGATTCATGCAGCATTAGCGTTGGTGGGTTTCGTCACATCTTCAGCGCTATTTGTAACTCTGGTGCTTATCCTTCGGCGATGTGTCCGGATTCAGTCCGCGTTTACTGAGTTCGCTCTCCCTTAGCCTTGGGATGTCCCCAGCCGTCCTGTAAGGCAGCGGGTTGACTTCTACACATTTAGGACACGTGCATCAGATTTCAGCCAAACCTCCCTAGTCTTACGACATGCATGACAGGTAACATTGGTTCTATTTTTACCCCTCAAATTTGGGCCCCCGTAACCACTCGGGCAAGGTCAGAATTCGAACCACGACCTTCGACTCACAAGGCTAGGGCTGAACCACTTAGTCACAAAGACCCACTAGCGTATGGTATGAGATCTTCTGGCTCTACAGAAGAACAGAATCTCAAAGTGAGTACGCCTGCACGAGTCTCTTGGTGGGAGTCTAGAGATTTAAGACAATAAGAAATATATTACAAAAATATGTTATAAAAGCATGAATATGCTCTTCGACTCAGATGATAAACAAGCTGCGTCCAGTCGCTAAGAAGTCATCAATAAAGATGAAACAACGTGCAGTACAAAGCAACTGAAAGATGTCTGGGGATGCAAAGTCAAACAAACACTCAGACTGGCACGGGCTAGGAAGCTAACCCTATTTAAAAAGAAGGGACGCAGAAACCGGATGAGCTGGCCTGTGGAGCTGTAAGCGCCTACTGGCACAACAAACTAACACATGTTCAAATCACAGAAAAAATCCAACAAGTGGTTGTTACGGAGGTAACGAAGAAGAAGAAGACGATATCCATCTGCACTCGATCTAATGCAACTGTATTCATTATTATCTGGCAAGTATTCAAAGACCTGTGCTTCTCGGTTCCTTCCGCCATTTTGTATGAAGCAGACGGCTGGGACACTTGAGACTGGAAACAAATAACTTGATAATATTTAATATGTCTGTAAAATGTGACACTGTATACACTTGTATTTGAAGATCTATTTCTCTCTCTCTCTCCCTCTTTCTCTCTCGCCTGTGTCCAATATGAACAAATGATTTCAACTACACATGTATTGATTAATGTTTCCATGTAAGAAAGGACGTTAACGGTCCCATGTATTATTAATGTTTCATGTAAGAAAGGACGTTAACGGTCCCATGTATTGATTAATGTCCCATGTAAGAAAGGAACGTTAACGGTCCCATGTATTGATTAATGTCCCATGTAAGAAAGGGACGTTAACGGTCCCATGTATTGATTAATGTCCCATGTAAGAAGGGACGTAACGGTCCATGTATTGATTAATGTCCCATGTAAGAAAGGGACATCAACTATCCATGTATTGATTAATGTCTCATGTAAGAAAGGAACGTTAACTAGTCCATGTATTGATTAATGTCCCATGTAAGATTGGGACATCAACTATCCATGAATTGATTAATGTCCCATGTAAGAAAGGGACATCAACTATCCATGTATTGATTAATGTCCCATGTAAGAAAGGGACATCAACTATCCATGTATTGATTAATGTTCTCATGTAAGATTGGGACATCAACTATCCATGTATTGATTAATGTCCCATGTAAGAAAGGATCAACTATCCATGTATGTATGCTGATTAATGTCTCATGTAAGAAGGGACATCAACTATCCATGTATTGATTAATGTCCTCATGTAAGATTGGGACATCAACTATCCATGTATTGATTAATGTCCCATGTAAGAAAGAGGCGTCAACTTCCATGTATTGATTAATTCCCATGTAAGAAAGAGACGTTAACGGTTCCATGTATTGATTAATGTCCCATGTAAGATTGGGACATCAACTATCCATGTATTGATTAATGTCCCATGTAAGAAAGGGCGTCAACGGTCCATGTATTGATTAATGTCCCATGTAAGAAAGGGGCGTCAACGGTCCCATGTATTGATTAATGTCCCATGTAAGAAAGGGACGTTAACGGTCCCATGTATTGATTAATGTCCCATGTAAGAAAGGGGCGTCAACGGTCCCATGTATTGATTAATGTCCCATGTAAGAAAGGGGCGTCAACGGTCCCATGTATTGATTAATGTCCCATGTAAGAAAGGGGCGTCAACGGTCCCATGTATTGATTAATGTCCCATGTAAGAAAGGGGCGTCAACGGTCCCATGTATTGATTAATGTCCCATGTAAGAAAGGGACGTTAACGGTTCCATGTATTGGTTAATGTCCCATGTAAGAAAGGGACGTTAACGGTCCCATGTATTGATTAATGTCCCATGTAAGAAAGGACGTCAACGGTCCCATGTATTGATTAATGTCCCATGTAAGAAAGGGACGTTAACGGTTCCATGTATTGATTAATGTCCCATGTAAGAAAGGGACGTTAACGGTCCCATGTATTGATTAATGTCCCATGTAAGAAAGGGACGTCAACGGTCCCATGTATTGATTAATGTCCCATGTAAGAAAGGGACGTCAACGGTCCCATGTATTGATTAATGTCCCATGTAAGAAAGGGACGTTAACGGTCCCATGTATTGATTAATGTCCCATGTAAGAAAGGGACGTTAACGGTCCCATGTATTGATAAGAAGCTCTGACAAGAACAATAAAGTCAAGGGTCCAGACATGAAATCCTTGCCAGATTTTTACATCTGCTAAAACAATAACAACGGATGTGACAACAACACAAGAGTCTAGTGTTCATGTCTGGCTAATAATGGATGCCTTATTGATCGAAATCTGCCGACATTCATTGCATTTTCTTGCAAGTGTAATCCCTCGACCTACATCATATGTTGATGAATAAATATGTCCATATTCACGTGCATATTTGAATAAATAGAAGAGATTAAATACCCACACGGTCATGCATGCGCAAGCAAGTAATCCTTCAACTGAAGTATGGGCATTCATCAGATTTCTTCTTTCCTCTTTCTGTGTAACCTGCTGCACCTGATTGCATGTGGGAGCTAGGGAAATGGCAGTAATGATAATGGATCGGACATTGTAGATGACAGGTAATGACATGGTCGAAGAAAGCAGACTGACGCCATTCACGGTGACGCCGTTCTAGGCTTATATTCCTCTCCTCCACCACCACACACACACACGTGCAGAGAGACATGTACAGATATGTATATATATAGAGAGAGAAAGAGAGGAGGGGAGAAGGTGTAGATCAAAACAGATATAGAAAGTTCACATAAAGAGACATAAAACGTTAATTAGACTCATTAAACATTGACTATATTAAACATTAGACTGCATGAAACAGAGACTATATGTAAGCACTAGACTATATGTAAACACAGACTATATGTAAACACTAGACTATATGTAAACATTAGACTACATGTAAACACTAGACTATATGTAAACACTAGACTATATGTAAACATTAGACTATATGTAAACATTAGACTACATGTAAACATTAGACTATATGTAAACACTAGACTATATGTAAACACTAGACTACATGTAAACACTAGACTATATGTAAACACTAGACTTTTGTAAACACTAGACTATATGTAAACATTAGACTATATGTAAACACTAGACTACATGTAAACATTAGACTATATGTAAACATTAGACTACATGTAAACACTAGACTATATGTAAACACTAGACTATATGTAAACACTAGACTATATGTAAACACTAGACTACATGTAAACATTAGACTATATGTAAACATTAGACTATATGTAAACATTAGACTACATGTAAACATTAGACTATATGTAAACACTAGACTACATGTAAACACTAGACTATATGTAAACACTAGACTATATGTAAACACTAGACTATATGTAAACACTAGACTACATGTAAACACTAGACTATATGTAAACATTAGACTATATGTAAACATTAGACTATATGTAAACATTAGACTACATGTAAACATTAGACTCTATGTAAACACTAGACTATATGTAAACATTAGACTATATGTAAACATTAGACTACATGTAAACACTAGACTATATGTAAACATTAGACTATATGTAAACATAGACTATGTAACACTAGACTACATGTAAACATTAGACTATATGTAAACACTAGACTACATGTAAACATTAGACTATATGTAAACATTAGACTATATGTAAACATTAGACTATATGTAAACATTAGACTACATGTAAACACTAGACTATATGTAAACACTAGACTATATGTAAACATTAGACTATATGTAAACATTAGACTATATGTAAACATTAGACTATATGTAAACATTAGACTATATGTAAACATTAGACTATATGTAAACATTGACTATATGAAACATAGACATATGTAAACACTAGACTATATGTAAACATTAGACTATATGTAAACATTAGACTATATGTAAACACTAGACTATATGTAAACATTAGACTATATGTAAACACTAGACTATATGTAAACATTAGACTATATGTAAACACTAGACTATATGTAAACACTAGACTATATGTAAACATTAGACTATATGTAAACACTAGACTATATGTAAACATTCCTAGAAATGGCAGTAACTAATAAGTATATTACAAGTAAACACAAATTCAATCAAATTCTGCTTCATGTAAACATTCGATGATCTAGATTAGCCTAGGTTTGACACAATTAGTTTCAATTAACCAAGTAGTATATGCATGATCCACAAATATCAAGCCTATTACGACAGCATCATATACAATCTTGCCCCATGTAGAGTTTAACGACAGCAGCATATACAATCTTGCCCCGTGTAGAGTTTAACGACAGCACTATACAATTTGCCCGTGTAGAGTTTAACGACAGCAGCATATACAATCTTGCCCCGTGTAGAGTTTAACGACAGCATCATATACAATCTTGCCCCGTGTAGAGTTTAACGACAGCATCATATACAATCTTGCCCCGTGTAGAGTTTAACGACAGCAGCATATACAATCTTGCCCCGTGTAGAGTTTAACGACAGCATCATATACAATCTTGCCCGTGTAAGAGTTTAACGACAGCAGCATATACAATCTTGCCCGTGAGAGTTTAACGACAGCATCATATACAATCTTGCCCGTATAGAGTTAACGAGATAGTGAATAATACGAGTAGAACCATTATCTATAACATATTCTAAAAGGTAATTAGAGGGTTAATGGTGAGGCAATGATCCCAAACTGTTAAAAAAAATAATAATAAAATACAGAAAGAGAAATAAATCAAACTGCTCATGAAGGTTCGGAAAGTTATAACATTTTTGTTTCTGGTTTTATGTACACGTGAGCTCAATGATAACTAATGATAACTGTTTTATGTACACGTGAGCTCAATGATAACTAATGATAACTGTTTTATGTACATCGTGAAATCAATGATAATAATGATAACTGTTTTATGTACAGGTGAGCTCAATGATAACTAATGATAACTGTTTTATGTACAGGTGAGCTCAATGATAACTAATGATAACTGTTTTATGTACAGTGACTCAATGATAACTAATGATAACTGTTTTATGTACAGGTGAGCTCAATGATAACTAATGATGACACAAGTTTAAGAAAGAATACGAAATTGAGGAGAACACAAGTTAGCATATCATCACAGATCAAATTTTGGGAACAGTATAATAGGATACGATCGTGAACAAAGACACATTTTGTAGCACAGCGTCAGAATATTGGTACATCCTCTCACTTTATCTGAGAGCTGCAGTAACGTAGTTGTTAGTGAACTTGTTTCTTAAGCAAGTTCAATTCCGTTGTCGGCGTGGAACATTTGTCCGACCGTAACGGCTCTCAGACAAAACCACTGGGAAGTAAAGGTGGCCCGCGTGATGTTGACCATATCACCCATCGTTTGCCTACAGATATTGAAAAATACAGGCCTAACAGGGTATTATTCACTATACCTCGAGGTATGAACAAGGGTTCCTTTCTACCTTTTACTTATTTTATTTTATCTGCAGTTTTTTCGAATGATTCTAAACAAATATGGGTGTCTTAGGGAGTCTCTGTTGTGTAGGGAGTTAATCTACTCGACTCTCGCTATAAAAATACTCAGTTTACTCTCAGTTTTTCCTAATGATTCTAAACAAATATGGGTGTCTTGGTGATCTCTCGCGGTGTGGAGGTCAAGGTACTCAACTCTCGCTACAAAAATACTCGGTTTACTCTCCGCGGGGAGCGATCGATCCGGATATGTGTTCCAGATATCCTTGATCTCAATGTAGGTGAAATACAGTTCCTAGTTCTGTCGGAGACGGAAGATAATACATAGATCTCATGTTCAAGTTGAGCTCATAGAAGAACCATTGGTACGTGAACCTCAATAAGATCAGCTTGTAAAGCAGACCAGACAAATGCCATTAAAAAAATTAAAATAATGATTCCGAATAGATTTTCTGAATCTTCAAATTACATTGGAGACCCTCGCAGGTGCTACGGAGTTTTGCGTTGCCGCTGAGATCTTCCTGTGTAAGGATTCCAAATGAATTAGTTTAGAAAATACTTAAATTTGTACATTATGGCGTATTTACTAATCTCACTGTTGGATTGAGAATATTTTTGGACGTACGGAATTCAGTACCTTTTAGAGAACAATTATTCATTATGATGAAACAAGTCAAAAATATACTGTCATTCAATATTGCAATAAAGTCATTTAAGTGACTTTGCTAAGTTTCATATAAACTATGCATAAAGATAACACGCCCGAGTGGTTACCAGGGCCCAAATTTGGGGTGTAAAAATAGAACCACTGTTTCCTGCCACGCATGTCGTAAGAGGCGAATAAGGAGGTTTGACTGAAGTCGGAAGCACGTGTCCTAAACGTGTAGAAGTCTATGCGTTTAGAGGCCTACTAAACCAATGTGCAACGTATACACGTTCTTGGCAAATATCAAACATATCACAAAGAGTGATTAAAATTGATCGTAAAGAACGGACGCAAAGCAGAAGAAGAAGAACTACAACATTGAAACAGATAACTGCTCAAGATTAGCATCCACAAAAAAAAGCTAGAAAATCTCACTCTAAATAAAAATGGGAATGTTTATTACAAAACAAATGTGAACATGACGGCTACAGAAGTATGATATCTTCATCTATGAGAGAGAGAGATAAACATTCTGAAGACATGTTACAGTGGCACAGTTCTGCTTAGCGCAAGTTATTTGATGATTATTATAAAAATATGACAACGTTCTGTTTCTGTGTTTTGTTATTGCCCTCTTGTATTAATAAATTATACATCTTCTATCTTCTTTTGTCGTTACACTGTTACCTGATTGTTGCCCAGTATCGTGGGTTTTGTTGTTGTTTTTGTCCTACGCTGACCTAGTGGCTCGCGTGATAGTTATTTTTGCTTTTTTGATTGGATTCTGCTATGCTATCCAACAGTTTTTTTCCTAGTCTTCCTCTTGGTTCTCTGGTAGAAGACTATTTAAACGGTGGATTTTGGATGCATTCTTATTAAGTGGTCGAATCACTTCATTATTTCTTTCTCAATGTAATTCAAGCAATGTTCTGTCGCAACTTTCTTTCTTATACTGATGATGGCGACTGTTTTTAATGGTTTTTGGGTTAACTTTTCGTAGAAATCGCATTTCATATGTAGTTTGGTTTTTTTTTGGCGACTGTGCTTTGCTGATTGTCAATGTTTGACTCTGGTAACACAGAGTAGGCATAAAAACACTGTTGATTACCTGTTGTTTAGCTGTCAGTGAAATATTTCGGTACCGTAACAATGGAGTTAGCTGATAGGTTACAGCATTTGCTTTTTGCACTCTTGTCTCTATCTCTCTATCTAGTCTTTCATCTTCTGTGAATATGCTTATTAAATATTTGAATTCTTAGTTGATAGTAGTGCCATTGACATAGACATTTAATGTATTATATTTTCTTCCTACATTCATTATTTTGGTTTTAGTGTTATTGATTTTTATGTCATGATTTATACAATTTTGGTTTTAGTGTTTTTGCATTTTTATGTCATGATTTATACAATTTTGGTTTTAGTGTTATTGATTTTTATGTCATGATTTATACAATTTTGGTTTTAGTGTTATTGATTTTTATGTCATGATTTATACAATTTTGGTTTTAGTGCTATTGATTTTTATGTCATGATTTATACAATTTTGGTTTTAGTGTTATTGATTTTTATGTCATGATTTATACAATTTTGGTTTTAGTGTTATTGATTTTTATGTCATGATTTATACAATTTTGGTGTTAGTGTTATTGATTTTTATGTCATGATTTATACAATTTTGGTTTTAGTGTTATTGATTTTTATGTCATGATTTATACAATTTTGGTTTTAGTGTTATTGATTTTTATGTCATGATTTATACAATTTTGGTTTTAGTGTTATTGTTTTTTATGTCATGATTTATACAATTTTGGTTTTAGTGTTATTGATTTTTATGTCATGATTTATACAATTTTGGTTTTAGTGTTATTGATTTTTATGTCATGATTTATACAATTTTGGTTTTAGTGTTATTGATTTTTATGTCATGATTTATACAATTTTGGTTTTAGTGTTATTGATTTTTATGTCATGATTTATACAATTTTGGTTTTAGTGTTATTGATTTTTATGTCATGATTTATACAATTTTGGTTTTAGTGTTATTGATTTTTATGTCATGATTTATACAATTTTGGTGTTAGTGTTATTGATTTTTATGTCATGATTTATACAATTTTGGTTTTAGTGTTATTGATTTTTATGTCATGATTTATACAATTTTGGTTTTAGTGTTATTGATTTTTATGTCATGATTTATACAATTTTGGTTTTAGTGTTATTGATTTTTATGTCATGATTTATACAATTTTGGTTTTAGTGCTATTGATTTTTATGTCATGATTTATACAATTTTGGTTTTAGTGTTATTGATTTTTATGTCATGATTTATACAATTTTGGTTTTAGTGTTATTGATTTTTATGTCATGATTTATACAATTTTGGTTTTAGTGTTATTGATTTTTATGTCATGATTTATACAATTTTGGTTTTAGTGTTATTGATTTTTATGTCATGATTTATACAATTTTGGTTTTAGTGTTATTGATTTTTATGTCATGATTTATACAATTTTGGTTTTAGTGCTATTGATTTTTATGTCATGATTTATACAATTTTGGTTTAGTGCTATTGATTTTTATGTCATGATTTATACAATTTTGGTTTTAGTGTTATTGATTTTTATGTCATGATTTATGATCAATTTTGTTTTAGTTTATTTGAATTTGATGTCATATTTATCTTATTTTGGATCAAGTGTAATTTGATTGGTAGGTACTCTGTTATTTTATGATAGGACACACCTGTCACTGATAATGGAGAACCAGTCGGTCATTCTTCTGTTTGTTCTTACTGTACTCTGAGAGACACATCCTTGTCTAACACCTGATGTAATGGAGAACCAGTCGGTCATTCCTTCTGTTGTTCTTACTGTACTCTGAGAGAACACATCCTTGTCTAACACCTGATGTAATGGAGAACCAGTCGGTCATTCCTTCTGTTGTTCTTACTGTACTCTGAGAGAACACACCCTTGTCTAACACCTGATGTAATGGAGAACCAGTCGGTCATTCCTTCTGTTGTTCTTACTGTACTCTGAGAGAACACAGCCTTGTCTAACACCTGATGTAATGGAGAACCAGTCGGTCATTCCTTCTGTTGTTCTTACTGTACTCTGAGAGAACACACCCTTGTCTAACACCTGATGTAATGGAGAACCAGTCGGTCATTCCTTCTGTTGTTCTTACTGTACTCTGAGAGAACACACCCTTGTCTAACACCTGATGTAATGGAGAACCAGTCGGTCATTCCTTCTGTTGTTCTTACTGTACTCTGAGAGAACACAGCCTTGTCTAACACCTGATGTAATGGAGAACCAGTCGGTCATTCCTTCTGTTGTTCTTACTGTACTCTGAGAGAACACAGCCTTGTCTAACACCTGATGTAATGGAGAACCAGTCGGGCATTCCTTCTGTTGTTCTTACTGTACTCTGAGAGAACACAGCCTTGTCTAACACCTGATGTAATGGAGAACCAGTCAGTCATTCCTTCTGTTGTTCTTACTGTACTCTGACTATCTTGATATAAGGCCATGATGTAATCTAATCGTTGTCTCTGGGCGCCATATTCTTTAAAGATCTTCCATCCTTCTGTGTGTGCGGGTTCAATTCCGCGGGATGGCAGAAAAAGCCACAGATTCCCCAGATTTACGGTGTTCGTGGCACCGAACCGAAGAGCTGAAAAGCTCAAGTGCTTCTGGATAGGAAAAAAATCTTACACTTATTTACTCTAACGAATGCCTTCTCTTGGTCTATAAATATAAGATTCTTACTTTAATTGTTTATTTGCAGATCTTAGTGT
Source organism: Arion vulgaris (assembly GCA_020796225.1). Lineage (NCBI taxonomy): Eukaryota > Metazoa > Mollusca > Gastropoda > Stylommatophora > Arionidae > Arion > Arion vulgaris. Next base: position 49,826,872 of record CM036765.1, on the reverse strand, counting down.
AAATATTGCGTCTGTGCAACTCTTACCCTTACTAAACCCAAACTGGCTATTGCTTGACTTTTTGATTTAATATGTAGTCTAGCTCTTTGCTTCAATATTTTTAATTATGTTTAATAAATTATACAAATATACAAATAGTTGTACATCATTGATGTTTGTTCTATGCATAATTTAATTGTCTTCCTTGGTCGTTGTAGTTTCTGGGTGGTTGTAGTTTCTGGGTGGTTGTAGTTGATAGGTGGTTGTAGTTGCTGGGTGGTTGTAGTTGCTGGGTGGTGTAGTTTGGGTGGTGTAGTTGATAGGTGGTTTAGTTGCTGGGTGGTTGTAGTTGCTGAGTGGCTGTAGTTGCTGGATGGTTGTAGTTGATAGGTGGTTGTAGTTGCTGGATGGTTGTAGTTGATAGGTGGCTGTAGTTGCTGGATGGTTGTAGTTGCTGGGTGGTTGTAGTTGGGAGAGGGGCTAAAGATGAAAGCTTTTCTGCTTTCTCTTGACCTCTGTGCGTATCTGCTTGTTAGTAAATAGTCTAGAATTGTTCTATCTGCTTGTTAGTAAATAGTCTACAATTGTTATATCTGCCTGTTAGTAAATAATCTACAATTGTTCTATCTGCCTGTTAGTAAATAGTCTAGAATTGTTCTATCTGCTTGTTAGTAAATAATCTACAATTGTTCTATCTGCTTGTTAGTAAATAGTCTAGAATTGTTCTATCTGCTTGTTAGTAAATAGTCTAGAATTGTTCTATCTGCCTGTTAGTAAATAGTCTAGAATTGTTCTATCTGCCTGTTAGTAAATAGTCTAGAATTGTTCTATCTGCCTGTTAGTAAATAATCTAGAATTGTTCTATCTGCCTGTTAGTAAATAATCTAGAATTGTTCTATCTGCCTGTTAGTAAATAATCTAGAATTGTTCTATCTGCTTGTTAGTAAATAGTCTAGAATTGTTCTATCTGCCTGTTAGTAAATAGTCTAGAATTGTTCTATCTGCCTGTTAGTAAATAGTCTAGAATTGTTCTATCTGCCTGTTAGTAAATAGTCTAGAATTGTTCTATCTGCCTGTTAGTAAATAATCTAGAATTGTTCTATCTGCTTGTTAGTAAATAATCTAGAATTGTTCTATCTGCCTGTTAGTAAATAATCTAGAATTGTTCTACCTGCCTGTTAGTAAATAATCTAGAATTGTTCTATCTGCTTGTTAGTAAATAGTCTAGAATTGTTCTATCTGCCTGTTAGTAAATAGTCTAGAATTGTTCTATCTGCCTGTTAGTAAATAGTCTAGAATTGTTCTATCTGCCTGTTAGTAAATAATCTAGAATTGTTCTATCTGCTTGTTAGTAAATAGTCTAGAATTGAGCGTATCTGTGGCGTAGAGGTTAGCTACTCGCTTCTCGTTCCAAAGATACTCGGTTCGCAACCTCGTGGAGACATGTGTATATTTTTCAAGAGATTCATGATCTCAGTGTAGGAGAGATCAAGTTTCTAGTCCTATATGAGTTGAGCACGCAAAAAAACCCTTGGCAGTTCAAAATTGAGAAGAGCAGACTGGAAAGCTGCTGACCAGACACAATTCATTTGAAAGATTAAAATATAAAATTTCTACAAGATATTCTCACCATCTTCTAAATTACATAAGAGACATACACCTATCGCTGAGATCTTCCTTTGTAAGAAAGAGATCGGAACACACATGGTTACTTACCGAAGTGCAATGATGATGGTTATGTTTTTCAAACAATCAAGTCTAGAATGAAGACAAACTATAACAACAGTGGGAGAAGATAACACGCAATAAACTAAATGTTTAACAAAATACAGCTTCTTCTTCTTCTTCCGCTCCATCTTCTTCTTCACCCTTCGCCCCTAGGAAGCATAGGTCCGCAACCAAGGCCTTCCAAGCCCGCCTATCCAAGGCCATCTTTTCCAGATCTCGCAACTCTCTCCTCGTTTTTTTGCATTCCATCTCCAACTCCCGGCTCCAGGTGTTTCTGGGTCTTCCCTTACTTCTATTGCCCTGGGGTTCCATCGAACGCTCCATATCAACCACTTATTAACCACTCTTTGTAATTTATATGTGATCCGAGCCTATAAGAGCGATTGTACGTTGTGCCAGGTATGCGCACACAAGTAGGCCAACAAATCCAATGTCTGCACGCTTTTTTATTTTCTAGGGTAGCTTACCTAGGCCCCTACTCGTTCTTAGGCACAAATCACATACAAATCGCATACAAATCGCATACAAATAACATACAAATCACATACAAATCACATACAAATCACATACAAATCGCATACAAATCGCATACAAATCGCATACAAATCACATACAAATCACATACAAATCGCATACAAATCGCATACAAATCGCATACAAATCGCATACAAATCGCATACAAATCGCATACAAATCGCATACAAATCGCATACAAATCGCATACAAATCACATACAAATCACATACAAATCGCATACAAATCGCATACAAATCGCATACAAATCGCATACAAATCGCATACAAATCGCATACAAATCGCATACAAATCGCATACAAATCGCATACAAATCGCATACAAATCGCATACAAATCGCATACAAATCACATACAAATCACATACAAATCACATACAAATCACATACAAATCACATAAAATCACATACAAATCACATACAAATCACATACAAATCACATACAAATCACATAAAAATCACATAAAAATCGCATACAAATCGCATACAAATCGCATACAAATCGCATACAAATCGCATACAAATCGCATACAAATCGCATACAAATCGCATACAAATCGCATACAAATCGCATACAAATTGCATACAAATTGCATACAAATCGCATACAAATCACATACAAATCACATACAAATCACATACAAATCACATACAAATCGCATACAAATCGCATACAAATCGCATACAAATCGCATACAAATCGCATATAAATCGCATACAAATCACATACAAATCACATACAAATCACATACAAATCGCATACAAATCGCATACAAATCGCATACAAATCGCATACAAATCGCATACAAATCGCATACAAATCGCATACAAATCGCATACAAATCGCATACAAATCACATACAAATCACATACAAATCACATACAAATCACATACAAATCACATACAAATCACATACAAATCACATACAAATCACATACAAATTACAGAGTGGTTTCACAAGTGGTCGATATGTAGCGTTCAAAGAAAAACTAATAAGCATTTCAAGTTTTTATCCCAGGTAAAAATAGTAATGCGTGGCGTCTGTGGCCTAGGGGTTAGTGACTCTGTCTATTAACCCCGACGTTCTGAGTTCGAATCACGCTGCGGACAAATTGCTGGCAAATTGTTTCCGTTGATTTTAACAAAAGGACGATGGCGCCCACCCGTTCAGAAAGCAATGGCAAACTACTGAACGTATAAGTGGTGCCTAGAAAATCAACGACTTGTTTACTGTGGTTGATGGCTACGTCCTTTGGGATATGCCACGATTTTTCAAAAATAGTAAAATAATTATATTGAAATAGTTGATTGGATCCAATGTTGTATTAATCCTAACATATGCCAGCAAGAGTTGGAAAATGACTAAAGATATAGAAAGCAAGCTGAATGTATTTATATATACGTCCGTGCCCGTCTGCCAAGCGTTTTCGTAGCGCGTTGGACTACGGTGACTATCCCTCTGTGTGTGCGGGTTCAATTCCGCGGGATGGCAGAAAAAGTCACAGATTCCCAGATTTACGGTGTTCGTGGCACCGAACCGAAGGGTTACGATGTTCATGGCACGAGCCGAAGAGCTGAAAAGCTCAAGTGCTTCTGGATCGGAAAAATATATATATAAATATATACGCCGAGTGGTTACCGGGGCCGAAATTGGGGTGTAAAGAATAGAACCAGCCACCCATGTCGTAAGAGGCGACTAAGAAGGTTGGAAGTGGGGCTAGCTACCCCACACCGTAAAAAAACTAGATGGCTACAGAACGGAGAGCGAATCGAGTAAACGCAGGCTGAAACCGGACACATCGCCGAAGAATAAGCACCAGAGCTCCCAATGGTGCTGAAGATGTGAAGTAAAACACAATAAATACTAATTCTGCATGAATCTGATTTCCATATGAATAGAAATTATGGGGAGATCTGGTGCATCGGTCTGGGTGGTGATCACAAGAGAGAGAATGTATTTGAAAATAGATGTTTGCGAAAAATAATAAACATAAAATGGAACGAATTCAGGAGAAGGGATGAAATCAGAGACATGTCTGGTCAACTACTAGTAACAACTGTTATAAGAAGGACAAAATGGAGATTTGTTAGACACACCTTGAGAAGAAATGATCAAAAAATATCAAAGCAGGCATTGAAGTGGAATGCAAAGTGTTCAAGAAAGGGAGGTCAACCTAAAGATACCTTGAAACGAATTATGCAGAGAGAGGCAAGAAATATCAGTCTCGGTTTCAAGGAGGGAATTGAGCGAGTTGCCCAGGATAGAACGGTATGGAGAAATTGCTTGCAGGCTCTATGTAACGTATAAAGGTAGGAGAGGAATTATTAATGTTATATTGGATGATATATATTAATGAGAAACCTGCGGCAGGCAACATTAACACAAAAACTTTATGCGATAAAAACATTATTATATCATCAAACAATTGTGGTCAGAACTCGATGAGGTTCAGGGTACATAAAGAATTCAATAACTAACAGACACATTATATAGTACACACCAACAGACACATTATATAGTACACACCAACAACACATTGCATGGTACACACCAACAGACACATTATATAGTACACACCAACAACACATTGCATGGTACACACCAACAGACACATTGTATAGTACACACCAACAGACACATTATATGGTACACACCAACAACACATTATATAGTACACACCAACATTGTATGGAACACACTAACAGACACATTGTATGGTACACACCAACAGACACATTGTATGGTACACACCAACAGACACATTGTATGGTACACACCAACAGACACATTATATGGTACACAACAACAACACATTATATGGTACACATCAACATCACATTATATGGTACACAACAACAGACACATTGTATGGTACACACCAACAGACACATTATATGGTACACACCAACAACACATTATATAGTACACACCAACATTGTATGGAACACACTAACAGACACATTGTATGGTACACACCAACAGACACATTGTATGGTACACACCAACAGACACATTATATGGTACACAACAACAACACATTATATGGTACACATCAACATCACATTATATGGTACACAACAACAGACACATTGTATGGTACACACCAACAGACACATTATATGGTACACACCAACAACACATTATATAGTACACACCAACATTGTATGGAACACACTAACAGACACATTGTATGGTACACACCAACAGACACATTGTATGGTACACACCAACAGACACATTGTATGGTACACACCAACAGACACATTATATAGTACACAACAAGAGACACATTATATGGTACACACTAACAGACACATTATATGGTACACACTAACAGACACATTGTATGGTACACACCAACAGACACATTATATGGTACACAACAACAACACATTATATGGTACACACTAACAGACACATTATATGGTACACACTAACAGACACATTATATGGTACACACTAACAGACACATTATATGGTACACACTAACAGACACATTGTATGGTACACACCAACAGACACATTATATGGTACACAACAACAACACATTATATGGTACACACTAACAGACACATTATATAGTACACACCAACAGACACATTATATGGTACACACCAACAGACACATTGTATGGTACACACCAACAGACACATTATATGGTACACACCAACAGACACATTGTATGGTACACACCAACAGACACATTGTATGGTACACACCAACAGACACATTATATGGTACACAACAACAGACACATTATATGGTACACAACAACAGACACATTATATGGTACACACCAACAGACACATTATATAGTACACACCAACAGACACATTGCATGGTACACACCAACAACACATTGTATGGTACACAACAACAACACATTATATGGTACACACTAACAGACACACTATATGGTACACACCAACAGACACATTATATGGTACACACCAACAGACACATTGTATGGTACACACCAACAGACACATTATATAGTACACACCAACAGACACATTGTATGGTACACACCAACAGACACATTATATGGTACACACCAACAGACACATTGTATGGTACACACCAACAGACACATTGCATGGTACACAAAAACAGACACGGCACCTATATTTCCGCCATCTCCAAATTGCGGGTGGTGCTGAGCTATTGAGCCCAGTGAATCCGGCAAATCGATCGACCACACAACAGTGCTCTCTGCCCCACTACTAGCAGGTTATTTACTCATAGTTCTCTCAATACAAGCTCCCCAACACATGATCAACGAACATAAGCAGTCGGTTTCTTGTCTTTAGCGTATCTGGTTCTAGACAGAAAGCTCTTGTGCGTGTGTGCAAGCGTGTGTGTGTATGTGGGCGTGTATGTGTGGGCAAGCGTGTGTGTGTGTAACCGCACGTGTATGTGCATTTGTTGAGTGTATGCATGTGTGTGTATGGACATGTGTGTGTGGGGGGCACTTGTGTGTATGCATGGGTGTGGGTGCACGTATGTGTATGTGTACACGTGTTATGTGTATGCATGTGTGTGTGTGTGTGTGCACGTGTTGTGTATATGCATGTGTTGTGTGAGTATATGTTACTTTGTATTTCTAACAGTGGCCGAACAACACACTCACCACACACAAAACAATAGAGCTGGAGAAAATGTGAGATGCCAACTTCATATTTCTTGCGGCCACTAGAACTGAATATTCTAGTTATTTCTTGTGTTAATTGATCTAACTTTGTTGAATGTTCTAACTAGCAAGTGTGCTACTTATAAATGTTCTAACTAGCAAGTGTGCTACTTATAAATGTTCTAACTAGCAAGTGTGCTACTTATAAATGTTCTAACTTCATACTTTAGTTAAATGTTCAAACAATGACTTTAGCTGATAAGTTCTAGTTGAAAACTACCAGTGAAGTCGGCCTAGGCCCGCCGGGGTGCGCAAGGGAAGCAAAGAATAGTATCATCAATACGATCTATAAGGCATGTCGTAAGCAACGCCTGCCGTAGGACCTAGGGAAGTTACCCTAGTAAATATCGCCTAAATCGGATGTGCTGGCCTACTTATAGGCGCATAACTGGTACAACGTACAATCGCTCTTAGGCTCAGATCCCATACAAATCACAAAGAGTGGTTTAACAAGTAGTCGATATGGAACGTTAGAAGAAGAAAATGTAGTTTCCATAGCGCGTTCAGTCAGACATTAAACTAGGTCGTTAAGCATGCGCAGCAAGAGCGTTAATTAAAATATCAATAGAAAATGTGTTTGCTTATCCAAACACTCGAGATAAACTTAGTTTGTATCTTCAACGATGTGTGTTAAATTAGCACAATTGAAGAGTCTTATGAAAGCTGCTCATACAAGTCATAAAGAAATAAATAAAAGATACGATTTGTGTGTGAACGTGATAATAGAGAAAATCATCACAAGTTAATGATTCTGTCATTCACAAGTAATTTGTGATTATTGAATTTTGTTTCTGATTTTTTCTATCATTCTTTTCTCCCTTCGCCCTAGGAGTCATAGGTCCGCAACCAAGGCGTTCCAATCCCTCCTATTTCACCCTTCACCCCTAGGGAGTCATAGATTCGTAACCACCCTTCGCCCCTAGGGAGTCATAGGTCCGCAATCACCCTTCGCCCCTAGGGAGACATAAGTCCGTAACCAAAGTCTTCCAAGCCCTCATATTCAAGGCCATCTTTTCCAGATCTCTTCATTCTCTCCACATTTTCTTGCATTCTGTCTCCAACTCCCGTCTCCAGGTCTTCTTGGTCTTCCTTACTTCTATTACCATGAGGGTTCTATCGGAAGACCTGTGTGGTAATGCTGTCCGGAGGTCTCCTCGGTGAGTGTGTTCTATCCATCGCCACCTTCTGCTCCTTATCTCTTGTTCTACTTGGCGTTGTCCCGCTCTATCCCACAGTTCCCTGTTTGTGGTCCTGTCATACCATCGCTGATGGAGTATCCTGCTCATGCATCTATAGGTGAATATCTGCAACGTTTTAGTAATTTTGTCTTCTATCATGCAAACATCAATTTCTTTTAGTTTCGTTCTCTAAAATATAATCGAATGTATAATTTATATATTCTTCTTCTAACGCTCCATATCGACCACTTATTAAACCACTCTTTGTGATTTGTATGTGATCTGAGCCTGAGAGCGAATGTACGTTATGCGCCTACAAATAGGCCAGCACATCCGTTTTCTGCGACGTTTTTTATTTACTAGGGTAGCTTTAATATGCCCCTATCTCAGTCGTCTCTTACGACATGCCTTGTAGGTCGCAGTGCTACTATTCTGTGCTCCCTTTGCACGCCCCAGCAAAAATCTATTTTTTAAAACTATACATTTAAAAACCTTCTTAGCTAACTGGACAAATTTGTTACAACATAAAATACGTAGGTCGTAAAGTAAACGTAAAGGAAAAAAATAGTGTAACTATGGATGTCTTTTAACATCGTAGCTGTCGATAAATTAAATGTGAGATTTCTTCCTTGTTGTTCACGTTTTCTATGTTTGCTTGTTTTTTTCTCTACTTGTCCAGAACATTCTGAGAATTTCTCCACCGCAACTTTGTTTTCTTATGTACGTGATTAAAGCTTCTTTAAGCCGAGGCACGCCTTTTCAACCTAAGGGCGAGCCTTTTATTGATTATATCAGAGCGTGTATGCCAACAAACGGGGAAAAATAAGAATTAACACCATCCGGAGAAATCAAGATTTTGTCGGTTTTTAATAAGCATTTTGTTTCCAAAGATTCCATGTAATGTTACTAATCATCATCATCTAGCAGCTTGTCATGTACAGAACACTTTCACAACAACAGTCTCTTGAAATTTCACTCCATCATTGCTCAAATGTCTTGCCTGTGATGAAGTGAGTTTTAGGTACAAAAATATTAGCAGTAAGTTCATTAAAATATTAGCATAAAATTCCTGTAAAAATGTTTACCATATTCAAAATTGCATCGGGGACCTCACCAGTGCTAGGGTGTTCGTGCACTGCAGCTGAGATCTTCCCACGCAAGAAAGGCATTGAAGCACACATGGTTATTCACCAAAGTGCAATGATGATGGTTCTATCAATCTATCAATCAATGGTACTTGTGCTATTCATACAAAGTCTCTACAATTGTCGTAGAATTCTCTCGTTAAATTCTATATCTTTATACTGAATTGTTTGACTGTATCAGACGTAAGTAACATTTATTAAGCTCTATGAAAACACTTTAGAACTAAATCAGCATATCCGGCGTTATGGACATTATAGGCGTGTACAAATTCATAAGATCAGGTGTCTAGACCCAAAAGATTCAGAAAACCTCGAAGTGAAATGATAAACAAGAGGTTCCGGACAAATTACTAAACACGACTGACAAACCGCCATTTCGGGATTTGGAAAAGATAGAAATGTTCTTGCAGCACTGGCGACTAAGAGTTCTAAATCAGCAGTTAACTGATAGATATTTGCTACAAACCAATGTCAACGAACACTTCTCTTGCATGTCAACACCATTTAAATTGGTCTAAAGAAGAGCAAGGAGAAGAAGAAAAGAGCCAAAACTTGTTTTAGTATCATTTTCCTTGTCTACAGACGATATCAGATCACAAAGCTGTTCTAACAAAGGCTCCAGTCTTTCATAAGCTTCCTCTGTTTGAATCAATACTAATCGGTAAGCTGATAACTGTGATATGCAGATAATGCAGCATTTGATAGGTGTCCAAAACCATTTTAATGTCTTTAAAGAAATAATGCACAACTGGTTTGAACATCAGTCTCTATCATTACAACATATACAATACTATCTAAATTAAGTACTAACACTGCAGTCTTCAAGACAAGACAAGAAAATGTCAATTAAATTTTGGCTCAACCTAATTGGATCACAAATATTTGAAAACGTCATAACGGAAAAGCTGAAATACTTGAAGTAACGAAACACAAATTTTTCTGATAATGAGCCGTTACACGCTTTTGACATTATTTAAATGCACGGAATGGAAACATTCTGTTAACTGAATACACATTTCAATTTTAGAACTACATCCAGAGATATCGTCAAGGAAACAAAGAATGGACATTATGGTCAGCGATGTACAGAAACATAACGACCGAAGGTGGTCTACTAGATCAGATCAGATCTGAAGAAACCCTGGAAAAGCTGGTGTAAACTGAATAGATAGTCAACAAGTATTAGCTTCCGGAGAAAAAAATTACCAAACACAGAACTCGAACCAAAACCCGCCTGACTGGTTACCGGGCCCAAATTTTGGGTGTAAAGAATAGAACCAGTGTTACCTGCCACGCATGTCGTAAGAGGCGACTAAGGAGGTTTGGATGAAATCGGATGCACATGTCCTAAACGTGTAGAATTCTGCGTTTAGGGGCCTACCAAACCAATGTGCAACGTATACACGTTCTTGGCAATGATCAAACATATCACAAAGAGTGGTTAAAATTGGTCGTAAGAACGAACGCGAAGAAGAAGAAGAAGAACCACAAACCTTTATTCTTAGTGCACCCATTTCCTAGCTCTACAGACGAGTGTCACGAACATAACCAGCTAGTTCTAAACAAAAAGAGCTTTACTAAGTCGTGCTTTCATAAACAGCGTTGCTTGTTTGAAATACAACATAATCGGTAAACTGAATAAACGTGGATATTGACGAAGACGTATGCAGCAGTTTTACATAAGCAAAGACAACATTAATATCATAAAGAAAAAGTAACAACAATCGACGTTTCGACCATATGTCTTTATCATTACAACATATACAAACACTAAATAATAAAACATAGAACAAAGTATAAGAGCGAAGAGAAAAGAAAATAGAAAACAAATATAAAATATTTGGTACAACATAATTGATCACGTTAAGTAACTTTAGGAGAATAGCGTCAAAAGTGAAAACGCTGAAAAGTCACTTGTTGGATAACAAAACACAAATTTTCCTGGTGATAATCCGCCCAGCTAGACACTGCTGGTTTGAAGCACTTATTTAGACACTGCTCTGTTGTAACTGAGAGTAAGACACTTCTCTGTTGTAACTGAGAGTTAGACACTGCTCTGTTGTAATTGGAAGTTAGACACTGCTCTGTTGTAACTGAGAGTAAGACACTGCTCTGTTGTAACTGGGAGTTAGACACTGCTCTGTTGTAACTGGGAGTTAGACACTGCTCTGTTGTAACTGAGAGTTAGACACTGCTCTGTTGTAACTGGGAGTTAGACACTGCTCTGTTGTAACTGGAAGTTAGACACTGCTCTGTTGTAACTGAGAGTAAGACACTGCTCTGTTGTAACTGGGAGTTAGACACTGCTCTGTTGTAACTGAGAGTTAGACACTGCTCTGTTGTAACTGAGAGTTAGACACTGCTCTGTTGTAACTGGGAGTTAGACACAGCTCTGTTGTAATTGGGAGTTAGACACTGCTCTGTTGTAATTGGAAGTTAGACACTGCTCTGTTGTAACTGGAAGTTAGACACTGCTCTGTTGTAACTGGGAGTAAGACACTTCTCTGTTGTAACTGAGAGTTAGACACTGCTCTGTTGTAACTGAGAGTTAGACACTGCTCTGTTGTAACTGAGAGTTAGACACTGCTCTGTTGTAACTGAGAGTTAGACACTGCTCTGTTGTAACTGAGAGTAAGACACTTCTCTGTTGTAACGGGGAGTAAGACACTTCTCTGTTGTAACTGAGAGTTAGACACTGCTCTGTTGTAACTGAGAGTTAGACACTGCTCTGTTGTAACTGAGAGTTAGACACTGCTCTGTTGTAACTGAGAGTTAGACACTGCTCTGTTGTAATTGGAAGTTAGACACAGCTCTGTTGTAACTCAAGAGTAAGACACTGCTCTGTTGTAACGGGGAGTAAGATACTTCTCTGTTGTAACTGAGAGTTAGACACTGCTCTGTTGTAACTGAGAGTTAGACACTGCTCTGTTGTAACTGAGAGTTAGACACTGCTCGGTTGTAACTGGAAGTTAGACACTGCTCTGTTGTAACTGAGAGTTAGACACTGCTCTGTTGTAACTGAGAGTTAGACACTGCTCTGTTGTAATTGGAAGTTAGACACTGCTCTGTTGTAACTGAGAGTTAGACACTGCTCTGTTGTAACTGAGAGTTAGACACTGCTCGGTTGTAACTGGAAGTTAGACACTGCTCGGTTGTAACTGGAAGTTAGACACTGCTCGGTTGTAATTGAAGTTGTTTAAAAGGGTTTTAAAGACTTCAGTGCACCGGGTGGTTCGGTCCCTCTCAGCAGAAATGGCACGCCCCTGCCGAGAGTATTGCACAAAGCACGAACTCCGTAGCTCCAGCAACAATCCTAGGGGTCTCTGGAAAAACTGCACTCGTGAACAGAACGGCGCGGTACGGACTCGAACCCACGACCTTCGACTCACAAGACAAAGGGCTTAACCACTTAGTCACAGAGACCCCTAATAGAAGTTGTTACTGGAGATAGTGTGTACATTTTCTGCCGTGGACGTTCTCAGCCAAAACGTAAACATGGCGTTATCAAATGTCCTTGTTACATCTCACACTGATACACAGCGTATTCGATTGTTCCATTAACAACTCACCGTACATGAAATATTTGCCAGTTCTCATGTATAGTCGCCAGGAAGAGCACGGTCTGTATCTGTCAATAATTCATAGCCTTGCAGTCGAATAACTACACTCAATGGATGACATTTTTTTAACACACGATCGTTACAAAAATACCGTGTGATCAACGGGGAATACTGGCAGTATCGATCTACAATTATGGGCCCAAACGCTGATCCATCATGACCTAGTTATCAAATAAATTGTTGGCAAAGACTCGCTCGATAAAACCTGCACAGAAAAGACATGGAAAATGTAGCTGACCTGCATTAAGACAAACATTTTTGTTTTTAATCATCACTTTTGCTCACCATTTTCCCATTTTCCCATTGTTAGGAATGGATTTTTCTGGAATATGCGCTAAGCTGTTCATATAACATTTGTCCATATGCTTGTGTTTAAATAACATTCATGCCAGTGTTTGTATTGCCCAACATTTGATGCTATTGTTAGCATGCACACTAAACACATGCATACGTTTAGGCGATGTCTAAACATGCTCATACGTTTAGAAGATGTACAAACATGTCCCCATGTTTACACAATTTACAAACATGTGCATACGTTTAGGCGATTTACAAACATGTGCATACGTGACAGCATACAAACATACGTATGCGTTTAGATAATATCAATCAATCAAGTGCCATGCCTGCCGGCGTAGGCGATCATGTCTCTCCACAACTCTCTTTGCTTGGTGCTTGTAATAAGTTCTGACGTCGATATTTTGTCGAACCATGATGTCAGGCCATCCAACATCTTCTCCCTCTGTCTTCCACGATCTCTCCTTCCTGAATTTTACCTGTAGTCACTAAATGTTCTAAACCTTCTCTCGCATTATATGCCCGAAGAATCTTGATTGTCGGATTCTTATTCTTTTGATAAGGTTTCTTTTGTGCAGGTCTGATTTAAAACCTCCACATTTGTTTTCTTTGCTGTCCATGGAATTTTCAACATTCGTCTGTAAAACCACATCTCTGTGGCTTCCAATGATCGTATTGATTGTTTGTTCATTGTCCATGATTCGCTGCCATACATAAGTATTGGTTCAATATAGCATTGGAGTACTCGTTTTCGCAATGTCATTGGTAGTGAGTTCACGCATAGTGTGTTCTTCATTTTCATAAAGCTGCTTTCGTTTGAGCTATTCTACTCCTAATCTCTGTTGTACATCTTCCATCTGATGTTAGGAATGTTCCTAGATACTTGAATCGATGGACTTGTTTCAGTGTTGTGTTATTTATTTTGATATTGCATGTTGGTGTTTCTTGTTTCTTGGAGACAACCATAACCTCTGTATATTCATGCTTAATCCTTTCTTTTCACTTTCTCTCACTATTATGTCTATCAAGTCTTGCAGATCTTGTTCATTTGTAGCCATGAGAATTGTGTCATCAGCGTATCTTAGGTTGTTTATATTTTGTCCACCGACTGCTATTCCTGTCTTTTCTTCTATAGATCTCATGATGTTTTCGCTATATAAGTTGAATAGGTCTGATGAGAGGGACGCACCCTTGCCGTACTCTTAACTGTATCGCCGGATAGATTCCAATCTTATTCTCTAGTCTAATGGCTGCGCTTTGTTGCCAGTACAAATTCTTGATCAGTCTAAGATCTTTACCATCAATATTTATACTTTCTAACATGCTGATTATTTCTCCATGTTTTACTTTATCGAAAGCTTTTGAGTAGTCTATGAAACATAGGTATAAGTCCAACTTCATTAATAGACTTAGATAATATACAAACACATAAACACGTTTAGACAATATACCGCGCGTGTGTTGCCAGGGTTCGCAAGAGGAGCAAAGAATAGTAACACTGCGACCTACAAGACATGTCGTAAGAGACGATTGAGGTAGGGACATAGGTAGGCTATACTAGTAAATAAAAAGTGTCGCATAAATCGGATGTGCTGGTCTACTTGTAGACGCATAACTGACACAAGTACAATCTCTTTAGGACTACAACATACAACGTAGGTATACAATATTTCTTCATTCTATCAGAAATGGAGGGGTGGCAGGGGTGTGTGAGGAGGGGTGGGAAATGATGTAATGACACTTATTATTTTATACAGTACAAAACAAATATGAATAAAATGCCAATAGAATCAAGACAAGAAAATAAAACTGTGTAATAAATAGTAAGTAGGAATATAACTCACTGAAAGATTTGCCTACATGCCTAGGTCATAGATTCCCAAACTAGTTCGGCCCACCGCCCACTTTGCACGACATAAACTTTGTAACGCCCCCTTCCCATTATAGCAGTTTGAGCACTCCCCTCACCCCCCTCCCATATATATATATACATGCTCTGTTTTCACTTTGACATAGAAAATTGATATATATTTCTGTCATACATGGTCACTTTTCAAATCTTCTTCTTTTTCTTTGCGTTCGTTCTTTACGACCAATTTTAATCACTGTTTGTGATATGGTTGATCTTTACCAAGAACGTGTATACGTTGCACATTGGTTTGGTAGGCCCTTAAACGCATAGACTTCTACATGTTTAGGACATGTGCATCCGATTTCAGCCAAAGCTCCTTAGTAGCCTCTTACGACATGCGTGGCAGATAACAGTGGTTCTATTCTTTACACCCCAAATTTGGGCCCTGATAACCACTCGGGTGAGTTTTCAAATGATTAACTACGTGAAATAGAAAATTGATGAAAAAAATGGGTTGTGTAAGATAGGCATAAGATGCATTAAAATGCAGAATTCAAAATTTTAACGATTAATTAATCGCAAAATCACGAAAAATTAAAAATGTAAAAAAAACTCCCCGAAATGTTTCTGAACCCACTATCGCCCCCTGGAAGGCTTCAGGGGACTCCCACTTTGGGAATCACTGGCCTAGATGAAAAAATATTAGTATAATTATATGAAGCTAAACTGAGATCCGCGGTGGTAAAGTTGCTATTGTGCTTGCTTCCTAGACAGAAAGTCTCCGTTCGATCTCCAATTTAATCAGGATTTATCAGACTGCAAACAGATCTCCTCAGTTCGACCCAGCCTCAATTGAATAACAGATAAACACAGGGAAGTAAAGGTGACTGGTGGGATATTGATCACATGTGACACTTCGTGTGACGTTAATCAAAGACAAATCTGGAGGAACAGCATATTTACTAATATACGACGACATGACAGCAAGACCTGATATTGATTGATCAAAGTGCTATAGATAATGTTAGTGAATTAGTCAACCTTGGAAGTAGATCAGCCGATCAAGATGTAGGCCTACAGATGAGGACATAAACTTGTAAAACATGTAAACTAAAAACACATTTTTACACGACTTTTTAATTTTAAAAAATAAGATTTTTAATGATTGATTGTTTGATAGGACCATCATCATTGCACTTCAGTGAGCAACCATGTGTGCTCCAATCTCTTGTTTACACAGGAAGATCTCAGCGGCAGTGCACAATCTCCGTAACATCGGCGAGGGATCCGATGTAATTTAGAAAATGGTGAAAATATTTTGTAGGAATTTTGATTTTTTAATTTTGCTACAGAATTTTACCCAGGCAGCGGCTTTCCAGACTGAACTTCTCGAGTTTGAGCTGACTATTGTTCTTTTATACTAGTGACAACTGTTATAAGAAAGAGAAGATGGAGATATGTTGGGCACACCTTGATGAGAAATGATCAATGAATATCAAAGCAGGCATTGAAGTGGGATGCAAAGGGTTCAAGAAAGAGAGGTCGACCTAAGGAGACCCTGAAGGCGAACTTTGCTGAGAGAGGCAGGAAAGATCGGTCTCAGTTCCATGGAGGAGATTGAGCGAGTTGCCCAGGATAGAGTGGTATGGAGAAATTACTTGTAGGCCCTATGTAACGTATAACGGTACGAGAGGAATTATTATTATTATTATTATTATGGTTCTTTTATGTGCTCAACTTGAACACGGACCTACGTTTTATCGTCCGTCTCCGATAGGACTAGGAATTCGATTTCACCTACACTGAGATCAGGAATCTCTGGAAAATAGATGATTAATAATTGAAGTGGGAGGGACGCTTTGTAAATTGCAATGCTGTATTCTACATAGAATTATATACAAATAATAAATTGTAATGCTGTATTCTACATAGAATTATATACAAATAATAAATTGTAATGTTGTATTCTACATAGAATTATATACAATATAAGATCAATGTGATTCTGAAGAAAATGATACAAGACCATGAAGATGGAGCGACGCTCGAACAGCTTCTGTAAATGAATATCAGCTTACAAAGGCTAGAAAAGACACACAAGATCACTAAGTTTCACCCAACCTTCATAAAGTCAATGGTGAAGAGAAGAAAAAAAAAATGTGATTCTATAAAGATGATAAGAAAGAAGTTACAAGTGACAAGTTAATGATTCAATCATTGATATAAAGAAATTGAAGATGAAGCACCTCAGAACAGTTACGAACATCTATAAGCCAATTGCCAACAAGAACACAAGATCACTGATTTACCCAACACTTCATAAAAATAATGGTGGAGAGAGAAATGATTGTTGGAAAGGTGTACAGAAAGTTTATCAGTGATGCCGTTTTAATGAGTTAATGCATGATTAAAAACTCGAAATGAATTTGCTCTGCACAGTGTGAAATCTACCATTCCGAACACAAACGATATTCACTCAAATTGATATCTGTTTACTGATGCTCGAACTTAGTCACCAGTTAAATACAAAAGATTCAGTCTTGTTAACAGATGTCTTCGACATATTCTGAGACTGCGATGGTATGACAGATGTGCCAACACAGACATGTGGATAAGAACAGTGCAGGAACCCATGTAGACCTTGGTTAACAGGACAAAATGACGATGGGTCAGAAATACCTTGCAGAAGACACAGTCGAGTGTCACTATACAAACAGTTGAGTGAAACCCGCCAAGTAAAACATAAAAGAGGACGTTGTAAACCCTACCTGGAAACGGTGTCTTGTTGAAGAACTGAATGAGGCTAGGCTATTTTTGAAGCCTTAAAAATAACAGCAAGAGACGGATAAAAGTGGCGAGTAACAGCAAGAGACGGATTAAAGTGGCGAGTAACAGCAAGAGACTGATAAAAGTGGCGAGTAACAGCAAGAGACGGATAAAAGTGGCGAGTAACAGCAAGAGACTGATAAAAGTGGCGAATAACAGCAAGAGACGGATAAAAGTGGCGAATAACAGTTTTGGCCCTATGCTCCACGAGGAGCGGAGAGGAATATAAATAAATAAGCATTAAAACTTTTCTTTGACTTCTACTTTGACTTCATGTCTCCTGACATAACCAATAACAGCAGCTAATGAGCGAAGAATCATAACGACAGAGATGAGATGTCTTAGAAGAGCTGCAGGTGTGACAATAAGAGACAAAATTAGAAATGAAGAAATCACAAGAAGACTGGATGTGAAACCAGTCATGTAATTCATAACAGAACAACAGATTAAATGGTTTGGACACCTGACAAGAATGCCCTGATATCGCATACCACAGAGAGCCATAAAAAAAAGTATAACGAGTACAGAGCAAGAGGAAGCCACGCAAAATATGGAGTGAGGCATTAAGAACAGCCTTAATAAAAATGAATAAAAGCTTACAAAGTGCATTAGAACAAGCATACAAAGATCACTTACCCCCAACACTTCTATAAAGAACTGAATGGTAGTAAAGAGAAGAAGAAAACGCCTACTTTGTTAAAACAAGTTACAGAACTTGACGCCACATTCCTCTTTCCTACAGATACAACATTACTTTACGACATGAAAAAACAAAAATATTGATAATAAACAGAAAAAATCAGTTCATTACAAATTCATGCCAATCATTCGTAATTATTGCCAGACATCTGGAAGCACTGTTAAAGAGCAAAGATGGCTTGACAACATAATTGAAGCAAGATATTAGAGCACAATCAATGTAACATATCCGTGGTCGTTAACTATTTGAAATATTTAAATGCATGTAAGCGAACCAAGCAATCAATAATAAAATGTAGTTTTCCTACGACTTTAAGTGTCAAATATGGTCGAAGTACGTGCGCAAGCAAGAGACAAAATATCAGTTTAATCGAAAAGACTAAACTTTTGAGCCCTTAGGCTTATAGCTATATTAGTAATACATGTCTCCTCCACTTCCGTTGCTGTCATGTTCTAGTTTAACTCAAACCGTACTAACTGTCGCAGTGTGCGTCAAGATTGTCTATTAAAATAACTCTACTGCCGCACACTGAGCCAAGTATTTTTGTATGTAAAACTAATGATCAAGAGAGAGCGAGAGAGAGAGAGAGAGTATTTAAAATTAGTGTTAAATTTACATTAACGTATTGTGATCCAATTTACGATTTATATCAGTAGCAAAGCTATATGTTTCTATATAGTATTATGAACGAGAGTTTGGTATAAATTTGTTAATTTGATGAAATTTATATATTTTTCAAGCTGGATAATGTGAAGAAGAAATAATTAATTCGGCGACATTGTGTTTATCCATCCGGTTGTGAATGTGTTGAGCATCGTAGTTATTTGATCGATGTATTCCAAAACAATGCTGCGCCCCAAATATTTGCTGAACCGGATGATAATTATTTTCTTGCATATGTCAAATGTATGTAGTACCACATAACTGAAGTTTAGTAAAGAATGATATCTTAAATCTCACATGAATCATACACACAAATTGGATTTAGATACTAAATATATAGGACAATCTCAAATTGACTCGAATATTATATCGTCGTGAACTGAGCACAGTACCCTTGACTGTGGAGCAACTGGTCGAATGGATTAGAGCCCAGACTCCCATTCGGGAGACTCGGTTCAATCCCAGTAAGGCTAAAGTTTTTTTTTCTGCAGGGCATACAGAAAAAAACCTGAACAGTTTCGCGACAACTACGCTAGCCATGAGGCCATTACATTCCACGGGCTCATGCCCCTGCTTTTCTTACACTCCCCTAAAAATTGGTATTATAAGCAGTTAAGACCTTTTTTGACTTCCTTGACCATGAGAAAACAGAACGTGTGTTATAATTAATGCCTATAAATAAATCTGGTAACATTGTGCAGGTTTGGACCTGTCCGTATTGTGGGTATGGAAGGTTGATTTTACGTCCTTGATGAAGGAATCATGGCAACAGTTTTCTTATGGGACATTGGTCTTTAGAAGCTTAGAATTTATCAGAAAGTTTGAGAAAAGCAATACATGTTAGCAGGAGATAGAAGGACGAACTGGGACATCTGGAAATTTGTAGAAATCACAAAGTGCAAAGTACATGTTGAGAGAGAACAATCTATGATCTACAGTATAATATGTAGTTTTAGAGCAGATGTGGACTACCCTACGCCCTCTGACCCGATCCGACCCTCGAGATGTTTCTATCCGGCCCGCCAAAGTATTCAAAGTGTAACAAATTCAGAATACAAACATAACTTATCGTTACCTATTATATATTACAAAAGATAATAACAAAATGTGACCTCATCGACAACAAATTTATTTAAAACAAAATATTCAGAAGAGCTCGCTAATTGAAAAATAACGAATCTAAAACTTCGATCGAAGCAAGACATGTACATACTCAAGAAACACTATGTGTTCTATTCATTTTTTTACATTCGATGGCAGTACAAATACACGTTCAGGTCCCGGACTAATTGAGTGAGTTAATTTGTTGTGTTTTTCTGTCGGAATCAATTAGCAGATACTTCATAGTTGTCTGCTGCATGTTGTGTGACCTATCAACAATTTCATTTTGTGTGACCTATCAATCATTTCATTTTGTGTGACTTATCAATCATTTCATTTTGTGTGACTTATCAATCATTTCATTTTGTGTGACCTATCGATCCTCCTCTTCGATCGTTCTAGGTCTGTTTTAATCATTCTCATTGTGATATATAAACAGCCACACATCAGAACGTGATGTACGTGCACCAGCCTTCAGCACCTATTGGAGCCCAGTTGCTTATCCTTCGGTGGGTGTTCGTTTTCAGCCAGCTTTTGATTTACTAGGGTGAGCTTTCCTTAGGGTTCGATCAGCTTTGCCGTATTTTTGGGCTTTGTGATCTACGCCGGGACAGTGAGTTACGCTATTTATGCCCGTTCTGACTGAGAAATATTTCTCGGGGCTTGTAAGCTTATCCTCGTACGGCGTCTTACTCGTATAAAACACCATGTAAAGTATCGGCCTTCGCCAATGTTCAGACCCAAACTTCCTGTCTGATCCGTATATTGTCGGCCTTGCTTTACCGTACATTTTGAGTTTGGTCCGGAGAAGGAACATTCTCAGCCTTTTCTAGACGCGCATTGGTACGTGGCAATTTGCAATTAACCTCGAAAGCATTGGCATGGGGCCGAGTACAAACAATGTAGAGGGTCGTTTCAGTCGGCACTATCAGCGTAACTGAGGATTTTGCGCTCGCCGCCATCACCCGCCCGTTATTCCGGGGATGTTAGTTACGACTGCAATCGAACCTTGCCCGGTTGCCCCAAGGCTGGCAGTTCCGTTTGGCATCACCAACCTCAGTTCTTCCGGGGATGTTAATTTTTAGTCGCACAGTACCTTGCACGGTTTTCCTAGGGCGGGTAGTTTCGTTATGCACTAAACGCAACTTGTTCTTTTGCGCTCGGCAAACCTTGCCCAGTACATGTATCTGCACCAGGCTACCGATGCGGGGTCAGCTGCAATCTTCTCTCCCACCAACACGAGGGTAGACTTTTATTCGTTTCGGTCCTGTCTTATTTGTTCTTGCCGACGGGCTGGCAATGTTTGCCCCCCTCCTCAGGGCTTCGAGCTTTGCCCTACGTGGGCATACGTTTGGTCACTGGATGCACCTCTCATCCATGTCTGAGACGTTTCGTTGCTGTTTCTTTGCGTTCAGGGACTTTGGCAATATCTTGTTGGACATCGGTCAGGAGATTTGTGCGTTTTGCCTGTATGTATCTTTATTGTATTTCCGTAATTGCACTGCTACCACTACCAGTAGTTTTCTCTTCCCGATCCCTGCCCCTCTTAGCCAGACCGGAACCAGAGTCTGTTTCAGGGTCACCGCGTGGAGGTTGGGGCAGGGTCTTGTAGCGCGCCCTCGCTAACCCTGGCTCATGTTACCACCATGACCTCATGAGCCTTTGACCCCGAACTATCGATCATTTCATCTTGTGTGACCTATCGATCATTTCATCTTGTGTGACCTATCAATCATTTCATTTTGTGTGACCTATCAATCATTTCCTGTTGTGTGACCTATCAATCATTTCATTTTGTGTGACCTATCAATCATTTCATTTTGTGTGACCTATCAATCATTTCATTTTGTGTGACCTATCGATCATTTCATGTTGTGTGACCTATCGATCATTTCATGTTGTGTGACCTATCGATCATTTCATTTTGTGTGACCTATCGATCATTTCATGTTGTGTGACCTATCGATCATTTCATGTTGTGTGACCTATCGATCATTTCATTTTGTGTGACCTATCGATCATTTCATGTTGTGTGACCTATCGATCATTTCATGTTGTATGACCTATCGATCATTTCATGTTGTGTGACCTATCGATCATTTCATGTTGTGTGACCTATCGATCATTTCCTATGATCCTTTGGGGGTCTCTGAGGTGTAGAGGTTAGCTGCTCGCCTCTCGTGTCAAAGGTACTCAGTTCGCTCCCTGGTGGAGCCATCGGGATATTTTTCCAGAGCTCCCTGATCTCAGTGTAGGTGAGATCGAGTTCCTAGTCCTATCGGAGACGGACAATAAAACGTAGATACCATAATCAACTTGAGCAGGTAAAAAAAATTTTGGCAGTTCAAAATAGAGAAGAGCAGGTTGAAAAGCTGCTGCCTGTGCATACTTCAATAGAAAGAAAATAATTCAAAAATAACAATTAATACAAAATATTTTCACTATCTTCTAAATTACAACGGGGACCCTCATCAGTGCTACGGAGATTGTGCACTGCCGCTGAGATCTTCCTGTGTAAGATAGAGATCGGAGCACACGTGGTTACTCACCGAAATGCACTAGCTGATGACAGTTGTGTTAAAAGTGGCATTACACAAGAGCGCAGAGTCTTTGAAAAGAGAGTTTCGAATGAGCTGAACAACAAGAGAGCAAAGCAACAACTCACAGTAAAACATTTTGCCAATTGACCGTCGGTAGAGACGAAAATGTCATATATATATATATATATATATATATATATATATATATATATATATATATATATATATAAAGTATGACAAGTATGTTACTTTACAGACAGACATTTGACAAGTATGTTACTTTGAAAATTTCTGAGTTTGCGATTTTTTCTCTTGCCTTCTATATCCTTCTAAATTCTCTCTTTAAAAGATTCTGCAACTTTACGTAATATTGTTTTCCACACAACTCGATCATCAGATAGTTTTCTCCATTTGTTGGCACCGATAGAAAAGTTCTTCATTGGTGCATTACATATACCCTTATATATTAGCAGTGGTCTGCCTTGGAGCCACTCCCCCATATACGCGTTCACAAAACAGTACCTGTTCGAATATGCGGCTATTTTCCATTCTTCTCACACGTTCCAGCTATTTTAGTCTTTCCCTGCATAATATTCCCATAATGGAGGCTCAAGTACTACTACAGGCCGCAATCATGATCAATAGTTCCAACTCTGACTGCCAACAAGTTGCATTTTTCACAGATGCGCTATCCGTTTTGCAAGCCCTACAGAGAAACATTCATCACTGAGAAAAGAGCTCAGCAAAATTGCTGCCAATAAAAGAGTTACACTCCAGTGGGTACCATCACACTGTGGGGTGCCAGGTAACGAGAAGGCAAACAAACTTGCTAAAAAGGAGCAGAATGTGAACAAATAGATAATGAAATCACATACTTTGAAAACAAAAAGAGCTACTGTGGACATTAGAGAAGAAACTATCCAACGATGACTACCACACACTCGACAAACAAGACAGACTAGCATCTTCCGACTCAGGATAGGACATAACAGACTGAACAAACACACAGGCTACGATTGTCCACATCATATCTGTGTCCATGTGGCACCGCTGATCAACCACAGAACATGTCCTGCAAGAATGTCCCCTGTATGTCCTCCCTAGAAAGGAATGCTGGCCCTACAACACTGCATTCAAAACTACATGGCACCAGAGATGAGCTCCAGACAACACTGCATTCAAAACTACATGGCACCAGAGATGAGCTCCAGACAACACTGCATTCAAAACTACATGGCACCAGAGATGAGCTCCAGACAACAGTCGACTTCATGAAAAGAACGTGTCTAGCGGTATAGTCATCAAAATAGCGATCACAAAGAAGAATATGGCAAGTTTGCGCAATACTTCAAAATTGGCTATCTTGACATACACCTGATGTTCGTAATCTTCCATTTAAAAAACAACAATATCTAGTTACAAATGATATTTAAACGAACCTGACTTTAATATTTTGTAAAGTATAAGATCGTCTGCCGTTATAAAATATAACAGGTCAACAAGTGTACAGAACAAAAGGGCGTCCTGCTTCACAATCATGCTTTACTTAATAACATAAATAATTTTATGATAAAGCAATTAAACAAGATGTCCACCAGACGCAGACGTTGAATTTATGTAATCTAGTCTACATTTCTTACTGTCAAATGTCAAGTGATTGCAAAAGTCATGTCTGGTAAATATATGGATGAGATTAAACATGGTTTATTGTTATTTAACAATACAACATATCAAAAATAAGAACCAGAACAGCACAGACGAGACAAAAATGTCGTTACCATTATATTTAGTGTAATATCCCTCGTAGAACTGTGTCCGTGGGTGAGGAGTGAATATGCACTAGAGTAGATTGTATTTGTGGGAGATGAATTTAAGGTTAACAGAGCAGGACAAAACTGTAATAAAACAGACCTAGTTTGGCACACACACCAATGACAACAATAGATCTCCAGTCCTGCTGTATCGAACAGTGAGCACCCCATGTACACGATATAGCTCTATTCACTAACACGACTAGGAATTCTCGGTTCCAGACTGTCCCATAGTTTCTCCCGCGCGCTGCTAGCGATACTTTGGTCGATGCTGTTTCTGATGTCGTCTACCGTTAGCCTGATGGTGTGTTGAAAATTGTGGTATCGATCTTATACGTACAGGTTTCCAGTTTGTACAGTGCAAAAGTGACAGAAAGATGGATGGCTTCACTTGAGTGTTATTTTATGGTTTCATCGAATAATTTTATTAGAAAAATAATTAAGAACACCAAATGAAATGAATATTTTACCATTGAATTTGCAGATAATAAAGATCACTGCTGCGTAGCATAGGTAGATTGTACTGGATTCAACCAACAGTTTATGGTGATTAACTCTCTGTGAGGTTGATTCCCTAGTTTAGACAATTGAAAACGATTATCCTAATCTATCTATCAATCACCTTATCTATATATCTATCTCTATCTATCTATCTATCTATCTATCTATCTATCTATCTATCTATCTATCTATCTATCTATCTATCCTAATCTATCTATCAATCACCTTATCTATCTATCTATCTATCTATCTATCTATCTATCTATCGATCTATCTATCTATCTATCTATCTATCTATCTATATATATATCTATCTATCTATCTATCTGTCTATCTATCTGTCTGTCTGTCTGTCTGTCTGTCTGTCTGTCTGTCTGTCTGTCTGTCTGTCTGTCTTCATATATCTATATATCTATATATCGATATATATATATATTTATCATTTTTCTATCTATCTATCTACCTATATACATATATCTGTGTGTCTGTCTGCATGTATGTCTATCCGTCTACCTATCTGCCTATCCGTCTACCCATCTGTCTATTTGTCTATCCATCTGTTCTTCGGTCTGTCTGTCTGTCTATCAGTATGTCTGTCTATCAGTCTGTCTGTCTGTCTGACTATCCATATGCCGTTTAACACATACGATCTCTGCATCCAATTTCCATTGTTGCCGTTCTGCAGCATTTCTACTAATGGTTTCCAACGTCATGCCACAATCTTCCAACGTCATGCCACAATCTTCCAACGTCATGCCACAATCTTCCAACGTCATGCCACAATCTTCCAACGTCATGCCACAATCTGTCAACGTCATGCCACAATCTGTCAACGTCATGCCACAATCTTTCAACGTCATGCCACAATCTTCCAACGTCATGCCACAATCTTCCAACGTCATGCCACAATCTTCCAACATCTTCCGCAATCTTTCAACTTTCATGTCATCTTTCAACTCATGCCACAATCTTTCAACGTCATGCCACAATCTGTCAACGTCATGCCACAATCTGTTAACGTCATGCCACAATCTGTCAACACCTCTTCTCTATGTTACCTTTTAACGTTCAGGCTTTCTTTTGGCATCCGCTGTCCATCAGAGATCTGTCCTAGCCAACGCCCCTTTTGACATATGACATACATGCGGAATCCACCTCCATCTTTGTCCGTTAATGATGGTCTCAAATAATATTGGTTAGTTTTCAAAGGTCTTCATTCGACACAATAATGGTCGTAGCAAACGTAGTCTCAGAGCATTGAGAGAACGTAGTCACCACTCAACAAAGTCTCAGAGCATTGAGAGAACGTAGTCACCACCTCAACAAAGTCTCAGAGAGCATTGAGAGAACGTAGTCACCACCTCAACAAAGTCTCAGAGAGCATTGAGAGAACGTAGTCACCACCTCAACAAAGTCTCAGAGAGCATTGAGAGAACTAGTCACCTCAGAAAAGTCTCAGAGCATTGAGGAATAGTCCACCTCAACAAAGTCTCAGAGAGCATTAGAGAACGTAGTCACCACCTCAAAACAAAGTCTCAGAGAGCATTGAGAGAACGTAGTCACCACCTCAACAAAGTCTCAGAGAGCATTGAGAGAACGTAGTCACCACCTCAACAAAGTCTCAGAGAGCATTGAGAGAACGTAGTCACCACCTCAACAAAGTCTCAGAGAGCATTGAAGAACGTAGTACCATCTCAACAAAATTAGAGAGCATTGAGAGAACGTAGTCACCCCTCAACAAAGAAGTCTCAGAGAGCATTGAGAGAACGTAGTCACCACCTCAACAAAGTCTCAGAGAGCATTAAGAGAACTAGTCACCCCTCAAAAACAAAGTCTCAAAGAGCATTGAGAGAACATAGTCATCACCTCAACAAAGTCTCAGAGAGCATTGAGAGAACGTAGTAACCACCTCAACAAATTTAAGTATCAGAGAGCAGTGAGGGAACGTAGTCAACGCCTCAACAAACGAAGTCGCAGAGAGCATTGAGACAACGTAGTCACCACCTCAACAAAAGAAGAGAGCATTGAAAGAACTTAGTCACCACCTCAAAGACGAAGTGTC
The DNA here is from genome assembly GCA_020796225.1 of Arion vulgaris. Lineage (NCBI taxonomy): Eukaryota > Metazoa > Mollusca > Gastropoda > Stylommatophora > Arionidae > Arion > Arion vulgaris. The sequence continues at coordinate 49,799,645 of CM036765.1, read as the reverse complement.
AGAGAGCACTGAGAGAAAGAAATCACCACTAAAAAACGAAGTCGCAGAGAGCATTGAGAGAACGTAGTCACCACCTTAACAAATGAAGTCTCAGAGAGCATTGTGAGAACGTAGTCACCACATAAAAAACGAAGCCCCAGAGAGCATTATGAGAACGTAGTTACCACCTCAACAAACGAAGTCTCAGAGAGTATTGAGAGAACGTAGTCCCCACCCACCTCAAAAAACAAAGTCTCAAAGAGCATTGAGAGAACATAGTCATCACCTCAACAAACGAAGCCTCAGAGAGCATTGTGAGAACGTAGTCACCACCTCAACCTTCGTATCCATTCTGAATGTACGAGGATTTTTATCTAAGCTATTTTAAACCAATCCACGTCAACTAGTAGATTGCAAGAGCTTGATTGAAGATTGGACTAGTAGATTGCAAGAGCTTGATTGAAGATTGGAGTGGCCAGAACAGAAAGCACAACAGATATGAGTAGGCTCAACAAGCAACATCGAAACGGTGGAGTTAGTCGCTGGACGCTCTTTCTAGATATTGCGAAGGAGATTGGAGGACCTATGGATATGTCAGGAGTGCAATGAAAATATTCCAACAGATATCGAAGGATATGCATACTGTTGGTTCCCATGGCTTGCTGGTTAAACACACTCATTGCTCTGCCCTCAGGCATCCAGTTCTACTTCTACAACGGGTAACTCCGAACTCCTTAAATCATTGTGTCGATTCAACATCTATTTTAGTGTCTTCATCCACGTGAAGAGACGAAAGAACATCCCCCTTGTCCATCTAACTTTCCCGACAATCAATGATGTTGATGCAAGTCGGTCCGCCCTCTCATTGCCGCAAACATCCGCATGTCCAGGACAGTAAATCTACGAATGTAGACTGAACATGACTATTAATATATTATGAAGGCAAAATACTATAAGCTTTAACAAAGAAAATCTACCAAAATAGCTTGAAATATTAATAAGATCCACGCCAATGCATATAGAGTGTCCCCATAACTGAACAGTCGCTCTGAGATATCTGATTTTTTTGTCAAATTGGGAATAGCAATCTAACGAGGAAATGAATTTCGTCTAATCCGCTGAGGATTACTCGGCTCATCTATTGTGAAAAAAGAATTGTATATGTACCACTGTGTATTAAATGGCCCATCTAATAACAAAGTGAATGGTATCTGTACCACTATGGAATAGCCGACTCATATAATAACAAGGAATACGTGTAGTGTGGTCCATTGGGAGGGACAAAGCAACATCTATGTTAAAAGTCATCCCATGAACAAATACAATATGCATTCTCTCTCCCTCTCTCTCTCTCTCTTTCTCTCCGTCGATCAAACAATGCTATATTATATTTATGTATCATTTATGTATTATTTGTATTAGCTGCACGATGTTGTTACAATAATAGTACCAGGGAGAGGAAAACCACGACTGTGTTAGTAACATCACACACAATCAAAGATTTCAAAACGATTTTTCATCGATCACCAACAGTGTTGGCTGTTTGTTTGATTTTAGTGGGAACAATATGACCGCCATGCCGAATTATCGATCGTGTGTCAAACTTGGCTTGGCTTTCTATGTGCGCCATTCACTCCTAATGTTTCTTTCTCTTGGTAAAATAGTAAATAAATCACTCAAATACAAATATTGACATTCTGTGTACTTTACTTTCAACTGCAAGCACAGATGTGTAATGACATTATTGATACAAGGGAAAGCTACAGTAAAACTATGTACCAAAGGCGAAACACGAAAAAACGGAAGTAGGGTAGTTTTAAAATGAAAATCGTGGCATATCCTAAAGGACGTAGCCATCAACTACAGTAAACGAGTCGTTGATTTTCTAGGCACCACTTATACGTTCAGTAGTTTGCCATTGCTTTCTGAACGGATGGCGCCATCGTCCTTTTTTTATAATCAACGGAAACAATTTGCAAGCAAACTGTCCGCAGCGTGATTCGAACTCAGAACGTCGGAGTTAATAGACCGAGTCACTAACCCCTAGGCCACAGACGCCACAGGGTAGTTTTACAAAGTACAAAAGACTAGATAGCGCAATGTTTCGACCAAATGATCTTTATCAGGCAAAGGATACAAAACAAACGAATTGAAAACTAATCAGACTATAGTCATATACACCAGACATTACAGACACAACCAGACGATAAATCTCTAACTCTTCTAAAAGGAAAACATGAAGTCATATAATGTCAGGAAAGTATGGCCTCAAACTAGAATATCATTTTAATGTTTTGATGGTATATATTCGTCCGTTTATTGTCGGGTTCTACTTGAGGCTAGCTACACCATCCGGTAGAAAACTGTAGCTACAAAATCCAGCTAACCATAAACTAACACGAATTGGTTGAAGGCCTAAACAGCAGCTCGAGCCTAAAGGCAAAGAGAGAGAGAGAGAGAGAGAGAGAGAGAGAGAGAGAGAATGGCATAAATTCCTTTTTTGTATGTTGTGTTTGTTATGTAAGAAATTAATACATTTAAGTCGAGAATGCCCCCTCCCTAATGATCCGGAGAGCTGTGCCGATAGGGTTACCTTAGCCGGACAGGTCTTAGAAAGAAGAGAGATCAGACTAAATGTGTCCTTCTGGTCGTCCAGGTTGAAGGTTGAGCAATGGTCTAACTACCATCCGTTTAAAAGGACACAGTTACAGAAACTAAACATAGATATGCACTTTAAGCATAAGAATGAGTTTTATTTGGGTATTTAACGAGCGTGTATGTCAACAAACATAAAAGAAATCAGAATTAGCTCCCTTACGGAGATTTCAACCTTACGAAATATTTTTTTAATTTTGCTCTAATTTTCAGGCTCACCTCACCAATTAGTGTCGCAGAGAGTGGACCCAGTAACGTTTGAAAAGTGTAAAATCTCCACCAATAAGTGCCGCAGAGAGTGGACCCAGTTACGTTTAAAACGTATAAAAACTCCACCAATAAGTGCCGCAGAGAGTGGACCCAGTTATATTTGAAACGTGTAAAAACTCCAGCCAATAAGTGCCTGTAGAGAGTGGACCCAGTTACGTTTGAAACGTGTAAAACTCCACCAATGAGTGCCGCAGAAAGTGGACCCAGTAACGTTTGAAATGTGTAAAAACTCCACCAATGAGTGTCGCAGAGAGTGGACCCAGTTACGTTTGCAACGTGTAAAAACTCCGAGTGCCGTCATTCTTACGAATGAGAGCTGCTCTGAATTTTTTTTATATATATCTAGTTGCCTATTGGCTCTAAGAAGGCTTCCACCTTTAGATCGTGATCAAGTGGGCGCCACACTTTGATCTTAGTCAAAAGGCCGAGAAGCTCTTGCTATCTAGCTGTCGACGTGGATTGATTGTGATCAAAGTCTTCTTTGTGACCACACCCGATATGGTAACAGAGCCAGTCCGCTCTCTTTTATTATCATCGATACCCATGTGCGCCCCCGAACGAAGATTATAATTCTGTTAATCCCTTGTAGCGATTCAGCCCATTTTCTGCGAACCGAACCACCATCCACCTTCCAGATCATACTCAATGAATCATTCAAAATTCACGCACGAGTGTAGTTGTGTGACCCAAACCAGAGTAGTGCCTTAGTACTACTCTGTACTACTGTCTTCCTTGATCTCCCTGCCGTATTAGCTTGCAGAGAATGCCCAAGCAGACATTTGGTGGCGAGCTACCAATCCATCCATTCAGATCCAAACGTCACCCTCACCACAGTTTTCCTTAATGATTGTCTTGATGTCTGCATCAACCGCCACGGATTCCTCTCTTGAACCCTTAGTCGTTTGATTGATGGTTGAAAATGTGTCTCCAATTATTGAGGAAATCAGTGACCTACCCAAGATTTGCCCAGCTGTAACCGACTCCCATTTCTGATAGTGGGCACCTCTGGCTTTTGTTTTCTTGTATTTACGCTTCATGGTCGGGAAATCAAGGAGAAACCTCATCGCCACGCAGAAAGAAAGGAAGAAAGAAAGGAACCCTCGTGGTATAGTCAATACAGTATTAGTTAGGCCTGTATTTTTCATTGACTGTCGGCACACGATGGGTGATGTGGTCAGCATCACGCCGGCCGCCTTTACTTTCCCAGAGCATGTCTGGTACCCAGTTGAGGCTGGGTCGACCTGAGAGCCGTCGCGGTCGGGAAAAATTCCACGCACATGCGGGAGATGAACCCAGACCACCAGCCTTGCGAAGCGAGTTCACTAACAACTACGCTACAGCGGCTCTCCATCGCCACGCAGAGTGTATCACTAAAATGCAACCGATGATGACACGCATAGCTTAATTTTGTATTCTTTTCAGTATTTCAATTTGCGTCTTACTAACAATGAGGACGGCCACTGCATATTTTATGGTTAAAAGAACCAGTGTCTGGTACAGGCTGACAAGCAGTTTCAACAGCCGTCATGACTTTCATTTCCACGAGAACTTTACTTGCCTTGACAATGACATGCTCAACATGGTCCCAGAAACATAAGCTGCGGTCAAATTTCACACCTAAGAGTTGCATCAATTTAGTCCCTGTTATATGAACACTGTACTGTCTCACAACATGTGTATTTGCGTTAACAGTGTGCTTATTAAGGGAGAATCATGTTGTTGCTGCTTTTGAATGATTGACCAGTACTCCATAGAAATCACACCAGTCTGTGACGGTCAAGTTCTTCTGTATTTCGCTGGCAATCTTATTCCGGTCTTTCCCCTGTCTATACACTAGAATATCATCAGCAAATTACAATGTTCTACCTCGTCCATCAAGTTGCTGTTCTATTATTGTCACCATGTATATGTTGAATAACACTGATGAAAAGGACAGCGTTGAGAAAGCTTGAACATACTGTCGCCGCCGATAGTCAACCACCACATCGTAGTCTAACCTTAAACTTGAACATACTGTCGCCGGCTCAGATAGTCAACCACCACATCGTAGTCTAACCTTAAACTTGAACATACTGTCGCCGGCTCAGATAGTCAACCACCACATCGTAGTCAACCTTAAACTGGGAACATACTGCCGGCTCAGATAGTCAACCACCACATCGTAGTCAACCTAAACTTGACATACTGTCGCCGGCTCAGATAGTCAACCACCACATCGTAGTCTAACCTTAAACTTGAACATACTGTCGCCGGCTCAGATAGTCAACCACCACATCGTAGTCTAACCTTAAACTTGAACATACTGTCGCCGGCTCAGATAGTCAACCACCACATCGTAGTCTAACCTTAAACTTGAACATACGTCGCCGCTCAGATAGTCAACCACCACATCGTAGTCTAACCTTAAACTTGTACAACGCAGTAGATCTTATGTATAGAGAGTGCACCTGAAGTTTGATCAGTTTGTGCATGAGATAATCGTAAGGCACTGGCTGATAAACAACATACTATACATAAAAATCAGATACTTTGTTCACATTAAGCGTCACGATGGCCTGGAGAGAACAATATTAGACTGGCAGGGTCCCAGGACGCAGAGGTAGAACAACGAAGAGATGGCTACACGATATTAAAGAAACCATGAATACCATCGGCGAAGTGGGTGAACTAGCTAGAGACAGAGTGAATTTCAGATGCGCTGCAAAGAGAGCAACGTCCTGTAAAGGATACGCATCTTGATGATGCCGAGTCGTAGGGCACCGAGTCGTGGGACACTGTTGTATTCGGTACTGTTCTATTTATTCAATATTTGTATTCGAGTAATGAATAGTTACTATTCGCACATCACAACTGCATTCTGTTTCCGGTGTCTGTGTTATATAATCTAGCTGTAGCAGTAACAAAACATTCTCTGTCGGTGAGTTTTATTCTACGTTGTGAATATAAATGTATGGAAAAGTAAGATTCCTAATGTTAAATTTGCAGGCTTATAGCTGAACAGGGAACATTGTTTATTTGCAGAGCGGGATTATGCTATGATCTATCGTGAGAGTGAAAGAACTCAAAAAGAAAACTGGCTGATGCTGCAATTATGCAGCAATACTTTATTTATACAATTGTTTGTTACAAATAAGAATGAGAAAATTGGAGTATTTTCGACATATAAAAAAAACACGAAGGGTTGGAGATCATCATGGAAGGAGGCGAAGAGGAAGACCACGGAGAAGATGGATTCATGATGTACCTGATATTGACCACTGGTGGTTTGAGCATGATTGATGACGGCTGCAGAGGCGGGACATCGGCATCTGGTCTTTCAGAGATAAATTCCGAAGGACTATTCCGGACAAACTATTTGATGATAATTATGCTACGCTATATTCACAATAACTAAACCGTTTCAATAAGTTGTTATAGTTACTTGATATAGATGGAGACTGCAGTAAAACTATGTAGAATATTATGGCGAAACACGTAATAACAAAGGAACATAGTAAAGATATTACAACACTTGACTTAATGGAAGACATGGTTCCTGGGGGAAGAGCAAGATGAAGGTGGTAGCAGGAAATAACAGAAACCTTGAACATGACGTTAGAAAAGGCGGGAGAACTTGCTAGATACAGAGAGGCTGTGATGAAAGTGACGTTCTGCAAGAGACATGTTACTTGATGATGATGATGATGATAATACTAAAATACTCTTAACTCAAACAGAACTCAAATACTTCAAGTCTAACTTATATCAATGAAATTGATCACTATATATAATATAATTAACTATATGATAAGATCCTAAACTTTGTTTTCATAACACAACGCAGCTGAGGTGTTTTCTTATAAAAAAATAATATTCCCATAAGGTACTTAACTGATTCACTATGTTATTATTTTTAGCTCCTAGACGGGATTAATATTTTTGTCTCAAAAATTGCAAAAACTTATGTTAATTGACCTGAAATAGTTACACTTAATTTTGATTAAAGTATAACTTATTGTATATTAAATTGAAGGGAAATGGATGCACTTTATAAATATGTCGAGTACATTGGAAAATGTAATGTAGAGATATCTCTGGAATAAAAATCAAAAGCATGCTGCAAATTACCAATTTCTTCCAACTGCAATATTTTGACCAATAAATTCTAACTGCTATTTTTGTGTAGGTAATCCATATAGGAATAAGTTACTGCTGGGAGAAAAAAAAAGGTTACTGGACACTACATGTGTTGGTCACATACAAACTAGCAACATTAGTGTCCGTTAAAAATTCCATTGAAAAATGTTGAAACTGAAATTTATCTGACATTCAGACATTCATTTACCAACAACCCGGTAACAGTGTGACGACAAAGGAAAGAATGAAGATATCATTGTTGTATTATATGTCCTATATTTATATTGCACATCTCATTACTGTATTATATATATATCATTGTTTTTCATTAATCTCTCAAAGTTGCACCATATTTTGCAGCAGATCACACACTCTTCGGCTCCAAAATGCGCACGTTCCAGGAGGAAATGAAGTTCTTGGAAAAAATTAACAAAAATTGCTGGCACATTAAAAAGGGTTGCGTTGAGAACATGAAGGTAATTGTCTCATTGACACTGATAGTTTTGAGAATATTTCTAGATTGTATGCTTGCAGTTGCATATTCTCAGTGGCAACGTATGGGTGTGAATCGTGGGCCATAACACAAACATTAAAGAACAAAAGTAAAGCTTTTGAAACAAGATGTTCCAGAAAAGTTCTTAGAACATCCTGAACAGAGAAAATAAAAAAACAAAGACATCCTACAGGACCTGCATATTGAGGAACATTGACTTATAAATAACATAATGTCGAAGAAAATTAAATAATTTGGCCACGTTAAACGTCACAGTGGTTTGAAGAGAACGGTAATGGGAGGCAGGGGGTTGACCATGACAACGGTGGCAGCAGGACATCAAAGAAACCTTGACTATGACGCTGGAGGAAGCAGGAGAACTTGCTATCTCTCTCTCTCTTTGCCTTTTTAACCCGGATTGGGGCATAGGCCCTCAACCAACTCATGCCAAGTCTTCCTATCTCTAGCTATCTCCTGCAGCTCCCTCCAGCTCTTCTTTATATTGTTGATCTCCGCCTCCAAATCTCGTCTCCATGTATTTCTCTGCCTCCCTTCTTTCGCTGTCCCTGTGGGTTCCAGGCAAGGACCCTTCTTGTTATATTCCCTCCGGTTTTCGCAAAGTGTGTCCTATCCAGCCCCAGCGTCTTTTTTTAACCTGTTCGTTCACTGGAATCTGTCTTGTTTTCTCCATAAGTTCCTCATTGGTGACCCTATCATACCATCTTATTCCCTCTATTCTGCGCAGACACCAGTTGATGAATGTTTGCAATTTATGCGCTATTGTTTTAGTTGTTCTCCATGTTTCTGACCCATACAGTAGAACTGCTTTAACATTAGAGTTAAATATCATAATTTTTGTTCTAGATTTGATTTCTTTAGACTTCCAAATGTTTCCCAGTGCAATGAAAGCTCCTCTTGCCTTCTGTATTCTGATTTTAACATCTCTATCTGTTCCACCCTCTTTGTCTACGTTGCTGCCCAAATATGTGTATGATTCTACCTCTTGAAGTGGGATTTCACTCAGGAAGATCGTGTTGTCGTTTGCTTGGTTAATTCTCAATATCTTTGTCTTTCCCTTATGAATGTTCAGCCCTAGTTGCTGGGACCTTTGATTCAATGTGTTTAGCTTATCCTGCATCTGATTTCGTGTATGTGACAGAAGGGCTATATCATCAGCGAAGTCCAGATCATCTAGTTGCTCTGTCAGAGTCCATTGGATTCCATTTCTGGTGTTAGTTACTGTGGTCTTCATAATCCAGTCTATTAGAACTTGCTATACAGAGGGTTTTCAGGTGAGCTGGGGTGAAATGGACATCCGCAAGGGACATGCTACTGCTTGACTTGATATATATACATACATACATACACTTGATGACTCAATATTTATTTGTTTTGAAATTATATTTTCTCATATTGAATACATTTTGTTTGCTTATTCTTATGTTCTACTTGATTTCTGTTTCACATTCTTCATCAATTATTATTGTATGCCACAGATCTAAGATACATGTTTCTGTTTCCCTACATCAATTCAACTGTTTCTTCTTCTGCCATCTCCCGCTATGAATTCAGGTGTAGCCAGGGCGCCCTGATTGACGCTTCTGACTGATTTTTGCGTGAATGCCTGCTTTCCTTATTATCAGTGTCCCCCACCATACAGACATGCCTTATCCGACTTCATAAGTGCTTCTACTGTTTAATGCTGGCTTATTGCAAGTTCTAGTAATTGTCATAGTTTTGTTTATTTATTCTCCAATAAATCTCAGGTTGATGGATACTTCTATGTCAATGACAATTTGGAAAAGCTTATGTTTGATGAATTGAAACAATCATGCAACAGTAAAGGTTTTGGTGGGTTCCTTCCTGGCATAAAACAGATTGCTAATGTGGCTGCACTTCCAGGAATTGTTTCGGTTAGTATTGTATTGTATTGAAGCACCCAGAATTCAGTATACAAGTTAGCAGACAGGTTATAAATATCATATTCATAGCAACAATATATGCAACATGACTGGGACATGTGTGCCATATTAGCGATGGTAGAATCCCAAAGGACATACATTCTATATGGCCAACTCGCAACTAGTACTAGATAGGATGGGAGGCCATAACTACGCTTCATTGACACCTGCAAACAATGATCTAACTTCATTCAGCATAGTTACAAAAAACTGGGAGCAGTTTGCCAAAGACAAGCAAGCATGCCGAGCGACAGTGAGGGATGACTCAAAAAATAAAAGAAGAAAAACACCATTACATATGAAGGCAAAAGAGAGGACAGGGAGACCATCCTATGTATCAGCTCCAGTTTCACCTGCAGCAACTGTGGCAAGGATTACCACCCCAGATTATGTAATTACAGCCACAACAGAAGATGTCTCTCAGCACAGAACAAACTATGGGAATCAAAACCTATTTTCTCCTGAGACGAATTGACCACTGATGAACAACAATATGCTACCAATGTCAAGCATTGATTTATAAACCACAAGAGAGGAAGATGACAGTGTTTGCGATGCTTTGCACCTTCTTCTGTGTTTGTCCGCTATGAATTCAGGTGTAGTCAGGGCGCCTAGTATTGCTCTTCTGGCTGATTTTTGTGTGAAGACCTGCTTTCCTTATTAACAGTGACCCTCGCTATACAGGCAGGCCTTCTCCTATTTCAGAGGTAGAGCTTTGCGCCTAAAATGGTAGATCTGGTCCGAGAGCATGAATAAGACCAAGAGACAGATGGATATGCATCAAAGAAATACTTCAACAACATAAACTTGAACAACTGCTGCAGCACATATGACCTAACAATTATAAAACGTCCAACGATGCCTAGCATAAGCGATGAAAACAAGCTCTAGTGTCATATATATATATACTCCCTGTTGGTGTACATGCACAATAGAATAGTGAGAAAATAAAGTAGTAGAAGGAATAGTCTTAGAACAATAGAGTAGTGAGACAGTAAAGTAATAGAAGGAAGAGTCTTAGAGCAATGAGACAGTAAAGTAATAGAAGGAAGAGTCTTAGAGCAATGAGACAGTAAAGTAATAGAAGAGAGAGTCTTATAGCAATGAGACAGTAAAGTCATAGAAGTCTTAGAGCAATGAGACAGTAAAGTAATAGAAGAGAGAGTCTTAGAGCAATGAGACAGTAAAGTAATAGAAGAGAGAGTCTTAGAGCAATGAGACAGTAAAGTAATAGAAGAGAGAGTCTTAGAGCAATGAGACAGTAAAGTCATAGAAGAGAGAGTCTTAGAGCAATGAGACAGTAAAGTCATAGAAGAGAGAGTCTTAGAGCAATGAGACAGTAAAGTAATAGAAGAGAGAGTTAGAACACTGAGACAGTAAAGTAATAGAAGAGAGTGTCTTAGAGCAATGAGACAGTAAAGTAATAGAAGAGAGAGTAAAGTAATAGAAGGGATAACCTTAGAATAATAAATCTGGAGTTGTGTACATGTGTGTCCATGTTCAAATATTATTAATTTCTTGTTTATATTTGTTAGATAGGACTAGATTATCTGAACATTTTCATTGATATTTTTAAATGTATTAATTGTAATTAGTTATTCTGCATTGTCAGATCATGAATTGTATTGTTACTTGTAGATTTATATTGTACGTTACATGTATGATTTCACATACATCCAAAGAGTTGTATGATTTCACATACATCCAAAGAGTTGTATGATTTCACATACATCCAAAGAGTTGTATGATTTCACATTCATCCAAAGAGTTGTATGATTTCACATACATCCAAAGAGTTGTATGATTTCACATACATCTAAAGAGTTGTATGATTTCACATACATCCAAAGAGTTGTATGATTTCACATACATCCAAAGAGTTGTATGATTTCACATACATCCAAAGAGTTGTATGATTTCACATACATCCAAAGAGTTGTATGATTTCACATACATCCAAAGAGTTGTATGATTTCACATACATCCAAAGAGTTGTATGATTTCACATACATCCAAAGAGTTGTATGATTTCACATACATCCAAAGAGTTGTATGATTTCACATACATCCAAAGAGCTGTATGATTTCACATACATCCAAAGAGTTGTATGATTTCACATACATCCAAAGAGCTGTATGATTTCACATACATCCAAAGAGTTGTATGATTTCACATTCATCCAAAGAGTTGTATGATTTTACATTCATCCAAAGAGTTGTATGATTTTACATTCATCCAAAGAGTTGTATGATTTCACATACATCCAAAGAGTTGTATGATTTCACATTCATCCAAAGAGTTGTATGATTTTACATTCATCCAAAGAGTTGTATGATTTTTTGTAACTGACACGTAGACATTGATCATGAAACTTGAATATCTCAATGTCAATTTGTCTTTCTCTCTAACCAGAAATCTATTGGTTTACCTGATGTACATTCAGGATATGGATTTGCTATTGGTAAGTCTTGATGTTGCCATTGTTTTTATGGTAACAAGATGAATGTTTGGACTGGGTTAAAATGTCTGCTACAGACAATATTTTGTAATGCAATTTCCAAGGAATGAGAAGAAATGATATAAAGCAAAGAAAAACTCATGTATATGGAAATAAAAATTCCGATCAAATTTCTTCAAAATTTACATTGGGCACCCTCGCCAGTCCTACGGAGTTTGTGCACTGCAGCTGAGATCTTCCTGTGTTTAAAAGAGATTAGAGCACACATGTTTACTCACCAAAGTGCAATGATGATGGTCCTATCAATCAATTGTGGTTTCTTTTGTTGCCTTCCTTGTTTCCCAGCCATGCAACAGCACTGATTTCACATTTGATTGAAAAATTCTCAACTTTGTGTTTGTTTTGATCTCCTTTGACTTCCATATATTACTTAATGCAATAAAGTTTCCACTTGCTTTTTGTATTGTTATCTTGACTGATGTCTCTTGTACAGGAAATATGGCAGCGTTTGATATGAGCAATCCCAAGTCAGTAGTTTCACCTGGTGGTGTGGGATTTGACATCAACTGTGGAGTCAGGTTGTTGAGGACAAACCTGCATGTCAAGGATGTGGCACCACTCAAGGAACAACTGGCTCAATGCCTATTTGATCACATCCCTGTCGGTGTCGGCTCTAAAGGCATCATACCAATGACAGCCCAGTAAGTGACTTTTACTTATGACAAGACACTGATTAGCATTGGCATATAGTTGGACAGTAAATGACATGCTTAGCAGTACAGTGAGTACCTGGACATAGGACAGGCTAGTCAGGGTCATAGAAACACTGACTTAAAACAGCACATTTGAGTTAACTTGACATGGTATTGCTGATAATGACAGGTCAGTGAGTGACCATGACATATTACAGCACTGTCATAACCTTTACAGGTAGCCATGCAGATAATGCCATGACAACCCATTAAGTTAGGCATATATTGGCACATTTATTGACAGTGCAGTTAGTGGCTTTGAGATGACAGTACAATGGCATATAACAGCATAGTGAGTGGCATGTCATATGGTAGTCCAGTGAATATTATAACAACACAGTGTTTGACCTGTAACAGTACATTAAGTAACTGACATGTGACAACACAGGGATATTACCTTATGATAAAGCTGTGAGTGACATGTAGCGTCATGCTTTGTGACATCTGACAGCATAGTGGATGACAGTGCATTAAGTAACTGACATGTGACAACACAGGGATATTACCTTATGATAAAGTTGTGAGGGACATGTTGCATCATACTCTGTGACATCTGACAGTACAACGAGGGGTTTGACATAAAACATCACAATGAGGACATTAGAATGAAGTATGAATGGTCACATCTGTCTGAATAGTTACATCTGTGATCTCTTAACATAGTTCTTACAATCATAGTACTTGTCTAGAACTAATCTGTGAAAAATACTGATAAATGTCTATACTTGCCTTCTACAATCCTGAATTATTATTCCATTTTTTTAACTGTCCATATGAGCGTCTTCTTTAACATATGATTTGTTTTATTACTCGACAGGAATCTGGAAGAAGCGTTAGAAATGGGCATGGACTGGTCACTAAGAGAAGGTTGGTTCTCATAGATAATCTCTCATTGTGTAATATTGCATGATATTTATTGATGTGGAGTTCATGTTTTAGTCTCAGGAAATTAGCTGTTACAGGATTGTGAAAACACAATCAGAAGAATAAATACAAAACATTTCATCATACACAATGTGATATGTCCTGATAAAGAGAGGTTCAATATGATGAATGTTTCTATGATTAGGTTATGCATGGGCTGAGGACAAGGAACATTGTGAAGAGTATGGAAGAATGCTTCAGGCTGATCCATCTAAAGTCAGCAGTAGAGCCAAAAAAAGAGGTCTGCCTCAGGTAATGTTAATTTGTTTGTTTAGTCATCAGATCATCATCACTGCACATCGAACTAATTAGTCCATAAGTGGCCCGATCTCATCACTGCACATCGAACTAATTAGTCCATAAGTGGCCCGATCTCATCACTGCACATCGAACTAATTAGTCCATAAGTGGCCTGATCTCCTCAGTGCCCGATCTCCTCAGTGTGGCGACTAACGACCCTGATTCTTTGTTCGCCTACTATTATTCTGTGGCAACCGGTATAGTGTTCTTGTCTAGCTACACATTTGACTTGGAATTCTTGCAGTCTGGTTAGGGTTGTAGATTCACTACTATTACTTGAATCATGTACATGCCCTCTCTCACTTAGGGGATTTTAATTCTCTGAGATACCTCAGGTAAGTTATCTAGTACTGCATATTATTTATTGATGCATTGGAAGGTCCAAAATGGCAGGTTTCGGTATGAGTGGATGTCTTCTATTGAGGTTTTTAACCTCCAGAAACTAGCGTGGATCTACTGTCCTGGGCATGCAGGTATTTGCGGCAATGAGAGAGCAGATAGGCTCGCATCAGCATTGATTGTCAGGGTGTTGAGGATGGATATGGGGATGTTCTTCAGTCTCGTCACGACTGCATGTTGGATGAGGATACTAAAATAGATGTTGAGGCCATCCAGGGATTTAAGGAGTTAGACACATTCTACAAGTAGTACTGCATGTCTGAGGGGCAGAGTGAGGAATGTGTTTAACCAGCGAAGAACTTGTTCAATGTTTGAAGTTCAAATGGAAGACTGCAGTGTGAGTGGAGGTTGTCATGAGTTTCTAGACTTAATTATAGCATATCCTATAAGATTTAGTCATCAACCACAGTACAGGGTCGATTTTCAGGCACCACTTATGCTCAATAGTTTGCCATTGCTCTCTGAACGTGACATCTATTTTATCATTCATACAAATCCCAGGAACTAATTTGCCCCAAACTTGCTCAAGCTCGAGTTCGAACCAGGTATCTTGGTTGAGATCTACTCACTACTGCTTGCTACAGAAAGAATCTGTATCTATATTTCATTTGTCTGCTTTGGTCTGATTCTGCTTTGCCAATCAGATAAGTTCTTTAGTGGAGAATCCTCTATGACTGATCAAGACTGATCATGTACATCACAGTTTTCACTTACACAGTCAAACTACAGTCTTCACTATACATAAGTCAGACTACAGTCTTCACTATACACAAGTCAGACTACAGTCTTCACTATACACAAGTCAGACTATCTTCATATACACGTCAGACTACAGTCTTCACTATACACAAGTCAGACTACAGTCTTCACTATACATGTCAGACGACATCCTTCATATGACATGATCAGACTGTCATCACTGTACACTCACTACAGTCTTCACTATACACAAGTCAAACTACAGTCTTCACTATACAACAGTACTAGATACAGTCTTCACTATACACAAGTCAGACTAATCACAGTCTTCACATACACAAGTCAGACTAGATAAAGTCTTCACTATACACGTCAGACTACACAGTCTTCACTATACACAAGTCAGACTACAGTCTTCACTATACATTTCAACGTAACAAATGCCCTGTTCAGTGCAAATGAAGACGTCATCCTGTGCATAACCTACTTTTGTCACTTACAAAATGCTTCATCTAGTGCAATGGGGGTGTCCTCTTATCTCCTAAATAACAGGCATTCGAATAAACCGATTTGTAATAATGGATAGTGTTTTAGAAAATAAATTAAGAGAAGATCAGAACTATATTCTGTGAACAATTGTTGATAGCCAATGCTAACCATGATTTTATCTAATGTGGTAGCAACGTTGAGAGCATTTATCATTGTCTTTATCCTCCAGCTCGGCACATTAGGGGCAGGTAACCACTACGCAGAGATCCAGGTTGTGGAAGAGATATATGATGAGTATGCAGCCAAGAAGATGGGAATCGAGTTCAAGGATCAGGTGTGTGATGATTCAAGCGGCAGTCGAGGACTGGGCACCAGGTGGCCACAGGTAGATGTTATATTTGTACACTTATTATATCATCACATCAAACAGCTTGAAGTGACTTATTAACTCTTAGTGGACCAGGACAAAAGTCACATTTTTACAAGCGCTTTCATGTTTTGATAACCAAATGCCACTTAGCGTGGCGGAATGTAAAAACGCGTCCACTTCAACCGCCACTTAGCGTGGCGCTTGGTCCACTAAGAGTTAATGCAGTAGTGATGGATTTTAACAAAAGTGTACAGAATGCTGTGGTACCTGAGGATTGGCTTCATAGCTATTTACGCCCGCTCCATAAACATGGGAAGGATACTAAACTGCTCAGCAGCTACCACATACTCACCTTTTGCAAAATGTATATGGCAAATTACTAGAGAAGATAGTGGCCAGAAAGGTAATGTGTCACGTAGAGACTGACCACACCTCCTGACACTTTGGACAGCTACCGGCCAATGAAAGGGACATGGGACAATGCAGGAACGTTTGCATATGATGTTTATGAAGGCTTCCAATCCAAGTAAGAGACTGTTGCTGTGGCCATCGACTTGGAGGATGCGTATAACAAGGTGACATTTTCAATAATGGTGCGCTCTTTGATTAAATGTGAAGTTAATCCTTAGCTGGTGAACTGGATAGCTGCTTCTTTAACTGATTCAGTACCAGGTTTTTTTCACCTCTGGACGGAATTATATTTTTAGCTTCAAAAATATTGCACACATACTTTAGTTAAATTAAAATATTGTTTCTAAATATGATTTAAAGTTGAACTTATTATATATCAAATTAAAGATAAATGATTGTACTTTCATAAAATATTTATTGTATGCGAAAATATAATGTTGTGTTGACTGTGCATGACAAATATTAGCATGTAATAAAAAATTAATTGAAATTGTGAGAACAAAAATCCAACTTACCAAGGGCCTTGAGGAACAATATGGTGAATAAGTCAGTGTAACTGCTCTCTTTATATAAGTAATCCATTTATGAATACACAAAAATTAAGAAAATATTGACGGAATATATGGTTTACTAACTGTTCTCAAATTAGCAACACGACCATCTTTGAAGAAATTTCCATTAAAAATTGTCAAATTGAAGATTTCACATACTAAACATTCATGTCTCATAATATATAATCACATACAGTGGAAATTATAGCAATATTTACAGGAATAAAGAACTAAAGTATATGAATAATAGTCCTAACATAGCAACTATATAACTTCTCTCCAGGTAGACTGTGTAGGTTCTGTCTGAATCCTTCTTCTTTTTGTTGCAATCCTACTGGAACCTGACTGGGCAACGCCCTCTCGCACTGGTTGGGAAACACTACTAGTATTATTTAAATTATTAATAATCGCGTATTTAAATCACAAACTTCTGTGTCATCAGAAGCTTCACTATCTTCACTATCAGTATCTACATCTTCATGCAACCAATCTCGCTCTTCTGCAGCTGTAAAACGTGCAGAACGAGCTGATAACAAACCATTTCTAGACTCTGAATTGTTAGACATTATTTTTAATCACAGGGTAACTTGAAAACGAAAATTAAACTTGGTTTCACTTCTGATTCTAGTCAAAACCACGATGTTGTGATTTGGTTATCGTTAGTACTTCCTTTCTACTTAGTTTCCGGTTGATATAAAACTACAATCGGAGTGAAAATTAATAAAACTCAACGCAATAGTAGCCGTCTTTTAAACGACGCTTGGGCCACGCAGATAAGAAATATGTGCACTACAGTGTTCCACGGACTGAATCAGTTAATGGAGAGAACCGTTGCACTACGTTTAGGAACATGGACATCGGATCCTGCACGTATATGCCTGGGATTACCCCAGGGTTCTCCTCTATCACCCCTGTTGTTTAATATTTACACAGCAAATGTAGCTAACATTCAACCAACCGGATTGGGTCGAACATTGACATTTGCAGATGATATCTTAATATATAGGACTGGGTCAGATAGACAAGAGATGGTTGACGACATTCAGAAAACATTGCATAACATCTTGCGTTGATGTAGAGAGTCTCGCTCTCAGGTCAATCCTGAAAAAGCGTGTATGTTGTGGTGCTCGTTGAATAATCACATAGTCGAGGCTGATCAACCCCGTGTAATCTATGATGAACATACCATCGAGCGCAGAGACAGGCTGCGCTATCTTGGAATAACCTTTGATCGTAGTCTATCTTTCAAACACCATGTTGAACAGACAATACAATGGTGCAAGCGTGGTCTTGAGGCTCTCAAAGTTATGGTAACCGCACACCTTGAGCAGAGACTACTTGTCCTTTTGTTCGATCGACTGGTTATGTCCGTGGTAGATTACGGACTCGGCATTCTTACGATATCAAGATCACAATGTGAACGACTCGAATGGGTTCAGAATGAAGATATGCGTACAGTCCTGGGCTGCACTAGAGATACCCCCATTGTGAAGATGAGATATATGCTTGGCCTTCTGTCACTACGCTCCCGTCATGCAATCGCCCAAACCAAGGCATATATGCGGGTTACTGCGGATAAGAGACATCCACTGCACAAGAACACTAATGATGTTAAGGGCACGAGAATCAAGCGTGGCATGTTGTGGATGGCCCAGGCTGAGAGAACAATTGGCCAGGTGACTACAGTTGCGACCCTGCCAAAAGGGGAAGAATGGATCCCAACAGATGGTAGCATGACCAACTATCTCAACGTTATCATTACTCTTGGAAGAGAATGTAGGGATTGGGACAACATGAAGGGTGATCTCGCAGTTAAGCAGCTGATAGAAGATAATGCAAGGGATGATGATGTTGTTGTATATACCGATGGGTCGTTTCATCATGGTGAGAAGTCCAGCTGGGGTTTCTTGGCTAATGCGCATGGTAGGGTTGTTGCAGAGTGAAGTGGGGCATACAGGACAACTACTTCTAGTATGAGGATGGAGGTTGAGGCCGTTACTGCTGCCCTTCATTGGATCTCTGGGACTTCATTTACTGGGGCTGTTGTTGTATCTGACTCTCAGTCGATGCTTCACAAGATCCAGAAGGGCAGGTTTTGGTATGAGTGGATGTCGTCTATAGAAGTTTCTAACCTCCAGAGGCTTACGTGGATATACTGTCCTGGGCATGCGGGTGTTTACGGTAATGAGAGGCGGACAGGCTTGCATCAACAGCATCGATTGTTGGGGAGTTGAAGATGGATAAGGGGATATTCTTCTGTCTCTTCGCGACTGTCTGTTGGATGAGGACACTAAAATCGATCAAGCGATTTAGGCAGTTTGGAGTTACCCGTTTACAAGTCGAACTGGATGCCTGAGAGGCAGAGTGAGAGGTGTGTTTAATCAGCGAGCCACGGAACCATCAGTATGCATACTCTTCGATACCTGTTGGGGGAGACTGAGCACCTATGGGTCTGCCCGAGTGCAATTACGCAGTTTAGTAACCAATAGCTTATTATTTCAGCATGACCACTCTCATTCGCTGACACTGCCTAAAATATCTCGGTTACCTGTTTCAAATCGAGGACAGTCTGATCCTTAAAGATATCTCATGTGATGAACTGGCTTCTGGCAAAAGAGATGTGGGCCATTCCTTCGCTGCAAGAACAAATTCAAATAAGACTTGAAGGTGCTGGAAATAAATTCATCAAACTTAGAATAGTTGACCAGGGACATGTCTAGCTGGAATCAGGTTCCTAATCAAAACAACTGGTCATGTCAGCTTAGAATGTATCGTTAATATAGATCATACCAGAAGAAAAGTAGCACATACAAAAAATTCCTTCATATCCATGGAGGCTGTATATATTGTTCTCAAGAATATGATAATTATTATTTATGTTGGCTTTAGTTTGTAGGGGCATCCGTAGCTTAAGCGGTGGTGAGCTCGATCACAACCCAAGCCTACCTAGTTCAAACTATACAGCAGGTTGTTTGTGAAATTGTAAAAATAGACCGCACCGTTCAGAAAGCAATGGCAAACTACTGAACGTATAAGTGGTGCCTAGAAAATCAAAAGCTCGTTTACTGTAGTTAATGGCTAAGTTTTGTAAAGGATATGCCACGATTTTCATTAGTTTATGGATTCGATTATTTCCACGAGTGTGATTAATTATCTCAGTTGTTTCCCATGAACATCACTCTCTACCCTGTGATGCCCCTGTCACTTAGGGCAGCAACAAATGCACACCATTCTACTCTACTCTTGGCCGTCTTCTGTATTGTGTTCCAGATATGATTCCAAATGGGGTGTTTGTCGCTGTTTCCGTAATGTAAAGTTTTTTTTTACAGCATGGGATTGTTAGTTCCGAGCCAAACCTCCAACCTGGAGGACCAGGAAGCCATATTTAGTCTGGCCATCTCCTCAGTGACCGATCCGGCATGGGTGACCATGCCAGGAACATAGCTCCCACTGCCAGTATACCATTGGAGCACGCAAATATCCCCACCACTACAAGTTAACTGCCTCATGGGGAGGTCCCATGGACATTAGTTTCTTTAAATTGTGAATTTGATCATCAACTTTCACAGTAACTGTCTATAGGATCACTGATTTATGGTGTGATGATTGCTGATTTATTTTATGAGGACCACTGATTTCTTGCATGTCTACAGATGCCCTTGTTGCCATGGAAAAAGCCATGAAACGTGACCAGATTGAGGTCAATGACCGTCAGCTTGCCTGTGCTCATATACAGTCCCCAGAAGGACAAGATTACCTCAAAGGAATGGCATCAGCTGCAAACTATGCTTGGGTCAACAGGACCAGTATGACATTCTTAACTCGACAGGTAAGCATCAGCTGCAAACTATGCTTGGGTCAACAGGACCAGTATGACATTCTTAAGTCGACAGGTAAGCAGAGAACCATGGTCTTCTACATACTCCTATTATAAACTCAATAAAAGATCTGTGATTTCTTTTCTCTGTCACATATTTTTGGCTTTGTACAACAACGGTCATAATTACAAAAGAGAATGTCTACTGTAATGCATTTTGAATAGAGACTTCTACATAACACCTACACCATGGTAACTCATCGCCAGCTGTCACCCTCAGTCATCCACACATTTTCATGTTTAACTATATTCTACAAATTGTGTGTTTTTGAATAAGAATTTCTTTTAAAAACAACAGCAGTTTTTGTGAAGTACATTGTTTAAAATTACCTTTTTATATTTTACTGTATGCTCATATTTATACTCACATAATTGCCACTGGTAAAAATGTAGAAATATAATCAAGATATTTATCAAGAAACTTTATCCACTGATGCTTCCTGTTGGATCGCCTATGATATGAAAGGAGGAGATTGGGTTGACCAAATAAAACTTGGAGAAATTCAATGGAAAGGAAAATGAAAGAGTGTGGACGGACATGAGATACTATGTGCAGAAAGGCAGCAGACTGGCAGCAATGAGGATTACAAATGTCTTATGCTTCAACTATGGCATTTGTTTCCTCTTTCGCAGCCGCTATGAATTCAGACATAACCTTATATGACACCTCTGGCTTACTTTGCGTAAAGGTTTGCTTCCTTATCACCAGTATCCCTTGATATTCAGGCAAACCTTACTCTGACTTCAGAGGTACTTGATTTGTAATTTAGATCCCCAAGTAAAGGATCAGGAAACCTGTAGTCCAACCATGTACTGTGTGCACACTGAAAACGTTTTGCTCCAAGTTGGCTCAAACCACAGAATTTCCACAACACTTGGTTACTTGTGAAGCATGTTAGCGATGCACCAAACTATGACATGAAAAGTATACAGAGTAGTTTCTGAAATCATTGCAGTACTCATTTTTTCCATCATTATTTGTTCTGTTATTCTTCTCTGCCAGGCCTTTGCCAAGATGTTCAATTCTACACCGGATGATCTCGATATGCATGTCATCTATGATGTATCCCATAACATAGCCAAAGTTGAGGAGCACTTTGTAGACGGCAAGCAGAAGACACTCTTGGTACATCGTAAGGGTTCAACGCGTGCGTTTCCGCCTCATCATCCACTCATCCCTGTAGATTATCAGGTAAGATAACTTTTCTTATGTCTTGTCTGAAAGGTATGTTGCCATGGTAGTGTATATTGAATAAAAGAATGTTTAATGACTGAACTGGTGAAAATTTGAACAACTGTTGGATTTCTCTTTGATCTGATGATGGTGATAATTTTGTTGTTTATGACTATTTTATTTGATGATCTTCTGTTCTCTAATCCAATCCTGTTTTGTCTCACAGTATCAAGTAAAGAACAGATTTCTACAGCAGGCTCTTGTGTGCTCTTTCCCCGCCTCTGTTATTTCTGTGGCCGACATTTTGTCTTGTGTCCACTGTATATGAGTAGCATTACACTTTGAGACACACTGTCTGTTGGTAATCTGCTTACATGTCTGGACAATTTAATTTGTTGTTTCTTGATGAAGTTCACTACTGATGTTTGTACCCACTTTTTTACTGGTGTCTTCATTTCTAAATCACTTTTTTACTGGTGTCTTCATTTCTAAATCAATCTTTTCTTGATACTCCCAGCATTCTGCTTAGACTCTTCATGTATGTTGTGACTAGTTTTCTTCTGTCGTTTGATGTCAGCATCCAGGTTTGGCACTGATAGCATAATGTTAGGAGAAAGATTATGTTGTACAATGCTCTTTTAGTGTTCATGGTGACATGTTACATTTTAAAATTGGCGCCATTTGTCTTATGATTTGATTTTCTGAAAAAACTCTGCCCAGAAATGTTTGATAATTGTGTTAGCGATACTCTATTGTTTATTTGTCTATAGTAATACTCTTGTTATTGTTTATTACATTTCTGAAACAGTTGACAGGTCAGCCTGTACTCATCGGAGGTACAATGGGAACCTGTAGCTATGTACTTACTGGTACTGAACAAGGAATGGTGAAACTTTCGAACGACATGCCATGGAGCAGTAAGTTTCACTTTGTTGGTATGATAACCAGCCATTCTTTTTTTTTAGAATCAACACAGAAAATTGTTACACAATACTAGTGTAAGTAATGCTACTTGCCATACTGTATGGTTTGATATCATTACTATGTTACTAACTTGTGTTACACAACATGAGTGTAAGTTATGTGGTTGTTACTTGTCGTACTCTGTGACCTGATATCATTGGTATGTTACTAGCGTTTGTTCCATAAGCCTCGCAGCCTTCTTAGTTATAAATGCACTCCTCAGTTTCTATCATATCCTAGTTAAGGTATTATATTCAGTAGATTAGTATGTTCAAACTGTGGGATAAAGCGGGACAACTGTAGGAGAGCAAGATATAAAGGGCAGAAGGTGGTGATGGATAGGACACACACGGAGGAAACCTGGCAGAATCATGAGACAATCCCCCAGGCTAATAGAGGTCAGGGAATGCGCCAGGAATAACTGGAGGTGGGAGTTGGAAGCATAATGCAAGATAATGGGAGAGATCTGGAAAAGATGGCCTTGGATAAGAGGGCTTGGAAAACCTTGGTTACGGATTTTTGCTTCCCTAGTGGTGTTAGGTGAAGAAGTATATTCAAAACAAAGCTGCACCACATATCTTTGTTAACTGGTTCAGAATTAATTTCTTGTTTGTAAAATTCATGTAGTACCACACAATTGGAACTAAATAGCGGGGGAAAACTTTAAACTCCGTGTGATTCACACACAAAGTATATTTAGCAAGTAAACATGGGAACATAATCTTTAACTGTCACAGATTTTACTTCATCATGAACTTTGACCACAGTGTCCTAAAGTTTAACAAAACAGAACATGTGTACTAATGAATATCCCTACATGAAATATATGAGCCTGGCAACTGTGTAGTGCAGGTCTGGGCATATATATTCTGGGCATGGTAGATTGATGAAGGGAACTTGGCAGCTGTGTTTGACTCGACTCTGATACTTAGATATATAGTATTGTATTAGATATCTGATTTTTAAATGGTGGATATGTCACATAAGTTTTGCTCACATTTTGTAAAGTGAGAGTAAATGCAACATTTGATCAGCAGCTGAGAAGTAGAGTTTTGTCTTTCTTGTGCTAATGTACCATCTCATTAGTAGATCTGAGTTTTATGTTGTTGACTACAGTTTGTAGGCTCTAGAATGACAAATGTCAAAGATTATTATTCCTTATTGTTTCTGTGTGTGTGTGTGAGATATTAAATGCCACCTGTATAAGACACCTGTTTAATGTACTGCTGTATATCTACAGGGCAGAGCCTTATCTAGAGCCAAATCTCGACGTAATATTGACTATACAGATGTGTTGGCTGCATTGGAACAAAAGGGCATCAGCATAAGAGTGGCTTCACCTAAACTGGTTATGGAAGAGGTCAGTCGCTTGAACAATTTTAATGTAGATGGTAGTGAGGGAACAGTCTGTCTGAAAGTGTTGATGAAATGTAGCTGCTGGCACTGTTTATAAAGCCTTCTATGGCTGAATGTCATGGTGAAAGATGAGGGGAAGACCAAGGAATAGATGGAGTGTCTATATCAAGTCAAAAGATGCAGAAATCCATCTCTCACACCATCTGAGAAGCACAAGACAAATGTAGAAGACCACGATACTGGGCTACAATCTGGTAGCAGTGTGACTCAAAAAAAAAAAAAAAAAAAAAAGAAAGAATAACAAAAGGGTGATAACTAAGCAATATCCATAGTTACTAAAAGTGTAAGCTATAGGGTTAAAAAGCTAATATACATACTATATAGACATGAGATTTGACCAGATTTCATTGATAGTAAACATGGAGTATGGCAGTTTTACAAAGGATAGCAACAGACAAAATATATATGACAACCATTTATCAAGTACTAGACACATCTATCAGGTGCCTGTTTTGTCATTTTCTCATACATGTCTGATTTATCTGAGTAATATTAGAATGACATAATATTTTATGTTCTTACTGCTTCATGGATTTTTTGGTTTTATTTCCCCCTAACATAAACAGGCTCCAGAGTCCTACAAGAATGTGACGGATGTTGTTGATACATGTAAGTATTTCAAGTTGTGTTCAATTTGTCATCATTTTATGTAACTCCTACATTGTGAAAGTGAAGTTCAGTTCTCATTTCTAGTAGCATCATAATCATGTACCATACAAGCTGGGGTATAGACTATCATGAATCCACTGCACAAAAATACTAATGATTAAAGGGTTTTAAAGCCAAAGGTTTGACTTCATTGCACCGGGTTTTACCCCATATGACTCGGTCCCTCTCAGCAGAAATGGCACGCCACCTGCCAAGAGTATTGCACAAAGCACGAACTCTGTAGCTCCAGCAACAATCCTAGGAGTCTCTGGAAAAAACTGCACTTGTGAACAGAACGGCACGGTCCGGACTCGAACCCACAACTTTCGACTCACAAGGCAAAGGGCTTAACCACTTAACCACAGAGACCCCTGATACTAATGATGTTATGGACATGTGAATCGAGCGTGGTATGTTGTTGATGATGCAAGCTGAGAGAACAATTAGCCAGGGGACCACAGTTGCTACTCTACCAAAAGGGGAACAATGTATCCAGATTGATGAGAACATGGCCACCTTCTGCAATGTTATCATTTCTTTTCAAAGGGAATATAGAGATTGGGACAGCATGAAGGCTGATCTCGCAATGAAGCAGCAGATAATGCAGGAATGATGATGTTGTATATACACAGATGTGTCTGTGCATCGTGGTGAGATATCAGGTTGGGGTTTCCTAGATAGCATGCATGGCAGAACAGAATGGGAGCATACAGGACAACTTCTTCCAATGCTGAAGAGAATGTTGAGGCCATTGCTGCTGTCCTCCAATGGCTCTCTGTAATCAAATACTGGGACATTGTTGAGTCAGATTAGGTCGCTGCTTCAGAAGGTCTAAAATGGCAGGTTGAAGTATGAGTGGATGTCATATATTGAGTTTTCCAACTTCCAGAGGCTTACATGGATCTTCTACCTTGGATATGCGGGTGTTCACTGCAATGAGAAAGCTAACTAGTTTTTTCAACAATATCAATAGTTGGGAAGTTGAAGATGGATAGGGGACATCATTCTGTTTTTTTCAGCAACCGCCTGTTGGGTGACTACACTAAAGTTGATATTGAATCTATCCAGAGATTTAAGGAGTTTGGGATTACGCATTGTACAAGTAAAGTTTCATGCTTGGGGAAACAGGGGGAGGAGTATGCTTAACCAATGAACCACGGAAACCATTTGTATGCATACCTTTTTTCTTCTGTTGGAGACTGAACGAAGAAGAAAACAATCAGTCAGATTTGTTAAATAGTAAGACATACAGCAGAGATATCATCTTCTTTCCACTGTCTATTTAATATAATAACACAATGAGAACAAATGGTGTATAATTGCTAGCCATCTATTTTTCAGGTCATGCTGCAGGAATCAGTAAGAAATGTATCAAGCTGCGACCGATTGCCGTCATCAAGGGCTAACGGTGTTTGTTGATGCTGTTGTCATGGAGACAAGCTAGTGCAATCCAAAAATGCCCAATTCAATGATCATGTTTCTCTGTTCCTCAGTCATACGATTGTTGAGTCAAGCGATGGTTGGTTGTCGCTTGCTGGCTTAACCCAGGGAGAAAGCGTTCAAATCCGCTTGTATTTATTGTGGATGTGACTTTATTTTGTAATGTTAATGTTGTTGACTCCACATTTTTGTAGATGTTTAAAGCTATCAGTGGCAGTTCTTATCTCATTAATGTAGATATGAACTGCACAAAATATTGCTGACTCCATTGTTTATTACTGATAACTGAATGACTCTTGACTGACTCCATTGTTTATTTCCAATTACTGGCTGACTCCATTGTTTATTCCTGATAACTAAATGACTTTTGACTGACTCCTTGTTTTTCCCAATAACTGGCTGACTCCATCGTTTATTTCCTATAACTGGCTTACTCCATCGTTTATTTCCTATAACTGGCTTACTCCATCGTTTATTTCCTATAACTGGCTTACTCCATCGTTTATTTCCTATAACTGGCTTACTCCATCGTTTATTTCCTATAACTGGCTTACTCCATCATTTATTTCCTATAACTGGCTTACTCCATCGTTTATTTCCTATAACTGGCTTACTCCATTGTTTATTCCTGATAACTAGCTGACTCCATAACCATTGTGGTGAGATAGTTAACTGACTCCAAGATAAACACGTCTTGGCCTATTATGTTTTATGGACAAAGTTGTTTGATTATCATTATAAGAGTGATTTCCCTGCTGGTTCCTTTCATAATGAAAATACCATTGTCCCAATGGAACAAAATGTCGCGATGTTGATGTTTGTATTCAGACAACATAATTGAGGTTTGAATGCCTGGCTCTAGTGATGTTTGATGGTGAATCGGAGAGAGAAGATGTGTTGTTTTTGTTCTAGTTCTACAAGATCATATGTATTTTATAGAACAATTATTCACGAACGCTCCATATTGACCACTTGTTAACCACTCTGTGATTTGTATTTGATTTGAGCCTAAGAGCGATTGTACGTTGTGCCAGTTATGCGCCTTCAAGTAGACCAGCGCATCCAATTTCTACAACACTATTTATTTACTAGGGTAGCTTCCCTAGGCCCTACCTCAGTCACCTCTTACGACAGGCCTTGTAGGTCGCAGTGTTACTATTCTTTGCTCCCCTTGTAGACACCGGTAACACAAGGGCGATAGAACAATTAAAACCTACAGCTGATTCAAGCAGAACAATAGTGCCATCTACTTACAAAGTATTTATCACATTTGTTGATTGTAGC
Source organism: Arion vulgaris (assembly GCA_020796225.1). NCBI lineage: Eukaryota > Metazoa > Mollusca > Gastropoda > Stylommatophora > Arionidae > Arion > Arion vulgaris. Next base: position 49,772,015 of record CM036765.1, on the reverse strand, counting down.
AAGTTCTAGTTTGTTGATGCAGGTAAGCAAACATGGTTAAGACTATCTGTATTTGCATTATTACTTGTAATTAAAGTTGAGATCTCTATTATTGTGTGTCTATTCATTAATTTGATACTAATGTTTGATTGATTTGTTTGATGCTGGCTTATAACTTATACACCCATCACTCACTCACTCACTCTCTTTTGCTTCCGCTCTATCTCCTCTCCCCTCGTCTCCACTCTCCTCTCGCCTACTCCCCTCTCCGCCTCCTCCTGTCTTCCTCTCTTCCCTCATGTAACTCTCACACCAGCACCTAATTTGTACATCCACCACTCCCGTACAAACATCACTCTCTATATCTCTCTCTGAAGCTGGCTTATAGCTTAATCTGTCCCACCTCTCTCCTCATATAACCATCCCTTGTACATCGCTCTTCTCTCATCATCTGCTACTTCTACGTACATCCATCACTCCACTTTCTCTCACTTCTCTCATACTCATTAGTTAGTTAAATCAACCCCAGCTTTTAACGCTGATTGTGATTTTCTAGACATTATTACGTTCAGTAGTTTGTCATTGCTTTCTGAGCGGGTGGTGCCATCGTCCTTTTGTAAAAATCGACGCAAAACAATTTACAACCAAACTGTCCGAGCGCATTCGAACTCAGACGTTGGGGTTAATAGACCGAGTCACTATCCCTAAGCCACAACGCCACCTATAACTCTCATACTGGCACCTAATTTGTACATCCACCACTCGCGCTCTTCACTCTCTTTGTTTCTCTCTGAAGCTGGTTTATAACTTGTACACCCATCACTCCCGCTCTTCTCTCTCTCTCCTTCTCTCCATGTAACTTTCATATCGGCACCTAATTTGTACATCCACCGCTCCTCTCACTCTCTATGTCTCTCTCTGAAGCTGATTTATAACTTGTACACCCATCACTCCTGCTCTTCTCTCTCTCCTCTCCGTGTAACTTTCATACCGAAACCTAATTTGTACATCCACCACTCCCGTACAATCATCACTCTATATCTCTCAAGCTGGCTTATAGCTTGTAAAAAATTTAACCTTATGTTTATTTGTTATCATGATCTATAGAATCCTGAGCTAAATAGGAAAAAAAGTGCAGAAAAGGGGTGATTGCCTTGGTTTATTAATAATTTTGTAAAGATATTTTGATACACTGGATTTTAGCATGTCGGCTGTTACGAGCGGTAGAGGATCTTAAGTGTGATGTTCAACATTCATATTTAATACAAATCATTAGTCTCTGAGAGGAGCGTCTGGCAGAATGGATTAGAGTGGGCTCCATGTTCAATCCACGGTAAGGACAAGAATTTTTATGCCAGGGCATAAAAGAAAATCATAACCTGGACAATTTTGTGGCGACTGCACTAGTCATTATATTTCTCAGCCTCTCGTTCCATCTGTCCTACACTGCCCTAAATAGCGGTACAATAGACAGTAACTGCAGTTTATTTTTAATATTAATCTCTGTGGTTATATTATAGTAGCCTTATATGAGGAACTTTGTTTTGTCCTTCTCTGCTTTTTACCATTAGGCGTCACTGTGGAATCAACTGAAGAAAATGGTAGAAGAAATAAATGCATTACTGGTACATGACAAATAGATCAGCAAGAATGGTTAACAAGATGTGTTCTGTACTTGGCTCTGCATCCAGCAGAGTTGGGGTCGGCTAGTATCTCTTAGAAATGACAACAAGAAAATTAGTAGCCTGTTGGTGATCTGTAGAATACACAAGCTAACCCCAGCTCCCAGTGATGTAGCTAACCCCACCTACCAGTGGCGTAGCTAACCCCACCTTCCAGTAGTGTAGACCGGGAAACTTTTACAGTGAGTTCCAAGGCTAATGACGCTCGACTGACTTAGGTCAGGTTTTTACCTCCGACTTGGATAGGCAACTCAAATCTTCTTCTTTGCGTTCGTTCTTACGACCAATTTTAATCACTCTTTGTGATATGTTTGATCTTTGTAAAGAACGTATACACATTGGTTTGGATGGCCCCTAAACGCATAGACTTCTACACAATTAGGACATATGCATCCGATTTCAGCCAAACCTCCTTAGTTGCCTCTTATGACATGCGTGGCAGGTAACAGTGGTTCTATTCTTTACACCCCAAATTTGGGCCTCGGGTGGGCGAACTCAAATAAAAAAGCATGCAGAAACCAGATGTGCTGGTCTACGGGATCAATGTACTAACTACACAAGGAACTCGCACTCTAAGACATGAACAACATAGATACCACAAGAGTAGTTTAATAAGTGGTTGATGTAGACCAAACAAAGAAGAAGATCAGCAAGTATCATGATCATCAAATAGCTTGTCCTGAGCAGAACTTTGCCACCCCATCCTCCGGAATTTCTTTCTCTCATGGCCAGATGTCCGCCTCTGCAGTTGTCATGCTTCAAACCATCAGTTACATTGATCATCAAGTAAAAGAAATATCATCAATGACTGATACATAATCAATTGATCATCAAGTAAAAGAAATATCATCAATGACTGATACATAATCAATTGATCATCAAGTAAAAGAAATATCATCAATGACTGATACATAATCAATTGATTATCTAAGTAAAGAACTATCATCAATGCTGATACATAATCAATTGATCATCAAGTAAAAGAAATATCATCAATGACTGATACATAATCAATTGATCATCAAGTAAAAGAAATATCATCAATGACTGATACATAATCAATTGATTATCTAGTAGAAGAACTATCATCAATGACTGATACATAATCAATTGATCATCGAGTAGAAGAAATATCATCAATGACTGATACATAATCAATTGATCATCAAGTAAAAGAAATATCATCAATGACTGATACATAATCAATTGATCATCAAGTAAAAGAAATATCATCAATGACTGATACATAATCAATTGATCATCAAGTAAAAGAAATATCATCAATGACTGATACATAATCAATTGATTATCAGTAGAAGAACTATCATCAATGACTGATACATAATCAATTGATCATCGAGTAGAAGAAATATCATCAATGACTGATACATAATCAATTGATCATCAAGTAAAAGAAATATCATCAATGACTGATACATAATCAATTGATTATCTAGTAGAAGAAATATCATAAATGACTGATACATAATCAATTGATTATCTAGTAGAAGAAATATCATAATGAGAACTTAGCACAATTTGATTTATTAAATGAAGGATTCCTACAAAATTAATTGAAAGTTTCAATGTATATATAAATGTCAATCATTGTTTCCAGACTTGCAAGGAGCAAAGATTATAATGACTGATCTACAAGGTATGTCAAGAGATGACAGGTAGGGGCCTAGTGAACTATTGAGTACATAAAAGAATTTCAATTGAGATTGCTAGCTTGACATGTAAAGATAATGGCACAACATACAATCTTAGGCTCAGATCAATAGAAATCATGAAAGACTTAACAGGTGATCATTGGAGCATGCAAGAAGAAGATATATAAATGTATATATATATTTATATTGATCTGAGGTTTATTTTTCCATGTCATCAGTAAAAAAACCATGATGATAAAACAATGTGCAGCAACTACAGGACTTGAATCAAGTGACAGCTACTTTCATACTGTAGACTTGAATCAAAGTCAGCTACTTATACTGTAGGACTTGAATCAAGTAGAAGCTACTCATACTGTCAGGACTTGAATCAAAGTGACAGACTACATCATGACTGATAATTATCAATGACTTCGTGATCCAAGATGACGGATTAGAAATATGTACAACCAGGAACCTAAGGGAACCATCTTCTATTCTAAGACTAGATTCACACATACTGAGCAGATTCAGGATATAGTGAATTATTTCATGTTCAGTTTAATCAACTTTCTCTTATTCATCATCATCATCAAGTAGCTTGTCCTTCAGAATTGCTCCAATGACAGCAGTCTAAAACTCTTGTTCTGCAAGTGACCAAGGCAGCACAGTCATTCTCAGATCGCAATGACATCTTGCCCATCGCCTAGGTCTTCCTCTCATTCTTCTTCAGGACAATTCTTAAATGATCTTCTAGGCATTAATAGTTGTTTGATTATTATTAGCCTTGTTAATTATTTTGTGTCAGCTATTTTATTGAAAATTAAATCAGTAGGAATGTCAACAATAGCAGATGCTGTCAGTTGATATGGAGAGAGTCTCTCAATTGACCATACATAATCTTGATCAGTAGTACGCAACCAATGGACTGATTACTCAATCAGCTTGTTTCTGCCATAAACATACATAAATGTGTTTCTTGTCTGAGGGCTTGCTCAAGTGTTTGAGAATTTGTCAATTAATCTATTCTCACCGTAGAGAAAATATAGTACTTGTCTGTCACAGCCTTAGATTAATTCTACAGGATCAATTGTCTTCCACAAGCACTGGGGTTGTGTTACTTGTCTGCAGACTTGATTTCTATGAGAATTCAATTCAGACGATACATTTTCTGCGTCCTGTTGAGGACCATTACTTATTTCCTGAGGAGCGTCGGTAGTAATATGACATGCGATTATTTGATGTCGGTTCTGCCTAGGTACAGATATTTGATGCTCTAATTCTGCAAAATATGAAACATATTAGTCATAAAATATCCAATAGTTTTGGTGAAACATAGTCATTTATACGAAAAAGTATACAGATGTGAGAGAGTGTATGCAGATGGGGAGGGAGCTTACAGCATGTGAGGAGAGAAAGCTATTCCCAGATGTGAGGAGTAGTAAGTCAATCTTCTTTCAGTCAGTCATTCTAGGCAATAAGCCTCTGAAGTTTAATTACAAGAGAGATACAACTGTCTCATCATTCCAGTAAAAGTCTCATGTGGCAAAGTAAGTCTTTCATTTGGTCTGTTTCTAGAAGATCTTTTAGTGGCAAGTAAATCCAGACCACAGCATCTCATTTGTTCAACATGGTTGGCATTTATTCCCAGAAGTAAAATTCTCACTGGAGCTAAGGAGTTCATGCTTTGTGCAATAATTTCGGCGGGTTTTATGCACGGCAGGCCATTTCTTATGAGACTAAACAAACCTTTAGGGAAACCTGCTGAAATGAAGTCAATTATTTGACTTAGACCATGAGTCTAGGGATGATCCACCACAGTGGTAGCTCCATTTCATGTAAGATACTTGAGCATAGTCATAAACTGTACAATGCTGTCCATGTTACACTTTCATTCCGTTGTATTCACCTGATATGTCTGACAAGTTTCATCTTCAAGGGGGGTGGGAGAAGGGAGTGTGTGGTAAGAATAGTTCTGGTATCTCATAAATGGATTTATTCATGAATATACAAATCAGTTATATGAAGACTATCATCATAGCACTCCAGCCATGTCTATAGGTGCCCAAATCTCCGCCTCAACAAATCCAGCGGCGTAACCAACCCGTTTGATAATAATTAATCAATCTTTTTGCATATTTTGTATGTCGTTCTTTTCAAGCTGTACCAATATCAACACCCATCTTTCTCAATCTGGTTAGCTATTGGGATTCCCAACCCTGAAACTCCTCTGCTAAAAAATACTCTACCAATGCTTTAAAAATGTAATTTTGGTTCATTGCAGCTCTCCTCAATATTTGTAGCCATGCCAGCCAAGCTATCAGCTCGTTCATTTCCCCAGACTCCTACTTGCCCAGGGACAAAAATGAATGTATACATGTTACTGAATAGTGACAAGCTAATCAAATAGAACGTGTAGACTTGCTATAACAATAATAGAACTATCTGAGAGAGAACAGGAAGGTGTAGACTAGGAAAATTCAACTTACTGCACTTGATGATGATATATGCTATTATCCCAATAATGAAGACAACTCCACAGCTAACAAATATGATGAAACCATCTGCACTGTTGTTGGCAAATACTGTTGCGTTGTCTAACTCATTTGTAGCAAGTTCTGTAAATATATTTTTTCACTTGAATGACTCGGTACACTTAAAATATCACAAATGATCTATATAACATTTATTTTTATACTAGATCATTCAGGGATGAAGGGCAGTAAATGAACAGATTGGCTGGCTGACACAGTAATGATCAATGAAGGATGGACAGGTCAGACATCAATGCCATAAGAAAAGCAGATTGAATTGATGATTTTCATACAGATACATATGAATATGCATCCCTGTTCAGAGTGAAGCGTCTGTAGCTTAGCGATAGTGAGCTCGATCACAACCCAAGAGTATCTAGTTCAAACTCCACAGTGGGCAGTTTGGAGGCGAATTTGTTCATGTGGGATTTTACGAATGGTAAAAATAGATCTCACCGTTCTAGAAGCAATGGCAAACTTCTAAACGTGCAAGTGGTGCCTAGAAAATTCAAGTACTGGTCAAACTCTCCCAGTGTAAAGCCTTTTCAGAATGCTACAATCTGCACTCCTGTTGGTGCCTGCTAATTTGTTCACGATCCCCATTCTCTTCTTTGCTTCCCCTCCCCACCCAGATTTGCCTATCTGGTTTACACCTCCGCCTGCTGTCCATGATGATTTCAATATATGTTGGTCATTCGTACATTGAGATTAGGTGGTCATTGAACTTGAGTTTGAGCATTTGTTTCTTCTTGGATAGGCTGAAGACTGAAATTGATTTCCTTTTCATTTATAAATGGCAGTCAAGGCCTGATCTATTTTTCTAGATTTTTAATTACATCTTGCATCCTTGAGGTGGCTATTGATTCTTCTCGTGTCCACAGTGCCAGATCATCAGCGTAAATTGCACCATACCCTCTGTTGAGGATGTCTTCCATAATCATTTATAAAAACGAAGTAGCGTTAGTCAAGAACCCCTCCTTGAGGAACAACTTGTTCCATGATTGCTTTCCTGCTATGTTTTTCCTGGTCCTATACTTAGGCTGTTCTATTTACCAAATAGTGACATATCCAGATATACATGCGCCTTTTGATTCCGAGTTTGAGCAGTTTGATTTTGAGTCCTCTCCAGACCCTGTCGAAAGCCTTCTCGGGGTCAAAGGCGCATGGAGACAACGTCGCGCCAGGATTACAGTCTTTCCCGGCTGATGGGAAAAGCTGAGCGGATAAAAAAATGGATGAGAGGGTGCATCTAAAGAGGAGACTGGGCTCGCTCGGGGCAAAACTCGAGCCCGGAGGTGGGAACCGGGGCAGAGCGGCGAAAATAGAATCCGTTATCCCATTCTTCATTTTGAGGAATCGTTGCATCATGTTATGCGTCTTACGGCCTGGTGCATCTGGTTCTGCAAACATTTGTTTCGAGTTAGCATTCCCTAGTCGTTGATTGCTCGCAACCATCTTGCAAGGGAGCAGATTCTACCCATCTGCATCTCGTCCCGAATGGGAAAAAGCATACAAACACTGTAATCCTGTATTAACTATAGAATATGTGCATTCCATGTGAATATTTTTAAACCACAGTACAGAATCAGAAGAGAATTTCTTAATTTTACGGTTGTCACTAGACACAATAGTCAGCCACCGTTTTGAAAACCGGAAGGCATTTGTAATATTGAAGAATGTTCCATGAACCAATCTGGAGTGGTCATATTGAGTAATTTCTGAAAACTTATTGTAAAATCTGTGCTTCCAAATGTTGGCTATAAACCACAATATCGACATCAGTTGTTTCCATTGAAGAAAGATTTTAAAACTGATAAAATTGTCAAATGTTAATACAATACAAGTTGACACGAATGCAGAAATAATTGCTATTGCTTTTGCTTTGATCAAATTAAATCATTTCCTTACAGTTGTAAGTTCGTTTCATTAAATCTATCAGATAAGCAATATTGATTGATATAACCTTTCAATAAAATCTATCTAAAAGAACCATTTTTGTTTTCCAAAAAAACTTTGTAATTGATTCAGAGTTCCTAACATCATTTTAGTGAGGTACCTGTTGACAGTCAACAAACTTCTGTGTGCAATAGTAAACTATTGAAGTCTTCGTTGTTTTCATCACAAATCTTTTTAAATAATCTTTCATCGAAGTATTTTTTCTGGCCATGTTAACTGATGTAATTACATACTGTAGTGCGTGATGAAGGCAATTACAAAAACATTTTTGTCACAAAATGTTTAAGATTTTCGGTGAATCACACAATAAACGGCGACTACATTTGGGACAGTTTTTCATATATGAAATTAACTAGCTGTAACGTCTAACCATTGCCAGAGCACCTTCCGCAGCAGACAAGATACTATTCAGCGAAATTCTTTTTTCTTTAAATGGTATTCCAATATGTCAAATATAGATTTTCTTTATTGTCCATTTCTAATGTTCTTGCAAATAATAGTTCTTGACAAATGTTTTCATTTTTTATGAAGCGAACGTGCGCCAGAGGTAAAGACTCATTTGTTGGTAAAGAAGACACATCGATTTATAAAGAAAGCTTCAAAAGTAGTCTTCAAAACATCATTTCGACGATTCATCAATACACTGTGTTATTTCTCAATGAGACTTAAAAATAATTTCATACTGCGGCGTATGCAGTACAGAACGCAGAACCTCACTCACAGCTGACAAAATCAATTCTTCGTCAATATTGTGCGGTTTTTCAGATTACCAATACCAGACAAAGTTGGACATCTCGAATGTTGATCTCTAAGCTTGAACGTAAGATACATTTTCATCTTTTCTGCCAGGATGTATTTTGCTCACATGTTCCTCTAATCGCAAAGATTTCATAGCTTAATGTGAAAACATCTTGTGGCAATTCAGACACATTGGTAATATCTTGTTTTTGGGTGACTGAATAAAACATATTCCAAATACTCAACATCATATTGTCTGAACGTTTTCTTTGATTCCGACACAACTTGCCACAATATGCATAGATTCTGTCTATTGCACTATTAATCGTTGTGCGTGAGCAGGACCCGCGTGACTTTGAATTTTTAGCTTAAGGGGGCGGTGGATGGTCCTCAACGCCCCCAAAATTCATTTTGAACCCAGCGCCCCTGTGGGCGGACCGCCCCGTTGGGAACCTATGGTCAGATCATCGCTTATGTCAACCAACATGCACATGATGGTTGTGAATAGTGTATCATATGGTAATATCTTGTGAGATTTAATACAAATCTGTACCACGAGGTGTGATCTTAGAGTTGATGACTTTCTGTACCACAAGATGTGATCTTAGAGTTGATGACTTTCTGTACCACAAGGTGTGATCTTAGAGTTGATGACTTTCTGTACCACAAGGTGTGATCTTAGAGTTGATGACTTTCTGTACCACAAGATGTGATCTTAGAGTTGATGACTTTCTGTACCACAAGGTGTGATCTTAGAGTTGATGACTTTCTGTACCACAAGATGTGATCTTAGAGTTGATGACTTTCTGTACCACAAGGTGTGATCTTAGAGTTGATGACTTTCTGTACCACAAGATGTGATCTTAGAGTTGATTACTTTCTGTACCACAAGGCGTGTTCTTAGAGTTGATGACTTTCTGTACCACAAGATGTGATCTTAGAGTTGATGACTTTCGTTTCAGAGTGTGATCTTTGATATGAAGACTTGATCACAAGCTGTGAACAAGAGTTGATGATTTCTTAACTACCCATGTGTTTTAAGTTGATGACTTTTTCAAAGACTAGAGTGGAATCTTCGAGTTGAGACTTTCTGTACCTTATCAATGGTTTGGGTCTTACAGAAGGAGACCGACACAGGTATTTAGAATAATATCAAGTTCTTACAAACAATAATCTAAGTTCTTTCATAACAATGTATCTTAGAGTTTCTTTCTGTACTACATCAGGCCTGTAACAGAGTAACTTTCTTACACAAGTCATAATATACTTCTAACAAAACATGTGCATCTTAATAGAATAACTTTCTGACCACAAATAGTGATCTTAAGTTGATGACTTTCTTACAAAGTTACATAAGTTGTGACTTTCTTTCAAGCATAACATCAAGTGACTAATAAGACTTACACAAGTTCTGTGCAGAACAAAGATGGAGTGATCTTCTTAAACTTACCCATTAAGTGATAGATTTCAAAGACTAAGTCGACATCTCGGTTAAACAATATCATGTAGCACTTATACATAGGTTGGTTGGGAAGAAGAAACATCAGGCTATTAATAACAATAACATCAAGTCTTACATAAATCATAACATCAAGTCTTATAAACAATAACATCAAGTACTTACATAAACAATAACATCAGGCACTTACATAAACAATAACATCAAGTACTTACATAAACAATAACATCAGGCACTTACATAAACAATAACATCAAATACTTACATAAACAATAACATCAAGCACTTACATAAACAATAACATCAAGTACTTACATAAACAATAACATCAAGTACTTACATAAACAATAACATCAGGCACTTACATAAACAATAACATCAAGTACTTGCATAACAATAACATCAAGTACTTACATAAACAATAACATCAAGTACTTACATAAACAATAACATCAAGTACTTACATAAACAATAACATCAAGTACTTACATAAACAATAACATCAAGTACTTACATAAACAATAACATCAAGTACTTACATAAACAATAACATCAAGTACTTACTTGGACAATAAAGTTACCGCTGGATATATTTTCAAATGTATAATCACAAGCAGGCTGCAAAAGAGAATTGAAATTATTCACTAGTCAGAGACTTTATAGATTCACTAGTCAGAGACTTTATAGATTCACTAGTCAGAGACTTTATAGATTCACTAGTCAGAGACTTTATAGATTCACTAGTCAGAGACTTTATAAAGATTCACTAGTCAGAGACTTTATAGATTCACTAGTCAGAGACTTTATAGATTCACTAGTCAGAGACTTTATAGATTCACTAGTCAGAGACTTTATAGATTCACTAGTCAGAGACTTTATAGATTCACTAGTCAGAGACTTTATAGATTCACTAGTCAGAGACTTTATAGATTCACTAGTCAGAGACTTTATAGATTCACTAGTCAGAGACTTTATAGATTCACTAGTCAGAGACTTTATAGATTCACTAGTCAGAGACTTTATAGATTCACTAGTCAGAGACTTTATAGATTCACTAGTCAGAGACTTTATAGATTCACAATGGGGTCAAAGGCTCATGCACTAGTCAGAGACTTTATAGATTCACAATGGGGTCAAAGGCTCATGCACTAGTCAGAGACTTTATAGATTCACAATGGGTCAAGAGTTCATGCACTAGTCAGAGACTTTATAGATTCACAATGGGGTCAAAGGTTCATGCACTAGTCAGAGACTTTATAGATTCACAATGGGGTCAAAGGCTCATGCACTAGTCAGAGACTTTATAGATTCACAATGGGCCAAAGGCTCATGCACTAGTCAGAGACTTTATAGATTCACAATGGGGTCAAAGGCTCATGCACTAGTCAGAGACTTTATAGATTCACAATGGGCCAAAGGCTCATGCACTAGTCAGAGACTTTATAGATTCACAATGGGGTCAAAGGCTCATGCACTAGTCAGAGACTTTATAGATTCACAATGGGGTCAAAGGCTCATGGCGGCAACATGTGCCAGGGTTAGCGAAGTTGCGCTAAGCAAGACTCTGCCCCTACCTCCAAGTGGTGACCCTGGAAACAGACTCAGGTTCTGGTCTGACTAAGGGGGGCAGGGATCGGGGAGAACTACAAGAGACGGTAGTAGTGCAAGCAAGAGAAAACAATACAGGGGCCGAAAATTCCTGAACAAACTCGCATCTCCTGTCCGATGTCCGATAAAATATGCCCAAGTTCAGTAGCACGAATCAGCAGAGTACGAGCGTCCACGTACAAAACAGTGACGGAAGCGCAAATACGGAAAAGCAATGTAGAGGCCGGAAATCCCTGAACAACGCACACATTTCCAGGTTGAATTCTGCTAAAAAATGCCCAAGTTCAAAAGAAGCACGAAACAATAGAGTACCAGCGTCCGCGAACAAAGCAGTGGTGGTAGTGCAAACACGGAAAAGAAATGGGCCGGAAATTCCTGAACAACCCACACATTTCCTGGCCGAAGACCGCTAAAATATGCCTAAGCTCAAACAGAAGCGTGAACAAAAACATCAACTCTCCCAGAAATGACCGAATTTAAGGGAAGAGAGGTGCATCCCAAAAGCCGAGACATGAAGTGAAACTCGGCGCCATGTGCATGAGTCAAGCTGAGTGTCGGAGCAGTCCCGAGGCAAGATACATGAAACGGCAGATGTGTGAATATCTTGGTCGTATCAGCTTCCCAGCAGATGGGAAAGGCTGCATGCGAAGGAATGAGAGGTGCATCCTGAACGGAGCGAAACTCGAGCCATGAGCGAAAGTTGGGCAGCGTGCCGTGGCACTCCCAATGCACGGTAAATGTGGTACACCGGGTGATGGTGGCACAAGGGAAGATTGCGATAAAACTCCGTACATGAGGCCAAGCATGGACTAAGATACTGGGTAAAGTTGGCCGAGCGAAAAAACCCAAAGTTACGTATTAGCGCCTTACGAAACTGTCCTCCCTGAGACAGCCGGGCAGGGTACGATTGTCCACGCAATTAACATCCCCGGAAATATCAGGGCGGTGATGACCAACGAGTGCAAAATCTAAAGTTGCGCTGATAGCGTCGAATGAAACGACCCATACATTACGATGTGCTGGGCCCCATTCCAGGGTTTCCCGATAAAGGAAACGACAGAGCAAATGCAAATTGCATAGTGCCAACCCGAGCGTTTATAAAGCGTCCCAGGACACTGTTCTCTTCGTAGGGAACCACTGCTGCCTTGTAGTTTTGGTTAGGAACAATCAAAGGCTAGCGGAGTAAACCGTAAACAACACTGGACGGTAGGCAAACCAAGCAGTCCATTAACAAAACTGGAAATCTGGGCAGATGATGCTCATTAGCCCGGGAGGGCAGGTCGTCTAAGGGTCGCTGCCCTGAAAGAAAATAGCAACCCGCTGCCTTGTGGGTTTAGCTGGGGACAGCCAAAGGCTAACGGAGAGCGAACCCAGTTAACGTTGGTTGAAATCGGACACACGGCCGAAGGATAAGCAACTGAGCTCCAATTGGCACTGAAAGCGATGACTTAGCTACCCATGCTAAGGCTGCAGGGACCAAATTTTATCATGAATATGTCTAATATAGAATCTCGATGTGTTGCTACGCCTGTGGAGATCCGTCGGGCAGGACGAGTGCCAGGCCCCACACCTCGAAGGGACCCGTTTTTTGCTACCGACGGTCCCCGACCTCCAATTCGGCAAAGCAGCGAGCGAGGCCCACGGGAAAAAGCTACTGGTTCAATACGGCAAAGTACTGGCCAGAAACATTGTGAAACCAACAGCAGAGGCGCAGAAGTGGAAGACTGGGAGATAGAGGACAACCTGTTCCTCATCAATGCCCCATACTATCCGCCAACCTTCTACTCGAGAAGGTGGCATACGACGAGCATCCCCGATTTGGCCTTCGCAACAAGTGACCTCTCCACAAAACATTACGTACGGTCACAAAGCAACTCAGAGATAGTGACCATAGGTCCGTCAAACTGCAAGTAGACCTAAAATTTGTACCTGAGCCCAAAACGTGGTTGCCACGGTGGAACTACAAAAAATCAAATTGGAAACAGTACGGGGCACTGACAGATGCCAATATTGAACACATCAACATGCATGAAAAGAAACACATGCGATCCGTGGCAAGGAACTCACAGAAGCAATCCTGAATGCGGCACGGAAACCATTCCTAGAGGCGCACGGAAGGATTACAAGCCATACTGGACAGCAGAGGTTCAGAAGCTTTAAAACTACCTTGAATTGGCAAGGAGTGAGGCAGAACAGGCACAGTCAGTAACAATGCTGCTTACAAGGCGGCAGCAGCAAAGCACAATCGGAGGTCAAACGATCAGCACGACGGAGCTGGGTTGAAAAGACCGAATCCCTGAACATTGATAGGGACGGCCATAAATTGTGGAAACTAGCAAAAGCGCTGAGTGACGAAAACACCAGCCGACCCCAATAGTCCTTGAACAAGAAAAGAAGATGTCCTCGGGAAGGGAAGCCGCAAACATTCTAATGACAACATATGCCGAAGTCAGCAGAGTAAGCATAGCAAAAGAGAAAGTCGATGACACAAAGAGAAAAGCTAGAGTCCTCCAAGGCGAGCCAAGAAAAGCTGATAGTCACCTAACGGATACATTCACCAGTAATGAGTTGGAAGAGGCATTAAGGAGCTCAAGCTCAGAAAATCGCCCGGAAAGGATGGGATCACAAATGAGATGTTTAAGAACTTGGGTACTAGAGCAAAGGTACTTGCCGTCCTAAATATGTCGTGGAGGACAGGCATAGTACCACGAGAATGGAAGGAAGCGATCATGGTACCCATCCTAAAACCAGGCAAAAATAAACTCGACCCGGCGAGTTACAGACCAATTAGTCTCCTAAGCTGCACGGGCAAACTCATGGAACGCACGGTGAATAAACGGCTATCTTGGCACTTGGAAAACAAAGGGTTTCTCATGACACAACAGGGAGGCTTTTAGAAGCACCAATCTACAGAAGATCAAGTAACCTATATCGCCCAGGAAGTCGAGGATGGTTTCCAAGAAAAGAAACATATACTTGCAGTTTTGGTAGATATGGAGAAGGTGTTTGACACAGTCTGTAAGGAAGGGCTAAAACTGAAACTCCTCACCCTCGGTATAAAGGGAAGAATGTACAAATGACTTGATAGATACCTAGAGAACAGAACAGCAAGGGTTAAAGTTCAGGGTTGTAGAAGCATGAAGGCCACATTAGAGCAAGGAGTCCCCCAAGGAGGAGTGCTCTCACCAACTCTCTTTCTAATCTTGTCAATGACATAGCAACATGCCTACCAAAGGAGTACACCTGCCATGTATGCTGACGACCTGGCAATATGACCGAGGAAGAGTCAATGCCCATAGCAACAAATCGACTGCAAGTTACACTAAATGACTTGGAAGTGTGGACAAAAAAGTGAAATATGAACATAAACCCTTCTAAAACAACTTACACTGTGTTCTCCCAGAACAACCAGAATCACAAAATTAAGCTTTAAGTCAATGGGCAAGATCTTCCAGAAAGCAAGACCTCAACGTACCTTGGAGTCACACTCGACCGAAAACTGACTTGGTGCCCCAAATTGAAAATGCTACGGCAAAAGCGAGACATAGGCTCACGATGATGCGCAAACTCGCAGGCTCCACGTGGGAACAAACACCAGTCCTCAAAACACTCTATTCTGGAAGAGTGCGACCGGTCCTGGAGTACGGCATTGCAGCGTGGAGTAGTGCATCCAACAAGTAATTCGCCAAAGTGAGCAACAGTCAAAACCGCATACGCAATACGCTAGTCAGAGACTTTACGCAATACGCATTATCACAGGAGCCATGAAATCCACACCCATCAAGGCGAGGGAAACAATCACAGACATCCAACCAAGGCAGATCGAAGGGACAGAAAAGTCTGGGTATTAGCGGAAAAATTTAAACGGCTCGATTCCACCTATGTACGAAAGAATGAACGAATTCAGAAGGGGCAGGATACAGAGAACCAGCTTGGCAAAAAACGCTAAAGAACTGACCGCAGACCATCCGGTCCTAGCAAACTGTAAAGCCAAATCAATCCCGGCAACCGATAAGTGCCCGCCGTGGAAAACCAAAATGCCGGAACTAAGGTAATCAATCCCAGGCATACTGAAAAAGGGCAACAAGAAAACTTCGAAAGAAGAGCGGCCACAGAAAAATACATAGCGACCGAATATCCTGAAAATAAGTGGACCAGTGTACACTGACGGATCGGCAAAGAACGCAATCAGCGACGGCGGAGGAAGAATAGTGCTTAAACTCTCAAAGAAAGTGACGGTCACAAAAGCGATTGCCACAGGCAAATACTCAAATAACTACCGGGCAGAGACAATAAGAACAGCGGCCGAAATGATCCTAGAAGAAAGAGCCACCCTCTCACGCAACAAAGTCGTGATATTCACCGATGCCCTATCGGTCATCACGGTACTCAAAAGCGTAGGCAAAACAGAGCTCAATGAGCTGAAAGCGACCCTTGATGCACTAGTGTACACGCTCAAACGCACCGTCATTCACTGGATCCCATCACACTGCAACATAAGCGGAAATGAACACGCCGACAAGTTAGCTAAAGAAGGCGGGCGACTACCTCAGACTGATCTCGAGATCAGTTATGAGGAAGCAGAACAACCATCGGCTGGCACTATAGAGAAAATGGACAAAAGACCATCCTCAGTACAACAACAGCGACGGGTACTATGGTATGTCTCGTAGTGAACAAGTTGCCATACTTCGACTCCATATCGGCCACAACAAGCTCCGCGCCACATGTTTCACAAATTTAAAATTGGCACAACTAGCCTGTGCCCCTGCAAAAGGTGACATCACGGCAGAGCACGTACTGCAAGATTGTCAACTGATAGCAGGTATAAGAAAAGAAACCTGGCCCCATAACACAGAGCTTCACAGAAGCTGTACGGAGGAACGGAGTCCCTAAAAGCACGGTAAAATTCATGATAAAAGTTGGTTCATCAGTCTAGGCCGGGATCACGAGAGAGAGAGATTCACATATTTAACATGTCTGTCATATTTAATCAATTTAACCATATTTTCAGCTATTAGTTTTTCTTCTTTGTGATCGTTATTTTGATGATTATACTGACTATACCATCAGATGCTTTCTTGTGATGAAGTCGCTTGTCATCTGGAGCTCATCTCTGGTGCCATGTAGTTTTGAATGTAGTGGTGTGCTATAGGACCAGCATCGCTTTCGGGAGAGTGGGGGAGAGAATACAGGGGACAGTCTTGCAGGACATGTTCTGTGGTTTGATCAGCGGTGTTACTCACTGACAGGGGACACAGAGAGGATGGAGACAGTCATGCCTGTGCAACTATTGGTTATTCACTCATCAAAAAAATCAGGACCTCGCTGGTGCTACAGTTTGTGCACTGCCCTCAGATTCATGTGAAGAAAGAGATCGGAGCACACATGGTTACTCACTGAAGTGCAAGAAAGAGATCGGAGCACACATGGTTACTCACTGAAGTGTAAGAAAGAGATCGGAGCACACATGGTTACTCACTGAAGTGTAAGAAAGAGATCGGAGCACACATGGTTACTCACTGAAGTGTAAGAAAGAGATCGGAGCACACATGGTTACTCACTGAAGTGCAATGATAATGGTCCAATCAATCAAATTGAATGCATTTTGTGCGCTTACGTCTCTTTATTGTTTACATTTTTTTTTAAATATGTGATCTCGGAGGTATAAGTCCACAGTGGGAGTATAATTTGTCCCTATCGTAATGGTTCTCAGATCGACCCAGCCTGATGTGGGTACCAGAGAAGCACTGGAAAGTAATGGGTACACGCATGATGCTGACCATATCATGTGTCGCTAGGCCAAATAAAATATTATCTAATACCGTATTCCCCAATATTCCTGATGGTATGAAAACGGGTACCTTCTTTGTATGTATAAAGCTACAAACATCAAGATAAAAATATTACACATGTTCCATAATTTATAGGCAACTAGACTGTGACTGTTACGCTAACAACTAGACTGGGGCTGTTACCAACAACTGCGTACTATACAACGGGGACTACTACAGACTGACTGTTACGCTAACAACAGCTGGACTGTTACGCTAACAACTAGACTGTTACGTACAACTAGCTGTTACGCTAACAACTAGACTGGGACTGTTCGCTCCAACTAGACTGGGACTGTTACGCTAACAACTAGACTGAGACTGTTACGCTAACAACTAGACTGGGACTGTTACGCTAACAACTAGACTGTTACGCTAACAACTAGACTGGTTACGCTAACAACTAGACTGGGACTGTTACGCTAACAACTAGACTGAGACTGTTACGCTAACAACTGACGGACTGTTACGCTAACAACTAGACTGAGACTGTTACGCTAACAACTAGACTGAGACTGTTACGCTAACAACTAGACTGAGACTGTTACGCTAACAACTAGACTGAGACTGTTACGCTAACAACTAGACTGGACTGTTAGCTAACAACTAGACTGGGACTGTTACGCAACAACTAGACTGGACTGTTACTGGTCCGTTACCTAACAAGTCATTGAACTAGTTATCAGTATAAAATACCACGGACATCACACCAGCATTCTGTCTGTCAACTAACTCACCTTCTCAATCACCGTACAGTGTGTGTAGTCTTCATGAAGATCATTTATTAGACACGCTTCGGTAGTGGGTATATCTGCCATCTCTGAGAGGCAATAGCTTACCACCAGAGTTTTCATCTGTGGTATCTTTGTGATATTTAACGTCGGTTCCCATGTTAGGCAAGGGTTTTCTGTAGAACATCAACAGCCATCATGTTCATGATATGTTTATGAACTAATTACACTACCACACAAGTTAATAGTGAAACTATTAATCAAACTATCAATAACATCAAAAATTAAACTAACATTCAAGTTTCCAGTTAAATTATAATTCACACTATTCTTCCCTTCGCCAATCTAGCTGTCACACAAATTACCAATCACACAATCTTTCACATTACTAATCAGAGATACCAATCAAATTACACTTCACATAATTATTCAAATCTACCAATCAAATTATCCATTACATAATTAATTAAAGTTACCAATCAAACTACAACAACATCGAGCATGACTATGGAGGTCACTGCTCGCTACCTCCAGGGCTCTCTCATGGTGGCTGAGCAACGGGTAACTCATACGATTATCATATGAGATTGATAAATATGCTTCAAATGATTGAATCTGGAATTCTGGGGGTGGAATGTGTGGACATCATTCGGAGATCACATCTCAAAAAAATGACTTGGTTGTACACACCTGGACATGCTGAAGTGCAGGGTAACGATCGTGCTGACTTTCTTGTAAACAATGCCCCGATTCAAGCTGGCAGAAGTATGGACAGGGCCGATGTCATCAATGTGGTACGATCTCATTTATGTGATCTGGGCGAGTCTCAGACACTGAAACGAGTGCGAGAATTAGGAGTTAAGTTTGGACATGCAGACAGTGTCGTCTTCGTGGTAGAGAGAGAGAAGATATACTAATCAACTTCACATGGGTACGTTAAGCAAATGGACTTTGGGATGACTGTTTCAGCGGAGGACAGAGCACGAATGGGAATACCCAATGTGCCATGACGTCGATCGCATAACATAACATAACATAACCCATCAAATTACCCGTCACATTAGCAAATATAAAAATGAATGTATGAAAAGATATCGACGATAGGAAGGTAGGTAGACAAATTGATATACTGGCCAATAAATGTCTAGAGAAAGCGACAGATGTAGACAGCTACGTAAGATCGTATCTACCTTCTTGCTCCAACAGCTGCACATGTCGCCGGTGCTTCATCTGCGGAGACATATTTTTTAATAAAGTTAACATATGCCTATACTTACTGTAAACGCTACATTGAGTAAACATTTACTTTGCTGTTTGTTGAATTTTGTATTTGTAATATATACAAACAAGAAGATTTCTGACAGTAACGAAGATGTGGTTTTGGTTATTGGTGGCCTATGTGGTGCCGGGACTCACTAGGGGAGCAAAGAATAGTAACACTACGACCTGAAATGCATGTCGTAAGAGACGACTAAGGTAGGAGCATGTGGCTGAGTGGTTAAACCCTTTGCCTTGTGAGTCGAAGGTCGTGGGTTCGAATCCGGACCGCCCGGTTCTGTTCACGAGTGCATTTTTTCCAGAGATTCCTAGGATTGTTGCTGGAGCTAAGGAGTTCGTGCTTTGTGCAATACTCTCGGTATGTGGCGTGCCATTTCTGCGGAGAAGGACCGAGTCATATGGGGTAAGACCCGGTGCAATGAAGTCACTCCTTCAGCTTTTAAACCTTTTTTAAGGTTGGGGCCTAGGGAAGCTACCCTAGTAAATAAAAAGCGTCGCAGAAATCCGATATAACTTGTAGAGCATAACTGACACAGCGCCCAATCGCTCTTAGGCTCAGATCACATATAAATCACAAAGAGGGATTAAGACGTGGTCATTATAGAGCGTTCGAAAAGAAAGAAGAAGAAGGTTATTAGTTATTAATTACTGAACTGACGTCACAGCACTTCGGGCAGAAACATAGGTGCTCAGTCTCCCCCAACAGATGTCCAAGGGCATGCATACTGAAGGTTCCTGTGGCTCGCTGTTTAAACACACATCTCTCTGCTCCTCAAGCATCCAACTCTATTTGTGCATGTCATTACAAACTTCTTGAACTGCTGGATTGGTTCAACGTCAATTTTAGTTGTGCTTTTATAGAATGACATGAAGATGCATTCTAGACACCAGAGGTAAAATTACAAATATTGCAGATGGCTGAAATCAATGCAAGATGCCGTTCTAACACCAGAAAAGTAAATTACAAATTGCAGATGGGCTGAAAGAAATCAATGCACAGAAGATGCCCGTTCTAGACACCAGAAAGAGACAATCATAATATTATTCGGATATGCATTGCGGAAGGAAGGTTTAGAAGGCATGGTAACAACCGAAAAGATCAATGGGAAACAAGAGAACAGACGACAAGGAATGATAATTTTGAACATTACTTTATCCTGATCAACTACAGAGACTAAAGATGAAGGATTAACTTCACTGCACCGGTTGTCCCCCATATGGCTCCACCCTTGTCAGCAGAAATAACGAGTCACTAAGTTAAATACAAATAAGATTCAGGCTTTTGTGAACAGATGTCTTCGGCGTTTTCTCAGACAGAGATGGTATGTCAGACTTGTAAACACAGATCCGTTAAGAAACTGACAGGAATCCATAATGACCAAGATTAAGAGGAGAAAATTGCGATGGGTCGGGCGTATCCTACGGAAGACACAATTGAGTGTCACTTGACAAGCACTTGAGTGGAACCGGCAAGGAAAACGGAAAAGGGAGACGTCTTCAACAGTCTTGGAGACGGAGTCTTCTGAAGAAACTGAAGGATGTTGGTCTATCACGTGAAGCAATCAAAAACAGCCAAAGATCGGGAAAAGTGGCGACCAACTCTTGAGGTCTTATCTTCCACGAGGAGAGGAGAAGAACAAATAGAAGAAGAAGAAGAGATTACTTGAAAAATTAATAGCATAATTTATGAACGGGGAATATCAATTAAAAATAGAATCATAAATTATTTGCTTATCAAAACACGCGATACATAGTTAGTTTATATCCTCATTGATTGATTGATTGATAGCTTGATTGATTGATTGATTGATTGATTGATCGATTGATTGATTGATTGATTGATATGACCATCATCATTGCACTTCGGTGAGTAACCATGTGTGCTCTAAACTCTTTCTTACACATGAAGATTTTAGCGACAGTGCGCGAGGGTCCCATGTGTAATTTTGAAGATGGTGAAGATATTTTTGTATGAATTGTATTTGTAATCTTTTCTAATGAATATTGCCTGGGCTTTCCAGCCTGCTCTTATCGATTTTGAACTGCCAATGGTTCTTTTAGTGCTCAAATTGAACACGGGACCTACGTTTTATCGTCCGTCTCCGATATGACTAGGAGCTCGATCTCACACACTGAGATCAGGGATCTCTGGAACTATCCAGATGGCGCTCTACGAGGGAACGAAGCTGGTACCTTTGACACGAGAGACGAGCACATATACCATATCCTCAACCAGTGTTAAATCAGTACCATTGAAGGTGCTCATGTCAAATGTGCTCATGTCAAAGGTGCTCATGTCAAAGGTGATTATGTCAAAGGTGCTCATGTCAAAGTGCTCATGTCAAAGGTGCTCATGTCAAATGTGCTCATGTCAAAGGTGCTCATGTCAAAGGTGCTCATATCAAAGGTGCTCATGTCAAAAGTGTTCATGTCAAAGGTGCTCATGTCAAAGGTGATCATGTCAAAGGTGCTCATGTCAAAGGTGCTCATGTCAAAGGTGCTCATGTCAAAGGTGCTCATGTCAAAGGTGCTCATGTCAAAGTGCTCATGTCAAAGGTGCTCATGTCAAAGGGGATCATGTCAAAGGTGCTCATATCAAAGTGCTCATGTCAAAGGTGCTCATGTCAAAGGTGCTCATGTCAAAAGTGTTCATGTCAAAGGTGCTCATGTCAAAGGTGCTCATGTCAAAGTGCTCATGTCAAAGGTGCTCATGTCAAATGTGCTCATGTCAAAGTGTTCATGTCAAAGGTGCTCATGTCAAAGGTGCTCATGTCAAAGTGCTCATGTCAAAGGTGCTCATGTCAAATGTGCTCATGTCAAAGTGTTCATGTCAAAGGTGCTCATGTCAAAGGTGCTCATGTCAAAAGTGTTCATGTCAAAGGTGCTCATGTAACGTCGAAATAATGAAATGATGTGATTTGTGAACGATGGCAATACAGAAAATATTGATAAGTGTGCCATTCACAATGAATAAGTAAATTGTGATTCGAAAATCGAAAAACGTGGCATATCCCAAAGGACGTAGCCATCAACCACAGTAAACAAGTCGTTGATTTTCTAGGCACCACTTATACGTTCAGTAGTTTACCATTGCTTTTTGAACGGTGAGGTCTATTTTTACCTTTTGTAAAAATCCCACGGAAACAATTTGCTTCCAAACTTGCCCACCGTGGGGTTTGAACCAGGTACGCTTGGGTCTGTGATCGAACTCACTACCGCTTGAGCTACAGACGCTCGCAAATTTTATTTCTGCTTCTTTAATTATATCATGCACAAATCTATTTCTTTTACATGTTTTCTATCAAATATAGTAGAACATATAAACAAGAGGTTGAATCTCAGGCGAAGCTGGGTAGTACATATATATATATATATATATATATATTTGTATGTATTTGTATGTATGTACGAGCGTGTATGTATGTATGTACGTGCGAGAGCATACATGCGTGTGTTTAAAACGTATTGTACCTCTTTTCCTATCGAATATGTTGGTTTGCCCTATTTCTGTGTTGCTATATGTATGTATGCTCACTGCCCCTCTCCTTCTCGCCTCGTCCTAGCCCTCTCTCTCTCTCTCTCTCTCTCTCTCTCTCTCTCTTAATACAACAACAATCATATCCCTTATATATCCAACCATATATACCTACCTGTGTCCGTCTGGTTCTCTCATCTAGATTTATAATCTCTCTTTTCCGTTGAAAGTAATTTCCCTGTTGTTTGAGCTTATCAACTGTATGTCGCCAATTGATAAATCTTCTAGATGGTTCAGCAGCTATAGAAGCATCATCCTCTGTGGTGTCATCATGTAGTGAAGTGGTGCTAGCTGTGATGCAGCCCCGACAGCAAATGGTCATATGTGTGATTAAAACTAGCACTTCTACAACGTATAAGAAAAGTAAAATGTCCATGTTGGAAAGTTCCCAATTCCCACAAAATAAATAATTTGTAACATGTTCTTTGTCCAAACTTTATTATTCGTATTGAATTCTTGATAATATTTCTGTGTAATTTCTTCGACCATCACTTTGATTTGTTTCATATCGAGTCTCCGGGAGCAAGTTCTCAATAAATCCAGCTTTTTGTTTAGCCTTTAGATATTAATAGTGTGGGGAATTAAAAATATGAAAATTAGTGAAATAACTTAGATTTCAACATTAATTAACAAATAAATGAGAAGAAAATTAAACAGATAGAATGTTTTTTTTAAATATACATTGGTTATATATTAACAGATAAGGATAAAATACATGAACTGCTTTTCGCAGATGATCAGTGCCTGTGATACACCAAAAAAGAACAATACCTAAAACATCATATTGACATCTTGAATCAAAAATTGTAAAAATCATGACATCTATATAGGGGGAGACTGCAGTAAATCTATGTAAACTGACGAAACACGTAATAACAAAGTACTATAGTTTTACACAATACAACAACAATGACAATACACAGCAATGTTTCGACCAAAAGGCTTTTATCAAGCAAACGATACAACAGGATTGACGAATTTCACAGCACACTACATATAGACTATGACAGAGATATCCTTCAATGGGCATAAAATGAAAATCTGTGACTAAAAACGAGTAACTAAATAAATGCAAAACACTAGAAGTGGAAAAAGAAGAGAAACAATTAAAAAAATCAAGTAAATATTTAACTGATATACATTGAACATATACACATATAGAATATGGAGCATGAGAAGAAGAAAGTACTAAGAAACATAGGAATGTAGAACGTTGAGTCCATGAGGTCGCAGTGTGCCATATAACGAAATTCAACGATTCTCCAGAGCAAATCGACTACTATCATCAGAGGAACATGATCGGATGGCCGTGACCTGAACGTCGCGAGCTGCCAAATGGTCATTTTTTTTTTCCGATCCAGAAGCACTTGAACTTTTTCAGCTCTTCGGCTCGGTGCCATGGACATCGTAACCCTTCGGTTCGGTGCCACGAACACCGTAAAGCTGGGAATCTGTGGCTTTTCTGCCATCCCGCGGAATTGAACCCGCACACCAGAGGATAGTCACCCGTAGTCCAACGCGCTACGAACACGATGGGCAGACGGGCCAAATGGTCAGTTATATTGATATGAGTGGCTACAGGGGTCACAGAGCATTGACGTATATCGCGCAAGTGTTGGCCGAGCGGGCACTAAACATTTTGTCTGTTTCGTCAATATATGCCTTAGCACACCGCTTGTAAGTGATAGCGTAGATTATATTACGGGACTCGCATGTGAAACCATCTTCAATAACAAACGTGGCTTTAGGAAAGATACAGTACGGATCTGTATCCCATAAGCACACGTATTGCAACACCGACGGCCACACTGGATGGTGCCAAAGTGACTCTGGACATTGGACTTAAGGCAACTGTGTACCAACATATCCTTAAGACTTATGTCCCGTCTGTAAACCACCAAAGGATAGTTTGGGAAGACTGAACGTGTCTCAGGGTCTGACTTAAGGATAGACATATGACGGAATAAAACTTTTTTCCCCAGTGAACTATGAGGGTGGAAAGTTAAAATAAGTTTTACCCTGTCAAAGTTGGAAGCTCTATGCTGGTTGGTAAGGCCTCCTGGCGAGTAATGTTCTGAACTCGATGCATAGCAGACAGAAGTACCTTCTCCGGGTAATTGGGGAAGAAATCAAGCATATCGCGAGCTCTATCAAGAAAATCATCGTCCATAAATCATGACATAAAAATCGATAACGCTAAAACCGAAATAATGAATATAGGAAACAAATATAATAAACTAAACATCCATGTCAATGGCACTACAATCAACCAAGGGCAAGAATTCAAATGTGTGACCGGAATAAAGAGGTGTTCGGATCATAACTACTTTCCCCAGAGAGGTGAGACAGCACAAACTAAAGACTGAAACATCTTTAGGTGGAGGCTGATAGGTGGAAGCTGGTTCGGTCCATTTATCCATCTTTTCTTTGCTCTTTCTCTCGTCCTATCGTTCTGCCGTTGAAGACTTTACAAACAGTGTGGTCTTTGGTCAAACTATTTCATCTCTGTTTTTCGATGTCATTCAAGCGACGTCTCGTTCCAACCTTATATCTGATGTTGATATTTGTAGATCTTCGCTACTGTTTTCATATTGAATTTCGTTATATTAGTTATCCGTTTGTATATAAAGTTAAAACCTGCTCAAATTGCACAGTATGCATGTCCACGGAAATACAGACTCCAGAGCACATCCGCAGTCATGTCTATCATACACACACCAAAGAAAAGAAACATGGTTTCATGAACTAAGCTTACAGGCAAGCTGTGGAACTCTCGAGGAACCCCAACAGACAAGCAGCTTCATAGAGGCAAGCCATCTCATGGTTTAGACGAGCATACGAAACCGAACGCAAGGAAGAAGAAGAAGAAGAAGTATATGCAATTATTATCTGTATCATTACTGAAGAGGACCAACCATATTGTTGTAACGTAAGATACGTTTACTTGTGCCTTTTACGACTACCGTCTTCACCATTGTAACATTACTTCAACTTAATTACTTACAGAAGATCAAGCCCTCGGTGTGTCAAAACAAATAATTATCCCACAGATTTACAATATTCCGAATGAAATTTGGAACGATCACGTTGAACAGTAAGTAAATCGTTGTCTGAGAAATCTGCTCATGCTAGCACAACTTGGATTCCCCGAAGAAGTTAATTCTTATTTTAATGTTTGTTCGCTAATACGTTCTGATATAACCAAAACAAGGATCGACCTTAGACTGACATGGCGTGCCTCGGCATAAAGAGACGTTAACAACTACATAACAAATAAACAAAAATCTGCGCATGGTAATCATATGTAGAATAGATAAGCACACACAGCGCAGCAGCAAATCTAGAGTTTGCTGAGAACTGCTAATTCTTGTATAGAATATATAACAGCCATAGTACACAATGAATAGGACAAGATGTACCATCAGAGTAAGTATGTGTATAGAATAATCCTCCACAATGATTACTTCTTGTCTGAGAATAACACTACTGTTAATTACGCTAGTATCGTAAAGCGGATATTATCAATCCCAGGTCAGGAGTACTGCGTATTTTCCAGGTCGGCACATTGACAAAACTGAAAGCAGTCTATTATTAAATGTGTCCTTAAAACCACCAACCCGACAGACTTGGCGTACTAAAACAGAAGTAACTTGTCCAACAGGTAAAATAATTCCGAGTGTAGACAAGACTAAAAGTAAA
This sequence comes from Arion vulgaris, assembly GCA_020796225.1. NCBI lineage: Eukaryota > Metazoa > Mollusca > Gastropoda > Stylommatophora > Arionidae > Arion > Arion vulgaris. The sequence goes on along the minus strand of CM036765.1, from coordinate 49,745,330 downwards.
GAGGTTTTTTATAGATCAAGTAATTTCATTACCAAGATCAATATCACAAGACCAAATACAAGAACAATATAACAATATGAAGTAATGTTACCGTTCTCCTCCTCCTTTCATCATCATTAGATATATTTATATATTTATATTGGAGAGAGAACAGTTAGACTGAGAAGCTATGCCCCCAGACTCTACAAATAATAACACGTTCCAGTATATTTCATGATTGCTTTTATTAGGTGTTGTATACAAGCCACGTCCAACTTTGTTCACTGTATATTTTGGTCTTTTTCTGTTTACTAATTGTTCCTAGCAACTGTTACTAAACCGTCACTATTTTACTACACAAAAGCGTCATGTCTCGTAGTTATGTGTTGCACTTCTACATAGAAAGTACAACACATAGTCCCAACTATTAAATAATCTAATTATACTACTCTAACTATCTGGTTAACTGTCCATTCTTCCGCTGCCATCTGGAACTATGACACCCTGGAGACCTCGCCGTCGCCCCTGACGGCGAATGCCAAAAAATCCTTTCAGGTAGTGTTCAGTAGGGTGATTAGAGTGGTGAAGCTGAAGGAACTAGTCACCTCACGTGTTAACGTGGCTCCACAACAACTAACTATAACAGCCAACCATGGTCGAAAAGAAAAAGAAAATCCTGACGGGATCTCAGGAAGACCCAAGTTGAATGAGCAAATGGGAACTAGTCACCACACGTCGTTGAACGTGACTCATCAACTGGTCATAGGTGACCATGGTTAACAACAACAGTAGACCCTCTGTGCTCTTGTGCTGAAACCATAGTAATAGAAATTAATCAGCATTATTTTAATTAATCTGGAAAATATGCCTATGACTCCGACAGCGACCAACAGCATAACACTTGGCCAATGTGAGGTGGCTGTACTGGGACATCCATTCCTCACATGAGGTAGTAGGGGTTTTTGATGGCAGCTTGCATCAGTATGTCACTATCACTATGTCTTTCTTGCATGTCAGAGTCTTGTCACATTATCTGAAATCTCAAACAAAAAACAAGTTACAAATCGAAAAAGAAAACATACATATATTAACGTTAACTTTTCACGTTATATGTCCTCAACAGAGTAATATCAACCAACCCCCAATACCCAGGAAATAATAAACCCCCAAAGATTTAACATATGACCAACAAATATGGAACAAGCACTATGATGCCTAATTGCCAACATCATATATTAATTTTAAACCCAACCCCAATCCCGGGGCATAAATAATCCCAAAACCCAAAATACTCGGATCGACATCATATAACCTCCATATCTAGCAATGAATGGTGAAAAGTTAATGTTTGCCGTCAACATCAACCGACCTCCGTGATATAATTATAATCAGCCTCCCGTAGCAGAGGGGGGGATCTAACGAAAACATCAATGCTCCTTTTTCTCATCTTAAAGCCGCAATGAAAGAATTTCACAACGTCGTCATAATACCTCCATATCACAAATAAAAAAACAATGCAAATATTTTCCACAGAATCTCCAAACATGTGGAGTGATATAATATAACCCACCTGGGCTATTGATCATCCACCCTCAACCCCAAAGAATATCTCCAACAGTATACAAATCAATTTACTAATAACTCCTCACCAAGGGAATCGCTATCATAATTACTAATACCCAAGTCGCATCTATGTTAAACAACAATTTTTATACTCTCATCCATTTTGTGCCAACCAATGTCCAAGACATTGATTGATTATCCCCAAAAAATTTTCACATCTCTTGATGTGGCGGCCAGATATCATCAGCCGAGATTGGCTCGCATCATTAATGGGGACTATAACATAATAGCCTGATTGAACATCGGGTGTCTGTACTACTCGGTACACCTGTTGGGAATAAAGGTTTCCTAATTTATTGACACCCTTACTATGGTCTATTCGCCTGCGTACCATACTATCCCAAAGGTATAATATCAAATTTTCATTGTTTAATATCTGCCTGTTTATGGAGACTGGCCAACCTGTCATGAACCTCCCCATGAGCCTCCGTTAATCTCTTTTCAGGACAGACCAAATAGTCTTTCTCTGCATCATCAGGATGAAATAAATCTTCTATGATGAAATTTATAGGTAATTGAGGATGTCTACCAAAGAGTAAAAAGTATGGTGACCACCCAGTAGAAGTATGGGGAGTAATATTGTACCCTAACACTATATTTGGTACATGTCTAGACCATTCCACTTTATCCGTCTCCTCTAATGAACGGAGCATAGTCAACAATGTCCTATTAAACCTTTCGCATATGGCATTCCCTCGCGGATTATACGTGGTGGTCTTGGATTTTTTTTATCCCATACCTTTGACAGAGTTCAAGAACAATGGAGGACTCAAACCCTTTTCCTTGGTCAGAGTGAAATTTACTGGGTATCCCAAAGTCTGGGATCCATCTACTCTGTATGACTTCTGCCACTGTTTTTTCAGTTTGGTCAATAGTAGGATAAGCGACCACATACTTAAATAAACACATCAGTCATAATCAAGATATGTTTAAACCCATAAGAATCTCTTGGAAGTTCAACAAAATCCATGGCAACCATCTCCAACGGACGGTTGGCTACAATATGACCATAGGTAGTTGTAATCTTCTTTAGATGTTTAGACATATTACAAATGGAACAAGATTTCACTAAATTATTGACATCCCATTCATTCCACCAGAAAAATCGAGATTTTAATAATGCCAATGTCTATCACGCCCTTGATGACCTATTTCATGAATAGCAGCCAATACGATCAGGGCTTAAGACGTGAGGAACAATAATTTTAATCCATCACCTTATTATCCTCATCCCTTCTAATACAAAGTATTCCTCTTCGAATGCATAACTTATCATGATGTAACCACAGCCTCTTAGCTTCCGGAATCCACCAGGTCGTGTCTACCGTAGCATCTGTTTCCATAGCTTTTAGTATTACCTGAAGCACCAAGTCCTGTTGCTGCAATTGTTGTATTTCTTTCAAACTATAAGTGACATGTTGTTTCTTTGCAGTAGTTCCCATCATCTCTACAGTCAAATCGCAACTGTCAGAAGGTGTTAAAACAACGAGTTAATCCCAATATCCTCATCCTCAGACAAGGCATCATAATGCGTCTCGTCCTGCGTCTCAGGGCAGGATACCGTGATAAAATCAGGGATTCTTGTTTAATGTACCTTTACGATGTTTGATTTCGTAATCAAACACAGCCAACTGAGATAGCCACCTTTGTTCAATGGCTCCCAAAATGCGCCTTATTGAAAAAGTCAAACCCTTATTATCAGTAAAACAGTCACCTTGTTTTCCTAATAGATAAGAACAAATTTTTCAGTTATAGCCCATTTCAGACCCAACAATTCCAGTTTAAAACTGCTCTTTATGTTTTTCTCTTCTCTGCGGAGAGTCCTACTGGCATAAGCTATTACTTTACATTGAGAATCCTGCTTCTGGCTCAACTAAACTCCTAGACCACTAAAGACGCATCAATATCCCAAAATAAATGGACTGCCAAAATCAGGGGAAACCCAGAATGGGTGCCGAAATCAATTTAGATTGAAGATCTCGAAAAGAACTTTCACAATCACTAGTCCCAAAGAAACCTAGTCGAGCCAGTGGTTAAATGTCGTTTCGATTCACGGAGTAACCCAGAAGAATGGCATTCGTTTTCCAAATCCAATAGAGGTTTGGCAATCTGGGAGAATCTGAGTATAAATTTTCTATAATACCCTGCCATGCCCAGAAAAGGGCCCCCACTTGCTTTACGCTGGTGGGTATGCTAAGATTCTGTATAGATGATACTTTGGTTGCTGTGTAGCAATGCCGTTTCCTGAAATAGTATGACCTAAGAAATCAACAGAATCCCTGCAAAAAACACATTTATTAGGATTAACTTTTAGACCTATTGATCTTATCCTTTCCAGCACATTACCTAAACGAATCAAATGATCATCAAAATCTGTCGAAAAAATCAACATATCATCTAAATATACTATAGTCTGTCCATTAATTCGTGAGCACGTTTGAAATTGATTTTCTCGAAAACTACCTGTTGGATCTCAGTGATTTTTGCAAGCAGCCTTAGAATATCCATGACGCTAGAGAAATATTTTTTCCAAGAAAATTTGATGTAGTTTGAAATATTTCTTCTTCATGTTATATTAAAATCAACCTCACCGGATTGTACACAATAGTAACAGATTTACGGTACACAGACGCGTTGTTCTAAAAATACATTATGGTAACATAGAAATATCGTAAGTATACAACAATTTCACGAAATCCTGTCACCTAACCAGTCGACTTTGAACGCGGAAAGCATATGACGTTATAATTGGGATACCATTGTATAGTTATAGGCGTATCTCGCTATTGTATGAAGCTATTGTATCATATTTGTTGGCTTATCAAAACTGACATTGATATCACATTCATAATGAGTCGAAGTGCACATTTATAACAATGCAGAAGGTTACAGTTTTACTATACCAACACTTCCGTAGGGAATCTAAGAGAGGTCATCTATTTTGCGATATTCATAACCCTGAGAAACGAGCGCAACTGGCGCTTGGTCTGAATAGAGAATCCTTTCCCGATGGATTAAACAGGACACAAAGTGCACTAATGTCAAGAAAGAAGGAAAGAACAATTGACGACTTTGACATAGATGTCATAAGACGAGAGCTCTTGAAAATGTTTGCGACAAATCAACTTGTTACTCTCAGGAAACTGAAATTAAAACTGCAATCAGATTGCAGCATAGACATTTTTAAAAGTACTCTATGAAGAATTGTAGAGCCCGGCTTCACCTTCAGAAAAACTATAGGCGGCAGGAATATTATTTGTGAAAAGCCACATTTAATTGCTGCCGAAGTAAATACCTGAGGCAGATCCGTGAGCGGCGGAGGCAATGCTATGATATTGTATATTTGGACGAATCTTGGGTCAATGCTCACCACATCAATGCTAAAGAATGACAATCAGTAGACGGTGAACAGAAAAGAAAAATACCAAGCAGCAAAAGGGCCCGCGTATTATACTAACACATGCAGGAAGTAGTGAAGAAGGTCTTGTCCATGACGCTGGACTTATTTTCCAATCAAAAGTACCGACGGTAGGGACTACCACACAGAAATGAATGGACATATTTTCAGGCACTGGATGGAGAAGATCTACTTCCAATTCTAAACAGACCATCATGCTTGGTAATGGATAATGCATCCTATCACAACGCAGTATCAGCGGAAGACAAAGTACCAACTGCATCAAATACAAAAGATCAAATTAGGACTTGGCTTGCTAAGGAAAATGTCAGCTTCGATGATACATATTTGAAACCCGAGTTGTTGCACCTGGTAAGGATGACAAATAAGACAAAGGTGTTTCATATTGACAAAATCATTGCGGAATAGGGCCACACGTCTTTGCGACTACCTCCATATCATGCTCACCTCAATCCGATAGAGCTTGTCTGGGCTAAAGTAAAAGGCAAGTTGCCGAACAGAACAGGACGTTTAATATGTGTGATGTTGAAGTTCTGACACGTGAGTCCCTCTCAATGATACAAATGCAGTTCTGGAAGAAGTGTGTTGAACATGTGCTCGAGAGGAAGACGAGTACTGGCACCGAGATGGATTACAATTTGTCCAGCCAGTAACAATTATCAACCTCATGGAATCGTCAGATTCGGGATGATACAAATCATATTTTGATTACAGACTGAGAAATAGCAACGTATACATTTCCATATCCAAATGCGTCTACCATCATACAATTTGTGGTGAAGTTAAGATACCCTGGGGTCTAATGGTGACCGAAGGGGGGACTAACTGTTGCATATTGTATCCAAGTTCACGATTGCACATAAAGGCAACACACTTAATTACTTGACCTATCAAGTTAATATGGAAATACACCTATGAATAGAATTGACATGGACAAATTCTAGGATTACTGTAAAATCTAAAATTTGAGCCCCGTATTTGCAATTGTCATAAAAGATGAAAGGAATTCGCCGATGTGCAAAATCCGTAGCATCTATGGACTACTGGTTAGCTTTATTTTAGCGTCATGGATATTCTAAGGCTACATGCAAAAAATCACTGAGATCCACAGGTAGTTTTCGAGAAAATCAATTTCAAACGTGCTCACGAATTAATGGACAGACTATAGTAAAGACTTAAACATAAAATCTGACATTGAGTTTTGCATTAGGCGTTGAAAAGTGCCAGCAGAATTAGTCAATCCCATTGGCATTCTTGTATATTCATACAATCCAAAAGGTGTACAAAATGCCGTTTTATCTATATCCTCCTGTTTCATTGCCACTTGGTAGTACCCACTGGTTAAATCCAGCGTGGTAAACAACTTTGCACCATTCAGGGAGTCCAAGTAGTCATCAATGCGAGGTAAGGGTACGCATCTCAATAGTCTTTTGTTTAACGCACGATAATCTCACAGAGCGCAAAGTTCCGTTCTTCTTCTTTACTAATACCACTGGCGCAGCCCAGGGGCTGACGCTCTCCCGGATGACCTGTTCCTGTAGGAGATCCGCAATATGGTTCTGCACCTCTCGCATAGAATGCAGGCGGAATCCGCCTGTATGGCAACTAATAGGGTTGGTATCCTGTAACGGATTTCATGCTGAACTTTGTCAGCATAACCAACATCAAAATCATTATACGAAAATACATCATCATATCTACTCAATAGGGACAACATTGCAGCTTTTTGATTAGGAGATCCATGCATCCTACTCAGATCAAATCGGCTTGATCCAATGTTCATGTTCGATGGCCCAGAAATCCCAAACTTTTCACCAACAGAAACTGCACATTCCACTGAGTTCGTAGAGATGACATTAAAATTCACATCATTAGAAGAATCAATTTCACAAATATTTCCTACAACTGTCCCATTGAAAGAAAACATCTTCATTTGCAATATTCAAAACATGAATAGCACAAATTCCTCTATTTAAATCAGTAACAGTATTGCAACACACAATACCCTTTCGCAGCAAAGAACGGTTGATTCAAAATGACCATGGACCATACTATTCCCACCTTTAACTCGAACCCATATCACTCCCAGTGAACTAGCTTTAATATGCGACTTCTTTCCCTTAGCAGACCAAATAAAGGCTGGAAGAGAAGACGGTACCACTTTAACAGGTACGGACTGGATAGAAGGACCTAGAATTGGTTGAAACAACTGCAGACGGCTAAGAATATTCGTCCCAATAATAGCATTATAATCACCACTATTATGAGATGGGGTATCTTTAAAGACATAGAATCCACAATTCGTAAGATAAGTATTATAAAGCTCGATATTAACTATAACATGACCTAAGTAAGGTATATGAAATCCATTTGCAGCTTTTAGCTGCACCCAATTACCCTTATTTAGACAAGAATCTGGAAAATACATGTGAAGGCGCTCTCCGTAGAGCCGAAACTTGAGATCCTGTGTCTATAAGGCACCGAAAACATTCCCCTATCCACATATCCTTCAGTAATTGAGTCCCTACCAACTTTGTTTCCGGCCAGTTTTCCGCACCCAGGTCGTGCCCCTCTCCCCAGTGATGTCCGTTTAAATGGCGCTCTCTGCAAACATTCAAACTATGGCCTCCTTTGCCACATCCAGAGCAACATGGTTGGGTCCTATGACTACCACCCCCACCCGGAAATTGAGGAACATGTGTACCAGCACGATTACGGTACTCCGGATGGTGATCACCTAGATTGGTCCTGCATCCCCGATTCATGCTATATTCCAAGTCACTCAGTCGTCGATCCAACCCTCTTACGACCCCAGAATCCTGCATAGGGATGGGATTGGATTCCCACCGCAAGGCCTCGTCACGGCAGTGCAGGAATGTGGTACAGGGAGATCCTGCCACCATAGACATCAACATTCCAGAGCAGAGCCTATCTTTCAAGGACGCAATAAAGCGATCCCGAAGATTATTGGGATCGAGGGGTACTGACCCTTCCCGGGTCTGAGCTGCAGTCACCTTCGCGAAAAGGCCAGCCAAACGATGGGAGTAGTCGAGACACGACTCTCCAGCTCCCTGAGAGGACCCAAAAAAAAACTGACAGCAGGGTCTGGGCGGACCTATTATCCCCAAAGACCCGTAGTAGACCAGCCAACAAAACTTCAGGATCTTGAGCCGTCATAAGCTGGATCTCTAGCTCTTCTCGAACAGAGTTCGAGACATGCTCCATTAGGGTGTCTACTTTCTCTTGACCCTGTAGGCCATAATAACGCCAGTATAGGCGAATGTCTTTCACAAATTCGTCCACTGAAGGACCGTCGCGATCTCCGAATGTCCGCATGGACTTACAAGGCGGACGAGGAAAGTTGCACTGAGCGGGAGGTAATTGTGCGGAAACTCCCGGCCAACTTTCCCCAACTCGCGCCGGTGGATTGAACAATGCAGCATCAGGAATAACCGGTACGGAAGATGACTCCAACACGACATCTTCATGGCTCCTACCTCCTGTTTTGTTTCTGTGAGCCATTAAATCATTCAGATCAATAATCGCACGCAAGCGATATAAATAGAGTAAAATATAGGCAAGGCGGTCAACCGCGTATAAATGGTAGAAATATATGATCTGAAATAACGACGTTAACTAATGCTACAAATGCAGGTAATACATGCTGTATACAAAAGCAATTTTAAAAAATTATTACATGTAGCAACTAGCATAGTAGGTGGAAATAGATACATATACTTACAAAATATAAATCAATCACCTGGACATACAACAAGTAGAAAGCATTGCTTGACATCGATCCAATATGTGTATAGTGCAATATATAAAATCAAATCATCCTCCAACCGATACAAAGCACTGCTACTTGAGATACCATTTAAGCGAATTCACAGTCTCTGGACAGAGTTCCATAACAAAGAAGGCTGGCCTTTGAAGAAATATATATATACAAAACCTTGATGTCGAATGGAGGGTGAATACACCTCGTCTGTATCATAGGACCACCAAGCACCACTGTCAGATCCAATGATGAACGTTGGAGAAATAAATTAAACTTCCAGAGGCGGGTTTTCACACCTCTTATAGACCGTAATAAGGTACAATAAAGAATGAACTAAGTATAAACACTCTTGATTGATGGATGATGGACACACCGTTGTCATGACCACAGTAAGGTCAAAAAGCATGACCGTTAGATACTATGATGATCGTTGTAGAATTAAATTAAACTTCCAGAGGTGGGTTTTCACACCTCATATTGACCGTTATTAGGTCAAAAGGACGACCAATAGGTCTAATAAAGATTGTAATAAAACTCGAGATTGATGGATGATAATCACACCGTTGTCATGACCAAAGTAAGGTCAAAATGTATGACCCTTAGATACTACGATGAACGTTGTAGAATTAAATTAAACTTCCAGAGGTGGGTTTTCACACCTCATATTGACCGTTATGAGGTCAAAAGGATGACCAATAGGTCTAATAAAGATTGTAAGAAGTATAAACACTTGTGATTGATGGATAGTGATCATACCGTTGACATGACCGCAGTAAGGTCAAAAAAAAGGATGATCGTTGGGTCCCATGAAGAATGGCATAACATATTTCAAGGAGAGGCGTTGTATAAACTTATAAAAATCTACTCACTTTCTGGTCCTCATGTAAAGATGGATGGGCAGATGTAGTTTTATTTTTATCTGACACCATTGTTACCGTTCTCCTCCTCCTTTCATCATCATTGCATATATTTATATATTTATATTGGAGAGAGAACAGTTAGACTGAGAGCTATGCCACAGACTCTGCAAATAATAACACGTTCCAGTATATTTCATGATTGCTTTTATTAGGTGTTTTATACAAGCCACGTCCAACTTTGTTCACTGTATATTTTGGTCTCCCTCTGTTTACTCACGTTACTGCCGTCACTACCCAACTACGTAGTTTTTATTACGTCAAAATGTCTCGTTGTTATGTGTTGCGCCTCTGCTTAGAGAGTGCAACACATAGTCTCAACTATTAAATATCTAATTACATACTACACTAACTATTTGGCTAACTGTCCATTCCTCCGCTGCCACCTGGGGAGGGCTATGACACCCCTGGAGACCTCGCCGTCGCCCTGACGGCGAAATGCCAAAAAAATCGCACAGGTAGTGTTCAGTAGGGTGATTAGAGTGGTGAGAGCTGAAAGGGAACTAGAAAAGTAGAACAATATAACAATATGAAGTAAGAATAGTAAAGTAGAACAATATAACAATATGAAGTAAGAATAGTAAAGTAGAACAATATAACAATATGAAGTAAGAATAGTTGTATAAAGTAGAACAATATAACAACATGAAGTAAGAATAGTAAAGTAGAACAATATAACAATATGAAGTAAGAATAGTAAAGTAGAACAATATAACAATATGAAGTAAGAATAGTAAAGTAGAACAATATAACAACATGAAGTAAGAATAGTAAAGTAGAACAATATAACAACATGAAGTAAGTATAGTAAAGTAGAACAATATAACAACATGAAGTAAGTATAGTAAAGTAGAACAATATAACAACATGAAGTAAGAATAGTAAAGTAGAACAATATAACAACATGAAGTAAGAATAGTAAAGTAGAACAATATAACAATATGAAGTAAGAATAGTTGTATAAAGTAGAACAATATAACAACATGAAGTAAGAATAGTAAAGTAGAACAATATAACAACATGAAGTAAGAATAGTAAAGTAGAACAATATAACAACATGAAGTAAGAATAGTTGTATAAAGTAGAACAATATAACAACATGAAGTAAGAATAGTAAAGTAGAACAATATAACAATATGAAGTAAGAATAGAAAAGTAGAACAATATAACAACATGAAGTAAGAATAGTAAAGTAGAACAATATAACAATATGAAGTAAGAATAGTAAAGTAGAACAATATAACAATATGAAGTAAGAATAGTAAAGTAGAACAATATAACAACATGAAGTAAGAATAGTTGTATAAAGTAGAAAATATAACAACATGAAGTAAGAATAGTAAAGTAGAACAATATAACAATATGAAGTAAGAATAGTAAAGTAGAACAATATAACAACATGAAGTAAGAATAGTAAAGTAGAACAATATAACAACATGAAGTAAGAATAGTAAAGTAGAACAATATAACAACATGAAGTAAGAATAGTAAAGTAGAACAATATAACAACATGAAGTAAGAATAGTAAAGTAGAACAATATAACAACATGAAGTAAGAATAGTTGTATAAAGTAGAACAATATAACAACATGAAGTAAGAATAGTAAAGTAGAACAATATAACAACATGAAGTAAGAATAGTTGTATAAAGTAGAACAATATAACAACATGAAGTAAGAATAGTAAAGTAGAACAATATAACAATATGAAGTAAGAATAGTAAAGTAGAACAATATAACAACATGAAGTAAGAATAATAAAGTAGAACAATATAACAACATGAAGTAAGAATAGTAAAGTAGAACAATATAACAATATGAAGTAAGAATAGTAAAGTAGAACAATATAACAACATGAAGTAAGAATAGTTGTATAAAGTAGAACAATATAGCAACATGAAGTAAGTATAGTAAAGTAGAACAATATAACAACATAAGTAAGTATAGTAAAGTAGAACAATATAACAATATGAAGTAAGAATAGTAAAGTAGAACAATATAACAACATGAAGTAAGAATAGTTGTACACAGTAGAACAATATAACAACACAAAGTAAGGCAGTTTAACAAGCTGGAGTAATATAGAAATAGTAAGTATGTATGTGTATCGTCTTTTTCGTCTTTATAGACGGTCAATTGGCAAGTATTTTAACGTGACAACTTCTGAGTTGTCGCTTGTCTCTCTTGTCTTTCAGCTCATCCCTAAGTCTCTTTTCAAAGATTCTGACCCTTGCGTAATGTTGTTTTCCATATATCTCGATCATCAGCCAGTTTTCCCATTTGCTGGGACAGATAGAAAAGTTCTTCATTGAGGCCTTGCAGATATTTATATATCTGAGCAGAGGTCTGCCTTTGTGCCTCTTCCCTTCCGAAAGCTCACAGAACAACATTTGCTTTGATATGCGCCAATTGTCCATCCTTCGCACATGCCCCAGCCATCTTATTCCTCTACTGCTGAACATGACAATGATGGAAGGCAAGTTTGCACGTTGCAGTACTTCAGAGTTGGTTATCTTGTCGTACCATCTGATGTTCATATACTAAGTAAGATAGTTTTATCAAGTACAACAACATACTACATAGTCAGGTTCACTATAAAAAAAAGTATATACCAAAAGATTTTTTGTTTTAAAGTTACACACAAGAGGTCAAACATACTGATACTGTTAGGAAAACGGCACACAGAAGCATCTCGTTCCGTCATCAATTCATTCTCCAATCTTCTTCAGCGATCTCTGGTCATGCGCTTAATTTACTGTGGACCACAAACTGGGCAGTCAGTTTCAGGTCTGTCAGATTTCCTTCTTCAACGATCTCTGGTCATGCGCTTAATTTACTGTGGACCACAAACTGGGCAATCAGCTTCAGGTCTGTCAGGTTTCCCAAAAACGTAGCTTTCAGGTCGACTGGGTGTGGCCACATGTTGCTTCTCATCTCACCCAGGAGAGGACAGTCTTGCAGGATATGCTCCGGTGTCTGTTCTACCTGCTGACACTGGCAGAGAGCTGTTTGACTTATTCCTAGTCTATGTAAGTGTCTGTTAAGTCTGCAGTGTCCGGTACGTAGTCGAAATATAATGGTCTGTTCTGCTTAAATATGAATACCTGGTCTGTTCTGCTTAGGTCTTTGGGAAGTTTTTTCCATCTGATATTCTAGATTTCATGAAGGCTTCTTTGGAAATGGAGTATACTTGACTGCCGCGTTCTACAATATATTTTCTTATGTCTCTTTTATGGGCATTTTAGACTTCTGTAACAGCCAATGTCTCTTTTATGGGCATTTTAGACTTCTGTAACAGCCAATGTCTCTTTTATGGGCATTTTAGACTTCTGTAACAGCCAATGTCTCTTTTATGGGCATTTTAGACTTCTGGAACAGCCAATGTCTCTTTTATGGGCATTTTAGACTTCTGGAACAGCCAATGTCTCTTTTATGGGCATTTTAGACTTCTGGAACAGCCAATGTCTCTTTTATGGGCATTTTAGACTTCTGGAACAGCCAATGTCTCTTTTATGGGCATTTTAGACTTCTGGAACAGCCAATGTCTCTTTTATGGGCATTTTAGACTTCTGTAACAGCCAATGTCTCTTTTATGGGCATTTTAGACTTCTGGAACAGCCAATGTCTCTTTTATGGGCATTTTAGACTTCTGTAACAGCCAATGTCTCTTTTATGGGCATTTTAGACTTCTGGAACAGCCAATGTCTCTTTTATGGGCATTTTAGACTTCTGTAACAGCCAATGTCTCTTTTATGGACATTTTAGACTTCTGGAACAGCCAATGTCTCTTTTATGGACATTTTAGACTTCTGGAACAGCCAATGTCTCTTTTATGGGCATTTTAGACTTCTGGAACAGCCAATGTCTCTTTTATGGGCATTTTAGACTTCTGGAACAGCCAATGTCTCTTTTATGGGCATTTTAGACTTCTGGAACAGCCAATGTCTCTTTTATGGGCATTTTAGACTTCTGGAACAGCCAATGTCTCTTTTATGGGCATTTTAGACTTCTGTAACAGCCAATGTCTCTTTTATGGGCATTTTAGACTTCTGTAACAGCCAATGTCTCTTTTATGGGCATTTTATACTTCTGTAACAGCCAATGTCTCTTTTATGGGCATTTTAGACTTCTGTAACAGCCAATGTCTCTTTTATGGACATTTTAGACTTCTGGAACAGCCAATGTCTCTTTTATGGACATTTTAGACTTCTGGAACAGCCAATGTCTCTTTTATGGGCATTTTAGACTTCTGGAACAGCCAATGTCTCTTTTATGGGCATTTTAGACTTCTGGAACAGCCAATGTCTCTTTTATGGGCATTTTAGACTTCTGGAACAGCCAATGTCTCTTTTATGGGCATTTTAGACTTCTGGAACAGCCAATGTCTCTTTTATGGGCATTTTAGACTTCTGGAACAGCCAATGTCTCTTTTATGGGCATTTTAGACTTCTGGAACAGCCAATGTCTCTTTTATGGGCATTTTAGACTTCTGTAACAGCCAATGTCTCTTTTATGGACATTTTAGACTTCTGGAACAGCCAATGTCTCTTTTATGGACATTTTAGACTTCTGGAACAGCCAATGTCTCTTTTATGGGCATTTTAGACTTCTGGAACAGCCAATGTCTCTTTTATGGGCATTTTAGACTTCTGGAACAGCCAATGTCTCTTTTATGGGCATTTTAGACTTCTGGAACAGCCAATGTCTCTTTTATGGGCATTTTAGACTTCTGGAACAGCCAATGTCTCTTTTATGGGCATTTTAGACTTCTGGAACAGCCAATGTCTCTTTTATGGGCATTTTAGACTTCTGGAACAGCCAATGTCTCTTTTATGGGCATTTTAGACTTCTGGAACAGCCAATGTCTCTTTTATGGGCATTTTAGACTTCTGGAACAGCCAATGTCTCTTTTATGGGCATTTTAGACTTCTGGAACAGCCAATGTCTCTTTTATGGGCATTTTAGACTTCTGGAACAGCCAATGTCTCTTTTATGGGCATTTTAGACTTCTGGAACAGCCAATGTCTCTTTTATGGGCATTTTAGACTTCTGGAACAGCCAATGTCTCTTTTATGGGCATTTTAGACTTCTGGAACAGCCAATGTCTCTTTTATGGGCATTTTAGACTTCTGGAACAGCCAATGTCTCTTTTATGGGCATTTTAGACTTCTGGAACAGCCAATGTCTCTTTTATGGGCATTTTAGACTTCTGGAACAGCCAATGTCTCTTTTATGGGCATTTTAGACTTCTGGAACAGCCAATGTCTCTTTTATGGGCATTTTAGACTTCTGGAACAGCCAATGTCTCTTTTATGGGCATTTTAGACTTCTGGAACAGCCAATGTCTCTTTTATGGGCATTTTAGACTTCTGGAACAGCCAATGTCTCTTTTATGGGCATTTTAGACTTCTGGAACAGCCAATGTCTCTTTTATGGGCATTTTAGACTTCTGGAACAGCCAATGTCTCTTTTATGGGCATTTTAGACTTCTGGAACAGCCAATGTCTCTTTTATGGGCATTTTAGACTTCTGGAACAGCCAATGTCTCTTTTATGGGCATTTTAGACTTCTGGAACAGCCAATGTCTCTTTTATGGGCATTTTAGACTTCTGGAACAGCCAATGTCTCTTTTATGGGCATTTTAGACTTCTGGAACAGCCAATGTCTCTTTTATGGGCATTTTAGACTTCTGGAACAGCCAATGTCTCTTTTATGGGCATTTTAGACTTCTGGAACAGCCAATGTCTCTTTTATGGGCATTTTAGACTTCTGGAACAGCCAATGTCTCTTTTATGGGCATTTTAGACTTCTGGAACAGCCAATGTCTCTTTTATGGGCATTTTAGACTTCTGGAACAGCCAATGTCTCTTTTATGGGCATTTTAGACTTCTGGAACAGCCAATGTCTCTTTTATGGGCATTTTAGACTTCTGGAACAGCCAATGTCTCTTTTATGGGCATTTTAGACTTCTGGAACAGCCAATGTCTCTTTTATGGGCATTTTAGACTTCTGGAACAGCCAATGTCTCTTTTATGGGCATTTTAGACTTCTGGAACAGCCAATGTCTCTTTTATGGGCATTTTAGACTTCTGGAACAGCCAATGTCTCTTTTATGGGCATTTTAGACTTCTGGAAAAGCCAATGTCTCTTTTATGGGCATTTTAGACTTCTGGAAAAGCCAATGTCTCTTTTATGGGCATTTTAGACTTCTGGAACAGCCAATGTCTCTTTTATGGGCATTTTAGACTTCTGGAACAGCCAATGTCTCTTTTATGGGCATTTTAGACTTCTGGAACAGCCAATGTCTCTTTTATGGGCATTTTAGACTTCTGGAACAGCCAATGTCTCTTTTATGGGCATTTTAGACTTCTGGAACAGCCAATGTCTCTTTTATGGGCATTTTAGACTTCTGGAACAGCCAATGTCTCTTTTATGGGCATTTTAGACTTCTGGAACAGCCAAAAATCACAAGGATATATGGTATAAGTAAATATCCTGATGAATGACATATTTAATTTATTTCGTTGCAAAACTTTGAATCATATATGAAGAATGGGCGGATGTGTTGCCATGTCATCAGCTGTCATGTTTTTTTTCCACATATCTTTGATTAGCGTCTGTACATTGACAGCATCAATGATGCTGGGTTCGTGGTCATCCTAATGTAGATTATCTTCTTCAATCACGACATATCGATCCTTGTTAACCACCTTTGTGATTTGTATGTGATCTGAGCCTAAGAGAGATTTACGTTGTGCCAGATATACGCCTACAAGTAACCAGCACATCCGATTTCGTGACGCTTTTTATTTATTACGGTAGCTTCCATTTAGCCCTAACTATGTCTTTTACGAATGCCTTTAGGTGACAGTGTTGCTATTCTTTGCTCCTTCGAACCCCGGGAACAAAATGGCGGGGGCCAGCAACATAGTGTCAAACTATATTCTATAACGTATATTCTATAACGTATATTCTATAACGTATGTTTTATAACGTATGTTCTATAACGTATGTTCTATAACGTATGTTCTATAACGTATATTCTATAACGCATGTTCTATAACGTATATTCTATAACGTATATTCTATAACGCATATTCTATAACGTATATTCTATAACCTATGTTCTATAACGTATATTCTATAACGTATATTCTATAACGTATATTCTATAACGTATATTCTATAACGTATGTTCTATAACGTATATTCTATAACGTATATTCTATAACGCATGTTCTATAATGTATGTTCCATAACGTATATTCTATAACGTATATTCTATAACGCATGTTCTATAACGCATGTTCTATAACGCATGTTCTATAACGTATGTTCTATAACGTATATTCTATAACGTATATTCTATAACGTATATTCTATAACGCATGTTCTATAACGCATGTTCTATAACGCATGTTCTATAACGCATGTTCTATAACGTATGTTCTATAACGTATATTCTATAACGTATATTCTATAACCTATGTTCTATAACGTATATTCTATAACGTATATTCTATAACGTATATTCTATAACGTATGTTCTATAACGTATATTCTATAACGTATATTCTATAACGTATGTTCTATAACGTATATTCTATAACGTATATTCTATAACGCATGTTCTATAATGTATGTTCTATAACGTATATTCTATAACGTATATTCTATAACGCATGTTCTATAACGCATGTTCTATAACGCATGTTCTATAACGTATGTTCTATAAAGTATATTCTATAACGTATATTCTATAACGTATATTCTATAACGCATGTTCTATAACGCATGTTCTATAACGCATGTTCTATAACGCATGTTCTATAACGTATGTTCTATAACGTATGTTCTATAACGTATATTCTATAACGCATGTTCTATAACGCATGTTCTATAACGCATGTTCTATAACGTATGTTCTATAATGTATATTCTATAACGTATGTTCTATAACGTCTGTTCCAGTTTGTGAGAATTCTTCTGAGACATTTTCCATCAAAGTCTCTGATATCCGTCTTTGTAATTATTTTCCATATCTATTATATATGCAGTGTCTATTTTCGTTTAGTCTCGGCTAAAATGAAGATTGTAGGCAGATAGGTAGATTGACGGCATGATTGTCAGGAGATGAACATTTAACATCCATTAAGTGAGAAGTTGACCAGCAGGGCAATGGTCAGAGAATGTATTTGGAATGTATCATGCCGTCAGACAGCGATGCGGAGACGGTACATAATCTGAGTCTGAGAGTTGTCCCCCGTTGCTAGAAACGCTCACTTGAAGAAGAGAGCTTGCGTTTGTGGCAGCTTGTAAAAAAGAATGTATTATATAGAACAAACTATGGTCGGCCGTACGTGCAGACAGTGCAGGTTTAGTTGACGTAACCATGGTCGATATCTGCACTTACGGCTTCTGGAAGTAAAGTGTGCTGTGGTCGATTATAATACCAAAAATAAAACTAAATATTTCGTTATGGATATTTCACCTAACAGTTTGTTCATTGTTTATGTAGCTTGGATTTGTGTTCTGGGTGAGTTTATTTCTTTTTATTACGTTCATTTTAACGCACTTCTAACTAAATATTTAACGTAATTCTGACTAAAGATTTAACGTACCTCTTGACTAAAGATTTAACATAGTTGCAACTAAAGATTTAACGTAATTCTCACTAAATATTTAACATACTTCTGACTAAATATTTGTGTAATTCTGACTAAAGATTTAACATACTTCTGACTAAATATTTAACGTAATTCTGACTAAAGATTTAACGTACCTCTTGACTAAAGATTTAACATAGTTGCAACTAAAGATTTAACGTAATTCTCACTAAATATTTAACATACTTCTGACTAAATATTTACGTAATTCTAAAAGATTTAACATACTTCTGACTAAATATTTAACGTAATTCTGACTAAAGATTTAACATACTTCTGACTAAATATTTAACGTAATTCTGACTAAAGATTTAACATACTTCTGACTAAAGACTTAACGTAATTCTAACTAAAGATTTAAAGTAATTCTGACTAAAGATTTAACGTAATTCTGACTAAATATTTAACGTAATTCTGACTAAAGATTTAACATACTTCTGACTAAAGACTTAACGTAATTCTAACTAAAGATTTAACGTACTTCTGACTAAAGATTTAACGTAATTCTAACAAAAAGATTTAACGTAATTCTAACTAAAGATTTAACGTAATTCTGACTAAATATTTAACGTACCTCTTGACTAAATATTTAACGTAATTCTGACTAAAGTTTGATGTATATGAAGTTTTACAGTCAGATTTCCGTCATGCATCTACATATCTATGTGTTTTACCTGTCCCATCTACATATCTATGTGTTTTACCTGTTCCACCTTTATATCTTTGTGTTTTACCTGTTCCATCTATAAATCTATGTGTTTTACCTGCTCCATCTTCATATCTATTGTTTTACCTGCTCCATCTTCATATGTATGTGTTTTACATGTTGCATCTTCATATGTATGTGTTTTACGAATATTAATCTTGTTATGTGGGACCAGCATTCTAACTTTAATGTGGCTTGTCATAATCAACATTAGATCAAAATCTTTTTTCTCTCAAAGCTGAACACATACCAGATCTCTCTCTTTCTTTCTTTCTCTTTCTCTCGTACTATCTTTCTCTCTTTCTCTCGTACTCTCTTTCTCTCTCTCTTTCTTTTCTCAAAACTGAACATATACCAGATCTCTCTCCCCTCTCTTTCTCTCTCTCTCTTTCTCTCTTTCCTCTTTCTCTCTCTCTCTGTTTCTCTCTCTTTCTCTGCCTATCTTTCTCTCAAACTAGAACATATACCAGATCTCTCTCCCTCTCTTTCTCTCACTCTCTCTTCTCTTTTTCTCTCACTCTTTCTCTCTCTCTCTCTGTTTCTCTCTCTTTCTCTGCCTATCTTTCTCTCAAAACTGAACATATACCAGATCTCTCTCTCTCTCTGTTTCTCTCTCCCTCTCTTTCTCTCAGAACTGAACATATTCCAGATCTCTCTCTCTCTCTCTCTCTCTCTCTGTTTCTCTCTCTCTTTCTCTCAAAACTGAACATATACCAGATCTCTCTCTCTTTCTGTCCTTCTCTCTCTCTCTCATTCTTTCTCTCTCTCTTTCTCTCTATCTCCTTCTATATCTCTTTATCTCTCTCTCTCTCTTTCTCTGTCTCTCTTTCTCTCTCTCTCTCTTTCTCTGTCTCTCTTTCTCTCTCTCTCATTCTCTCTCTCTCATTCTCTCAAAACAGAACATATACCAGATATCTCTCTCTCTTTCTTTCTCTCTCTCTCTCTCTCTCAAAACAGAACATATATATATCTCTCTCTTTCTCTCTCTCTCTTTCTCTCTTTCTCTCTCTTTCTCTCAAAACTGAACATATATAAGCTCTCTCTCGTTTTCTCTTTTAAAAAATCGATGACATACCAGCGTTCTCATTCATTAACATAATGAATTAATCAATGACGTAGGAACACCTCCAGGCGATCAGACTTCTAAATAATCGATTTTGTGCATGACTACACCTCAAACAGATGTATCAAACAGATGTCAGAGAGAGAGAGAGAAGAAGAAGGAAGAAGGAGAAATGATGTAATGCTATCTCAGACAGGATTGTCAGTCGGGACGGGAAGAAAATGGATTCTTTCAACAAGCAGATTATCTTCAGGGTAAATATTGTCAACAAAATGGGAGGAACAAGCGAGGGTAGTGATAGATGGGCACCGCCTGAGTAAGATGTGAGAAATAGGATTGGGTAGTTGGATAGTGGGGGATAGATTAGCATAAGCGGTTGTCTATCGACTCGGACACAAGAGGGATGTTTGTTCAATCCCCCACTCGATGATCCATGCGTCAGGAAAGGAATTGGCCCTCCAACCACCTGCACACTAAGACTAAAAATGTGTAGTTACAGGTAATTCATAATCTACGTTTTGAAAGGGCTATGGGGAATTATATTATATTAGTACGATAGATTTGTGTAACAAAAAGTAAGAAATAGACTGATAGATTTGTGTAACAAAAGTAAGAAATAGACTGATAGATTTGTGTAACAAAAGTAAGAAATAGACTGATAGATTTGTGTAAGAAAAGTAGAAATAGACTGATAGATTTGTATAACAAAAGTAAGAAATAGACTGATAGATTTGTATAACAAAAGTAAGAAATAGACTGATAGATTTGTATAACAAAAGTAAGAAATAGACTGATAGATTTGTGTAACAAGAAGTAAGAAATAGACTGAGATAGTACGATAGATTTCTGTAACAAAAAGTAAGAAATAGACTGATAGATTTGTGTAACAAAAAGTAAGAAATAGACTGATAGATTTGTGTAACAAAAGTGAAATACACTGATAGATTTGTGTAACAAAGTAAAAATAGACTGATAGATTTGTGTAACAAGGAGTAAGAAATAGATTGAGATAGTATGATAGATTTGTGTAACAACGCAGTGATGTTGATTTGTGTGTGTCTGTGGTGTATGGTGTATGTATGGTGTGGGTGTTGGTATGTGGGGTGTGTGATGTGTGTATGTGGTTTTGAGTGTGTCTGTGTGAGTGTTTGTGTGTCTGTGTGAGTGAGTGTGAGTAAGTGTGTGTGAGAGTGTGAGTAAGTGTGTGTGAGAGTGTGAGTAAGTGGGGTGAGAGTGTGAAGGTGATAACTAGACAAAGAGAGAAACTAGAGATACTGACCAGTTTATATGTGTGTGTGTGTGTGTGTGATGTGTCTGGTGTGTGTATGTGGTGTGTGAGTGTGTCTGTGTGAGTGAGAGTGTGTGTGTGTGTGTGAGTGTGAAAGGGATAACTCACAAAAGAGAAACTAGAGATACTGATCAGGATATATATATGTGTGATGTGTCTGATGTGTGTATATGTGGTGTGTGTGTGTGATGTGTCTGATGTGTGTATGTGGTGTGTGTGTGTGATGTGTCTGATGTGTGTATGTGGTGTGTGTGAAAGGTGATAACTAGATAAAAGAGAAAAACTAGAGATATTGCGTTTATATATGTGTGTGTGTGTGTGATGTGTCTGGTGTGTGTATGTGGTGTGTGAGTGAAAGTGAGTGTGTGTGTGTGTGAAAAGGGGATAACTAGATAAAGAGAAAACTAGAGATATTGGCAGTTTATATATGTGTGTGTGTGTGTGATGTGTCTGGTGTGTGTATGTGGTGTGTGAGTGAAAGTGTGTGTGTGTGTGTAGTGTGAAAAGGGGATAACTAGATAAAGAGAAAAACTAGAGATATTGGCCAGTTTATATATGTGTGTGTGATGTGTCTGGTGTGTGTATGTGGTGTGTGAGTGAAAGTGTGTGTGTGTGTGAGTGTGAAAGGGGATAACTAGACAAAAGAGAAAAACTAGAGATATTGGCCAGTTTATATGTGTGTGTGTGTGTGTGTGATGTGTCTGGTGTGTGTATGTGGTGTGTGAGGGGAAGTGTGTGTGAGTGTGAAGGTGATAACTAGATAAAAGGAAAAACTAGAGATATTGGCCAGGATATATATGTGTGTGTGTGTGTGTGTGTGATGTGTCTGGTGTGTGTATGTGGTGTGTGAGTGAAAGTGTGTGTGTGTGAGTGTGAAAGGTGATAACTAGATAAAAGAGAAAAACTAGAGATATTGGCCAGGATATATATCTAGAACTCTGTTGAGACCGCCATTATGAAACTGCACAACAGCATGTCGCTGCCAAGATGCACCTCTTTCTTCTACGAGAGATGTTGAGCATCCTGCTTCATTTATGCTGTAATAGAATTGTAGTGTAGCATCCTTCTTCATTTATGCTAGTTGATTTTGTTCTTTAAAAACGCCCGTCTGTGGCTAGGCAATGGGTGCCGTAAGCTTGTCTGTAGAGCTAGACAAGGGGTGCCGTAAAACTTGTCTGTAGAGCTAGACAATGGGTGCCGTAAGCTTGTCTGTAGAGCTGAACAAGGGTGTCGTAAGCTTGTCTGTAGAGCTAGACAATGGGTGCCGTAAGCTTGTCTGTAGAGCTAGGCAATGGGTGCCGTAAGCTTGTCTGTAGAGCTAGGCAATGGGTACCGTAAGCTTGTCTGTAGGGCTAGGCAATGGGTGCCGTAAGCTTGTCTGTAGGGCTAGGCAATGGGTGCCGTAAGCTTGTCTGTAGAGCTAGGCAATGGGTGCCGTAAGCTTGTCTGTAGGGCTAGGCAATGGGTGCCGTAAGCTTGTCTGTAGAGCTAGGCAATGGGTGCCGTAAGCTTGTCTGTAGGGCTAGGCAATGGGTGCCGTAAGCTTGTCTGTAGAGCTAGACAATGGGTGCCGTAAGCTTGTCTGTAGAGCTAGGCAATGGGTGCCGTAAACTTGTCTATAGAGCTAGGCAATGAGGCCGTAAGCTTGTCTGTAGAGCTAGACAAAGGGGTGTCGTAAGCTCGTCTGTAGAGCAGGCAATGGGTGCGTAAGCTCGTCTGTAGAGCTAGGCAATGGGTGCCGTAGGCTCGTCTGTAGAGCTAGACAATGTGTGCTGTAAGCTCGTCTGTAGAGCTGAGCAATGGGTGCCGTAAGCTCGTCTGTAGAAACTAGACAAGGGTGTCGTAAGCTCGTCTGTAGAGCTAGACAAGGTGTCGTAAGCTCGTCTGTAAAAGCTAGACAAGGGGTGTCGTAAGCTCGTCTGTAGAGCTAGACAAGGGGTGTCGTAAGCTCGTCTGTGAAAACTAGGCAATGAGGGCCGTAAGCTTGTCTGTAAGAGCTAGACAAGGGGTGTCGTAAGCTCGTCTGTAGAGCTAGGCAATGGGTGCCGTAAGCTTGTCTGTAGAGCTAGACAAGGGGTGCCGTAAGCTTGTCTGTAGAGCTAGACAAGGGGTGCCGTAAGCTTGTCTGTAGAGCTAGACAAGGGTGCCGTAAAGCTTGTCTGTAGAGCTAGACAAGGGTGCCGTAAGCTTGTCTGTAGAGCTAGACAAGGGGGGCCGTAAGCTTGTCTGTAGAGCTAGACAAGGTGCCGTAAGCTTGTCTGCAGAGCTAGACAAGGGGTGCCGTAAGCTTGTCTGTAGAGCTAGACAAGGGGTGCCGTAAGCTTGTCTGTAGAGCTAGGCAATGGGTGCCGTAAGAAATAAAGGTTTGTGATTCGAATCCTGCGTTTGGTAATTCGTTTTTCCCAGAAGCCACTAAAACTTGTACACTTCCCATTATTGATTATATTCTTTGGCTCATGCGCTTTTCTGTGGGTTCTTTGGCTCATGCGCTTCTTCTGTGGGTTCTTTGGCTCATGCGCTTCTTCTGGGGGTTCTTTGGCCCATGCGCTTCTTCTTGGGGTTCTTTGGCCCATGCGCTTCTTCTGGGGGTTCTTTGGCTCATGCGCTTCTTCTGGGGGTTCTTTGGCTCATGCGCTTCTTCTTGGGGTTCTTTGGCCCATGCACTTCTTCTGGGGTTCTTTGGCCCATCGCTTCTTCTAGGGGTTCTTTGGCTCATGCGCTTCTTCTTGGGGTTCTTTGTCCCATGCGCTTCTTCTTGGGTTCTTTGGCCCATGCGCTTCTTCTTGGGTTCTTTGGCCCATGCGCTCTTCTGGGGTTCTTAAAACTCCTTATTCTCCTGCTATATTTATGCTACCCTGTGACCAGGATACATGTTGCAGTTGTCATAGCCACTTCAAGATTTGCTGAGAACTTTATTCCCTGTTACACGTAGAGAGAATACTAGAACTGAATGTTGTATAATTATGCATTACATCATTGGAGAAACGAACCGACGGTAAGTACATATATGTCAACGCGTACAGATTTCAGTGTGTATTAAACATTTAATGGCTGGTGTGTGCATGCGTACGTGTCCGTCTTATGTACATGCCGTGTTATATAGGTGATATGTATTTATATGATGTGTATGTGGTTGTATTATGTCTACATGTGCTTGCTCGTGCTGTGCTAGATTCATTGAGACTGGACTGACTATGATGTGTATGTGGTTGTATGCTGTCTGCATGTGTTCGCTCGTGCTGTGCTAGATGCATTGAGACTGGACTGACTATGATGTGATGGTTGTATGTTGTCTGCATGTGCTAGCTCATTGCTGTGCTAGATGCATTGAGAGACTGAACTGACTGTAACGTGAGTAAAATAGATCAAAATGTGAGGATGTAAGGGCGTTGTGATATACATTGAAATAGGAATGAGACAGACAGTGCCTATCTTGTGAGAATGGGTGTAGACTTGTAACTAAAATCTTGTGTCAATGAGATAACTGGTAGATCGTCATACAGTCAATATTGTGTTGATACTGTTTGTGCCTGTTCCGTATTTAGGAGGGGAGTTTCTATTGCTAAATGTGGTTAAGCATTTGCCTTGCGTTCCTAATATCGTGGGTTCGAATCCAGATCGCGCCGTTCTTTTCAATTGTGCATTTTTTCAGATACCCCTAGAATTATTGTCGGACCTATGAAGTTTGTGCTTTGTGCAATATTCTCGGCAGGTGGCGTACCATTTCAGCAGAGAGGGACCAGGCTGTATGGGGTAAAACCCGGTGCAATGAAGTCAATCCTTCAGGTTTGGACCCTTTAGTGTATTTATCAAGGGCGGGTGTTTTGTCGAAAATATTAAGGCGTTTGCATTGCGTTCTGAATGTTGTAGTGTGTTCGAATCCGGATCGTGTTGTTCAGTTCACAAGTTGCATTTTCCTCCAGTAGATCCTTAGATTGTTGCCAGGGTTTATGAGCTCATACTTTATGCAACGCTCTCGGCAGGAGACTTACCATTTCTGTTGAAAGGGACGGAGCCAATGAAAATACCCAGTGCAATGAAGTCAATTCCAGATAAATGTAAAGTAAAGTGCAGATCATCTGCAGTTCAACCGTGTACTGTGTGCAGGCTGTGTCAATCAATCAAGTGCCATGTCTGCCGGGGTAGGCGATCATGTCTCTCCACAACTCTCTCTCCCTTCGTGCAGGTAATCAGTTCTGACGTTGATCTTTATCAACCAAGATGTCAGACCATCCAACATCTCCCTCTGTCTTCCACGATCTCTCCTTCCCCGAATTTTACCTGTTGTCACCAAATGTTCTAAACCTTCTCTTCGCATTATATGCCTGGCTGAAGAACCTTGATTGTCTGATCTAAACCTTCTCTTCGCATT
Organism: Arion vulgaris; assembly: GCA_020796225.1. Classification (NCBI taxonomy): domain Eukaryota; kingdom Metazoa; phylum Mollusca; class Gastropoda; order Stylommatophora; family Arionidae; genus Arion; species Arion vulgaris. The sequence goes on along the minus strand of CM036765.1, from coordinate 49,719,518 downwards.
ATATGCCTGGCTGAAGAACCTTGATTGTCTGATCTAAACCTTCTCTTCGCATTATATGCCTGGCTGAAGAACCTTGATTGTCTGATCTAAACCTTCTCTTCGCATTATATGCCTGGCTGAAGAACCTTGATTGTCTGATCTAAACCTTCTCTTCGCATTATATGCCTGGCTGAAGAACCTTGATTGTCTGATCTAAACCTTCTCTTCGCATTATATGCCTTGGCTGAAGAACCTTGATTGTCTGATCTAAACCTTCTCTTCGCATTATATGCCTGGCTGAAGAACCTTGATTGTCTGATCTAAACCTTCTCTTCGCATTATATGCCTGGCTGAAGAACCTTGATTGTCTGATCTAAACCTTCTCTTCGCATTATATGCCTGGCTGAAGAACCTTGATTGTCTGATCTAAACCTTCTCTTCGCATTATATGCCTTGGCTGAAGAACCTTGATTGTCTGATCTAAACCTTCTCTTCGCATTATATGCCTGGCTGAAGAACCTTGATTGTCTGATCTAAACCTCTTCGCATTATATGCCTGGCTGAAGAACCTTGATTGTCTGATCTAAACCTTCTCTTCGCATTATATGCCTGGCTGAAGAACCTTGATTGTCTGATCTAAACCTTCTCTTCGCATTATATGCCTGGCTGAAGAACCTTGATTGTCTGATCTAAACCTTCTCTTCGCATTATATGCCTGGCTGAAGAACCTTGATTGTCTGATCTAAACCTTCTCTTCGCATTATATGCCTGGCTGAAGAACCTTGATTGTCTGATCTAAACCTTCTCTTCGCATTATATGCCTGGCTGAAGAACCTTGATTGTCTGATCTAAACCTTCTCTTCGCATTATATGCCTGGCTGAAGAACCTTGATTGTCTGATCTAAACCTTCTCTTCGCATTATATGCCTGGCTGAAGAACCTTGATTGTCTGATCTAAACCTTCTATTCGCATTATATGCCTGGCTGAAGAACCTTGATTGTCTGATCTAAACCTTCTCTTGGCATTATATGCCTGGCTGAAGAACCTTGATTGTCTGATCTAAACCTTCTCTTCGCATTATATGCCTTGGCTGAAGAACCTTGATTGTCTGATCTAAACCTTCTCTTCGCATTATATGCCTGGCTGAAGAACCTTGATTGTCTGATCTAAACCTTCTCTTCGCATTATATGCCTGGCTGAAGAACCTTGATTGTCTGATCTAAACCTTCTCTTCGCATTATATGCCTGGCTGAAGAACCTTGATTGTCTGATCTAAACCTTCTCTTCGCATTATATGCCTGGCTGAAGAACCTTGATTGTCTGATCTAAACCTTCTCTTGGCATTATATGCCTGGCTGAAGAACCTTGATTGTCTGATCTAAACCTTCTCTTCGCATTATATGCCTGGCTGAAGAACCTTGATTGTCTGATCTAAACCTTCTCTTCGCATTATATGCCTGGCTGAAGAACCTTGATTGTCTGATCTAAACCTTCTCTTCGCATTATATGCCTGGCTGAAGAACCTTGATTGTCTGATCTAAACCTTCTCTTCGCATTATATGCCTTGGCTGAAGAACCTTGATTGTCTGATCTAAACCTTCTCTTCGCATTATATGCCTTGGCTGAAGAACCTTGATTGTCTGATCTAAACCTTCTCTTCGCATTATATGCCTTGGCTGAAGAACCTTGATTGTCTGATCTAAACCTTCTCTTCGCATTATATGCCTGGCTGAAGAACCTTGATTGTCTGATCTAAACCTTCTCTTCGCATTATATGCCTGGCTGAAGAACCTTGATTGTCTGATCTAAACCTTCTCTTCGCATTATATGCCTTGGCTGAAGAACCTTGATTGTCTGATCTAAACCTTCTCTTCGCATTATATGCCTGGCTGAAGAACCTTGATTGTCTGATCTAAACCTTCTCTTCGCATTATATGCCTTTGGGTGAAGAACCTTGATTGTCTGATCTAAACCTTCTCTTCGCATTATATGCCTGGCTGAAGAACCTTGATTGTCTGATCTAAACCTTCTCTTCGCATTATATGCCTGGCTGAAGAACCTTGATTGTCTGATCTAAACCTTCTCTTCGCATTATATGCCTGGCTGAAGAACCTTGATTGTCTGATCTAAACCTTCTCTTCGCATTATATGCCTGGCTGAAGAACCTTGATTGTCTGATCTAAACCTTCTCTTCGCATTATATGCCTTGGCTGAAGAACCTTGATTGTCTGATCTAAACCTTCTCTTCGCATTATATGCCTGGCTGAAGAACCTTGATTGTCTGATCTAAACCTTCTCTTCGCATTATATGCCTGGCTGAAGAACCTTGATTGTCTGATCTAAACCTTCTCTTCGCATTATATGCCTGGCTGAAGAACCTTGATTGTCTGATCTAAACCTTCTCTTCGCATTATATGCCTGGCTGAAGAACCTTGATTGTCTGATCTAAACCTTCTCTTCGCATTATATGCCTGGCTGAAGAACCTTGATTGTCTGATCTAAACCTTCTCTTCGCATTATATGCCTGGCTGAAGAACCTTGATTGTCTGATCTAAACCTTCTCTTCGCATTATATGCCTGGCTGAAGAACCTTGATTGTCTGATCTAAACCTTCTCTTCGCATTATATGCCTGGCTGAAGAACCTTGATTGTCGGATCTAAACCTTCTCTTCGCATTATATGCCTGGCTGAAGAACCTTGATTGTCTGATCTAAACCTTCTCTTCGCATTATATGCCTGGCTGAAGAACCTTGATTGTCTGATCTAAACCTTCTCTTCGCATTATATGCCTGGCTGAAGAACCTTGATTGTCTGATCTAAACCTTCTCTTCGCATTATATGCCTTGGCTGAAGAACCTTGATTGTCTGATCTAAACCTTCTCTTCGCATTATATGCCTGGCTGAAGAACCTTGATTGTCTGATCTAAACCTTCTCTTCGCATTATATGCCTGGCTGAAGAACCTTGATTGTCTGATCTAAACCTTCTCTTCGCATTATATGCCTGGCTGAAGAACCTTGATTGTCTGATCTAAACCTTCTCTTCGCATTATATGCCTTGGCTGAAGAACCTTGATTGTCTGATCTAAACCTTCTCTTGCATTATATGCCTTGGCTGAAGAACCTTGATTGTCTGATCTAAACCTTCTCTTCGCATTATATGCCTGGCTGAAGAACCTTGATTGTCTGATCTAAACCTTCTCTTCGCATTATATGCCTGGCTGAAGAACCTTGATTGTCTGATCTAAACCTTCTCTTCGCATTATATGCCTGGCTGAAGAACCTTGATTGTCTGATCTAAACCTTCTCTTCGCATTATATGCCTGGCTGAAGAACCTTGATTGTCTGATCTAAACCTTCTCTTCGCATTATATGCCTGGCTGAAGAACCTTGATTGTATGATCTAAACCTTCTCTTCGCATTATATGCCTGGCTGAAGAACCTTGATTGTCTGATCTAAACCTTCTCTTCGCATTATATGCCTGGCTGAAGAACCTTGATTGTCTGATCTAAACCTTCTCTTCGCATTATATGCCTGGGCTGAAGAACCTTGATTGTCTGATCTAAACCTTCTCTTCGCATTATATGCCTGGCTGAAGAACCTTGATTGTCTGATCTAAACCTTCTCTTCGCATTATATGCCTTGGCTGAAGAACCTTGATTGTCTGATCTAAACCTTCTCTTCGCATTATATGCCTTGGCTGAAGAACCTTGATTGTCTGATCTAAACCTTCTCTTCGCATTATATGCCTGGCTGAAGAACCTTGATTGTCTGATCTAAACCTTCTCTTCGCATTATATGCCTTTGGGTGAAGAACCTTGATTGTCTGATCTAAACCTTCTCTTCGCATTATATGCCTGGCTGAAGAACCTTGATTGTCTGATCTAAACCTTCTCTTCGCATTATATGCCTGGCTGAAGAACCTTGATTGTCTGATCTAAACCTTCTCTTCGCATTATATGCCTTGGCTGAAGAACCTTGATTGTCTGATCTAAACCTTCTCTTCGCATTATATGCCTGGCTGAAGAACCTTGATTGTCTGATCTAAACCTTCTCTTCGCATTATATGCCTGGCTGAAGAACCTTGATTGTCTGATCTAAACCTTCTCTTCGCATTATATGCCTGGCTGAAGAACCTTGATTGTCTGATCTAAACCTTCTCTTCGCATTATATGCCTTGGCTGAAGAACCTTGATTGTCTGATCTAAACCTTCTCTTCGCATTATATGCCTGGCTGAAGAACCTTGATTGTCTGATCTAAACCTTCTCTTCGCATTATATGCCTGGCTGAAGAACCTTGATTGTCTGATCTAAACCTTCTCTTCGCATTATATGCCTGGCTGAAGAACCTTGATTGTCTGATCTAAACCTTCTCTTCGCATTATATGCCTGGCTGAAGAACCTTGATTGTCTGATCTAAACCTTCTCTTGCATTATATGCCTTGGCTGAAGAACCTTGATTGTCTGATCTAAACCTTCTCTTCGCATTATATGCCTTGGCTGAAGAACCTTGATTGTCTGATCTAAACCTTCTCTTCGCATTATATGCCTGGCTGAAGAACCTTGATTGTCTGATCTAAACCTTCTCTTCGCATTATATGCCTTGGCTGAAGAACCTTGATTGTCTGATCTAAACCTTCTCTTCGCATTATATGCCTGGCTGAAGAACCTTGATTGTCTGATCTAAACCTTCTCTTCGCATTATATGCCTGGCTGAAGAACCTTGATTGTCTGATCTAAACCTTCTCTTCGCATTATATGCCTTGGCTGAAGAACCTTGATTGTCTGATCTAAACCTTCTCTTCGCATTATATGCCTGGCTGAAGAACCTTGATTGTCTGATCTAAACCTTCTCTTCGCATTATATGCCTGGCTGAAGAACCTTGATTGTCTGATCTAAACCTTCTCTTCGCATTATATGCCTGGCTGAAGAACCTTGATTGTCTGATCTAAACCTTCTCTTCGCATTATATGCCTTGGCTGAAGAACCTTGATTGTCTGATCTAAACCTTCTCTTCGCATTATATGCCTGGCTGAAGAACCTTGATTGTCTGATCTAAACCTTCTCTTCGCATTATATGCCTGGCTGAAGAACCTTGATTGTCTGATCTAAACCTTCTCTTCGCATTATATGCCTTGGCTGAAGAACCTTGATTGTCTGATCTAAACCTTCTCTTCGCATTATATGCCTGGCTGAAGAACCTTGATTGTCGGATCTAAACCTTCTCTTCGCATTATATGCCTGGCTGAAGAACCTTGATTGTCTGATCTAAACCTTCTCTTCGCATTATATGCCTGGCTGAAGAACCTTGATTGTCTGATCTAAACCTTCTCTTCGCATTATATGCCTGGCTGAAGAACCTTGATTGTCTGATCTAAACCTTCTCTTCGCATTATATGCCTGGCTGAAGAACCTTGATTGTCTGATCTAAACCTTCTCTTCGCATTATATGCCTGGCTGAAGAACCTTGATTGTCTGATCTAAACCTCTTCGCATTATATGCCTGGCTGAAGAACCTTGATTGTCTGATCTAAACCTTCTCTTCGCATTATATGCCTGGGCTGAAGAACCTTGATTGTCTGATCTAAACCTTCTCTTCGCATTATATGCCTGGGCTGAAGAACCTTGATTGTCTGATCTAAACCTTCTCTTCGCATTATATGCCTGGGCTGAAGAACCTTGATTGTCTGATCTAAACCTTCTCTTCGCATTATATGCCTGGCTGAAGAACCTTGATTGTCTGATCTAAACCTTCTCTTCGCATTATATGCCTTGGCTGAAGAACCTTGATTGTCTGATCTAAACCTTCTCTTCGCATTATATGCCTGGGCTGAAGAACCTTGATTGTCTGATCTAAACCTTCTCTTCGCATTATATGCCTTGGCTGAAGAACCTTGATTGTCTGATCTAAACCTTCTCTTCGCATTATATGCCTGGGCTGAAGAACCTTGATTGTCTGATCTAAACCTTCTCTTCGCATTATATGCCTTGGCTGAAGAACCTTGATTGTCTGATCTAAACCTTCTCTTCGCATTATATGCCTGGCTGAAGAACCTTGATTGTCTGATCTAAACCTTCTCTTCGCATTATATGCCTGGGCTGAAGAACCTTGATTGTCTGATCTAAACCTTCTCTTCGCATTATATGCCTGGCTGAAGAACCTTGATTGTCTGATCTAAACCTTCTCTTCGCATTATATGCCTGGCTGAAGAACCTTGATTGTCTGATCTAAACCTTCTCTTCGCATTATATGCCTGGCTGAAGAACCTTGATTGTCTGATCTAAACCTTCTCTTCGCATTATATGCCTGGCTGAAGAACCTTGATTGTCTGATCTAAACCTTCTCTTCGCATTATATGCCTTGGCTGAAGAACCTTGATTGTCTGATCTAAACCTTCTCTTCGCATTATATGCCTGGCTGAAGAACCTTGATTGTCTGATCTAAACCTTCTCTTCGCATTATATGCCTGGCTGAAGAACCTTGATTGTCGGATCTAAACCTTCTCTTCGCATTATATGCCTGGCTGAAGAACCTTGATTGTCTGATCTAAACCTTCTCTTCGCATTATATGCCTGGCTGAAGAACCTTGATTGTCTGATCTAAACCTTCTCTTCGCATTATATGCCTGGCTGAAGAACCTTGATTGTCTGATCTAAACCTTCTCTTCGCATTATATGCCTGGCTGAAGAACCTTGATTGTCTGATCTAAACCTTCTCTTCGCATTATATGCCTGGGCTGAAGAACCTTGATTGTCTGATCTAAACCTTCTCTTCGCATTATATGCCTGGCTGAAGAACCTTGATTGTCTGATCTAAACCTTCTCTTCGCATTATATGCCTTGGCTGAAGAACCTTGATTGTCTGATCTAAACCTTCTCTTCGCATTATATGCCTGGCTGAAGAACCTTGATTGTCTGATCTAAACCTTCTCTTCGCATTATATGCCTGGCTGAAGAACCTTGATTGTCTGATCTAAACCTTCTCTTCGCATTATATGCCTGGCTGAAGAACCTTGATTGTCTGATCTAAACCTTCTCTTCGCATTATATGCCTGGCTGAAGAACCTTGATTGTCTGATCTAAACATTCTCTTCGCATTATATGCCTGGCTGAAGAACCTTGATTGTCTGATCTAAACCTTCTCTTCGCATTATATGCCTGGCTGAAGAACCTTGATTGTCTGATCTAAACCTTCTCTTCGCATTATATGCCTGGCTGAAGAACCTTGATTGTCTGATCTAAACCTTCTCTTCGCATTATATGCCTGGGCTGAAGAACCTTGATTGTCTGATCTAAACCTTCTCTTCGCATTATATGCCTGGCTGAAGAACCTTGATTGTCTGATCTAAACCTTCTCTTCGCATTATATGCCTGGCTGAAGAACCTTGATTGTCTGATCTAAACCTTCTCTTCGCATTATATGCCTGGCTGAAGAACCTTGATTGTCTGATCTAAACCTTCTCTTCGCATTATATGCCTTGGCTGAAGAACCTTGATTGTCTGATCTAAACCTTCTCTTCGCATTATATGCCTTGGCTGAAGAACCTTGATTGTCTGATCTAAACCTTCTCTTCGCATTATATGCCTTGGCTGAAGAACCTTGATTGTCTGATCTAAACCTTCTCTTCGCATTATATGCCTGGCTGAAGAACCTTGATTGTCTGATCTAAACCTTCTCTTCGCATTATATGCCTTGGCTGAAAAAACCTTGATTGTCTGATCTAAACCTTCTCTTCGCATTATATGCCTGGCTGAAGAACCTTGATTGTCTGATCTAAACCTTCTCTTCGCATTATATGCCTGGCTGAAGAACCTTGATTGTCTGATCTAAACCTTCTCTTCGCATTATATGCCTGGCTGAAGAACCTTGATTGTCTGATCTAAACCTTCTCTTCGCATTATATGCCTGGCTGAAGAACCTTGATTGTCTGATCTAAACCTTCTCTTCGCATTATATGCCTGGCTGAAGAACCTTGATTGTCTGATCTAAACCTTCTCTTCGCATTATATGCCTGGCTGAAGAACCTTGATTGTCTGATCTAAACCTTCTCTTCGCATTATATGCCTGGCTGAAGAACCTTGATTGTCTGATCTAAACCTTCTCTTCGCATTATATGCCTGGCTGAAGAACCTTGATTGTCTGATCTAAACCTTCTCTTCGCATTATATGCCTGGCTGAAGAACCTTGATTGTCTGATCTAAACCTTCTCTTCGCATTATATGCCTGGCTGAAGAACCTTGATTGTCTGATCTAAACCTTCTCTTCGCATTATATGCCTGGCTGAAGAACCTTGATTGTCTGATCTAAACCTTCTCTTCGCATTATATGCCTGGCTGAAGAACCTTGATTGTCTGATCTAAACCTTCTCTTCGCATTATATGCCTGGCTGAAGAACCTTGATTGTCTGATCTAAACCTTCTCTTCGCATTATATGCCTGGCTGAAGAACCTTGATTGTCTGATCTAAACCTTCTCTTCGCATTATATGCCTGGCTGAAGAACCTTGATTGTCTGATCTAAACCTTCTCTTCGCATTATATGCCTGGCTGAAGAACCTTGATTGTCTGATCTAAACCTTCTCTTCGCATTATATGCCTGGCTGAAGAACCTTGATTGTCTGATCTAAACCTTCTCTTCGCATTATATGCCTGGCTGAAGAACCTTGATTGTCTGATCTAAACCTTCTCTTCGCATTATATGCCTGGGCTGAAGAACCTTGATTGTCTGATCTAAACCTTCTCTTCGCATTATATGCCTGGCTGAAGAACCTTGATTGTCTGATCTAAACCTTCTCTTCGCATTATATGCCTGGCTGAAGAACCTTGATTGTCTGATTCTTATTTGTTTGATAAGGTTTCCTTGTGTGCAGGCTTGATTTAAAGGCGATGATAACTTCTGATAGGAGTATTTGTGATCCAGAACAGTGTACCTTAACAATAAATATACAGAACAATAAGCTGGGTTTTTTTTAAATTGGCCTTGAACTCTGGAATTGTTACGACCCGCGGTCACTAGCGTAGAGTGATATTAACTTGGCTAGTGGTGACCTCATCGGTGCTGTTGATGCAAGCCTGACTGCTTTATCATTACCACAAATACCTGTATGTCTGGGACAGTATATCTACGTAACCCACCTTTCATGGAGATTGAAATTATCGATAGACGACATCAACTCAAGCCGTTTTTTTTATCATTCCTAGACAAATGCAACTTATAGCTGTGAAGCATGGACATTTAATAAGGCAGTGGAAAAACGTATATTTGCTTTTGAATATCAATGTTATACAAGAGTCATCCGTATATCATGGACAGAGAAGAGAACAAATAGATCTATCCAGAAAGAAATCAAAATCAAAGAAAACTGGCTGATGCTACAAATAAGACAGAGAAAATTGAAATATTGTGGACATTAAAGAGACACGAAGGGTTGAGAATATCATCATGGAAGGAAGCATCACGGCAAAGAAGAGGAAGACCACGGAGAAGATGGATTCAGGATGTAACTGATGGTTTAATCATGACGACTGCAGAGGCGGGATATCTGGCCTACGAGAGAGCGAAATTGCAAAGAACTATTGGTATGGTAAAGTTCTGCTCAAGACAAGCTATTTGACGATGATGCAACGGCTGCGAGTCGGACACAATAACAGCCCCAGTTAATGGAGTACTACAGAGCCATTGGACAACAGCAGTTACAGCTTCAACCTCCATCCTCATACTAAAAATAGTTTCCCCGTGTCCTGCATTTCACTCGACAAGTACTCTACCATGCGCGATAGCTACAAAAACCAAAGCCTGATTTTTCGGATAATTTCCAAGAACATAATACCACAGTGTTACAACCAAGTTAGTGTGGGGAAATCTCAAACTGGATTGCAGTTCCCCGTTCACCCTTTTTGTGCAGTTCAGTTCTAACTCCTGTCCGAGATGAATAGAGCTTTCACAAAACATTATCGATATAAAGGAAGACTGCAGTAAAACTGTATTTTTTTTTTTTTTTTCGATCCAGAAGCACTTGAGCTTTTCAGCTCTTCGGCTCGGTGCCATGGACATCGTAACCCTTCGGTTCGGTGACACGACCACCGTAAATCTGGGGAATCTGTGGCTTTTTCTGCCATCCCGCGGAATTGAACCCGCACACACAGAGGGATAGTAACCCGTAGTCCAACGCGCTACGAACACGCTGGACACTGTATCAATGACGATAAACGTAAAAACAAAGTACTGTAGTTTTACAACATACAAAAACAATACACAGCAACGTTTCGACCAAAAGGTCTTTATCAAACAAAGGATACAATAGACGTGAAGAAATTCACTTCTTACATGGCACAATACATCTAAAATCAGACAATAAATTCACTTCTTACACAGCACAATACATCGAAAATCAGATAATAAATTCACTTCTTACACGGCACAATACATCTAAAATCAGACAATAAATTCACTTCTTACATGGCACAATACATCTAAAATCAGACAATAAATTCACTTCTTACACGGCACAATACATCTAAAATCAGACAATAAATTCACTTCTTACATGGCACAATACATCTAAAATCAGACAATAAATTCACCTCTTACACAGCACAATACATCTAAAATCAGACAATAAATTCACTTCTTACATGGCACAATACATCTAAAATCAGACAATAAATTCACTTCTTACAAGGCACAATACATCTAAAATCAGACAATAAATTCACTTCTTACATGGCACAATACATCTAAAATCAGACAATAAATTCACTTCTTACACGGCACAATACATCTAAAATCAGACAATAAATTCACTTCTTACATGGCACAATACATCTAAAATCAGACAATAAATTCACTTCTTACATGGCACAATACATCTAAAATCAGACAATAAATTCACATCTTACACAGCACAATACATCTAAAATCAGACAATAAATTAACTTCTTACATGGCACAATACATCTAAAATCAGACAATAAATTCACTTCTTACATGGCACAATTCATCTAAAATCAGACAATAAATTCACTTCTTACACGGCACAATACATCTAAAATCAGACAATAAATTCACTTCTTACACAGCACAATACATCTAAAATCAGACAATAAATTCACTTCTTACATGGCACAATTCATCTAAAATCAGACAATAAATTCACTTCTTACATGGCACAATACATCTAAAATCAGACAATAAATTCACTTCTTACACGGCACAATACATCTAAAATCAGACAATAAATTCACTTCTTACATGGCACAATACATCTAAAATCAGACAATAAATTCACTTCTTACACGGCACAATACATCTAAAATCAGACAATAAATTCCTAACGGCTAAAACTCTTGTTTTTTATAAAGACGCATAGAGTACTTTGTTTTATGTGTTTGGCCTTCACAAACATCACAGTTCTTCAATGTCATATACAATATATATACTATTTGATATTTGACCACAGTTCTTCAATGTCATATACAGTATATATACTATTTGATATTTGACCACAGTTCTTCAATGTCATATACAATATACAATATATATACTATTTGATATTTGACCACAGTTCTTCAATGTCATATACAGTATATATACTATTTGATATTTGACCACAGTTCTTCAATGTCATATACAATATACAATATATATACTATTTGATATTTGACCACAGTTCTTCAATGTCATATACAATATATATACTATTTGATATTTGATCACAGTTCTTCAATGTCATATACAATATATATACTATTTGATATTTGACCACAGTTCTTCAATGTCATATACAGTATATATACTATTTGATATTTGACCACAGTTCTTCAATGTCATATACAATATACAATATATATACTATTTGATATTTGACCACAGTTCTTCAATGTCATATACAGTATATATACTATTTGATATTTGACCACAGTTCTTCAATGTCATATACAATATACAGTATATATACTATTTGATATTTGACCACAGTTCTTCAATGTCATATACAGTATATATACTATTTGATATTTGACCACAGTTCTTCAATGTCATATACAATATATATACTATTTGATATTTGACCACAGTTCTTCAATGTCATATACAATATATATACTATTTGATATTTGACCACAGTTCTTCAATGTCATATACAATATATATACTATTTGATATTTGATCACAGTTCTTCAATGTCATATACAATATATATACTATTTGATATTTGACCACAGTTCTTCAATGTCATATACAATATATATACTATTTGATATTTGACCACAGTTCTTCAATGTCATATACAGTATATATACTATCCGACACTTGAGAGCGATTGTACGTTCTGCCAGTTATGTAGACCAGCACATCCGATTTCTGCGACGATTTTATTACTAGGTAGTTTCTTAGGTCCCTACCTCAGTCGTCTTACGACATCATGAGGTCGCAGTGTTACTATTCTTTGCTCTCATTGGGCGCCCTGGCAACACACGGGCGCCACACATCTCTAAAACATGTACGTAGGAAAAGATTGGGGGATCAAAAACATCTAGTACGTCTTTATGGAAAAGCCTAGTTAAAGTGCATTGAATCTGTCTTCTGTTATCACGATGTCTGGGTTTCTTAGGAAATGCAGGTAAACAATTGTCTTCCTTGTTCTACAAGCTAGCGGATGTGAATGAAAACCTAGCCCCACAATTTGTTTGATATTTAAGGACAAAGAGGAATGAATGCCTTGGAAACGGCAGAAATATGTCGTAGTAATAGTTATGCAGGAAGTGACCTCAATCATGGCAACTAGTAACATATGAAGGGATTCTCATATTGTTGGTTCACACACCACACAAGGGAATCTGAGGTCTGGGCGTAGAGGTTCGGTGCTCGCCTTCGTTTCAAAGATTCTCAGTTTGCTCCTCGGGACCATCGGATATTTTTCCAAGATCCATGATCTCAGTGTAGGTGAGATCCACTTCTAATCCTTTCGAGACGAAGGTCAAGTTAGGTTTCGTGTTCCGACGTGTGGTGTCGGCCGCAAGAAAAGCAAAAATAGTATCACTGCGACCTCAGGCATGTCGTAAGAGGCAACTGATGTAGGACATAGGAAACTACCTAGTAAATAAAAGCATCGCAGAAATCGGATGTGCTGGTCTACATAACTAGCAGAACGTACAATCGCTCTTAGTCTCGGATCACATACAAATCACACAGTGTGGTTAACAAGTGGTCGATATGGTGCGTTCCAAGAAAAAGGTCCTGTGTTTAAGTTGAGCACTGGAAAGAACCATTCACCGTTCAAAATCGAGAAGAGCAAGCTGGAGGAATTCGTGCACTGTCGCTGAGGTCTTTCTAAGAAGGAGATCGGAGCACACATGGTTACACATGGAAGTGCAACGATGATGGTCCTATCAATCAATCAATACATAAATCAATCGATCAAACAATCAAACATACACAAAACACTTTTCATCAACACTCGACTGTAAAACATGTAAACCTGTCATACATCAGAAACTTATCAATAAACAAAACCAGGTACATTGCAAAGATAACATTTTCGGGATTTGATCCCGTTTCTAGTCAGGCGTAGCCACCAGCTTATATAGATAAATATACTATTTTTGTTATTCTCTATACACATGATAACAATTGGATGGTAGATGTTATAGACAAATAGAGGAAAGTTATAGATAACATTCGATGGTAGATGTTATAGATAAATAGAGGAAAGTTATAGATAACATTCGATGGTAGATGTTATAGATAAATAGAGGAAAGTTATAGATAACATTCGATGGTAGATGTAGATAAACAGTGGGCACTACACTTTGTTTATATAAATTGTATTTTGTATTTATTAGACCTTACCCAGAAGTGCTACAACGGGTGGACTAAGTGCGGCTGAACCGGAAAATGTGTAAAACTCCTAGCGTCATTTAAGCTTTCGAATGAGAGCGCTCGGGGCTTGTATTAAGTGGGTTTTATTGTGCCACTTGGCGTGTTTTTAAGGTTCCCACCTTTTGGCCGCGATCAATTGGGCACTACTCTTTGATCTTATCAAAAAGGCCGATAATCCACCAAACATATGAAGAGAGAGGGGGAAAAACATATTTGAATTTCGTGTCGTGACGAGATGGAAACGCAATACTTTTCGATAACAGATTAAATAACCAGATATTTACTTATCACAGTTTGGGGAAAATGTCAATAATAGAAAATAGAAAGAACACTATTGACAGGACATTGTCAAACCATATTATCAAATCGACGTGATACAGCAAGGAAGCCATAAATAAATTCAACTTTCCTGCATGTTTGCTGCGCTTGCACGTTTCTAATTAAATCTTGTTATCACGAATGGTTACCCTTGAATATCACGAATTGTTACCCTTGAATATCTAACTCTAGTTTATCGTTTACATTAATTCGTGTTTGATTGCTACACTTGCTTGCAAGTTTCGACAGTAGGCGTGGCCGTGTTCTGAAGTTTCTCATTTCCAGTTATCTCGCTAACAACTGGTCCTAGTATGTGCCGACATAGCTTTTGTGTGACATTGTAACTAGGACACACCTGCATTAGCATTAATATTTCCAAGATCTATTTATAAACTTTCGTAATATGGTGAGCATTCTGTGTATGATGTGCTTATATATATATATATATATATATATATATATATATATATATATATATATATATATATATATATATATATATATATATATATATATATATATATATATATATATATATATGATATTCCTTGTATACGTTACATAGGGCCTGCAAGTAATGTCTCTATACCGCTCGCTCTGGGCAACTCGCGTAATCCCTTCTTGGAACTAAGTCCGATATGTCTTGCCTCTCTCAGCAAAGTTCGTTTCAGAGTTTTCCTCGCCCGAGTGGTTACCTGGGCTCTAGGTTGGGTGTAAAGAATAGAACCACTGTTACCTACCACGCATGTCGTAAGAGGCGATTAAAGAGGTTTGGCTGAAATCGAATGCATGTGTCCTAAGTGTGTAGAAGTATATGCGTTTAGGGGTCTACCAAACCAATGTGCAACGCTTACACGTTCTTGGCAAAGATCAAACATATCACAAAGAGTGATTAAAATTGGTTGTAAAGAACGGTCAAGTAGTAACATGGCCCTTGAGAAACATCGCTTTCATTACAGCCCGTCTGGAAAACTCTCTGTCTCTAGTAAGTTCTCCCGGCTCCTCCAGCGTCATGTTCAAGGTTTCGTTGATGTCTTGCTGCACCCTTCGTCTTGGTCGTCCCCTGTCTTGTACTCCAGGAACCATACCTTCCATTACCGTTCTTTCCAAACCACTATGACGTTTAACGTGGTCAATCGTTATTTATTATATATTCCTCTTTTTTATATATTCTTCTTCTTTATATATTCCTTTTTTCTTTATATATTCCTTCTTTCTTTATATATTCCTTTCTTTCTTTATATATTCTCTTCCCCTTCAATCTTTTTATATATATACAGGGTGTTCAAGGTAAAAGCATCCCCATTGACAAATTAAAAGTGATTAGGTACGTATTGCGTTCTGTCTATTTACTATTTAAACCAGTTCTAACTAGCTCGTATATGCCAGATTGGTTCACTTGACCGGGCTACTTTTATCTTGAACACCATGTGTGTATATACATATATATATATATATATATATATATATATATATAAGGACGATTCAGGAGAAATGATGAAATCAGAGAAATACCTGGTCAACCACTAGTAGCAACTGTTATAAGGAGAAGATGGAGATATGCTGGACACACCTTGAGAAGAAATGATCAAAGAATATCATATCAGGCATTGGAGTGAGATGCAAAGGGCTCAAGAAAAAGAGGACACACTAGGAAACTGAAACAAACATTGCTGAGAGGGCAAAAATATCGGTCTCAGTTCCATGGAGGATATGGAGCGAGTTGCCCAGGAAAGAGCGGTATGGAGAAATTGCTTGCAGGCCCTATGTAACGTATAACGTACGAGAGGAATTATTATTAATATTATATATTTTGTTTGCCAAAAATATTGTATATGTATACACATTAATATTAGTTTTCGCAGATATCTATTTTGAAATGACGTGCTTGGATCTGTGAAAAAACGTTCCTGCACCTGATCTGAGTTCCTGATCTGATTTACCTAGTCGTTCTGCTTACACTTGTATATATGGTTCTTCTTACACCTTTACGGTTATTCGGTTCTAAGTTATTGTACATATTTCCAGGTGCAACACTGTTGAGTTTTTACTTTTAGGAATATGTGAGTGTAGTATATGTGTGTTGTATGTATGCGCGTGTGTGTGTGTGTGGTGGTACTAGCGGGGATGTGAAAGAAGCAATGTATAGCAGGTGACCCGAACTGATCAAGGACGTGTTATGCTACACTCAGAACAATATTGTGTTTGATCGAGAGGAGAGCAAATGTTCTTTCATTAACTAAATGTTGGATATATGTGTTGCTAGCAGATAATGTGAGGGACATACAACTTTACAAATGTTGGATATATGTGTGTTGCTAGCAGATAATGTGAGGGACATACAACTTACAAATGTTGGATATATGTGTGTTGCTAGCAGATAATTTGAGGGACATACAACTTTACAAATGTTGGATATATGTTTTTGCTAGCAGATAATGTGAGTAACATACAACTTTAAAAATGTTGGATATATGTGTGTTGCTAGCAGATAATGTGAGGGACATACAACTTTACAAATGTTGGATATATGTGTGTTGCTAGCAGATAATATGAGGGACATACAACTTTATAAATGTTGGATATATGTGTTGCAGCAGATAATGTGAGGACATTCAACTTTACAAATGTTGGATATATGTGTGTTGCTAGCAGATAATGTGAGGGACATACAACTTTACAAATGTTGGATATATGTGTGTTGCTAGCAGGTAATGTGAGGGACATACAACTTTGCAAATGTTGGATGTATGTGTGTTGCTATATGTGTGTTGCTAGCAGATAATATGAGGGACATACAACTTTATAAATGTTGGATATATGTGTGTTGCGAGCAGATAATGTGAGGACATACAACTTTCAAATGTTGGATATTGTGTGTTGTAGCAGGTAATGTGAGGGACATACAACTTTACAAATGTTGGATATATGTGTGTTGATATATGTGTGTTGTAAGAAGATAATGTGAGGGACATACAACTTTACAAATGTTGGATATATGTGTGTTGCTATATGTGTGCTGTAAGCAGATAATGTGAGGGACATACAACTTTACAAATGTTGGATATATGTGTGTTGCTAGCAGATAATGTGAGGGACATACAACTTTATAAATGTTGGATATATGTGTGTTGCTAGCACATAATGTGAGGAACATACAACTTTATAAATGTTGTATATGTGTGTGTTGCTAGCAGGTAATGTGAGGGACATACAACTTTATAAATGTTGTATATGTGTGTGATGCTTACTTCTGCCTCTTCTCTCCTCGTGGAGCATAGGGCACCATCAGTTCTCCCCCACTTTTCCCATTCTCTGTCAGTTTTCGTTATGGTTTCCTAGAGTAGTGCATCATCCTTCCGTTCTTCAAGAAAACTCAGTCTCCAGATCTGTTTAGTACTCCTCTTTTCCATTTCCCTTGCAGGTTTAACATTGCGGAATTGTCCTTCGACCTAATGATAAGCAGTGGAATCTGTCAGTGGGCAAGTGTTTGTAAGTTGTTGTTTTTGTGTTCCATTTATCTGACCTTGGAGGAAGAAGGATCTTCCTAACATCATCTGTCTCTTGGCAAACAATATAATTCAAGAAAGGTTCTGTCCCAACTTTCTTTCTTATTCTGATCATGGTGTCTTCCTGAAGAAGGGTCTTCCTGACATCACCCGGCTCTTGGCACCTGAAGAGGTGATAGTGAGCTGTTTCATGGTGACATCACACAGCTGTCACTCTAAGTGATTAGCAAAGACCTCTGTGTATTATACTCACATCTGAGTGAGTAGTAGTCCTTGATGTATTATACATATAAACGAGTAAGTAACGAATACCTTGATGTATTATGCTCATGTCTGAGGTAATACGAATACCTTGATGTATTATACTCATGTCTGAATGTGTAGTGGAAGCATTCCTGCTTTCTACTCTCACCTGAGTGAGTACATGTCTTGGTGTTTACAGGGCGGCGTGACATGCATGTACGAACACTGTAGTGGGACATGAGCTATTCCCAGTGCTGTTACAGTACCTTCAGAGAAAGGTAAACATTGAATATATCCAGTGCTGTTACAGTACCTTCAGAGAAAGGTAAACATTGGTTACATCAATAGTGAACAAACATATGGACACGCAAACAATAAACCATACACAGTACAGCTTCTAGTGAGGTCATCCAGGTCGCTATCCAATGCGCTGTGAACAGGCACGCATAACAGGTCATGAAAAATCGACATTGAACGGCACTCCTCACTCCAACAAGCAGAGCAAACAGGCTAGGCTTCTTTGTCTTTTTATCCCTGTCTATTTCTGGTATTTACTGCGACGGCTAAAATGTTTCAGATAATCTTGTATGTAAATGGTATATGAACAAGTTGAATGTCAGAACACTGTTAATGTATTGTGGATTGCTAGGTCGATGTAGAGTTTATAGTGACAGTGCTATTATATGAGAATCTGATGCTATGTGGGTAGCTAACAAGATTTCATTTTCTCATCAGATCTGCTGGCCGGTACTAGCAACAGTTGAGGATAATATATTCAGAAGTTCATCTAGAAGTTCATCGAGTTGAATTGTCGTGGATCCACTTGTTTTATTCTGATAATATATTCAGAAGTTCATCTAGAAGTTCATCGAGTTGAATTGTCGTGGATCCACTTGTTTTATTCTGATAATATATTCAGAAGTTCATCTAGAGGTTCATCGAGTTGAATTGTCGTGGATCCACTTGTTTTATTCTGATAATATATTCAGAAGTTCATCTAGAAGTTCATCGAGTTGAATTGTCGTGGATCCACTTGTTTTATTCTGATAATATATTCAGAAGTTCATCTAGAAGTTCATCGAGTTGAATTGTCGTGGATCCACTTGTTTTATTCTGGTTAAAAATTAGAAGCGGTCTCACAACGTTCGTTAGACGTTTGTGTGGTCACATTTAACAAAGAAGTGGATATGATAAGTAGACGGGCACTGAAGACACAAGTTTTCAACAAGAAGTTTGGACAAGTGAAGATCGCATTAGGACATCGGGCTCTATCTATCTCTGATCCTTAATATGATTGCTGTAGAGAAGCTGACATTGAAATTTTGGGAGAAAAGACGTTTGAGTGTTTGTTGATATTCAAACAGGAGAAGCTGGTTGATAGATAGTAGATTTCAGAACAGAAGAATCCTGACCTGAACCATGTTTTATATCCTGCTCATGTCAATCACAGCAGGTGAGTAGTGCACGTCAGTCAGTATCTTATGTTGTTTTATCTTGAAGTAGTTGTGTCTGATATGTTAGTGTTATGTATAGTACGTGTTCGTTGTTTTGTCTGAAAGTGTTGTATTTGGTGTATATTTGTTTTGTTTGAAAGTGTTGTATTTGGTATATATGTTTTATCTGAAAGTGTTGTATTTGGTATATATTTGTTTTATCTGAAAGTGTTGTATTTGGTGTATATTTGTTTTGTCTGAAAGTGTTGTATTTGGTGTATATTTATTTTGTCTGAAAGTGTTGTATTTGGTGTATATTTGTTTTATCTGAAAGTGTTGTATTTGGTATATATTTGTTTTGTCTGAAAGTGTTGTATTTGGTGTATATTTGTTGTATCTGAAAGTGTTGTATTTGGTATATATTTGTTTTGTCTAAAAGTGTTGTATTTGGTATATATTTGTTTTGTCTGAAAGTGTTGTATTTGTTGTATATTTGTTGTATCTGAAAGTGTTGTATTTGGTGTATATGTGTTTTGTCTGAAAGTGTTGTATTTGTTGTATATTTGTTTTGTCTGAAAGTGTTGTATTTGGTGTATATTTGTTTTATCTGAAAGTGTTGTATTTGGTATATATTTGTTGTATCTGAAAGTGTTGTATTTGGTGTATATTTGTTGTATCTGAAAGTGCTGTATTTGTTGTATATTTGTTGTATCTGAAAATGTTGTATTTGTTGTATATTTGTTGTATCTGAAAGTGTTGTATTTGTTGCATATTTGTTGTATCTTAAAGTGTTGTATTTGTTGTATATTTGTTGTATCTGAAAGTGTTGTATTTGTTGTATATTTGTTGTATCTGAAAGTGTTGTATTTGTTGTATATTTGTTGTATCAGAAAGTGTTGTATTTGTTGTATATTTGTTGTATATTTGTTGTATCTGAAAGTGTTGTATTTGTTGTATATTTGTTGTATCTGAAAGTGTTGTATTTGTTGTATATTTGTTGTATCTGAAAGTGTTGTATATTTGTTGTATATTTGTTGTATCTGAAAGTGTTGTATTTGTTGTATATTTGTTGTATCTGAAAGTGTTGTATATTTGTTGTATATTTGTTGTATCTGAAAGTGTTGTATATTTGTTGTATCTGAAAGTGTTGTATATTTGTTGTATATTTGTTGTATCTGAAAGTGTTGTATATTTGTTGTATATTTGTTGTATCTGAAAGTGTTGTATTTGTTGTATATTTGTTGTATATTTGTTGTATATTTGTTGTATATTTGTTGTATCTGAAAGTGTTGTATTTGTTGTATATTTGTTGTATCTGAAAGTGTTGTATTAGTTGTATATTTGTTGTATATTTGTTGTATATTTGTTGTATATTTGTTGTATATTTGTTGTATATTTGTTGTATATTTGTTGTATATTTTTTGTATCTGAAAGTGTTGTATTTGTTGTATATTTGTTGTATATTTGTTGTATCTGAAAGTGTTGTATTTGTTGTATATTTGTTGTATCTGAAAGTGTTGTATATTTGTTGTATATTTGTTGTATCTGAAAGTGTTATATTTGTTGTATATTTGTTGTATATTTGTTGTATATTTGTTGTATATTTGTTGTATATTTGTTGTATCTGAAAGTGTTGTATATTTGTTGTATATTTGTTGTATCTGAAAGTGTTGTATTTGTTGTATATTTTTGTATCTGAAAGTGTTATATTTGTTGTATATTTGTTGTATATTTGTTGTATATTTGTTGTATATTTGTTGTATATTTGTTGTATATTTGTTGTATCTGAAAGTGTTGTATTTCTTGTATATTTGTTGTATATTTGTTGTATATTTGTTGTATATTTGTTGTATATTTGTTGTATATTTGTTGTATCTGAAAGTGTTGTATTTGTTGTATATTTGTTGTATATTTGTTGTATCTGAAAGTGTTGTATTTGTTGTATATTTGTTGTATATTTGTTGTATATTTGTTGTATCTGAAAGTGTTGTATTTGTTGTATATTTGTTGTATATTTGTTGTATATTTGTTGTATATTTGTTGTATATTTGTTGTATATTTGTTGTATATTTGTTGTATATTTGTTGTATCTGAAAGTGTTGTATTTGTTGTATATTTGTTGTATATTTGTTGTATATTTTTTGTATCTGAAAGTGTTGTATTTGTTGTATATTTGTTGTATATTTGTTGTATATTTGTTGTATATTTGTTGTATATTTGTTGTATATTTGTTGTATATTTGTTGTATCTGAAAGTGTTGTATTTGTTGTATATTTGTTGTATATTTGTTGTATATTTGTTGTATATTTGTTGTATATTTGTTGTATCTGAAAGTGTTGTATTTCTTGTATATTTGTTGTATATTTGTTGTATATTTGTTGTATATTTGTTGTATATTTGTTGTATATTTGTTGTATCTGAAAGTGTTGTATTTGTTGTATATTTGTTGTATATTTGTTGTATCTGAAAGTGTTGTATTTATTGTATATTTGTTGTATATTTGTTGTATATTTGTTGTATCTGAAAGTGTTGTATTTGTTGTATATTTGTTGTATATTTGTTGTATATTTGTTGTATATTTGTTGTATATTTGTTGTATATTTGTTGTATATTTGTTGTATATTTGTTGTATCTGAAAGTGTTGTATTTGTTGTATATTTGTTGTATATTTGTTGTATATTTGTTGTATCTGAAAGTGTTGTATTTGTTGTATATTTGTTGTATATTTGTTGTATATTTGTTGTATATTTGTTGTATATTTTTTGTATATTTGTTGTATATTTGTTGTATCTGAAAGTGTTGTATTTGTTGTATATTTGTTGTATATTTGTTGTATATTTGTTGTATATTTGTTGTATATTTGTTGTATCTCTCTCTTCTCTCTTTAGCCTGTTACGCCCTTGGCGTTTAGGGCACAACAAACGTACACCATTCTTCCCTGTTCATGGCCTTCCTCTGTATTGTGTTCCAGCTATGATTCATTTCCTTCAGCTCTTGCTCTATCGTTCTCCTCCAGGTCGTCTTGGGTCTTCCACGCTTTCGCCTACCCTCTGGAGTCCATCTCAGTGCAGTTTTCGTGTCGGAGCCAGTCTCCATGCGCATCACATGTCAATCCATCTCCAGCGTCGTCTTCGGATGATAGTGCCCATATTCTCTTGTTGGCATCGTGCAAGCAATTCTTGATTCGAGATAGTAGTCGGCCAGTACACGCGTAAGATTTTCGCAGACAAGTTGTATGAAAGGCGGAGAGTCTGGACATATCCTGTTCTGTCATTCTCCAGCATTCCGATCCGTACAGCAATGTTGACAGCACACAGCTGTTATAGATACTAGTCTTGGTTCTGATGCTGTATTGGGCAGATTTCCAGGCGGTCTGAAGGGTCATGAATGCACTTCGTGCCTTACTCAGTCTGTTTTTAATGTCAGATCCAGCGCCTCCTTTATTGCTAATAACACTTCCAAGGTAATATTTGTTGTATATTTGTTGTATATTTGTTGTATATTTGTTGTATATTTGTTGTATATTTGTTGTATATTTGTTGTATATTTGTTGTATCTATAGTACATGCTGGCTCGCCTGTGTGGTGCCGGGGCTCGCAAGGGGAGCAAAGAATAGTACCACTGCGACCTACAAGCATATTGTAAGAGGAGACAGATGTAGGACCTAGGGAAGCTACTCTAGTAAATAAAAAGCATCGCATAAATTAGATGTGCTAGCCTACTTGTAGGTGCATAACTGGCACAATGTAGGCTCAGATCACATACAAATCACACAGAGTGGTTAACAAGTGGCCGATGTGGAGAGTTCACAGAATAAGACATGCGTGATGTGTTGTCTGGTGTCCAAGACTTAATGATTCACAAAATTGTTTCACTGGCGACAAGAGTTAACCAAACTTGCTATATATCGTACAGTTTCATGTATGGTTGTGTACTAGACTCGTGTTTCAACACACGTTTTTGGTATTCTATATACTAACTGTGTTGGCAAGAATCTGCTCTAGATATTTTGCAAGAAAGATGGATTGATGGAGTTACAGACATCTTTAAACTCCACATTATCACATCATATCAAGCGACCGAGCGTGGCACTATCTCGGACATCGATCATCAGTTAAACCTGCTACGCCTAACGTGAAAAAGCCGAGGACAAAGAAAGACAGAAGTTATATTAACTGCAATACTAACTAAAAAGTCGTGAAAAATAACTTTATGTGAAATGTGATACTTACGAAATGTTACCAACAACACCAGAAAAGACAGTCACCAACATCAGCATAAGAAAGAATGTTGAGACAGAACCTTGCTTGAATTACATTGAGAAACAAAGAATGAATTCGCTCGGCCACTATGAATGCAACCAAACTCCATTGTATACAGAGTCTTCTACAACAGAACATCAGGAAAGAAGGCGAGAAAGACCGCGACAAATATAGGTTAGATTACGTACCAGAATCCTGTCAAGAAACAAAAATAGCAATCACCCAAGTCACTATAGAAGCAGTAGACAAAAACAAACAAACAAACACGACACTGAACAACAATCCTTGTTCACAGTGTGACGACAAAAGAAGAAGAAGATATATTTACTGTATAGAATCTCTGAGAGTAATTAATCTATCATGTTTTCTCTATTGTCTATTGTCTATTCCCAGGTGGAAGATGTAGTTGGCTGTCCCTTCTTGCCGTTAAGCGTAGGGATGGGAGCTTTAATTTGCGTTCTAGGGCTAGATGAGTTGCCTTTGTTGTGTTATATCCGTGTTTATGTAGTGTGGTCTTGATATTGTCTACCCATCTTTTCTTGGTCTTCCTTAGTTCTAGTACCCAATCTCTTTTTATTGTATGCTGTTATTAGTGGTTGGTTGTATTTGATTCTCATTAAATGTCCAAACCACTGCATTTGTTTCTTTCAATGTATTCGGTGCATGAAGTTATGCCCACTCTGCTTCTGATGTCCTCATTTTGTAGTCTGTCTTTCCTGGTGACTCCCACTGCCTTCCTCAAGCATTTTATTTCACACGTGGGAGTGTTTCCTCTCCCCACAAAGAAATTGCATATATTTGTTTACAAGTAGAGTAACAATGATACATATTTGTTTACAAGTAGAATAACAATGATACATATTTGTTTACAAGTAGAATAACAATGATACATATTTGTTTACAAGTAGAATAACAATGATACATATTTGTTTACAAGTAGAATAACAATGATACATATTTGTTTACAAGTAGAGTAACAATGATACATATTTGTTTACAAGTAGAGTAACAATGATACATATTTGTTTACAAGTAGAGTAACAATGATACATATTTGTTTACAAGTAGAATAACAATGATACATATTTGTTTACAAGTAGAATAACAATGATACATATTTGTTTACAAGTAGAGTAACAATGATACATATTTGTTTACAAGTAGAATAACAATGATACATATTTGTTTACAAGTAGAGTAACAATGATACATATTTGTTTCAGTAGAGTAACAATGATACATATTTGTTTACAAGTAGAATAACAATGATACATATTTGTTTACAAGTAGAATAACAATGATACATATTTGTTTACAAGTAGAATAACAATGATACATATTTGTTTACAAGTAGAATAACAATGATACATATTTGTTTACAAGTAGAGTAACAATGATACATATTTGTTTACAAGTAGAGTAACAATGATACATATTTGTTTACAAGTAGAATAACAATGATACATATTTGTTTACAAGTAGAATAACAATGATACATATTTGTTTACAAGTAGAATAACAATGATACATATTTGTTTACAAGTAGAATAACAATGATACATATTTGTTTACAAGTAGAGTAACAATGATACATATTTGTTTACAAGTAGAATAACAATGATACATATTTGTTTACAAGTAGAATAACAATGATACATATTTGTTTACAAGTAGAGTAACAATGATACATATTTGTTTACAAGTAGAATAACAATGATACATATTTGTTTACAAGTAGAATAACAATGATACATATTTGTTTACAAGTAGAATAACAATGATACATATTTGTTTACAAGTAGAATAACAATGATACATATTTGTTTACAAGTAGAATAACAATGATACATATTTGTTTACAAGTAGAATAACAATGATATATATTTGTTTACAAGTAGAATAACAATGATACATATTTGTTTACACGTAGAGTAACAATGATACATATTTGTTTACAAGTAGAATAACAATGATACATATTTGTTTACAAGTAGAATAACAATGATACATATTTGTTTACAAGTAGAATAACAATGATACATATTTGTTTACAAGTAGAGTAACAATGATTACATATTTGTTTACAAGTAGAATAACAATGATACATATTTGTTTACAAGTAGAGTAACAATGATTACATATTTGTTTACAAGTAGAATAACAATGATACATATTTGTTTACAAGTAGAGTAACAATGATTACATATTTGTTTACAAGTAGAATAACAATGATACATATTTGTTTACAAGTAGAATAACAATGATACATATTTGTTTACAAGTAGAATAACAATGATACATATTTGTTTACAAGTAGAATAACAATGATACATATTTGTTTACAAGTAGAATAACAATGATACATATTTGTTTACAAGTAGAATAACAATGATACATATTTGTTTACAAGTAGAATAACAATGATACATATTTGTTTACAAGTAGAATAACAATGATACATATTTGTTTACAAGTAGAATAACAATGATACATATTTGTTTACAAGTAGAATAACAATGATACATATTTGTTTACAAGTAGAATAACAATGATACATATTTGTTTACAAGTAGAATAACAATGATACATATTTGTTTACAAGTAGAATAACAATGATACATATTTGTTTACAAGTAGAGTAACAATGATACATATTTGTTTACAAGTAGAATAACAATGATACATATTTAACATATTTAAACAAGTGTGAGAATATACATTTATTTATCATCATCACCAAATAGCTTGTCCTGAGCAGAACTTTGCCACCCCAACAGTCCTCCGAAATTTCTCTCTCATAGGCCAGATGTCCCGCCTCCGCAGCTGTCATTTCAAACCATCAGTTACATCCTGAATCCATCTTCTCCGTGGTCTTCCCCTTCTTCTCTTTACCGGTATGTTTCCTTCCATGATGGTCTTCTCCAGCCCTTCATCTATTTTTATATGTCCAAAAACCTCCATTTTCTCTTTCTTATTTGTAGTATCAGCCAGTTTTCTTTGATTTATTATTGAGTTCTTTCTGGATAGATATCATTAGGAATTGAGCGTATGACCAGAGATTGCTGAAGAAGAAGAAGAATTCCGTTTCTTCTACTTTGTGGTCAGTCTTTCTCTCTCTATATATACAGCGCCGGATTAGCCTAGTAGCAGAAGTAGCAAATGCTACGGGCCCCGCGCTTCTAGGGGGCCCCGCGCCTATGTGACAGATTAAAATGGAAAAAATAACCAGATGTTATATCAAAAACACGGAAGCTGTCTGAATTTTTAAATGTCGTGTGTGATGGTGCTGAATCCACCGAAATCGAAGCAGAAAATACAGAAGACGTGTCCCACTGTGTAGTAGATGAAGGCAGTGTTATAAGGCAGTGAAGAATCATCATTACCAATATTACCATTAAGATCAGCAACTCTTCACGATTTAGTCACATTTTTCACAAGACAAACTGAAATCGAATGTACAGCAAGTCCTCCCAATTTAGCCATATCATCTTCAAGCCAAAGAGAGGCAGAAAGCACATCACATGCTTCTAATGTAGCAACATCATCTACAAGCCAAAAACACAACGAAAGTAAAATGTACTCCAACGATATTGGTGAATGGCCAAACAACTTCAATCGAGATTATTGGATTGTGAAAGAAAGTAGCGAAGTGCAACATATGAACAGTGATTTCATGTCTTAAAAAAACCACACAAAAAACATACGATAAAGAAAACAATCCACGATTTTGTCGAAAGTCGTTTTCACATACACGCATACACCAACAAACAAAACTCACGTGAGAGATTGGTTGTGTTATACAGAAACTAAAGGACAACTGTTCTGTTTTGTTTGCAAAGTTATTGATTTAGGCTGTACCATAGAGTGACTGGTGTATTTGGAATACTCCGGCAATTAAAATCTATTACAGCAGAAGAGATCTTGAAAAGGACTCCAAATATTGTCAGCTCTTACCAAGAGGATTTGGAAGAAAGCCTAGAGCGACAGAACTTATGCAGTTCACTGAACTTAAAATTAATGTAGCTGCTGCTATTAATAATGAAAAACATGAGGCTCTTGAACTGCAATTTTATAAACTTATAATGGAAAATTCATTAGAGTCGTGTTTCCCAAATGTAGAAATAGTCTTACGAATTTACTAGTTTTGAATGATTACTAACTGCAGCGGAGAACGTTCTTTTTCAACATTAAAGTGTATAAAAGTGAGTTAAGAAACATAATTGGACAAGATCGTCTAAATAACCTCACCTTAATGAAGATTGAATGTAATTTACTTAGATAAATTGATTTGTCTAGTATTATCTCTAAATTTGCTCACATTAAATCGAGACAAGTTTGTTTGTAAAAGTTGTGTTTTATTTTATTATCATACAAAACCTAGGGCCCGCGCTAAAATTTGCTACGGTCCGCCTAGCCTAATCCGGCACTGTATATATATATATATATTCCGACGTGAAACTCTTGCCTTTGTAAACCTACCTTACATCGTGTGTAGGTGTTTTGCCTTGTGTTACATGTCTTGTGTTACATGTCTTGTGTTACATGTCTTGTGTTACATGTCTTGTGTCTGTTGTAGTAGTATAAGAAAAGTACTAGGCAGTAATTTTTAAAAAAAAGATAATAAACGTGGATTCTCTGAAAGGAGTTAATTTTTTAATATTTGGTGCCTACACGCTCTGATATAATCAATAAAGGTTCGTCCTTAGGTTGAAAGTGAAGTGTCTCGTTTTAAATAGGTTTAATCCCTACTTAAGAAACAAAAAATAAAAAGACGGTCATGCAAGCCTTCTCATGCATTACGAAGGGGTCCACCCTTAGCTACTGGCGGCCCTTTTGATTCTTGCAAAGCCAGGGGAGGACAGGGTATTATATCCTGCAAGACTGTCCTCTTCTGTGTGAGCTGAGAAGCAACATGTGGCCACACCCAGTCGACCTGAAAACTAAGCTTTGGGAAGCCTGACAGACCTGAAGCTGTCTGCCCAGTTGTGGTCCACAGTAAATTAAGCGCATGACCAGAGATCGATGAAGAAGAAGAAGAATTATGAAATTAAGTGCCTATCACTTCACATTTCTGAACTGAAGTGTTCAGTGGGTGTGAGAGTCAATCTCTTTCCTCCATGTAGAAGTCTGTGTGGAATTGAACTCCTAACACGCTTGTGTTCAATTATATAAGTGAACGCTCAATGTGTTATGCTAATTTGTCCCACACTAAGTAGTGACACTTAATATATTTTTGGAGACTCTCGCTGGTGCTACGAATTCATGCACTGTCGTTGAGATATTCCTGTGTGAGAAAGTGATCGTAGCATACATGGTTATATACCAAAGTGCAATCATGATGGTCCTTTCAATCAATCATTTATTCGTTCAATCCATCAATCGCCTTTGTATAAAACTACCAACTTACTTCGTGTTTTGATTATTTCGTTTTTTATTATTGTTTTACTTCAGTCTACAATACAGGAAGTTGTCAAGATGTTAATAATTATAATAATAATTCCTCTCGTACCGTTATACGTTACATAGGGCCTGCAAGCAATTTCTCCATACCGCTCTGTCCTGGCCAACTCGCTCAATCTCCTCCATGGAACTGAGACTGATACCTCTTGCCTCTCTCAGCAAAGTTCGTTTCAGGGTCTCCTTAGGTTGACCTCTCTTTCTTGAACCCTTTGCATCCCACTTCAATGCCTGCTTTGATATTCGTTGATCATTTCTCCTCAAGGTGTGTCCAACATATCTCCATCTTCTCTCTCTTATAACAGTTGTCACTAGTGGTTGACCAAACATGTCTCTGATTTCATCACTTCTCCTGAATTCGTTCCATTTTATATTCATTATTTTTCGCAGACATCTATTTTCAAATGCATTCAGCTTACTTTCTATATCTTTAGTCATTTTCCAACTCTCGCTGGCATATGTTAGGATTGATACAACATTTGAATTGAAAATTCGTAATTTAGTTTTAATACTATATAATTTGCAGTTCCATATTTTATTTAGACTTTTAAAAGCTGATGTTGCTTTGCCAATTCGTATCATAATTTCTTTTTAACATTTCCTGTGCAATCAAAATTGCTACCTAAATATGTTAACTGCTCTGTTATTTTTATCATTTTAGATTCCAGTGTGATATCTGCGTTACTTGCTATAGGTGTCTTCATTATATTTGTTTTTTCATAGCTTATCTGCTGTCCAACTGTTGATGCTATAGATGACAAGTTGTCTGTTTTTCTTTGCATATCTTGGTTGTTTCTACTTAACAAGGCAATATCATCTGCAAAATCCAAATCTTCTAGTTGACTATTTTCTACCCAATCGATGCCAGTTTCGCCCTGCAACATTTTCGCATCACCCAGTCAATGGCCACTCCAAACAATAGCGGAGATAGAATACAGCCTATCACTTGTCAAGATGTTGGTATGTTTAAAAATAGATTGAAATTATTTCGAAATAATCAAAAATATTTCTTGTCAAAACACAACAGTAATACGTAATGGCAATCATACAGACAAATTTCAATCGATCAAACAAGGAGTTATTTGTTTAGTAAAGATGTGTGATATCACTTGATCTGTTTCTCTCTCTGTACATGGAACTTATTTTAAGATCTATAGAAGATATCCCCATAATAGGAATAAGAACACTCAGCATAAACAACTTGAGATGGCTGGATTACGTTCTTAATTGAATAGCAACAGGTGAATTAGGTCTACAAGAATTCATTGATATTGTAGTAGACAGCAGGGGCAAGAAAAGGTTTCTGTCAATTATTTCTTTGTTATATAGAGGATTTAAGTTGAGGCACGCCCTTTCAACCTAAGGACGAGTTTTTTAGATGTGTTTTTTTTCTCAGAGCGTGTAGGCCAATAAATATTTGTTTGTATGTGTGTTATATATAGGATTTAAGTTGAGGCACGCCCTTTCAACCTCAGGACGAGTCTTTTGGTTGTGTTTTTTTTATCAGAGCGTGTAGACCAAAAGCAATTTTTAAATGAAATAACTTCTTGTTTCTTTGTTTGTTATTTAGTGGAATTAAAGTCACTAAAGGGGCACATACGGAAGTGGTGGTTTTATCTAAGAACCATAACTCTGAATGTAATATTAACGGTTAAGGGAACATTTTAAAAAAAGAAAGCAATTTAAATACATATAGTCCGTTCAATAACTCATGCCCACAGTCCAATGCGAATTGTAGCAAAACCATCAATTCTACAGTAGCGAAACTTTACACCCAACCTTATAATTATAACGATGCAAATGTCTGATAGAAGAAATTGCTATAGGAAACCTGGATTTTGTAATATAATGGTTTCTTTGATGTTGGCGGCATATTTGACGAGTATGATACAGAATTTTAGTTTTTACAGTAAACGCACCAATATAACATTTGATGACAAGTCTCATGCAAGGCGATCATCCAGTTATACATGAGGAAAGGGGGCAACAATGTTGATACTTGCAAAGAGACTGAAATAAACAAGAAATGTAGACATAGGTATTATTGTTTTTAAATAACTACATTACAGTTAAAATTAGCTGCCATGTCATAATGCCATCTCCCTTTCACGTCCAGGCTTGGGACTGGCAATGGCGAGAGCATACTGTGAGACGTTTTTTTCAAACTCGCAAACTCTTTTTCGTTACAATTTGCGTGTGTTAACATATGTGTGTAGAGTTCGTATAATACAAATAGCTATTTCTCTGGTTCTTGCATACAAATGTAGTACAAATGACCCATAGCTCCTCTCTTGATGGAAATCGCTATGATCCAATAGATACTTTTGCATTGTAAGCTTCAAACTCATTAGAAATGTTATATCAGTGTCTGTTTGAAAGTCAACAATGTGACAAATAAGCTTCATACTAATTTCGGTTTTACGCCTTTAACTAAACGTCTTGTCGCACCAATAAATGCATTTTTTTCATGATCACGCGTTTGGAATTAGTGCGTGTGAAATGCAAGAATCGTTAAAAAAACGCTATTTCGTCCTGAATGTTGCTATTTTTGTAATCTATGTAATTAATGGCTGTAAACATTAGTCAACCATGCTAATGAAGGCAGTTAAATTATAGCACAAAGAAGGTAACTTCTAGATGGTATGATTGTATGAATGGCAAACAATATTTTGTAGCGTCGGGAACACGTGTAGTTCACATGGAAGTTTTCAAGTTATTTAATCAAATGGTTACAAAGAAACACATTTTTATTTGTGGACATGACAAGTTAAACGGACTATAGATCACCGGTTCTCAACCTTTTTCAGCTGGATCTCCTCCTTAAAATGAGGCAAGACTCTCTCTCCCCACACCTTCTACCTTGCATAATCGTACAAGTTTAATAATTGCTCGGAATTAACGCAAATGTGCAAATATAGTAGCGTCTTCGGTTATACGAAACTTAACATTTCTTTTTCTTTCCTCGGTCAACAAGTCACTTTTTCTGCAACATCTCCCGCAACACTCTTGCAACACTCCCAACACTCCGCAACACTCTCCCGCGACACTCTCTCGCAACACTCTCAACACTCCACAACACTCCGCGAACATCTCTCGCAACATCTCTCCAACACTCCGCAACATCTCTCCGCAACATCTCGCAACACTCTCAACATCTCCGCAACACTCCCGCAACACTATGTAAAACTCGTCATCATGTTCTTGTCTAAGCGTGTCTTATCTATTAACTACATCAATTTCTATTACATTACTTTCATTAAATAAGAAATATTTAATTATCGTAGTAACAGACCCAAAAAAAATACTAAGTTAAATTTAGCAATATTCAAAACTACTACGGATGTACGCTTTAGGGTGAAGCTAGTATTCCAGTTTTGTTATTACCCTACAGTTCAGCTTCTGTTTTAATATGTAGACTGTACTGTTTAGCTTCTCTGCATCTGTTTAACATCATACAAATATGATAACTTCTTATGGGAGTGATTATAGCACATGTAATATGACTAACATATGTTGCAAACATACACAAGATATGAGAAGGAACTGAGAGAATCTAGGTGACCGGCATCCACCATTACCATAACGTCAATCTATTTTGAGACGTTCATAGCCACAGTCTTCCCAATGTTTTCTTGAAATGTATATTTAAGTTGAAACTCAGTGAAAATAGAGTACACAAACGATTTGTTTAATATAACTCGGAGAGGGTTAACAATGTTGAAATAAATGATTAACTAGGCAGAAACTTTAAATATAACTCGGAGGGCTCTAACAATGTTGAAATAAATGATTAACTAGGCAGAAACTTTAAATATAACTCGGAGAGGGGGGCTCTTAACAATGTTGAAATAAATGATTAACTAGCAGAACTTTAAGGTGTCTATGGTCACAACCGAAAGGAACAGTGCACGTGGCGAACCTTGACCTAGTTCTGTTTCATTCCGACTTTTAGACGATTTAGTCTTCAGAAGTAAACCAAAACAGGCGGTAGTTTATCAAGTGGATTGTATACAATCGGGGTAATGGAAGGATGTATAGGTTCAATTTCAAATGTCGTGCTGACTCTATACTGCACATTTCAAATGTCGTGATAACTCTATACTGCACATTTCAAATGTCGTGCTCACTCTATACTGCACATTTCAAATGTTGTGCTCACTCTATACTGCACATTTCAAATGTCGTGATCACTCTATACTGCACATTTCAAATGTTGTGATCACTCTATACTGCACATTTCAAATGTCGTGATCACTCTATACTGCACATTTCAAATGTTGTGCTGACTCTATACTGCACATTTCAAATGTCGTGATCACTCTATACTGCACATTTCAAATGTCGTGCTCACTCTATACTGCACATTTCAAATGTCGTGATCACTCTATACTGCACATTTCAAATGTCGTGATCACTCTATACTGCACATTTCAAATGTTGTGATCACTCTATACTGCACATTTCAAATGTCGTGCTCACTCTATACTGCACATTTCAAATGTCGTGAAAACTCATTACTGCACATTTCAAATGTTGTGTAAACTCATTACTGCACATTTCAAATGTTGTGTGGTTACCGGGGCCCAAATTTGGGGTGTAAAGAATAGAACAACTGTTACCTGCCACGCATGTCGTAAGAGGCGACCAAGGAGGTTTGGCTGAAATCGGATGCACATGTCCTAAATGTGCAGAAGTCTGTGCGTTTAGGGCCTACCAAACCAATGTGCAACGTATACACGTTCTTGGCAAAGATCAAACTTATCACAAAGAGTGATTAAAATTGGTTGTAAGGAACGAACACAAAGAAGAAGAAGAAGAAATGTCGTGTAGACACATTACTGCACATTTCAAATGTCGTGTAAACTCATTACTGCTGTCGTTACTGTCTGTAATACCACTTGTTAGGGCGGTGTGGAACAGGGAGCAACATCAGACAGAGGAACTAAATGGTCGCGTGGCTGGTGCAATCGTAGTGAAACCGTTCAGGTTATGATTTTTCTTTATGCCCGAAAGAAAAAATCATTGTCCTTACGTGGATTGATCACGGGTCCCCGCATGGGAGCCACGCTCTAATTCCTTCGGTCCGATGCTCCTCACTACTACACTAACTTAGAACTAGCCAACAAACTGATCTTCCTTGAGACTTATTGCGAATGGTTGCAGTGTATGATATGTACTCATTTACTAATCTCACTCTTCCCCCACTCGTTGTTCATTCCCGAATATTTGTACACTTTCAAACATATTTATTGAAATCATAAAACGCATACAACCACTCTATCAGATTCCACAACATTATGTTTGTGTATCTAGATGTGTACGCGCGTGCGTGTGTGTAGTAGATAAGTGTGTGCACGTGCGTGTGTGTAAATATGTGTGTGCACGTGTATGTATATACATTCACCCCGAAAGCTTGAAGCCATCGTTTCCTGCCGGAAACCAAATTGATGATTACGACATGTGTATTCTCATATATACAGCGACAATGACCCGTGTGCTATCTTCTGCTGTGCAACTATAAAGAGATGAAATGAAAGAAACAGACAGATATGCAGCTCTGTATTGTTTCATCCCTTCACTCGAGAAGAACAGGGCGAGGTGAATAAAACAGTTATTGAAGTCTACCTGTCTGGCAGGCATTGTTAATCAAAGATCATCTGTTGCGTTGAGCTGCATTTGTTTAGTTTTGTCTGCAGATTTATTTAGTTGCAGTCAGTACAGTCCATCTAGAGCATAGATTCCCAAACTTTTTCCACCTACACATGCCACTTTGCACACATAAATTTTAACGCCCCTCCACAATATGACAGTTTTCCAACGCCCCCACCCACATATATACATGCTTTGTTTTCACTTTGAAATAGAAAATTGATATATATTTCTGTCATACATGATCAATTTTCAAATGATTATATGCTTGAAATAGAAAATTGATGAAAAAATGGATTGTGCAAGATGGGCATAAGATGAATTTAAATACATAATTCAAATTTTTAATGATTATTCAATCGCAAAATCATGTAAACAAACTCCCCCAAATGCTTCTGAACCCACTATCGCCCCCTGGAAGGCTTCAGCGCCTACTGGGGGGCGGTACCGCCCACTTTGGGAAACGCTGATCTAGAAATAGATACTGAGATATGCTATTGACGTATCCTCCGATAACATACGGCCGGCGGGCTCAAGTAAAAATTATAGGAAATAAGAGCACAACTGTCACGCGATCGTCGCATTCCAGTGTTGTTGTATATAGACAAATTCATGTTAAAATCAATACAACATTCTAAATCAAGGTTATATTATGTAACATGTTAAGTTTAACACTAAGGAATATCAGTATTATTAACACGTTTCGGAGGGGAAGAGGCACCAGGGCAGACCACTACTCAGATCTTCACACCTTTGCAATGTTGTTTTATTTTGTAACCATTCTACTAAACCCTAACACCATTCTTTATCTTTTCTAACTGAAGATAGCGTCGACATCTCAATTATATTAATACTACTATAAGAGTGGTTACCGTGGCCCAAATTTGGGGTGTAAAGAATAGAACCACTGTTACCTGCCACGCATGTCGTAAGAAGCGACTAATGAGATTTAGCTCAAATCGAATGCACATGTCCTAAACATGTAGAAGTCTATTCGTTTAGGGCCTACCAAACCAATGTGCAACGTATACACGTTCTTGGCAAATATCAAACATATCACAAAGAGTGATTAAAATTGGTCGTAAAGAACGACGCAAAGAATAAGAAGAAGAAGAATACTATTGTTTTTATTATTATTAGTAATATTGCATTTGTCAGATGGCACCCGTGCCTCCACAAACATCAGTCAGATGTGTCATGCTCTATAAAAGCATTGAACAGCAACGCTATAGACTGTATAGATTTGTTTCTTTTATATATGTACAGATCCCGTTTTCATACCATGGGATATATCTGCAGAATACGGTGTTAGGTTCGTATTTTCCTTTAACCACTATCATGTGATGGGTGATGTGGCGATGTGTGATTGATAAACATCACACCTGATGTCATTACTTCCCATTGTTTCTCTATTACATAATTGAGTCTATATCTGTCGTTGCGATCTGAACAAATCCCACTTTCACTGTAAAACTGTAACCTAGTGCCACACGCTTACAATGCAAGTGCACTAACTACTACACTATGACAGCTCTCATAGATTATATGTGTTTGCATAATAGAGTTGTTTATGATATCTCAGATTTAGTAACTCTCTGAGACTCAGGTTTATGATATGTCAGATTTAGTAACTCTCTGAGACTCAGGTTTATGATATGTCAGATTTAGTAACTCTCTGAAACTCAGGTTTATGATATCTCAGATTTAGTAACTCTCTGAGACTCAGGTTTATGATATCTCAGATTTAGTAACTCTCTGAGACTCGGGTTTATGATATCTCAGATTTAGTAACTCTCTGAGACTCAGGTTTATGATATGTCAGATTTAGTAACTCTCTGAGACTCGGGTTTATGATATGTCAGATTTAGTAACTCTCTGAAACTCAGGTTTATGATATCTCAGATTTAGTAACTCTCTGAGACTCAGGTTTATGATATGTCAGATTTAGTAACTCTCTGAGACTCAGGTTTATGATATCTCAGATTTAGTAACTCTCTGAGACTCGGGTTTATGATATCTCAGATTTAGTAACTCTCTGAGACTCAGGTTTATGATATCTCAGATTTAGTAACTCTCTGAGACTCAGGTTTATGATATGTCAGATTTAGTAACTCTCTGAGACTCAGGTTTATGATATGTCAGATTTAGTAACTCTCTGAGACTCAGGTTTATGATATGTCAGAGTTAGTAACTCTCTGAGACTCAGGTTTATGATATCTCAGATTTAGTAACTCTCTGAGACTCGGGTTTATGATATGTCAGATTTAGTAACTCTCTGAGACTCGGGTTTATGATATGTCAGATTTAGTAACTCTCTGAGACTCAGGTTTATGATATGTCAGAGTTAGTAACTCTCTGAGACTCAGGTTTATGATATGTCAGATTTAGTAACTCTCTGAGACTCAGGTTTATGATATCTCAGATTTAGTAACTCTCTGAGACTCGGGTTTATGATATCTCAGATTTAGTAACTCTCTGAGACTCAGGTTTATGATATCTCAGATTTAGTAACTCTCTGAGACTCGGGTTTATGATATGTCAGATTTAGTAACTCTCTGAGACTCGGGTTTATGATATGTCAGATTTAGTAACTCTCTGAGACTCAGGTTTATGATATGTCAGAGTTAGTAACTCTCTGAGACTCAGGTTTATGATATCTCAGATTTAGTAACTCTCTGAGACTCGGGTTTATGATATGTCAGATTTAGTAACTCTCTGCAACTCAGGTTTATGATATGTCAGATTTAGTAACTCTCTGAGACTCAGGTTTATGATATGTCAGATTTAGTAACTCTCTGAGACTCAGGTTTATGATATGTCAGATTTAGTAACTCTCTGCGACTCAGGTTTATGATATCTCAGATTTATTAACTCTCTGAGACTCAGGTTTATGATATCTCAGATTTAGTAACTATCTGAGACTCGGGTGTAATTAAATCAATTTACCGTAGCTTTTTCAGATCTTATGGTATTATCACTTCATATTTATAGCCCTTAGTGAGTAGGAGGCTCAATTCCTTTCCTCACGTGTAGAACGTCGACAGCCCGAGTCTATAAGCGAACGCTTACACGTTACGCTAATTCGTCCTTCGAGACTCGGGTTTACTTAGTATAATCGGTCTGTGATTTACAAGCATAAATAGCATAGCATACAACAAACTGAGGCAGCATCTATAACACAGATTCAAGTTAAGCACAACGGATATGTGTACTCTACGACAATCGAACACCTGTTGCAGGCATGTCCAACAAACGATAGTAAACAGAGGAAGCACCACATGGCTACGTTCTGCCTCGTTACGGAAAAATTGTATGGCAATGTATTAGCTGTGTTGGCTGCTTTGTCAAGGTCATTAACTTAGAAGTCTGAAAGTTAACGACGACAACGTGGAACAAGGATCTGATGTGTACACACTTATCACTCTCTCCCTCGGCGTCCCGTTCTACTGTACAACGTGGAACAAGGATATGATGTGTACACACTTCTCACTCTCTCCCTCGGGCATCCAGTTCTACTGTACAACGAGGAACAAGGATCTGATGTGTACACATTTCTCACTCTGCCCCTCGGGCATCCAGTTCTACTGTACAACGAGGAACAAGGATCTGATGTGTACACACTTCTCACTCTGCCCTCGGCATCCAGTCTTACTGCACGACGGTAACCAAACTATTTAAATCGATGGATCGACTCAACATCTATTAGTCGTGAAGATACAGAAAACTTCAGCTGTTTGTTCTATCTGTTATTGTCTCATCTGTTCCCGATCTTAAAGGGGCAATTTATGAGATATTAGGTCCCAGATACTCTGATATTTGTATATTATCTTGGTGTTGTCCATATTTGCAGCATTTTGTATCACAGAATAAAGATTAAGTCAGTATTCATTTGCACATGTCCTTGACTCGCTTTGCACTACTGATTTTGTGTCCAAAGACGTCATTTGAACTTTGTGAGGGTTCTTTGGTAATTTTATTAGGCTCTTTTCTTTTCCTGAATTAGGGGCTGAGTGTTTTTAAATTGTGTTTGACCCAGTCTTTGTTGGAGAATATCTTGGTGCCATATAGAGAGATGGTACAGTCATACATGTTAGTTTAAGGATGTTCCACTTTTCATCTGCCTACTTTCTCCGTTTCATTCTCAGACAGAGCAGTAAGCTCCTTTCTGAATATTTCCCTATTCTCTGCCATCTCCATTCTAGTGATGTTGATCTTGGGTTTGGATGGGCTTTCTTGTTTTATAAGTTTTCCTTGGTAGTGCTTTGACTTTGCTGATAACTAGTGCATGATCTGTATCACAGTCTGCGCTATGGAAAAGACGTGGGATTTTACAGCGTTGAGGTGTTGTCTGCGTGTGAGTATAAAATCAAGTTGATGCCAGTGACCTGATCTTGGGTGGCACAAAGACACTCTGTGGCTGTGTTTGACAGTAAAAAAACGTATTAGTTACAAACATGTTGTTGTTGGAGCATAATTCAAGCAGTCTCTGAACATTATCGTTGCTATTTCCAATGCCATGATGACCCAGACGTATAGGCCATGACTGGTGATCAGATCCTATACATGCATTCAAGTCACCCATTATATACAATTGCTCACCCACTGGAAATGAGTTAGCGACGTTCTGTAATGAGACATAAAGCGTGTCTATATGTTCTGTAGACGCTGCTAGTGTTGGGGCGTAGACACATGTTTATGCGTTCACCTTTTACATTGAGTCGAAGGGATATTAATCCTGATACGTCTTCTGCGTTCTCACTAGATTGGGATTTCGGGTTCTCTAATAAAGGCAGCCGTCTGCCTCAGATTATCAGCCACGCCATACAGTTTGTCTTGGACGCTAGTGTAAGTGGGCCACCTCTTTCTTCTCAAGTCTGCATACTTGAGGCAGTTCTGTAGGATATAATTCCTATGATTTCTGCTTCCCCGTTTGTGCCAACCTCTTCCCGCAATAAGTTTTGGTCACCCTCGTGATGGTAGGTCTGACATTCTTACTGCGTGGCTAAATCTCAGAGGCAGATTGACGACCGTAGAATCCGTTATTCCATTCCTCATTGTGAGGGTCGTTGCACCATGTTATGCACCTTACGGCCTGGTGCATCCGTTTTCTGCAAGCATTTGTTTCGGGTTAGCATTCCTAGCGGACACGTGCATCCGATTTCATCCAAACCTCCTTAGTCGCCTCTAACGACATGCTGCAGGTAACAATGGTTCTATTATTTACCCCAAATTCGGGACAAATGGTCCTTACGTTTCATGTGCCAAATTTGGGACAAATGGTCCTTACGTTTCATGTGCCAAATCTAAGAGGTTTAATTTCTTGTTTCTAGGTGCAAAGTTTTACATCCGCTTTTTAACTCTTGATCTATCCCTGTGTACCTTCTTAATGTATGGGTGTGTGTTATGTAGTACATATGTTGTCTGTGCAGTGTGTGTTACGTAGTACACATGTTCGTGTGTTTGTCTATGCATGTCGTGTAGTATGTACGTTGTGTGTTCGATTATATGTATGTTGTGTAGTACGTGTGTTGTGTATGCTCTGGTATGTTTGTTGTGTGGTATGTAACTGTGTTGTAAACTATGATTTGCAACTAGGGATGTAACCTAGCTTAACAGCGTCAACAATCGAATTCTTGATTTCCCTCAGGATCCGGTCCAGTCAGGTCACTATTATCGATCCAGTAGAGTTAGTGATTTCGGTGAGGTCAAAGCGATCTGATTGTTCATTTACATTCTGTCTGCGTGTCTGATCGACCCATTTAGTTGACGGTTCATGTGTGTGATTGCTTGATCATATTAGTTGAATCACTGTGTGTGTGTGTCTGATCGACCCAGTGTAGTTGACGACTCATGTGTGATTGCTTGATCATATATAGTTGATTCACCGTGTATGTGTGTGATCGACCCATGTATTGACTGACTCATGTGTATTGCTTGATCAATTAAGTTGATTCACGTGTGCGTGTGTCTGAATGGTATATATTGTTAACTGACTTAATAATAGTGATCAACCTTGTGTAGATAATGTAATGTAATGTAGATAATGTAACGTAATGTAGATAATGTAATCAAGGTAGGATAATGTATGTAGATAATGTAGATAATAGTAATGTAATGTAGATAATGAATGTAATGTATGTAGATAATGTAATGTAATGTAGATAATGTAATGTAATGTAGATAATGTAATGTAATGTAATGTAGATAATGTAATGTAATGTAATGTAAGCTATCGACTCAGACACAGAGGGTTGTGGGTTCAATCCCACACTCGACGTTCCACACGTGAGGAAAGAAATTGGACCTTCTGCCTCCTGCACACTAGGGCCT
This sequence comes from Arion vulgaris, assembly GCA_020796225.1. NCBI lineage: Eukaryota > Metazoa > Mollusca > Gastropoda > Stylommatophora > Arionidae > Arion > Arion vulgaris. Next base: position 49,678,459 of record CM036765.1, on the reverse strand, counting down.
AGAAATGTAAGATGACAGGCACTGCATACTCTATAAAATGAAAATCGTGGCATATCCTTTGCAGGACGTAGCCATCAGCCACAGTAAACGAGTCGTTGATTTTCTAACACCCAAATTTTACGTTCAGTAGTTTGACATTGCTTTCTGAACGGTGAGGTATGTTACCTTTCGTAAAAATCCCACGGAAACGAGTTTGCTTCCAAATTGCCTGTCGCAGAGTTTGAACCAGGTACGCTTGGGTTGTGAAGCAAGCTCACTACCACTTAAGCTACAGACGACCACCTGATACCTACAGATACCTACAGATACCTTTACAGATACCCTACAGATACCTTACAGATACCTTACAGATACCTTACAGATACCTTACAGATAACCTACAATACCCTATAAGATACCCTACAGATACCTACAGATACACCTCTCTCTCTTTGCCTTTACCCATGTCCACAGCATAGGCCCTCAACCAACTCATGCCAAGTCTTCCTATCTCTAGCTATCTCCTGCAGCTCCCTCAGCTCTTCTTTATATTGTGATCTCAACCTCAAATCTCGTCTCCATGATTCTCGCCTCCGTCTTCGCTGTCCCTCGGGTTCAGGCAAGACCCTTCTTGTATATCCTCAGTTTCTCAAAGTGTGTCCTATCCAGCGCCAGCGTCTTTTAACCTGTTCGTTCACTGGAATCTGTCTTGTTCTCTCCATAAGTTCCTCATTTGTGACCCTATCATACCATCTTATTCCCTCTATTCTGCGCAGACACCAGTTGATGAATGTTTGCAATTTATGCGCTATTGTTTTAGTTGTTCTCCATGTTTCTGACCCATACAGTAGAACTGCTTTAACATTAGAGTTAAATATCCGAATTTTGTTCTAGATTTGATTTCTTTGACTTCCAAATGTTTCCCAGTGCAATGAAAGCTCCTCTTGCCTTCTGTATTCTTATTTTAACATCTCTATCTGTTCACCCTCTTTGTCTACGTTGCACAGATACCCTAAGGTATGCAAAAACAACGGGAAATGATATTATTAGATAATGTGTGGTATGACTTCTTCGAACGCCCCATATCGACCACCTGTCAACCACTCTGTGTGATTTGTATGTGATCTGAGCCTAAGAGCGATTGTACGTTGTGCCAGTTATGCGCCTACAAGTAGGCCAGCACATTCAATTTCTGCGCTGCTTTTTATTTACTAGGATAGCATCCCTAGTGCTTACAATAGTCGCCTCTTGCGACACGTATTGTAGGTCGCAGTGGTACTATTCTTTGCTTCTCTTGCGGGCCCTGGTAGCACACAGGTGTGTGGTATGACTGACTTGTGTGACTGTTTATTTTGATGAGAAACCCAGTTAAAACGTAAACATATGACATGCAGTTTATGTTAAGAGATGTGTAAACCTCTTCATGTCAGTATGTTGTATTCAGATATGATCTTTGTCGACTCTGTGAATCAGCTGATCAGGACTGAGGAATACATCTCGTCTTATTCTTCATGTAGCATGTCAATTGTAGAACGTTGCTCTCATCACAGGCTCTCTGAAAGTTTCTTCATGTAGCATATCAATTGTAGAACGTTGCTCTCATCACAAGCTGTCTGAAAGACTTTCTTCATGTAGCATGTCAATTGAAACGTTGCTCTCATCACAAGCTGTCTGAAAGACTTTCTTCATGTAGCATGTCAATTGTAGAACGTTGCTCTCATCACAGGCTGTCTGAAAGACTTTCTTCATGTAGCATGTCAAGTGCAGAAGGTTGCTCTCATCACAGGCTGTCTGAAAGACTTTCTTCATGTAGCATGTGAAGTGCAGAACGTTGCTCTCATCACAAGCTGTCTGAAAGACTTTCTTCATGTAGCATGTCAATTGTAGAACGTTGCTCTCATCACAGGCTGTCTGAAAGACTTTCTTCATGAAGCATGTCAAGTGCAGAAGGTTGCTCTCATCACAGGCTGTCTGAAAGACTTTCTTCATGTAGCATGTGAAGTGCAGAACGTTGCTCTCATCACAAGCTGTCTGAAAGACTTTCTTCATGTAGCATGTCAATTGTAGAACGTTGCTCTCATCACGTCGTCTGATAGACTCAGTCTCTAGTCAGTTCTCCCGCCTCCTTCAGCATCATGTTCAATGTTTCTTTAATGCTATGTTCTCACTATTGTCTTGGTAGTCCTCTCCTCTCCCTTTCTCTCTACTAAACCACTATGAGAATTAATTTGATCCAAATATTTCTGTTTCTGGCACATGATATTGTTTATTAGAGAAATATCCTTTAATGTTCAGGTCTTGTAGAATGTCTACGTTCCTCTTCTTTTCTTCTTTTTCTTTGCTGTACTTTATTTCTTCTTCTTGTCAGCTCTATATCTCCCACTTATTAAGCCACTCTTGTGATTTGTATGTGATCTGAGTATAAGAGCGATTGTACGTTGTACCAGTTATGTGCCTACAAGTAGGTTAGCACATCCGATTTCTCCGACGCTTTTATTTACTAGGTAGTTTCCTAGTCGCCTCTTAGATATGCCTTGTAAGTCGCAGTGTTACCTCAGTCGCCTCTTACGATATGCCTTGTAAGTCGCAGTGTTACCTCAGACGCCTCTTACGATATGCCTTGTAAGTCGCAGTGTTACCTCAGTCGCCTCTTACGATATGCCTTGTAAGTCGCAGTGTTACCTCAGACGCCTCTTACGATATGCCTTGTAAGTCGCAGTGTTACCTCAGACGCCTCTTACGATATGCCTTGTAAGTCGCAGTGTTACCTCAGACGCCTCTTACGATATGCCTTGTAAGTCGCAGTGTTACCTCAGACGCCTCTTACGATATGCCTTGTAAGTCGCAGTGTTACCTCAGACGCCTCTTACGATATGCCTTGTAAGTCGCAGTGTTACCTCAGACGCCTCTTACGATATGCCTTGTAAGTCGCAGTGTTACCTCAGACGCCTCTTACGATATGCCTTGTAAGTCGCAGTGTTACCTCAGACGCCTCTTACGATATGCCTTGTAAGTCGCAGTGTTACCTCAGACGCCTCTTACGATATGCCTTGTAAGTCGCAGTGTTACCTCAGACGCCTCTTACGATATGCCTTGTAAGTCGCAGTGTTACCTCAGACGCCTCTTACGATATGCCTTGTAAGTCGCAGTGTTACTAATCTTTGCTCCCCTTACTAGGATCCGGAAACACATGGGCGGTACCTGATTTCAAAAGATTTCATTTGATTCTTTAATTTATGTTATTGTCTCATGTTATTGATTAATTATTAATTTATGTTATTAAATCAACGACTCATTTACTGTGGTTGATGGCTACGTCATGTAAAGGATATACCACGATTTTCCATTTTCATATTGTCCACGATCTACATCTATATTTTGCCCTAGGGAAAATGAAAGTTCTCAGAAGTGTTAGTATGGTTTTATTGATTGTGTTATTCCATATGTTCTTCATACTAACTACCTACTAAGCTGCTATGACTAGTCAAAAACGGACACGCCTCTGTATATATATATATATATATATATATATATATATATATATATATATATATATATATATATATGTCTCATAAATTGCAAACATTCATCAACTGGTGTCTGCGCAGAATAGAGGAATAAGATGGTATGATAGGGTCACCAATGAGGAACTTATGGAAAGAACAAGACAGATTCCAGTGAACGAACAGGTTAAAAAAGACGCTGGCGCTGGATAGGACACACTTTGCGAAAACCGGAGGGAATATAACAAGAAGTGTCCTTGCCTGAACCCTGCAGGGGCAGCGAAAGAAGGGACCGAGAAATACATGGAGACGAGATTTGGAGGACGGAGATCAACAATATAAAGAAGAGCTGGAGGGAGCTGCAGGAGATAGCTAGAGATAGGAAGACTTGGCATGAGTTGGTTGAGGCCTATGCCCCAACCCGGAGTAAAAAGGCAAAGAGAGAGATATATGTCTAATATATATATAAAGGTGTCTATATATATATATATGACCTTTATATGGCCTTTTTCATCTTTACAGACGGTCAATTGGCAAGTGTTTTACTGTGACAACTTCTGAGTTTTCGCTTTCTCTCTTGTCGTTCAGCTCATACATAAGTCTCTTCTCAAAGACTCTGCGCCCTTTCGTAATTTGGCTTTCACACAACTCTGTCATCAGCTAGTCCTTCCATGTGCTGGGACCTATAGAAAAGTTGTTCATTGAGGCTTTGCAGACATCTTTATATCTGAGCAGTGGTCTGCCCTGGTGCCTCTTCCTCTCCGAAAGCTCACAGAACAACATTTGTTTTGGTATGCGATAAGTTTCCATTCTTCTCATATATATATATACCACATTTCACGTACGCCTATGAATACTGAGCCTCCATGATTGTGAGAAGATGTCATGGGAACAATTTGTGACCTGTGTTAGCTGAGGTGATAACAACTCCAGTTAATACAATGTTAGCAGTGACCTACAGTTATCGTTGCTGACATTTATCTTAATGTCCTGGTCTTGGCCTGGCCTGGCATATATATCGCCTCAATTTATCTATTCCCATACTGGTTCTAGTATCCCATCACCTTTTAATCAACAGAAAATCAAACACAAATCCTAAAAACAAAACATAGAAAACCCATGTATAGTCAACTAAACAACAACTAAACCAGTTTAATTTTACCTTCGTATAAGACAATACTCGCTTACTTCTTCCTAGTGCTTAGCAGTACTTACTTTGTTAGTACATGGCAATACTCACTTTCGTAGTACAGGGCAGTACTTTGTTAGTACATGGCAGTACTCACTTTCGTAGTACAGAGCAGTACTATGTTAGTACATGGCAGTACTCACCTTCGTAGTACAGAGCAGTACTTTGTTAGTACATGGCAGTACTCACCTTCGTAGTACAGGGCAGTACACGCTTTCTTAGTACGCTACAGTACACACCTTTTTGGGAGTTAGACTGAGTATAAGATCTCAACTTGAACTAAATGTTCATAATGTGTGTGTGTGTGTGTGTGTGTCGTCTCATCTAGCATCTGCCAGTAAAGTAAGTCCAACTCCTGACCTTCTAGAGGTGGAACTGTTTCAACTAACAGTCTTTGGTATCTGAAATAATCTTAAAAGATACCACGAGCCAGCATATCGGCTCGGGATGACGAATGGGTTAATAGATATGATACAATAGACTTGTAAGACAGCTCACGTTAAAAAAGGTAAACTGAGTTTTGACATCCGTTGTCTTGCGACAATACTAAATAATTGAAGTGCTTTTGAATGCTTTGTATCAACCACCAGTTAAACCACTCATTGTAATCTGTATGTGATCTGAGCCTAAGAGCGATGAAACGTTGTGCCAGTTATACACCTACAAATAGGCCAGCACATCTGATTTCTGCGACGCTTTTATTTATTAGGTAGCTTCCTAGGCCCCTACCTCTTACGACAGGCCTCGTAGGTCGCAGTGTTTTCAACACACAGGCGTCTTTTGAACTATATACCAAGATAAAGTCGAATTATTAAGACAGCCTGTCATTTTATTCAGTGGTGGCTCCTGCTACGTCAATGGTGCGAAACTGTTCGTGCTTTGCCGTTGTCTTGAGTTTATCGTGTGAAGACGAGATAGAAGATCTGAAGTAACAACAACACTCTAAAGGAGAGCACACATTAGTAAAGGTAAAGGAACATTTTTGATATCACCTGGTATATATGGTAATACGGTGTTAGGTACGTATTTTTCAGTGACCGTCGGCACACGATGAGTGATGTGGTCAACATTACGCCGGCCGCCTTCATTTCCCCATTTCTTTTTCCTGCTGCCAAATTGAGGATGGTTCGACCTGAGAGCCGTCACGATTGGACAAAAATACCACGCCCACTGTGGATTTGACCACAGACCACTAGCCTAAGAAACGAGTGCACTAACAACCATGCTACTGCGGTTCTCTGAGGAGAGTACACATGCTTGCATCTAAATAATTGTATAATGATCTGTACTTTCCTGTTGCAGTTGTCGCTCCTGTCAGTGGATCGTGTACGAATACATCCATACACAAAGCTCAAATGTGCACAGCTCAACTAACGGGGCAGAACTCAGCAAATGCTTTCATCACGCAAGGAGATGCAGAGAGGGCGGTACTTGCCTGTAGGTGAGCACTGGCTGAATACTACAATTCTGAACATATGATCTTCTATATATAGCTAGAATATTCAATCATCAAATAGTTTGTCCTGTCCAGAGCTTTGTCTTACTAACTTACTTACTTACTTAATCCCGTCATGCCTAGTGACACATGGGGCTTCAGAAAGGACTTTCCATGCCCTCCTGTCCCATGCAACCTTCAGCGCAGAGCCCCACGTCAGAGATGCGGTGTCCAGTTCCTCTTCCATCATGCGCCTCCATGTTGTCCGTGGTCTGCCTTCCTTTCTCTTTCCTTCTGGTGTCCAAGTGAGGGCTACCCTTGCAGGCATTTCTTGTCTCATTCTCATAACATGTCCGAGCCATTTCCATCTTCTCTTTTTGAGTATGTCATTCATTGCCTCTTGTCTTGTGTCTTGGAGTAATTGGTTATTGGATATTTTTACTGGCCAAAAGATTCCCAAGATTCTGCGAAAACAAGAGTGGTGGAAAAACTGACAGCCTGCTAGTATCTCCTTTGGTCATCCTCCAACACTCCGATCCGTAGAGCAAAACTGGCAAAACAATGCTTTTATTTGTCTAACTAAGAGTCCTTCGAAATGTATTTTTCTTATATGCTAGATGTCCCACTTCTACAGTCAGCATGTTCAAATCATTAGTCACATTCTGAGTCGATCCTCACTTTAGTCTTCCACATCTCCTCTTTTCCTGAATGAATCCTTCCATAATGGTCTTCTCCAACTCTTCGTGTCTTTTTATATATCTAAAATATCTCAACTTTCTCATTCTTTTTTGTAGCATCAGCCAATTTTATTTTTATTTTGAATCTTCTGGATAGATCTATTTGCTCTCGTCTCTGTCCGTGATATACGGAGAATTCTTCGTCAATAGATATTTGAAAGCACATAGATGTTTTTCCACTACCTTATTAAATGTCCATGTTTTACACCACTACGTTTCTACTGGGAATATGCATGCTTTTAGTATTCTCATCTTTGTTTTCCTATCAGATCCACTCCATTACTGTTGTTAGTTGTTTTAAGTTTTTGTAAGACTATGTTTATTTTGCTTTTAACTTCCTTCATCCCATTTCTATATTTTGTTAGCAGTTATCATTATCTATACTATCATTATATATAATCATCATCAAGTTGCTTGTCCTTTCTAGAACCTGGCTCCCATGACATCAACCCTGAAAAACTCTATATTCTGTGGTAGATGACTGGTGTCAGAAGCAATCATTCTCAGATCGTCAATGACACCCTGCACCCATTGTCTTCTATGTCTTCTTCTCATTCTTCTTCCAGACATCATTCTTCTTTTCTTTCTTTTGTCCTTCTCTGCTTTTTTGCCGTTAGGCGTAGCAGGTTTAACTGATGATCGGTTTCCGAGATAATGCACGCTCGGTCGCTTGATATGGTGTGGTATTGTGGAGTTTTAAGATGTCTGTAACTCCATCAACCCATCTTTTTCTTGGTCTGCCCTTCCTCTTGATGATTCCATTTTCAGGTTGTACGCTCTTGCAAGTGGTGTATTCGGATTCATTCTGACCAAGTGGTCAAACCATTTGAGTCTCTGTTTTTCAATAAATCTAATAGCAGGTGTTGTTCCGACTGTTCTTCTAATTTCCTCATTTCTTATATGGTCTCTTCTTGTTTTATTTACTGCTTTCCTCAAGCATCTCATTTCGCATGTGGTAATTTTCCTTTCTTGTTCTTTTGTCAGTGCCCATGTTTGGCACTGGTAGCACAGTGATGGTATAAAGATTGCATTTATAATATGTCTTTTAGTCTCTTCTGGAATTGCTGGGTGTTTCAAGATTGGGGTAAGCTGGTATGTAATGTTGTTGGCTTGCTGGATTCTAGTTTCGATCTCTCTGTCCAGTCTACTATCAGATGTGAAGATACTTCCAAGGTATTTGAATTCTCTTACCTGCTTTAGCGCTTGGTCATTTATTTGTATGTTGATATCTTTATGTTCTCTGCTTATAGTCATGACTTCTGTCTTTTGAATGTTGATCTTCATGTTGTATTTGAGGCAGCTATTGTTGAGTAAGTTTATGTGTTCTTGAAGCTGTTCAATATTATTATGGAATAAACACCGGTCGTCAGCAAAGAGCAGTTCATTTTGTTTGTCTACGTCTCGTGATGTTTCGTCTATTTTGGTGATACTATCCATCAAAATAGACGAAACATCACGAGACTGACAACAAAATGAACTGCTCTTTGCTGACGACCAGTGTTTATTCCATCATTCCCTCCAGAATTAACTAACTGTAAAACCATCGATATTTCTAACACAATTGATGCCATAATTAGTATGTTCTTTCGTCATCAAAATCCTATCCCCTTGACTGATTTGTACACGTTTTCCCTTCAACCAGCACAACCACCACCATCATCACCACCACCACTACCACCATCATCATCATCATCACTACCACCATCACCACCACTACCACCATCACCACCAATATCATCCACATTCTCTTACTGTCAACCGTTACTTCTGCTATTACTTCTTATGTGGAACGGATTAGCGTAATGCATAAGTGTTCGTCTTTCGACTCGGACACAAGAGGGTTATGAGTTCAATCCCACACTTGACGTTGAATAAAGGAATTGGCCCTCCTACTTTCTGCCTACTGGGATCTAGAAAGGGGAAGTGACAGGAACTGCATACCCTAAGCTCTTGAAATGCCACATTTGTGTACCTCTGAAGTCGACGAAGGCTCGCCTGCATGGCTGGTGGCACCAGTCAAATTGTAGTAGCAGGCCTTCACGCAAAAATCAGTCAGAAGCGCCATACCATGTGTCATGGCTATCGCCTGAATTTACAGCAGGCGAACGCAGAAGAAGAAAGAAGAAAAGGATACATGAAATTGTATTTTATTTAACTTTTTATAATACTAAACAAATGTTGCATTTGTCATCATGACATCCTACACTTCTGACAGCATTTGTCAGCATGACATCCTACACTTCTGACAGCATTTGTCAGCATGACATCCTACACTTCTGACAGCATTTGTCAGCATGACGTCCTACACTTCTGAAAGTATTTGTCAGCATGACATCCTATACGTCTGACAGTATTTGTCATCATGACATCCTACACTTCTGACAGTATTTGTCATCATGACATCCTACATTTCTGACAATATTTGTTATCATGACATCCTCCACTTCTGACAGTATTTGTCATCATGACATCCTCCACTTCTGACAGTACTTGTCATCATGACATCCTACACTTCTGACAGTATTTCCAATTATGTCAACAGAAATGGAGATCTGCTGACAGCTGTCAACTGTATCGAGAGGGTGATGACAGAGTGCAAGAATGACAACACAGATGCTGCACACTTTCTCAGAAATATGATTGATATTGACAAATCTAGACGAAGTGTTCAATTTTTTTGCACGAATGTGCAGGGTGAGTGTGGTTTGTACAATCTGACATGACATCAGCTCTATATTTGTGTGGTTTGTACAATCTGACATGACATCAGCTCTATATTTGTGTGGTTTGTACAATCTGACATGACATCAGCTCTATATTTGTGGAAGGATATGTTTGGAAGAGATTACAGATTTCAATATTTTATTCTGATCTAACTAGGGGGTACAGAACTAAGATAAGAGTTTATCTAACAAAAAGTCAATGGACTTAGTCTTGGCGATAAGCCTGTAGATCTAGTACATAGATCCCCAAACTTTGTCGGCCCACCGCCCACTTTGCACGACATAAACTTTGTAACGCCCCTCCCCATTATAGCAGTTTGCCAATGCCCCACCCATATATATATATATATATATATATATATATATATATATATCACATGCTCTATTTTCACTTTGACATAGAAAATTGATATATATTCATGTCATACATGATCAATTTTCAAATGATTATAGACATGAAATAGAAAATTGATGAAAAAATGGATCGTGTAAGACGGGCATAAGATGAATTAAATTGCATAATTCGAATTTTAAATGATTATTCAATCGCAAAATCACGAAAAAACTTTCCCCAAATGTTTCGGAACCCACTATCGCCCCCTCCCGGAAAGCTTCAGCGCCCACTTTGGGAAACGCTGATCTAGTAGAACCGTAGATATGGGCACAGAAGAATACAAATAAGAAATATTTATGACATACATAGACAAATCCGGTACGTATTTTGCCAGAGCCCGTAAAGGGAACATAGAATAGTAACACTACGACCTACAAGGCATATCGTGAAAAGCGACTAGGGTGGTGTTTGGCGTGGGGCTGGTTACCTTGTCTATAGCTACAAAATCCAGCCAACTATGAACAAGTCAAATTTTTAAAAATCTATAACTGAATACAGAAGAGCTGAAGGAAGCTGCATGAGATAGCTAAAGATAGGACGACTTGGCATGAGTTTGTAGAGGGTCTATGTTCCAATCGGGATTTAAAAAGGCATGATAGAGAGATACATACATCCAGTTATATTCTTTTATTATATATATAAACACTAAATTAGACTGCTATATAAATATATATGTATGTGTGTGTGTATGCGTGCACGTGCGTGCACGTCTGGCTCTGTTGCTGGCTATTTCCTAAGAGTGTGTCCAGTCCATCATCACTTGTTCTCCTTAAGTTCCAGTTGTGTTTGGTTTCTCCGTCTTGTTATCTCTTACATTTCTGTATTTATCCCTTATCCCGACTGTGATATGGTATATGTGGCGACATCTATTGGTAGACGTCTGCAGTGTGGGTGGAACAATCTTGTCTACATTCCATGTCTCAGAGTCATAAAACAGGACAAACATTTGTACAGTCATCATTATTTTTTGTCCATTAAACGTGCTGGGATCATTTTGTTTGTTGTTAAATTTTATTTATTCGTTTTGTTTACATTTATTTTTGCATAGTTTTAGCATTCCCTTCTGTTAATCTATCTATATTCCCTTGCGTGCTCTGTTAATTATTCACCAATTGACGTAGATCATTTCCAAAAACCCAAATCTTTCAACTATTTATTAAATGCCCATTGTATTACTCTTTTTCTTCACTCTTGTTGTTCATTACAAAAAAAATATTTTAAAACTCTCGTTGCCGAATATAATACCAATTTGTAGGCGTTGTAGGACAGTGCCTGGGAAATTTAATGACCATATGGCTAGTGCAGTCACTGAGATACTGTTTACGGTTATGATTTTCATTATGCCCCAGACAGAAAGAAAACTCCATGGCGTTGCTGTGGATTGTTGATCATATCACTTAGTCTAAATCCAAGATGGGCATTGTTGTGAACCGCAGACATCCCTGTTGTCTGATGCCAGTTTTAATTTGTGAAATATTCAGATAATTGACTTGTGTGGATTACTATACAGATCTCTCTACATTAGCCTACTTTATCGTGGTTGGATGGTTTGTGTGTCTTGATGATCTTTTAGACTATGCCGGCGGGAGTTCAACTTCTGGCAGGTCTAACCACGCCAGACATCGTGAGGGAGAAAGATCAGACAGAACGGTGGGGAACAGAGTGAGACCCCATAAGGTGACAATACAGACCCCACCGGCGAGTGGTAGATACTCTGACTGCAATCATCTCATGTTTTAACTATAAGTTAAATAGCAGTCATCTCTCTCTCTCCCTCTCTTGAGGGGGACATCCTTATCTCGTCTGTCCTTCAAGTTAGACTATAGTCTGTTCCAGAAAATAAGAGTGCTGAAGCTGGAGGCAACCAGCCAAGAGGCTGGCGCGCTATTATATAACACTCAGTAACTCAATGATTATGTCTATATATACGAAATGTTATGGCTCTTGCCCTTTAATGGACACTCAGGCAAGAGCAGTGTCAGAATATTATCTCAAAGGGGTCCAACTCCATCTACAGAATGTACTTCTCACTTGCCATGTGAAGCCAGAAGGTATGAGAATAAGGCAAATGGTCAAGTTTTTAAAATAATGCAATGAAATGCAGAGTGTGTGAACAGCAAACGAGATTTTCAACAATAAAACATTGGAGTTTGACAATATGAAGATTAAGTAAGTGTATACTGTTTGCAAGAAACTCACCTGAATGAAGACATAGACTTCAAGGTTAGAGGTTTCCAGTGCTACTACTGCCAAGTCACGGACCACTGGTGTTGGATGAAGTTCCAACAAAACAAAGACTTACATTGTGCGGGTCACTTCAATAGCCGCCCACAGAGCTGATGGTATGATCACATGGGCAGGTGGTGCGAGGAGCTTGAAAAATGGCAGGATGACAACACACTTATCCTTATGAACTAGTCAGTAGACTAACCAACTTTCGGTACTTGAGAACATGGTACACCAAATCACAAGTATACTTGGCATGTAACTCATCAGACCTGGAGTAGAAAGATTTCTGACTGCAGCTATGACTTCTTTGTATGTTGTCATTTTCAGCTTTAAGAAAGACTTGCTATACTACCCGGCTTCGTACGGGAAATTGTGCTATCTCATAAATATCACTGAAAACTTCTCTTGGCTACTGCGTGACAAATTCTTGAAGTTCTGAACGACACACGTTAACAATCGCAAGAATTTTGTATTTTATAGTTTACATTTTTGATAGCTAATGAACTGTGTGTCTTGTCATCTTCAGTTTGAAGAAAGATTTCTGACTGTAGTCCATGACTTGTGTCTCTTGCCATCTTCAGTGTACGTAGCCAATGCTGAATGCATAGCTCGCCATCACAAAGACCAGGATATATGTGCGAAAGATGCCATACAGAACTTTGAGACACAGCTCGGTGCTACCTCAAACATGGATGTTTTAATGAGGTTTCAGTGCATGTAAGTTGAGGCTGGTCACACTCTCATACTAAACACTACACTAGTGCATTAGTTCTCAGTCTGGCTAGATATCAGTGCATGTAAGTTGAGGCTGGTCACATTCTAATACTGAACACTACACTAGTGCATTAGTTCTCAATCTGGGCTAGATATCAGTGCATATACGTTGAGGCTGGTCACACTCTAATACTAAACACTACACTAGTGCATTAGCTCTCAATCTGGGCTAGATATCAGTGCATATACGTTGAGGCTGGTCACACTCTAATACTAAACTAGTACAGTGGTTCTCAAGATGTGCATTACGTGTTGATATACTTGGACTGAGAGATCATTATTTGTTGATAGTTTAGTTTTCTGATCCAGCAGCTTTCTCTGCATTTGCCCTTCAACTTGAGGCTATGGTAGCGAATTTATTTAGGTCTGTCTGAGTTGGGGTGTGTTTGTGTAGTGTTCTCAAATTCTGGGTAGGCGGTAGATACTTGCGTTACAAGACACTTGGTGCAGTGTGCCGGAAGAGATGGTGTGTGACAGTTTCTTGTCAGCACATCCCACAGATGACACTCTTGGGCAATCTTTAGTTGAATGCGATGCAGGTGAGCATTCTGGAGCATGTGGTGAGTATTAAGGTGGAAAATAATTACTTGTTCTTGTCTTGTAAGGTCGCCCGTTTGGTGCCGGGCACGCAAAGGGAAGCAAAGAATAGTACCACTGCAACCTACAAGACGCTGTAAGAGGCAACTGATGTATGGTGTAGGAAAGCTACCTTAGCAAATAAAAAGCATCACAGAAATCGGATGTGTTGGCCTACTTGTAGGTGTATAACTGGCACAACATACAATCGCTCTTAGGCTCAGATCACATACAAATCACAGTGATTTAGCAAGTGGTCGATATGGAGCATTCAAAGAAGTCTTGTACGGTAACTTATGGTATCTTTTGGATTTGGGGTGGTCATGGTTTAAAAAGAGCACTGTCTGTTTTGTCCATTCATTCAGCCACTCCTTCTTTTTGTTATTTCTTATTATCTATTTAGCAATCTGTAGTGTTATTAGTATGTCATGTTGTTGGCTGTTATGTTATGCGATCGACATCATAACACATTGGGCATTCCCATTTGTGCTCTGTCCTCCGCTGCAGCAGCCATCCTAAAGTCCATTTGCTCACAGTACCCATGAGAAGTTGATTACTAAATTTTCTCTCTCTACCACGAAGACGACACTGTCTGGCATGTCCAAACTTAACGCCTAATTCCCGAACTCGTTCCAATGTCTGCGACCCGCCCTTGAGAGCGTACCGTATTGATGATATCGGCTCTGCCCATACTTCTGCCCCGCTTGATTCGGGGCATTGTTTGCAAGAGAGTCAGCACGCTCGTTACCCCGCACTCCAGCAGTCATTTTTGTTGAGATGTGATCTCCGAATGATGCCCACCCATTCCACATGCATACTTCCAGATTCAATCTGTTGCTCCTGCCTTTGCAAGGATGCCTGCTCTTTCATTTCACTGTATGTTGCTATGTCCAGGTATCCACAGTAGGGTAAACTTGACGGCAAAAGAGTTGATGAATGAACTGATGGATAGTGCCAGGGACTGGCAATGCAGTGCTCTCACGTTTTGGATTTTCTATAGCACCGTTTTGCTATCAGTAAAAATAAATGTGTGCTAGGTTTCTCAATCTGTAAATCCTCTGACTGATTGATCTATTGACTTATTTATATTACTTGACTGATTGATCTCGCCCGTGTGCTGCCGGGGCCCGCAAGGGGAGCAAAGAGTAGCAGCACTGCGACCTACAAGGCATGTCGTAAGAGGCGACTAAGGTGGGGTTTGGCGTAGGGCTGGCTACCCCATCCAGTAGAAAATTTTAGCCACAAAATCCAACCAACCATGAACAAGTCACATAAAATAAAATAAAAACTGTGCCAACCAAGAGGAAAGGAAGCTCTTCTAGAAGAGGTATGAAGCGATGCAGAGAAAGCCGCAAGGAGTCTACACTGCAGATTATCTTCCTTTCACCTAGGAAAAGCTCCAGAATTGGCACCTGGAATGCTAGAAGTATGTATCAAATGGGAAAGACAGCACAGGTTGTAAATGAGATGAAATTTCACGGGATTGGCATCTTGGGATTATGTGAAACTAGGTGGAATGGTGTAGGCAAACAACGTCTAAACACAGGAGAAACAATGCTGTTCTCAGGCCATATGGAAGAAAATGCCCCCATAGTGAAGGAGTGGCTTTAATGCTATCTAAAGAAGCGAAGACTGCACTAATAAAATGGGAAGCAGTGAGTCCTAGGATAATCACAGCAACATTCAGAACCACCAAAAAGAAAGTATTCTTGAATGTGACCCAGTGTTATGCACCTACCAATGATAAAGAGGAAAAAGTAAAAGAGGAATTTTACATAAAACTTCAAAATACTATAGGTAATCAGAGAAATGGGAACATCAAAATTTTGATGGGTGACCTCAATGCCAAAATAGGTTCGGACAACATAGGCTACGAGGAGATCATGGGGAAACACGGACTAGGAATAATGAACTAAAATGGAGAACTATTCACTAATTTCTGTGCAGCGAATCAATACGTCATAGGTGGAAGTGTCTTTCCACATAAAAGAATACATAAAGCAACCTGGGTATCACCAGATCACAGAACAGAAAATCAAATTGACCACATATGCATAAACAAGAAATTCAGGTCATCTCTACAAGATGTAAGGGTCCTAAGGGGGCAGATGTAGATTCGGATCACCATTTGCTGATAAGTAAAATTAAACTGAAGCTTAAGCGATACATAACATCCAATGAACATAGACACCAATATAATGTAGGATACCTCAGAAGTCAAGAAACAAAGGAACAGTTCACGGTCACAGTCTCTAATAAGTATGAGGTGTTGCGGCAATTAGAAGATGAGGTGAGTGCGGAAGAATGCTGGCAGCAAGCCAAAAATATTTGGAATGAAACATGCACAGAGGTATTAGGAAAGAAGGAGCGGAATCATAAGGCATGGATAACTCCAGAAACTCTCAAGGAAATAGAAGAAAGGAAAAGAGGAAAGCAGATTTAAATAATAGCAAAACTAGAACTGCCAAAGCCATAGCCCAGGAAAAGTACACAGAAGCTAGCAAGAAAGTGAAGAAACAAATAAAGTTAGATAAAAGACAATACGTAGAAGATCTAGCAAGAGAAGCAGAGGTAGCTGCAGGAAAAGGAAACCTTAGGGATCTTTACAATATCACTAGAAAGCTAACAGGAAAATACAGACCATCAAATGGGTTGATCAAAAATAGTAGTGGGAAAACTATCACTAATGTTAGAGACCAAATGGAAAGATGGATGGAATACTTCAAGGAACTCCTGAACAGACCAGCACCTACAAACCCCCAGATATCCAACCGGCAGAAATTGACTTGGACATCAACTGTGAGAAACCATCCAAGGAGGAGATTAGTAAAGCCATTAAACTTTTAAAAGATGGAAAGCGGCCGGTCCAGATGGTATTCCAGCAGAGGCGGTTAAAGCCAACATAAACACATCCACAGAAATACTGTATAAATTATTTAGCAGAATCTGGGAGATCAAAGAAATACCAGCAAACTGGAGAGAAGGATACCTGGTGAAGCTACCAAAGAAAGGGGACCTTTAGAAGTGTGAAAACTATAGGGGAATAATGCTGTTGTCAGTACCTGGGAAAATACTAGCAGAGTCATCCTGGAGAGACTGAGAGATGCCATCGATATAAAGCTAAGAGATGAACAGGCAGGCTTCCGACCAAATAGATCCTGTGCTGACCAGATAGCCACATTACGTATAATAATAGAGCAAAGTATTGAATGGAAATCCCCACTTATATCGGATTTGTTGATTATGAGAAGGCTTTTGACAGTATTGATAGGGAAACCCTTTGGAAATTAATGAGGCATTATGGAATCCCACAGAAAATTATTAACCTAATAAAAGCAACATATACAGATATGAAATGTAGAGTTCTTCATGAAGGTAAACTAACAGATACATTCGGAATAGAAACAGGAGTGCGTCAGGGTGTCTT
Source organism: Arion vulgaris (assembly GCA_020796225.1). Taxonomy (NCBI): domain Eukaryota; kingdom Metazoa; phylum Mollusca; class Gastropoda; order Stylommatophora; family Arionidae; genus Arion; species Arion vulgaris. The sequence goes on along the minus strand of CM036765.1, from coordinate 49,661,493 downwards.
CTATCACCTTTGTTGTTCTTACTGACAATAGACTGGATTATGAAGACCACAGTAACTAACACCAGAAATGGAATCCAATGGACTCTGACAGAGCAACTGGATGATCTGGACTTCGCTGATGATATAGCCCTTCTGTCACATACACAAAATCAGATGCAGGATAAGCTTAACACATTGAATCAAAGGTCCCAGCAACTAGGGCTGAACATTCATAAGGGAAAGACAAAGATATTGAGAATTAACCAAGCAAACGACAACTCAATCTCCCTGGGGGAAATCCCACTTCAAGAGGTAGAATCATACACATATTTGGGCAGCAACGTAGACAAAGAGGGTGGAACAGATAGAGATGTTAAAATAAGAATACAGAAGGCAAGAGGAGCTTTCATTGCACTGGGAAACATTTGGAAGTCCAAAGAAATCAAATCTAGAACAAAATTCGGATATTTAACTCTAATGTTAAAGCAGTTCTACTGTATGGGTCAGAAACATGGAGAACAACTAAAACAATAGCGCATAAATTGCAAACATTCATCAACTGGTGTCTGCGCAGAATAGAGGGAATAAGATGGTATGATAGGGTCACAAATGAGGAACTTATGGAGAGAACAAGACAGATTCCAGTGAACGAACAGGTTAAAAAAGACGCTGGCGCTGGATAGGACACACTTTGCGAAAACCGGAGGGAATATAACAAGAAGGGTCCTTGCCTGGAACCCGCAAGGGACAGCGAAAGAAGGGGGCCGAGAAATACATGGAGACGAGATTTGGAGGCGGAGATCAACAATATAAAGAAGAGCTGGAGGAGCTGCAGGAGATAGCTAGAGATAGGAAGACTTGGCATGAGTTGGTTGAGGGCCTATGCCCCAACCCGGGTGAAAAGGCAAAGAGAGAGAAGAGAGAGATTGATCTATTGGCTTGTTATTTATATTACTTGGCTGATTTATCTATTGACTTGATATTTATATTACTTGACTGATTCATCTGTTGACTTATTTATATTACTTGTCTGATTGATCTATTGACTTATTTATATTACTTGATTGATTGATCTATTGACTTATTTATATTACTTGATGGATTGATTTATTGTTTTGTTATTTATATTACTTGATGGATTGATTTATTGTTTTGTTATTTATATTACTTGATTACTTGACTGATTGATCTATTTTCAGATTATACCATGTGGTTGTTGATTTTTAGAGAAAGTCTTGAATCAATATTGCTCAAGTGAAGCTGCAGATATAGTGAAGACTGTCATTGTAGGTGTACAACCTCCTATATGTGCTCCTGCTACAGGAAATGTACAGTCTGAGAGAGCAGGGACATATGATGTCGACAGACCTGGTTCAGCCTCTATTCTCACAATCAACATGTTTTTCTCACTTGTTATGCTCACAATATCTAGTTTCCTATTATAATTGTTATTTCCCTTTGCTTGAATTATGTCCCCTTCTGTATATCTGCTTCCCAGTTGTGTTTGTAGCCAAAGAAAATATGGCAAACAACAGTTTTCCTTGGGAATCTTGTATAAGCAGTAAGTAGGTCGCTGACCTACAATGTTAAATGAGAAGTGAAGTTTTGAGTTGGAGACAGCAAGATTAAGAATTCATGTGTACAGACAAGTGATGTTACACACTTGTGTGAAGTCCACCCATATTTAAAGTAAAAATAAAACACATACTAGACAGGCATGTGAAATTCGGTGCAAACATATCCACCAAAATAATTTTTTTAATCCAAAACAGTCTGGAATCGAAACACTGGCATATTTGAAAAATTGTATTACTTTGCCACGTGAATATTAAGTGCCAACTACTTCTTGTTTATTTGGTGGAGTTAGCTGGCAAGATGTACCCTCGTTCGAACATGCCTAATTATATGTTACATCTTTTGAGGGTTTTTGTGTGCTTTCTGTGTGTGTTTCATGAGAGCTTTTCACATTAAAAGTCTAGCAACTAGTTATGATATAATTAATTTTACTAGTCTGGAAGATAATTCAGTATGCATTCCCTTTGCGACATCCTTCGTATATGTCGGCTATACTGGGAAGACATGGTCAACTGAGACAAGATTCATATATGTCAGCTATACTGGGAAGATATGGTCAACTGAGACATCCTTCGTATATGTCAGCTATACTGGGAAGACATGGTCAACTGAGACAAGATTCATATATGTCAGCTATACTGGGAAGATATGGTCAACTGAGACAAGATTCATATATGTCGGTTATACTGGGAAGACATGGTCAACTGAGACATCATTCATATATGTCGGCTCTACAGGGAAGATATGATCAACTGAGACATCATTCATATATGTCGGCTCTACAGGGAAGACATGGTCAACTGAGACATCATTCGTATATGTCGGCTCTACAGGGAAGACATAGCAAACTGAGACATCATTCATATATGTCGGCTCTACACTGAAGACATGGTCAACTGAGACATCATTCATATATATTGACTCTACAGGATAGACTTGGTCAACCAAAATGCCACTATTTTTGAACATGAGGGACTATGTATGCTGAATCGAATCACACAATTCATCAATTGATATGACCAGCATCAGTGTATTTCGGTGAATAGCTATGTGTGCTCCAATTTCTTGTCTTACAGAGGAAGATAGCGGCAGTGAACAAACTCTGATGTAATTTTTAAGATAGTAAAAAGTTTGGTAGGAATTTTATGTTAATATTTTTGATTAATTTTGTTCGAGCAGCAGCTTTGCAGTCTACTCTTATCGATTGTTAACTGCCAAGGGTTTTTTAATGTGCTTAACTTAAATATGAAACCTAGGTTTGATAGTGCATCTCCTGATAGAACTACGAACTCGCTATCAGTTAAATTGAGATCAGGAATCTGACAAAATATCCCGATTGATCCACGCGGGGAAACAAACCAAGTACCTTTGTAGCACGATGCAAGCATCTTACTCTCTAAATCTCAAAAAATTAATTGAAACTATTGATACTGTTTTCTCCTGCAATCAACTTCTACTATGCAACTAATAAGTATGTGTCATAAACAGGGACATGTGCTTGAGGTCTTAACCAGTCCCCCGTAGTTTATTCTGAAGTGTTGTTCCTGTTAGCCAGATTTCCATTCTCACGCAGCTCAGGCTGCGACAGTCGCAAGATGTGCTTTGGGGACTGCTTGGTACTCCACAAGTGCAGGCAGTCGAGTCCCTGAGACCCATTCTATGGAGGTGTGCTCCCAAATCTAAAGACTGTGGTCTGCACTTTTCTGCTTAATGTATCTAAGTTGTCATGATCTGGATTTATCCCCATTGGGTTTTTCCATCATTTTTCTGGACTGTTTCAGGAATTGATACTGTGATCTGGTGACTAACCGAAGGATGTTGAATGGGACTGAATGGACACTTGACACAATTACTGGTAGAGTACACAAACTCTCTTTTCCCCACCAACGAGACAATATTCCACACTGGATCTAGCTAAGAAGCTCAACTTTATGTGTTGTGTACAGACAGTCTTTGACTGAACAGTTCAATGACTGTTTGTGTATTGGGATCTGTTGTGTACACAGTCTTTGACTGAACAGCTCAGTCTACAGACTTTGTGTATTGGGATCAATCTAAGACCCACCCACTATTGCAGTGTGCAAACATTCACTAGCTATTCTTCATCAATGGATGTTTGTGTTTTAATTGTCATGACCAAATTATTTATTTTGATTGATGGCTGTGACTAGTCATTGACTTGTGTTTAAATATGTGTGCTAGTTGTCGCCCAACAACAAAGCAGCCTTTTACACATTTGAGATACAGATCTGGTTTGAAATGTTTATTATTATAAATGCACTTCATCCTGAGCCTTGTTATATTCTATTTACTTTTTGATATATTCATTTTTGATATGCAGCGTATTCACTTATTTCATATATTTTTAGATGTGTTATATTTTGTTACAAACTTCTCATTTTTAACGACTCAGCACTTATAGCGGATAATCATATAGTTTCTTGACACTTTTAACACTTAATTGTTTTGTTGTTTTTTTAAACATTAAATATGATATCATTTGATATAATTATTATTATTCTATTCTTATAATTGGATGTTGTTGTTGCTAACAAGAGCTGCGGAGCTGGTCATTCTTCCGTAAATATTGTCACTTGACATCATGTGTATCTAAGGTGTTTTGTGGAGCATTTTTTTACATTCGAGTATCTTGATATCCCAGATGCCTGTGTGTTGCTTGGGCTTGCAAGGGGAGCAAAGAATAGTAAAACTGCTGCCTACAAGGTATGTCGAAGGGTGACAGGTAGGGAATATGGAAGCTACCTAGGAAATAAAAAGTATCGCTTAAATCTGACGTGCTGGCCTACTTGTGGGTGCATAACTGGCACAGTGTACAATCGCTCTTAGGTTCAGATCACATACAAATCACAGAGTGGTTAACAAGTGATCTATATGGAGTGTTCTAAGAAGATATCACAGCAGCATATTGATACCAGGCTAACAGTGGTAACTTTTGTTGATTGACTGATTGACTTTGATTGATGATACAAATCATTGTTTTATAAGATATCAAATAGTACTACAAACGTGATACAGGGGAAGCTAGTGAAAGGAATATTTCAAAGAAAAACTACAAGCTGTACATTACATACTAGAATAACTGAGACAGCAAAACACAGATGAAACCAGTCTTCATTATGAATACTACAGAACTGAGAGACTTTTGTGTATACTATGCTTGGTTTATCAAACCAGGCAGTGAAGTGGGATGCAAAGGGTTCAAGAAAGAGAGGACGACCTAAGGAGACCCTGAAACGAACTTCGCTGAGAGAGGCAAGAAATATCGGTCTCAGTTCCATGGAGGAGATTGAGCAAGTTGCCCAGGATAGAGGGTATGGGAAAATTGCTTGTAGGCTCAATGTAACGTATAATGGTACAAGAGGAATTATTATTATTACAATACTTGGTTTAGATATGAAGTCTACAAAACTATGCTTGGTTTAGGTCGAAAGTCTACAAAACTATGCTTGGTTTAGGTCAAAAATCTACAAAACTATGCTTGGTTTAGGTCGAAAGTCTACAAAACTATGCTTGGTTTAGGTCAAAAGTCTACAAAACTATGCTTGGTTTAGGTCAAAAGTCTACAAAACTATGCTTGGTTTAGGTCAAAAGTCTACAAAACTATGCTTGGTTTAGGTCAAAAGTCTACAAAACTATGCTTTGTTTAGGTCGAAAGTCTACAAAACTATGCTTGGTTTAGGTCAAAAGTCTACAAAACTATGCTTGGTTTAGGTCAAAAGTCTACAAAACTATGCTTGGTTTAGGTCAAAAGTCTACAAAACTATGCTTGGTTTAGGTCAAAAGTCTACAAAACTATGCTTGGTTTAGGTCAAAAGTCTACAAAACTATGCTTGGTTTAGGTCAAAAGTCTACAAAACTATGCTTTGTTTAGGTCGAAAGTCTACAAAACTCACTATTTTTACATGTTAATTGATGTTAAATGTGATTTAAATCCCCACTCTTCATCACTTTGAATAATACACTAAAAACTGACAATTCAATAATGAACATTCTATTGTTCTATATATGTGTTTGTTATACATTTTCAGTAACAATAGTCATAGTGCAAAGTTGAATCTCAATCACATCCATCAGACCAAATCTCATTCATATAGTCAGCTCTCATCTCATTCGTACACCAGGCGAAATTTCATCATCAGGCGAAATCTTGTCATCAGGCGAAATCTCATCATCAGGCGAAATCTGATTCATATCATCAGGCAAACTCTCATTCATATAGTGAGCTCTCATCTCATACTCATCATCAGGTGATAGCTCATTCATATCAGACAAAATCTCATTCATATAGTGAGCTCTCATACTCATTATCAGGCAAAATTTTGTTCATATAATGAGCCCTCATGTCATCAGACAATATCTCATTCATATAGCAAGGTATTTTCATCACATATTTCAGCAGTTTTCAAGAAATTCCTACTTCCCTTGTTTGTTATTTGAAAAAGTTTTTAAAATGAAACCAGTCAAACTTCACTTAAGATATCATTATCTAACCAGGACGGGTCTGCTGACTGCATGACAATAGTAGTCATGTCTTTACGGGTTGTAACCATCTTGCCGCGGAGTGTCTTGCCTAATGGATTAGGCTCTCATTTGGGAGACTCAGGTTCAATTCCTGGTAAGACCAAAGATTCTTTTTACTGTTGGAGGCATCAAGAAAAAAATTATTTCCTGAACAGTTTCGCAGCAACTGCACTAGCCGTGCGCAACCATTAAATTCCTCTGGCTCATGTCCCCCTGTACACACCGCCCTCAAAAGTGTAACAGAAGCAGTAAAGTCAGTGTTTGGGGTGTTTTTTTTAGACATTGATTATCAGATCAAACCTAGTCTTAAGTACATGTGGTGGTAACTCTTCTACACCCCCAGATCTGGCCATCTTGACAGAAAGTAATCCTTGGCAAAACAGACAGAAATGTGCTTGAACAAACATGAACTGAATCATAGATGAATAAAACTAGCAATAAATATGAAGTTTGATAGACAGCAATTGAAATGACTGTCCAGCTATACATGAACTGAATGGGACAGTCTTACTTTGTTGACAGACAGTTGCAGTGATACCATCTATATATATTTAAAACAGCCAATCTTCATACCAACACCATACAGAGATTACGTGTAGGTAACTTATAAACTGTGATTATTTATTTTAACTACTACAGCAGACTATTATTGGTATGAAGGTTGAGAGCCAAACAAGGGATTGCCTTCACTTATAGAGCTGATGGCAGGAATCTGTTGACCGTTTTGTTGTGTTGAATCGTCTTCCATCAAACGGTTTGCTGTGAAAGAAAAATATAAAACTTACAGACAAGTCGTGGAAAATAAGAATGTATGACTCTTAGCATTGTAACTTTCACTCCAGGAATAACAGTTGTTGATCACCAGTGATAACAGCAGCATCTTTACAAGATCAACCCAGTATGTCTTCTCTCCTCTCTGCATTAAGAGATTTGTAACATTAACCCAGTATGTTCTCCGGTCTATATGTGATGAGATTTGTCTTCTTTGCGTTCGTTCTTACGACCAATTTTAATCACTCTTTGTGATGTTTGATCTTTGTCAAGAACGTGTATACGTTGCACATTGGTTTAGTAAGCCCCTAAACGCATAGACTTCTACACATTTAGGACACATTCATCCGATTTCTGCCAAACCTCCTTAGTCGCCTCTTACGACATGCGTGGCAGGTAACAGTGGTTCTATTCTTTACACCCCAAATTTGGGCCCCGGTAACCACTCGGGCGGATGAGATTTGTAACATCAGCTCAGTATGTTCTCCAGTCTCTGTGTGTGATGAGGTTTGTAACATCAACCCAGTATGTTCTCCAGTCTCTGTGTGTGATGAGGTTTGTAACATCAGCCCAGTATGTTCTCCAGTCTCTGTGTGTGATGAGATTTGTAACATTAGCCCAGTATGTTCTCCAGTCTCTGTGTGTGATAAGATTTGTAACATTAACCCAGTATGTTCTCCGGTCTGTATGTGATGAGGTTTGTAACATCAGCCCAGTATGTTCTCCAGTCTCTGTGTGTGATGAGGTTTGCAAACATTAACCCAGTATGTTCTCCGGTCTGTATGTGATGAAATTTGTAACATCAGCCTAGTATGTTCTCCAGTCTCTGTGTGTGATGAGGTTTGTAACATCAGCCCAGTATGTTCTCCAGTCTCTGTGTGTGATGAGGTTTGTAACATCAGCCCAGTATGTTCTCCAGTATCTGTGGGTGATGAGGTTTGTAACATCAACCCAGTATGTTCTCCAGTCTCTGTGTGTGATGAGATTTGTAACATTAACCCAGTATGTTCTCCGGTCTGTATGTGATGAAATTTGTAACATCAGCCTAGTATGTTCTCCAGTCTCTGTGTGTGATGAGGTTTGTAACATCAACCCAGTATGTTCTCCAGTCTCTGTGTGTGATGAGATTTGTAACATTAACCCAGTATGTTCTCCGGTCTGTATGTGATAAGATTTGTAACATCAGCCCAGTATGTTCTCCAGTCTCTGTGTGTGATGAGGTTTGTAACATTAACCCAGTATGTTCTCCGGTCTGTATGTGATGAAATTTGTAACATCAGCCCAGTATGTTCTCCAGTCTCTGTGTGTGAAGTTTGTAACATCGGCCCAGTATGTTCTCCAGTCTCTGTGTGAAGTTTGTAACATCAGCTCAGTATGGTCTCCAGTCTCTCTGTGTGTGAAGTTTGTAACATCAGCCCAGTATGTTCTCCAGTCTCTGTGTGTGATGAGATTTGTAACATCAGCCCAGTATGTTCTCCAGTCTCTGTGTGTGATGAAATTTGTAACATCAGCCTAGTATGTTCTCCGGTCTCTGTGTGTGATGAGATCTGTAACATTAACCCAGTATGTTCTCCGGTCTGTATGTGTGAAATTTGTAACATCAGCCTAGTATGTTCTCCAGTCTCTGTGTGTGAAGTTTGTAACATCAGCCTAGTATGTTCTGACAGGACCAGTCCGTAGGCTATATTGTTACATATCATTGTTCTGCTTACCAGACAGCAGTACAAGAACATCAACCATTAACAGTTTTGCCAAGACAGTAAAATTCTGGTTAGACCAACGGTCACTTGCATACTTCTGTGTCTGTTATATGATCTCTAGACGTCGACCAAGAAAGTTGCTCCCGAGATCCTGTTCATCCATTGTGCTGACAGACTTCCTGCCACTCTTAGCTAAGCTTACACCCCTACCTAACCTTATGGTAGCTCCCCTTCACATCCTACCTGCTTTTCCAGACAACAGTGCTACAATCTATTTACTGGGCCACCATGTGTAGGTGGAGTAGGGTCTTAGTCAGTGACAACTAACTCATCCTAGCGCTGCCTCATCACCTTATTTCATTGTGCCTACGACCCCAGAAAAAATTATGTGAAAACTCAATTCTTAAGGGGGATCTTCTTTGCGTTCGTTCTTTACGACCAATTGTAAACAATTTTTGTGATATGTTTGATCTCCAGTTTTCATATGTTTGATGGATGAAAACGTACTGTCCCTTCAGTATAGTGTACAATGAAATATGTGTTGTACAATGAGATACTGAATAGTCCTGATCCAAGTGTCGTTGCTTTATGTTCACATTTCCATACTCATAGGAAAACAATAAAGTGAAAACTAATAATTCCTTGGGGTGGAAACAAGTAATATGTATTCCAAAACTAAGAAGTATATTTCTTATCTAGAATGGTATCCCTGCTGCATAAACATGGAACTCATGGTTTTTGTCTCAAATTACATACAGAACACAAGGAGAGTTTGAAAATTGAACCATAATCATTTCACTTTAGCAAATAACCATGTGTGCTCTGATCGCTTTTTCACAGGAAGATCTCAGCAGCAATGCACAAACTCTGTAGCACTAGCCCATGTCCTCTGATGTAAATTTGAATATGTGAAAATGTGTGTATGAAATTTGATTTCATCTATCTGTGAACAAATTTTGTTCAGGAAGTGGCTTGACAGCTACTATTATTAATTTTCAACTCTCAAGAGCTCTTTTACTTGCTCAACTTAAAGGAATCTACATTTTATTGTCCATCTCTGATAGAATCAAAGCTAGACCTCATCTACAGAGATCAGGAAATATGAAAAATATCCTGATCAGTCCAAGTGGTAAACAAACCAAGTATCTTTGGAGCAAGAGGCAAGCGCCTTATCTTGGCACTACAGAAAGCCCCTCTGAAAGAGTTTGAAAATTGATTACTCTATAGCGAATGCAAATCAGTGTCAATATGAATAGGTATGTTTTCCCACTGGTCTGTGAAAACACTGCCATGGGCTAGAAAGACAAACCAAAATATAAACTCTCGGTGAAATTGGATGTGCATAGCTGTGGCACTGGGGCTTATGCTCTCTGGTGCAAATCGCTAAATAGACAACCAGAGGTTGTTGTAGCATGAACACAAAGAAGACTAAGAAAAGTTTAACTGTTGATATACCTGGGTTAAATTGTTCTGCTGTAAATCTTGTAAACATGATACCAAAACCCTCAATAAGAGCCAATAGAACTCCACCTGTGGAACAAATTGTGATCAATATTAATTATAAACTAATGCAGTCAAATACATTTCAAGTTATACATTTCACTATTCAATAAGATATGTGCCATTGGGTGAGTATTCTCACATTGTTCCCCATATGGTCATCATGTTATCACACTAATACAAATATTTCATCCATTTCTTTATACATTGGACATGGATAAGGGAAACATATTGCAGTTGTTTAGCAGCCATCTGTTGGATGAAGAACGTAGAAATTTGGGGACAACCAAGATACATATCTTTTATTAAAAGATAGCAGAATCAAGCAACATATATGTTTATAGTGGTATCCCATTTGCACATCCCCAGAAACAACTGATGTGTTCAAGTACCACTTAGAAATCTAACAAAGAAGACAGATTTAATCTAGCAACAAGTAGATTTGTCTGTGGATCTGAACAATGTCTGTTCTAAATGACTGGAAGAGATCCACAAATCTGGAAAGCTTTCCCAGATTACCAGCTCAGTGTCTGGGATACTGTAGTAATCTTGGGACTTCATCTGAGTAGGGGTCTTCACATCTCATGAATTGCATACAAGAGTAAACAAAAGGTTTGGTTTTATTTGCATTACTTATATAATAGAGAGAGAGAAATGAGAAATAATTGAGAAATAAAGAGACGAGGTGAGAACTAGAAAAAAGGAAGGAAGGATATAAAGTATTGACTTAGAAATCTAGTTATAATCGATGTTCATTCAAACATCTGACAAGAAACCTGGGGATCTAACATCGTCAAGTTACTTATATAATCGATGCTTCATTCAAACATCTGACAAGAAACCTGGGGATCTAACATCGTCAAGTTACTTATATAATCGAATAATCGATGCTCATTCATACATCTGACAAGAAACCTGGGGATCTAACATCATCAAGTTACTTATATAATCGATGCTTCATTCAAACATCTGACAAGAAACCTGGGGATCTAACATCGTCAAGTTACTTATATAATCGATGCTTCATTCAAACATCTGACAAGAAGCCTGGGGATCTAACATCGTCAAGTTACTTATATAATCGATGCTTCATTCAAACATCTGACAAGAAACCTGGGGATCTAACATCGTCAAGTTACTTATATAATCGATGCTTCATTCAAACATCTGACAAGAAACCTGGGGATCTAACATCGTCAAGTTACTTATATAATCGATGCTTCATTCAAACATCTGACAAGAAGCCTGGGGATCTAACATCGTCAAGTTACTTATATAATCGATGCTTCATTCAAACATCTGACAAGAAACATGGGGATCTAACATCGTCAAGTTACTTATATAATCGATGCTTCATTCAAACATCTGACAAGAAACCTGGGGATCTAACATCGTCAAGTTACTTACATAATCGATGCTTCATTCAAACATCTGACAAGAAACCTGGGGATCTAACATCGTCAAGTTACTTACATAATCGATGTTCATTCAAACATCTGACAAGAAATCTGGGGATCTAACATCGTCAAGTTACTTAATAATCGATGCTTCATTCAAACATCTGACAAGAAACCTGGGGATCTAACATCGTCAAGTTACTTATATAATCGATGCTTCATTCAAACATCTGACAAGAAACCTGGGGATCTAACATCGTCAAGTTACTTATATAATCGATGCTTCATTCATACATCTGACAAGAAACCTGGGGATCTAACATCGTCAAGTTACTTATATAATCGATGTTCATTCATACATCTGACAAGAAACCTGGGGATCTAACATCGTCAAGTTACTTATATAATCGATGCTTCATTCAAACATCTGACAAGAAACCTGGGGATCTAACATCGTCAAGTTACTTATATAATCGATGTTCATTCATACATCTGACAAGAAACCTGGGGATCTAACATCGTCAAGTTACTTATATAATCGATGCTCATTCATACATCTGACAAGAAACCTGGGGATCTAACATCATCAAGTTACTTATATGTAAAAGAAGAAAACAAAAGTTTCAAATAATCAACTCACCAATAATTGCAGATCCAATAATTGCTCCAGTACCACCTGAGAAACAATATAAATACTTGTATTATTGAATATTCACAGTATTATTTTTTGTAAATGTCCACATACAAAGCACTCTACTACAAGTCTGTCTGCTTTCTTCTTTTTCTTTCAAGACACTCATCATGATTAATTTGTTTAACACTACAAACTGTTCTTCTTCTTCTTTCAGTCATCAGATCACAGTTTCTATGAGCTGTATGATTTGATTCAGGTCATACATAAAGCTGTTCAGGTTTGGATGTAGCACTGTCTCAGTTGACTATATTTTCTACCAGTCTTCCCTGTATAGATGACATGCATGAAGAATGTGTTCTGTAGTCTTAGGGCTCAGTCCACAAGTCTGTCTTATTAATTTTAAGCTTTCTGCACATAAGATTTCTCAATTTGTTAGATACTGTTCAGAATCTGAGGCCTGTTCAATTTTGAGGATAATCATTTGTTTTTTGTGGAACATTTGGTGGTAGGGGTCTTTGGAGTTTGCAGATGGGTGCACATGCCTCCCCTGCTTTTTACAAACTAGTCTGAAATGTGACAAAACCAGGCATGTTACATGCAACTCTCTAGTCTGTGATGCCCTTGGTGCTTAGGACTGCAACAAATGCATGCCATTCTTCTCTGTTCTTGGCATTCCTCTGTATTGTGTTCCAGCTGTGATTCATTTCTTTCAGTTCCTGTTCTACTGTTCTCCAAACCATTTTGGATCATCCCCATTTTCATTTGCACTCATATGTCCATCTTAGTGCAGTTATATTGCATCTCCATGAGTATCACATGTCCAATCCATCTCCAGTATCTCTTTTGGAAGATAGTGCTCACATTCTCTTGCTGACAACTGTGTAAGCAGTTCTTGGTTAGAGATAGTTTTTGGTCAGAATCTGCGTAAGATCTTTCACAGACAAGTATTACAAGTGACTAGCAAATCACTAAACAAGATAACGTGTTGTAGATCACTTACTCCGAACAGAAAGGATAGCACCTGTGAGAGCTCCACTAGTGATGGAATTCCAAGGATCCTCCTTCTTCCTTATGTAAACCATTGTGCAATCAATCGCTGAAAACAAGCCACCCCACACAGCAAAGTTACCTGTAATATTTCAATAATATGAACACATATCATGGACACAGAACTTGATCAAGATCAAATGGAAAATGAGATTGGAATATTATATTATTAAGATTGATTGGACCATTACGATTGCACTTCGGAGAGTAGCCATGTGTGTTTCGATCTCTTTCTTACACAGGAAGATCTCAGTGGCACTGCATGAACTCTGTAGCAACGACAAGGGTTCCTGGTGTCATTTAGAAGATGGTGACAATATTTTGTAGGTGTTTTATTATGTATTCTTTCTAATGAATTTTGCCCTGGCAGTGGCTTTCCATCCTGCTCTTCTCAGTTTTAAACTGCCACAGGTTCTTTTTTAAGTGCTCAACTATGTTTATCGTCGTCTCTGATAGGACTAGAACTCAATCTCGCCTGAGATCAAGAATCTCTGGAAAAAATTCTGATGGCTCCAGGTGAACCCAGTATCATTGGCAGAGAGGCAAGCAATTTTGGACGAAGGAAGCAATTTTGGACGAGAGGTGAACCCCTAACCTCTAAGTCACAGAGACCCACAAATAATAAGAACATTTCTTCTTCAATATACACTCTCATGCATCAGTTTGTCTACGCTAAACAGCATTGTTAACCTAGAAGCTGCCACTTTTTCCCAAAGAATATTTAGCCAAAATGGGGTTGGTACACAGCTTTTATGTTTTACAGATCTGAGCAAATTTGCACCTGATGTTCCACATGAGTGCTGTTCAATATTTTTATATATTGGGCCACATCTGACTAGTGAACTTTGGACGCCATGTAGTGATTGCAAAAATAATAATAATGATTAGTTATATTAGTAGTAAAGTTAATCAAAAAACATAAGATTAAAACTAAATCTTGATTAAACATTTCACTTTTTTTAATATTGTGTTTACAAAATAACTGAAATATATTATTATTCACAAATACTTTTTCTTCTTGAAATTCTGATTGGCGTGGAGTCAAATTAGCGGAAAAACTTGTAGACTTTGTGATGTGGATTTATAAAAAAGTTATCGATTTCATGGATGCAGAACGGAAGATGAAATTCTTAAAATATTGAGAATGAAGATGGAATTATTTATTCAAGAGATCAAACAAATCAAATATTTGTACATATGAGATATGACACAGCTTGAAAAAACATACTAAAGGGAAAGTTTAAAGAGTAATTGCACAAGTGAAAGACAGCATATATTTGGGAGGAAACCTTAGAGATCCACAAAGAGCAGTTAGGCAGAATACACACCATATGGAAAGGGACAGAAAGTATGAGATTTCTTGCAGCTGGATTTCAATGGATCTTAGTTTAAATATTGACTTCATTGCGCTGGATTTTCCCATGTGGCCCGGTCCTATCCGCAGTAATGGCACACCATCTTGAGAGTATTGCACAAAGCACGAACTCGTAGCTCCTGCAACAATCCTAGGGGTCTCTGGAAAAAATGCAATGGTGAACAGAATGGCACAGTCTGGATTCAAACCCATGATCTTCAGAACACAAGACAAAAGCTTAACCACTTAGCCACAGACCCACATGATGATCTAATATGATCATGAATTACCTGAATGCAGAAGAGGTAAACATCTAAAACTATAAGACAACAGGAATATCTTTTTCTTGTACTGAAGACAACTGACCTCCAACAACTGGTGCTCTTTCTTTTAAAGTCACAAACTGCTGATGAGCGTCCCGAGTTACCCTGCAAGTGAATACGAAATTAACTAAAGCAAAACAAATTTGACACCATTATAACAAACAGCATAATAAAAACAAAATGACAAACAATCATTATGCCTCAAAGCTCAGAGGAACAGTGCTAGCATTCAGTTGGCATGTCAAAGTAACCAAAATACATGGTCATAAAATATGACATAGTTTAATGTGTACAATATGTAAAAATATACAGGGTGTTCAAGATTAAAGCAGTCCCATTGACAAATCGATAGTTGCCAGATAATCTATCGCATTATGTTTATGTACTATTTAAACGGTTCCCGACTAGCTCGTTTCGTCACATTTGTTCATCGCCCCTTTCCCCCTTCTACAATTATCCGTCACATAACCTTGACCTATACTACGTCATAACTGAACCTTCTCATTTTCATACATATATGCCAGATTGACTCCATTCACAGGCTGCTATTATCTTGAACACCCTGTATAATAAGTATATAATATGTAAAAATAAGTGATAATGTTAAAATATGTGATAGCTTGTAATGTGTAAAATATGTGATAGTTGTAATGTATAACATATATATGATAGTTGATGACAGTTTATCTTACACTCAATTCCCCAATGCTAGAAGAGTGTTCTGTTAACATATGACTGAACTCTTACTTAAATTGACCTAATATTTCTGATAGAAATGACTCAAAAAGACTTACACTTGGGGCATTCCTAAATCCTTTGATGCCGTGAAAGAGTGAGCCTCCAATTGACCCCATGGAGAATGCACCTCCGCAGTCCTCCACAATTCTCCAGGGACTGTAAGATGTGGAACAGTTGTAACATTTTTTTAGTGAAACACGTACAAACAAAGTACTATAGTTTTACAAAATACAGAAACAGTGACGATAAACAGCAACGTTTCGACCAACAAGGCCTTTATCAAGCAAGCGAACAAACAGGATTGACAAATTAAAATGAAACACAAATGGACGACCAAATACAAACGTATCTAAGGAAAATCTGGAATAAAACGAATAACGAAATAAATGTAACACAAAAAACTAGAAATAGAACGGAAAGAAACAATGAAACATCTAGTAAATATATAACTTGAATACATGCAACATATACCCATATAGATTACAAAGCATGGGAAGAGAAAGTACTAAGAAGCATAAGAATGTAATACATGCAACATATACCCATATAGATTACAAAGCATGGAAGAGAAAGTACTAAGAAGCATAAGAATGTAATACGTTGAGCCCGCGTGGTCGAAGGTACCATACAAAGAAATCAACCGATTCTCCAGAGAAAATGACTCAGATCATCAGAGGAACATGATCGGATGGCTGTGACCTGGACATCGCAAGCTCCTGAATGGCCAGTATCATTGAAATGGGTAGCTACAGGGTCACAGAGCATTGGCGTATATCGCGCAAGTGTTGGGCGAATCGGTCACTGAGTCTCCTGCCGGTTTCCCCAATATAGGCCTTGTTGTACCGCTTGCAGATAATGGCATAGATAATATTACGGGACTCGCCCGTGAAACTGTCTTCAACAACGACGTGGCTTTGGAAAGGACACCGTGCGGGTCTGTATTACATAAGCACAAGTGTTGCAGCGCCGACGCCACACTGGATGGTGCCAAAATGACTCTGGATATTGGGTTTGAGGCGACTGTGAACCAACATATCCTTAAGGCTTCTGTCCCGTCTGTACGCCACCAAAGGATAGTGTTGGAAGATTGAACGTGTCTCAGGATCAGACTGAAGAATGGAGAGATGACGGAATAAGACTTTCTTCACAAGGAACTATGAGGGTGGAAAGTTAAGACAAGTTTCACCCTGTCAGAATTGGAAGTTCTATGCTGGTTAGAGAGAGCCTCCTGGTGAGAAATTTGCTGAACGCGCCGCATAACAGAAGCAAGCACCTTATCCGGGTATAAGCGCTTACGAAAGAAATCCAGCATCTCGTGAGCTTTATCGAGAAAATCGTCGTCCTCGCTCAGAGGCGCAGAAGCAGAAGTTGAGAGAATGGTAAAGAGTCACGACAAGCCTGGGAATGGGAAGAGGTATAAAGAAGAAAACTATGTGCATCAGTGGCACTTAGTATACTGATGTAGTGATGGTGATACGCTGATAGTGATAGTGATGTCAAGAAAGTTGACACAAGAGGGTGAGATGTAAACCGAATAGCCGATTGAAGACATTAATGAAATTAATGAAGCGTGACAAATCGGCTTCAGGCATATCGTTAATGCCAATACAATCATCAATGTATCTATGATACACAGCCGGAAGAGGGCCATCATAGGAATTCCATACTAAGTGCTCAAGATGACCCATGAATAGACAAGCATAACTGGGTCCCATTTTAGTACCCATGGCGACCCCACTGATCTGCTCAAAGAACTGGTCATTGAACTGAAAGGAGTTGAGAGTTAGAACTAGTTCTGCAAGACGAAGGAGAGCCGAGGTGGAGACAAGTGGTTAGTTCTCCTGTAGAAAGAACTGGAGAGCTTGAAGTCCGTCGGAATGAGGAATGAGAATGTCAAAATTTTTAAACAAAATTTTAATAATGTATATTCAGATATGGACCAATTCTCACATGTCAGAGTTAGAGCCAGCATGACAAGTTAAAAATATACAAGACTCATGAGACTGTCTAAGATCGAATCTCACAATTCAGACATAGACCCAGCCTCACAAGTCAGACTAATAATCCAATCTCGCAATTCAGACATAGACTCACAAGTCAGACATAGACGCAACTTCCCAAGTAAGTTATAGACCAAGCCTCACAAGTCAGACATAGACCCAGCCTCACATCAGATTTTAATTACGTCCCACAAGACAATACACCCATAAATGTTTCTCTTAGTGATCTATCCCTCTCGTAGCCAAACTGGTCATGACACTGAGGTTAACTATCTGATTGTTCATTGTATTCAAATGATTCTTACTTTGAAAAATTAGAATTTTAACTCCCAAGTAAATGTGCTTGACTGTGTTTTATAAACATCATGAAAAACTGCTACAATAAATTTAGATGCAACAATAAATTTAGATGCAGTGTTGAAACTTTCAAGCTGAAGTTTGAAGTCAAAACAGGTGTGCGATAAGTAATGGGAGCCCTACTATTCAACATTGTCATAGATTGAGAGATGCGTAAAACAACAGCTGATAAATCATGAGGTATCAGATGGACTCTCACCAAAAACAATTAAACATCACAGTGTGATAAAATGGAAAGTAAATCAGGATTCAGTTGACAAATCTTTGAGCGAGATGACCTTCCAAAGTGATTGTTATGTTATCTGATCGATCAACATGGTACACTTTGCATTCCAATATGTGCTTCGACATCTGCTGAAGCAGCCATCCCAAAGTACACCTGTTTCACCAATGAGAAACTGGTTAATCTCTCTACGACAAAGACTACACTGTCTGGCGTGTCCAGAATGAACTCTTAGTTCTCACAATCATTCCAATGTCTGAGACTCGCCCTACTCAGTGTGTGACTACACTGCTTATTGACATCAGCTCTGTCCATACTTCTGCTAGATTGAGTAGGAGCATTATTTGCAAGCCAGTCAGCACATTTGCTGCCCTAAATTCCACCGTCCAGCTAGGTCAGGATCTATTGATGTAACAAATTAATGTTGTCCACCCATTCCACAAGCCTTCAGATGCAACCTTTGAAGCATAAGTATAGTCATTATAATCGAATGTGTGATGTGTTGTTCAGACACCGCAAAAAAGCCCTGGACGCAGCGGTGATCACCATAGTCATGTTTGATGTTGTTTCGAAGGAGCCAGTCCTCATTAACTCAACTGTCTTGACTAATCGTTGTGATATCCTTCTATTCTAATTCTAAGATTCTCCTCCTGCTAATCGTACTTCCCATTCCCTCTTTCTCAGCCACTGATCTGTTCGTCTTTCTACACATCTGTTGTCCAGGGTAAGAAATGAATAATTATATTATAATATTCCAGTTATTGAGCTATTTATCTACCAACACTCATTTTCATTTCACTCAAGTCATTGTCAAGCCTCCTTATCAGATCCCAAACTAGTAGTATGACTAAACTATGACTATGTTAGAATAGTAAGAACTGAGAAACACCTATTTATCCCTAGTTTAAACTCAAACAGACAAAACATGACAGACAAATGCTCGAGTCTTCGAATTTGATTTCGGTATGTAATAATTTAGTTAGAGTAACTTAGAGTAAGTAATATGACGAGATTGAAATGACAGAAATGTAGTAAGAATGATTGGTGGGCATGATTATGACGCAATGACAATGGACGAACCGATGTTCATTTAATAATAATTTCAGTTTCAGAACTGAGCATAACATGATTTACAAACACACAATAACTCATAATGAAGGTAGTAAACCGTATATCAATATTTACCACGGCTCACGAGCATAATCTTCCATCTCCTCTTCCACGAGTAGGCAAATTTGTTAAGACCTCGGATGACCTCGACCTACACTCAAAATGGCTTTTTCGAATTTGAATGCAAAAATATATAATGATGAAATCACACGTCTTTCCTCTTTTGTCGTCCTTTTCTACCGGGTTGCTGCAAAGTGTGGTGGTTTATTTTACAAAAGCAATTAATTTATTTTAATATAGCTGCATATTGATAACATTTATATAAATATCTTAACGTTACTTATTTTTATGACCACATTTGCCTTGAAGTGTTGTAGACAAATGTAGTTTTTTTATCTTCCTTCTGTAACTGTTAGCCCATGTTGTCGTAGGATCTCTGGGATGTTATCAATCCATCGGATTCTCGGTCTTCCTTATACCTAGAAGCCGTGCTGTTGATTGTTAAACGTTCATGATGGTACCATTCTCATTAGATGACGGCACCATTCTTTTTTTTCAATTTGTTGAACTGGACGGTAGAATTATAACAATTTTTTATTTTATATTCTCATTTTTTTAAATTATATTCTATCTTTAGCATTGACAGCATTTCTCATACAGTTAATTTCACATGTGATCTCTTGGATTTTAGTTCGTGACCATGTTTGAAATTTATAACACAGTCAGTAGAAATACACTGCAACTTAGTTGTCACTTGACTGCCATGTCGATGTTTGATTAGTGTTGACAGTGTGTATGTCACTGTGGTATTAGTTACCAGCTATCTCAAAATACAACACATTGTCTTTATCTGTATCAAAACATATCTTCTTCTTCTTCACCTTTCAATTCCCAGTGGAGCACAGGTCTTCAACAAACTTCTTCCAGCTCTTCCTCTCTCTTGCCATCCCTCCCAACTCGTTTCATGTTTTACCTATCCCTTTCGCCCGAGTGTTTACCGGGCCCAAATTTGGGGTGTAAAGAATAGAACCACTGTTACCTACCACGCATGTCGTAAGAGACGACTAATGAGGTTTGGCTGAAATCGGATGCACATGTCCTAAATGTGTAGAAGTCTATGCATTTATGGGCCTACCAAACCAATGTGCAACGTATACACATTCTTGGCAAAGATCAAACATATCACAAAGAGTGATTAACATTGGTCGTAAAGAATAAACGCAAAGAAGAAGGAGACCTATCCCTTTAATATCAGCATCTTGTTTCTGAGATTCCCAGAATGTCTATCCTGTAGTTCTTCATCTCTGTTGCGAACTGGGCTGTTTTGCAACCATTGTGAGCAACCAATTCTGACCGTTTTCCGAAAGGAAAGAAGGTTAGTCGGCATCATCGGATCCTATCGGCTTTCCAGGCGGTACGTCATTTGTCTCCTTAGTCGCCTCTTACAACATGCCTAGCAGGTAGACATTGCTACATATTTTTTCCCTCTTAGGAACCCTGTTACACAGGGCGATCAAAACTTATCTGCGTATAATAATGTGTAAGTTTGAATTAACAATTTAAATAACATTAAACTCTAATAACATCAGATGGTAGATGTAGGTCAAAAACAAATAATAAAGTACGCTATGCAAAGACATTTTCGTCATGATTGACCTCTATGTATCAGTGAATAATAGTTTTGCGTCATGTAGTTTTTTCTGTACTGAATCAAAACGTCTGTTGTGGTAAAGACAGCATTAAAAATGAAATTGTATGTAATATCTCTTGTTTACTAAACTAGAAAGAGAATACTTCAGTGTTGCATATAGCCAGTACTGTATTGACATATGATACCGAGTCATGTGCAATGAATAAACAGACAGCAAGATCTATGAAAGCCACAGAGATGTTATTTTATAGAATAAGAATGGGAATACCGTGAACTTCTAACATTAGTAATATGTTTAAAAAAGTAAAGGTACCAACATAAGAAAAAAGGCAATCGTTAATTTTCGAGAGAAAAAAAAGCAATACGGTGACAACCGGCAAAATCAATGGGGGAAGAGATATAAGAAGACAGAATGAGACAACTCTGGAAATCCTAATATGTCAAGGCACGGGAAAATGTAAATACCAGAACTGGTTTAAAAAGGGTTTAAAGCCGAAGGATTGACTTCATTGCACCGGGTTACCCCATATGGCTCTCCGCAGAAAAAGCTGCACTCGTGAACAGAAGGCCGCGACTCCGGATTCGAACCCACGACATTCGACTCGCAAGGCAAAGAGCTTAACCACTCAGCCACAGAGACCCCCAGAACTGGTAGTCAGTACTAAGAGCAGACGTTTATAGAAGTAAAAGGTCGCCTTTGTCTGTTGATATTGCACATAAGATATACTATTGCAGCACTTCTACTACTTTTCTAAAAGCTGAACCTGCAATTTATAATGGTAATTAATTTTCCATCACTGCTTGATATTGGAGACGTTATAAAAGCAAACACAATAAAACCGTCAAGCACGCTTTTTCGTTTAAAGTTTTGTCGTGCCATCTGGCATCATTTACCAGTAATGACAAGGGGAATTAATGCACTATAAACTTTGGACTGTGTTCCGGTGTTAAAACCGAAAGTTGAGCTAACTTTGACACTTTTAACTACGTTCATGCATCATGCCAGTTTACGGTGTTCTTCTTCTTCAGCGATCTCTGGTCATGCGCTTAATTTACTGTGGACCACAAACTGGGCAGACAGCTTCAGGTCTGTCAGGTTTCCCCAAAGCTTAGTTTTCAGGTCGACTGGGTTTACGGTGTTCGATTTTCGGTACAAGTCAGTTTCTGCGAAACCGTTGTCAGAGCTATAATGTTGACTGACTTATCTATGATTTAGTTGGGGTTTTTTCTTCTGACACACAGTGTCATGATAAGAAAAGACTTTTAGAACGGCCTCTTTTGTGCGCTTTATAAATAGTGTTTTTCACCACCTGTTATTTCTGTGGTCCACTTTTTGCTTTGTATCGAACTAGTAAGAGTATCGAACTAGTATTGCTCTTTCAGTTTGAAATATCTTCATTGCACTCCGGACATATCCATAGGTGCTTCGATCTCCTTCGTAATATCTCCAACAGCGTCCAGTGACTAACCACACCAGTTCAATGTTGATTGATTAGCCTACTCATATAGGCCTACCTGTTCTGTTTTTTTTTCTGGACAATTAAAACTTGCAATCTAGCATTTGATGTGGATTGGTTTAAATGAAAATCCTTTTGCGACCACACATATGAGCGCGTTCAGAATGTCAGCTCTATCCATTGGCGGACCCCTGATATGGGGACAGAGCCAGCCAGCCTGTCTGCTCATTGCCAACGAGACCCGTGTGCTCCAGAACAAAGACTAATTCTGCAAATTGTTGACTCTTAAAGTGATTAAATCCATTGCCTGAGCACCTAACCAGCCTCCCTTTTCGGATCCTACTCAATGAATCACTCAGAATGCACGCTTGAGTGTAGTTTTGCGACTCCAGTCAGCACAGTGCCCCGTAGTCACCGCCAGAACGTCTATTGTCATGCTACTTGCTGCCATACTAAATCACCACTGGCTTCCTTGACCTTTCTGTCGTATGAGCTTGCAGAGAAGACCCATGCAGACTTTTGGTGGCGAACTACCTATACATCCGTGTAAATCACATCACTTTCATTACAGTTTTCATTAATAGTGAAACACGTAATAACAAAGTACTGTAGTTTTACAAATACAAAAACAATACACAGCAACGTTTCAACCAAAACTGCCTTTATCAAGCAAACGATACAACAAAAGTGATGAATGTCACGCACAGCACACTACATATAGACTTTTGACAAAGATATTACAACGGTTTAAAATGCTTGATAAAGGCCTTTTGGTCGAAACGTTGCTATGTATTGTTTTTGTATTTTGTAAAACTACAGTACTTTGTTATTACGCGTTTCGCCATTCTACATAGTCTTACTAAAGTCTCCATCTATATTTTCATTAGTGATAGCCGTAACGTCTGCATCCAGTGCCATGGGATTCCTTTCTCTCTCTCTGCAACCGTGGGCGAATTTGATGATGGTCGAAAAGGCGTTCTCGTATATTGAAGACACCGGTATCCATTCTTCCCATGGTCGATATATGAGCCCGCATACCAGCTGAATGGTGTCTGCGGCACGGCCAACACACGACTTACCGATTTCCACTACTGATGCTGAGCAGCTAGTGGAATGGGTGATTTTTTTAGCACTTATTTCGAGATACGCACGTGCTCTAACTATCTTGAATCGGGACATCAAGGAGAAACCTCAGTGCTACGCAGGACGTATATCTAGTACAACCCAGGATGATACGCATAGCTACATTCTGTATTCTCTCCAGTCATTCGATTTGCGTCTTACTAATAGTGAGGATGGCACTGCATATTCAATGGTTGAAAGAACCAGCGTCTGATACAGGATGACAAGCAGCCGATGTTCGATATTAGCAGCCGTCACGACTCTGATTGCCGCCAGACCGTTACGTGCCTTGTCATTTACATGCTCAACATGTTTCCTAAAACACAGGCTGAGGTCAAACTTCACACTCAAAAATTGAAATAGGGGGAAGACTGCAGTAAAACTTGGTAAATAGTGAAACACGTACAAACAAAGTACTATAGTTTTACAAAAACAGAAACAGTGACGATAAACAGCAACGTTTCGACCAACAAGGCCTTTATCAAGCAAACGAACAAACAGGAGTGACAAATTAAAATAACTATTAAATCTTACCTACTACGTCACAACGAATAGTTGCAGCAATATGGCGACGAATATCGAAATAGGGGAAGACTGCAGTAAAACTTGGTAAATAGTGAAACACGTACAAACAAAGTACTATAGTTTTACAAAAACAGAAACAGTGACGATAAACAGCAACGTTTCGACCAACAAGGCCTTTATCAAGCAAACGAACAAACAGGAGTGACAAATTAAAATAACTATTAAATCTTACCTACTACGTCACAACGAATAGTTGCAGCAATATGGCGACGAATATCGAAATAGGGGAAGACTGCAGTAAAACTTGGTAAATAGTGAAACACGTACAAACAAAGTACTATAGTTTTACAAAAACAGAAACAGTGACGATAAACAGCAACGTTTCGACCAACAAGGCCTTTATCAAGCAAACGAACAAACAGGAGTGACAAATTAAAATAACTATTAAATCTTACCTACTACGTCACAACGAATAGTTGCAGCAATATGGCGACGAATATCGAAATAGGGGAAGACTGCAGTAAAACTTGGTAAATAGTGAAACACGTCAAAACAAGTACTATAGTTTTACAAAAAAGAAACAGTGACGATAAACAGCAACGTTTCGACCAACAAGGCCTTTATCAAGCAAACGAACAAACAGGAGTGACAAATTAAAATAACTATTAAATCTTACCTACTACGTCACAACGAATAGTTGCAGCAATATGGCGACGAATATCGAAATAGGGGAAGACTGCAACTATTCGTTGTGACGTAGTAGGTAAGATTTAATAGTTATTTTAATTTGTCACTCCTGTTTGTTCGTTTGCTTGATAAAGGCCTTGTTGTCGAAACGTTGCTGTTTATCGTCACTGTTTCTGTTTTTGTAAAACTATAGTACTTTGTTTGTACGTGTTTCACTCAAAAATTGTGTCGTTTTGACTCCGGCTATATTAACACAGTCTCACAACAGGCGTAAATGCGTTAACAGTGTTATTAAGGAAGAACCACACGTTATTGCCGCTTTTGTAGGATTAACTAGTGTTCCAGAGAAATAACACCAATCTGTGATGCGATCAAGTTCCCTTTGTATCTCACTCCTGTCTTTACCCTGTCTATACACTAGAATGTCATCTGTAAATGACAATGTTCTAGTCTAGATACACCAGAATTGTCTATTCTTTCTTTTCTTTCTTTCTTTTGTCCTTATCTGCTTTTTTGCCGCTAGGCGTAGCAGGTTTAACTGATGATCGGTTTCCGAGATAATGCACGCTCGGTCGCTCGATATGTTGTGGTATTGTGGAGTTTTAAGATGTCTGTAACTCCATCAACCCATCTTTTCTTGGTCTGCCCCTTCCTCTCTATGATTCCATTTTCAGGTTGTATGCTCTTGCACCTGGTGTATTCGGGTTCATTCTAACCAAGCGGCCAAACCATTTGAGTCTCTGTTTTTCAATAAATCTAATAACAGGTGTTGTTCCGACTGTTCTTCTAATTTCCTCATTTCTTATATGGTCTCTTCTTGTTTTATTTACTGCTTTCTTTCAAGCATCTCATTTCGCATGTGGTAATTTTCCTTTCTTGTTCTTTTGTCAGTGCCCATGTTTGGCACTGATAGCACAGTGTTGGTATAAAGATTGCATTTATAATCTGTCTTTTAGTCTCTACTGGAATTGCTGGGTGTTTCAAGATTGGGGTAAGCTTCTTCTTCTTCTTTGCTTTCGTTCTTTACGACCAATCTTAATCACTCTTTGTGATATGTTTGATCTTTGCCAAGAACGTGTATACGTTGCACATTGGTTTGGTAGGCCCCTAAATGCATAGACTTCTACATGTTTAGGACACGAGCATCCGATTTCAGCCAAACCTCCTTAATCGCCTCTTGTGACATGCGTGGCAGGTAACAGTGGTTCTATTCTTTACACCCCAAATTTGGGCCCCGGTAACCACTCGGGCGATTGGGGTAAGCTGGTATGTAATGTTGTTGGCTTGCTGGATTCTAGTTTCGATCTATCTGTCCAGACTACTATCAGATGTGAAGATACTTCCAAGGTATTTGAATTCTCTCACCTGCTTTAGCGTTTGGTCATTTATTTGTATGTTGATATCTTTATGTTCTCTGCTTATAGTCATGACTTCTGTCTTTGAATGTTGATCTTCATGTTATTGTCTATTCCCAGGTGAAACATGGAGTTGGCTATCCACTCTTGCCGTTAAGCGTAGGGATGGGAGTTTTAACTTGTGTTCTAGGACAAGATGAGTCGCCCTTGTGTTATATCCGTGTTTATGTAGTGTGGTCTTGATATTGTCTATCCATCTTTTTCTTGGTCTTCCCTTAGCTCTAGTACCCGATCTCTTTTATTATATGCTGTTGTTGGTTGTATTTCATTCTCATTAAATGTCCAAACTACTGCATTTGTTTACACTAGAATGTCATCAGTAAATGTATTTTTTCATTGACCATCGCGCCCGAGACCCGAATTTGGGGAGTAAAGAATAGAGTCACTGTTACCTACCACGCATGTCGTAAGAGGCGACTAAGGAGGTTGGTTAAAATCGGATGCATGTGTCCTAAAGGTATACAAGTCTATGCGTTTAGGGGCCTACCAAACCAATGTGCAACGTATACACGTTCTTGGCAAAGATCAAACATATCACAAAGAGTGATTAAAATTGATCGTAAAGAACGAACGCAAAGAAGAAGAAGGTTTGACCATCAGCACACGTCGATTTCCTTTACTTCCTGATTCTTTTGTATAAACTTTTATCTTTTATTCGGGATGTGGACCCTGCTCTCTGCCTAATTGGTATCGGTTAGAAAATTTGCAGCTACCTTGTCAGAGTCTGTTTTAGCACACATTTTATTTTCTGCATCTTGCTTCTATTTAGAGTTTTGGTGGTTAGATTACATAATCTTGTACTCTCTCTCTACCAAGAGAATTTTTGCGTCAGTTTCTTATACTTTTCTACTAATCTCTCAACAGAAAATAGTTGACTTTTTTCTTGTTTGATTTACTTTCATGTTTTCTCTACGCATGCTTCTTCTTGCGTTCGCCCGTTATAAATTCAGGTCGCCTCTGACTGATTTTTGCGCAACGGCCTGCGTTCGTTTTTATCAGTGTCCCCCGGCGTGCTTTCACCATCTTCAGAGGTACTTCTATGAATGCTGAGGTTATGTGCAAAGTTCATCCAAAATTTGAGGGCTAGAAAGATTAGTTAACTATTGCTGCTACTGTTGGAGTGCTGCTATTAGCCGTATATAAAACACATGTGATGAAAGATTTGAGTTTGGATTTAAAGGTGATGTTTCCTATTTTGATTGTCTTCAGAGTGTCATCAATGGGCAAAGCCGTGTGGAAAGAATTTAATATGGGCAAGTCATCACAAATGTAAGATATGGACAACATCATGAAGTAGCTTGTCCTCAGCAAAACTTTGCCATCCCAACAGTCCTCCGGAATTTCTCTCTCTCTCATAGGCTAGATGTCCTGCCTCTGCAGCCGTCATGTTCAAACCATCAGTTACATCCTGAATCCATCTTCTCTGTGGTCTTCCTCTTTTCTTTGCCGGTATGCCTCCTTCCATGATGGTCTTCTCAGCCCTTCATGTCTTTTATATGTCCAAAATATCTCAATTTTCTCTTTCTTATTTGTAGCATCAGCCAGTTTTCTTTGATTTTGAGTTCTTTCTGGATAGATCTGTTTTCTTCTCTGTCCAAGATATACGAGGGACTCTTCTGTAACACTTATATTCAAAATGACATATATAATTAAACTGAATAACAAACTAAACTTCTTTGAATGCTCTATATCATCCACTTGTTAAACCACTCTTTGTGATCAGAGCCTAAGAGCGATTGTACTTGTAGGCGTACAAGTAGGCCAGCACATCCGACTTTGTGCGACACTTTATTACTATGGTATCTTCCCTAACTGAGTCCCCTCTTACGACATGTCTTGTAGGTCACAGTGTTATTATTCTTTACTCCACTTGTGAGCCCCACAACACATGACCAAAACTAAACTAACCCTCACATCCTTCACAAGTGAAATAACAGAGTCAACTAACTAGACCACAAACTGAATAATAGAAATAAGAGTAAACTAACTAGACCCCAAACTGACTAATAGAAATAACAGAGTAAACTAACTAGACCCCAAACTGACTAATAGAAATAACAGAGTAAACTAACTAGACCACAAACTGAATAATAGAAATAAGAGTAAACTAACTAGACCACAAACTGACTAATAGAAATAACAGAGTAAACTAACTAGACCCCAAACTGACTAATAGAAATAACAGAGTAAACTAACTAGACCACAAACTGAATAATAGAAATAAGAGTAAACTAACTAGACCACAAACTGACTAATAGAAATAACAGAGTAAACTAACTAGACCACAAACTGACTAATAGAAATAACAGAGTAAACTAACTAGACCACAAACTGACTAATAGAAATAACAGAGTAAACTAACTAGACCACAAACTGACTATAGAAATAACTAATAGACACTACACTGGTAGAAATACAGAGTAAACTAACTGACCTACGATAATGAAATAACAGTAAACTAACTGACCAACTGACTAATAGAAATACAGAGTAAACTAACTGACACAAACTGACTATAGAAATAACAGAGTAAACTAACTGGACCACAAACTGACTAATGAAATAACAGAGTAAACTAACTGGACCACAGAACTGACTAATAGAAATAACAGAGTAAACTAACTGGACCACAAACTGACTAATAGAAATACAGAGTAAACTAACTGACCACAAACTGACTAATGAAATAACAGAGTAAACTAACTGGACCACAACTGACTAATGAAATAACAGAGTAAACTAACTGGACCCAAACTGACTAATAGAAATAACAGAGTAAACTAACTGGACACGAGCTGACTAATGAAATAACAGAGTAAACTAACTGACCACAAACTGACTAATAGAAATAACAGAGTAAACTAACTGACGACCAACCTATAATACGAGTAACTACTGACTAACATAGAAATAACAGAGTAACTAACTAGACCACAAACTGACTAGTAGAAATAACAGAGTAAACTAACTAGACCACAAACTGACTAATAGAAATAACAGAGTCAACTAACTAGACCACAAACTGACTAGTAGAAATAACAGAGTAAACTAACTAGACCACAAACTGACTAGTAGAAATAACAGCATGAGCTCAACAACCACACTGGGCTTGACAATACTAAATCTGGGAAAAATTGAACATAACAAAGAAGACAGTTGTAACTGAATTATTATTTTAATGTCAACAATTAAACAAAAACTGTTTCTAAATGAACACTGTAACATAAACAAATTATGTGTGGTCCTTACTGAACACATGCCTGACCACCATTATGATAGACATCACTCTATGTGGTCCTTACTGTGCACATGCCTGACCACCATCATGATACACTTACTACACATCACTCTGTGTGTAATTACTGTGCACATGACTGACCACCATCATGATACACTTACTACACATCACTCTGTGTGGTCATTACTGTGCACATGCCTGACCACCATCATGATACACTTACTACACATCACTCTTGTGGTAAATTACTGTGCACATGCCTGACCACCATCATGATACACTTACTACACATCACTCTGTGTGGTAATTACTGTGCACATGACTGACCACCATCATGATACACTTACTACACATCACTTGTAGTAATTACTGGCACATGCCTGACCACCATCATGATACACTTACTACATCACTCTGTGTGGTCCTTACTGCACAATGCCTGACCACATCATGATACACTTACTACACATCACTCTGTGTGGTCCTTACTGCGCACATGCCTGACCACCATCATGATACACTTACTACACATCACTCTGTGTGGTCATTACTGTGCACATGCCTGACCACCATCATGATACACTTACTACACATCACTCTGTGTGGTCCTTACTGCGCACATGCCTGACTACCATCATGATACACTTACTACACATCACTCTGTGTGGTAATTACTGTGCACATGCCTGACCACCATCATGATACACTTACTACACATCACTCTGTGTGGTCCTTACTGCGCACATGCCTGACTACCATCATGATACACTTACTACACATCACTCTGTGTGGTCCTTACTGCGCACATGCCTGACCACCATCATGATACACTTGCTACATACTCAAACATTTTTGTGCCATGTACTGATTAACATACTATAGTTCGTTTCAAAATTTGTGAACATATTTACCGATTGACATAAAATCATCTACTTGACAGAAATGATTGATTTTTACATTTTTCTATAGATAACAGTGGCGACCTTCCTAAAGTATTTTTGCCCACCCAAACCTTTAGTGCTATAAGATTTTACATATCATGTCACCTTTCTTTTTATAATATGTAATAGGGCTACGCCTTTGCAAGCATTCGCCGACATTTTGTGTATTACTGCAAATTCTAAACTTTGATTATCATTTTGTTGTGCCTATGCAAAATTATATAACAAAAACGCTTTTTGCATCAACTAAGCTACCTACTCTGACATTAAAAACAGACTGAGTAAAGCACGCAGTGCATTCATGACCCTTCAGACCGCCTGAAAATCTGCCCAATACAGCATCAGAACCAAGACTAGTATCTATAACAGCTGTGTGCTGTCAACTTTGCTGTACGGATCGGAATGCTGGAGAATGACAGAACAGGATATGTCCAGACTCTCCGCCTTTCATACAACTTGTCTCGAAAAATCTTACGAGTGTACTGGCCGACTACTATCTCGAATCAAGAATTGCTTGCACGATGCCAACAAGAGAATATGGGCACTATCATCCGAAGACGACGCTGGAGATGGATTGGACATGTGATGCGCATGGAGACTGGCTCCGACACGAAAACTGCACTGAGATGGACTCCAGAGGGTAGGCGAAGCGTGGAAGACCCAAGACAACCTGGAGGAGAACGATAGAGCAAGAGCTGAAGGAAATGAATCATAGCTGGAACACAATACAGAGGAAGGCCATGAACAGGGAAGAATGGTGTACGTTTGTTGCTGCCCTAAACGCCCGGGGCGTAACAGGCTAAAGAGAGAGTAAGCTACCTACCAATTAATTAGACATGAATTCATAAGGTCGTGAGGTATATAAGACTGCTTGCCAAAAAATTTCTGTTATCCATCCGGTAGATTTCGAAAATTAAACCCAAGTGTATTCACGAATTTTGGAACGAACTTCAGTTAATGATTTCTGACTAATAATGTCATTCTAACTATCTATATCTGCAATGTGGTTATTATGAGTGTCCATCCATGTTATAGTACTCTCTTACAATCGCATTCCCATTTCATATGCTTAGTCCAACAGACTAAGACACACTTTATAGCACAAATTGTATATATGTTGTTGCTGTTTACATACATCCTTATCAACCAATCACTTTGTGATATGTTTGATTTGCGCAGAATTCAAGAATATGTTGCGCCTCAGTTCATAGGCTCCTACACGTGTAGGTCAGACACATTAGAAAATGTTGGTCTACGTTGGTGTCGTAATATGCACATATAACACCTGCCTTTGAACTAATATTCTTCTTCTTTGCGTTTGTTCTTTATGACCAATTTTTAATCACTCTTTGTGATATGCTTGATCTTTGCCAAGAATGTGTATACGTTGCCCATTGGTTTGGTAGGCCCCTAAACGCATAGACTTGTACATGTTTAGGACATGTGCATTCGATTTCAGCCAATTTGAACTAATGAATACCAGTTGCACAACAGCTGAGTATCTCTTACAGATCACATGATAGTGTACAGAAATATCCATTGCCACACCTTGCTATTTACAAAAAAGTTTGAACAGAAATATCAAAATCTGATTTCTTTCTTTGTCTGTCAAAATTGAACTGAGAAGAAGGAAAACTTGTTTAGTTATGTACAGTAATAAGATGAGTGGCTGCTATATTTCTTTCTTTCATTTAGCTGTATGTTAATGATTATTTATTTATTATTAATCTTATCTTATGCACATTTGCCGTGAAGCGTCGTGGGGGAGAGTTAGTTTTCTATCTTGTACCAGGTGTGTTGCGCTTGATGCATGGTATAGTACCAACGATGCTTCTGATATTCTCGTTTATCACTCCTCTCCTTGTAACATTGACAGCTTTTCGTAGACATCTCATTTCACATGTTGTAATCTTTCTTCTTGTGTCTTAGTCAGGGCCATGTTTGGCACTGATAGCAGAGAGTTGGAATAAATATTCAGTTTATCAGTTGTCGTTTGACTGCCATGTTAATGCTACCATTCTGTTATAGCAGTACCATTCTGCGAAGATTATTCAAAGCTCTTTCCTATACAACAATTTAATTTCTAGTGACACAGGTAAAACTAGAACTAAAATCAAAGGATTGACTTCATTGTGCCAGGTTTTACCACATATGGCTTAGTCCTTCTCTGCAGAAATGGCATGACACCTGCCAAGAGTATTGCACAAATCATTCTTCAACAATCCTAGGTGTTTGGAAAAAATGCACCCATGGCCAACAGAACAAAGCAAGGTTTAACCAGAGACCCTAGAACAACTGAATCAATCTAGGTCAGTGTACCAGTAAGCTAATTAAATCATACATTGTAAGATCATGGACATTACATGGGATGGATAGTAGGAAAATGTTAATTAAAATGTGGGATACAAAATTGGAAAGGATGTGGAAGAATTTAATTAATAAATATTTAGTAATATAAGAATTTAAAAAAAAGAAGAAGAAAAAATGATGACAGTATCAACCAATGTCAACATTCTTTTTTTTCTTTGAAGATTCAGTAACAGTTGAGCTCTAGCTCACTGCCATCATATTGTTTTCTGCATGGTTTTTTTTGCTAACTGAAAAAGGGTTCATATTTACTAGTAAATATCACAACTAATTCTCTCTAAGTTTAATACAATGGTTAATACTGTAGTTCTTTGAAGCTGGCATGGCACATTTGAAGCCCATTATAAATACAATTCTCCTTTGCTACCACTGACCTAAGATCACATAATCACTTGTTACAGCTATTTAGAGATTGATGAACCTTGACATGACAACCACTGTCCTAATATCAATTTTTGTCTTCTTCTTCTTCTGCATTCTCACTAGATTGGGATTTCGGGTTCTCTAATAAAGGCAGCCGTCTACCTCAGATTATCAACCATGCCATACAGTTTATCTTGGACGCTAGTGTAAGTGGGCCACTTCTTTCTTCTCAAGTCTGCATACTGGGGGCAGTTCTATAGGATATAATTCCTATGATTTCTGCTTCCTCGTTTGTGCCGACCTCTTCCCGCAGTAAGTTTTGGCCACCCTCGTGATGGTAGGTCTGACATTCTTACTGCGTGGCTAAATCTCCAAGGCAGATTGGCGGTCGAGAATCGTTATCCAATTCCCATTGGAGGGTCTTGCACATGTTATGCGCCTTACGGCCAGGTGCATCCGTTTTCTGCAAAGCATTTGTTTCGGTTAGCATTCTCAGCGGCACATGCATCCGATTTCAGCCAAACCTCCTTAGTCGCCTCTTATGACATGCGTGGCAGGTAACAGTGGTTCTATTCTTTACACCCCAAATTTGGGCCCCTTTAACCACTCGGAGCAATTTTGGTCTAGAAGGCCTTGAACCCTGCCAAGTGCTGCTAAAAGTTATCAAACATATATGTACTGCTTAATGAAATATAATATTTTATGCTCCTACACTCTATATCACTGCTATTCAATGTTTTTATATATTGGGGCATATCCCACTAATGACTGTGGAGGTATGGGCACCATGGAACAATTGCAATAATACAACTAATAAAGTAATATTGATAGTAACATGAATAAAAATTATAACAGATGAAAACTTCATCCCGACGACAAGTTGAATTTTTGTTTAAATATTGTGCTTATGAAAAACTGAATCATGTTATTCAGAAAGACATTTTTTCTTGTTGAAATTCTGATTTATGTTAAAGCCGGAGGAATAAAATAGGGCGCTAGTGATGTAAATGTGCGCCATGATGCATGTGGTCACTGAGTTGGACAGAGCAGCTCTTGATTATTAGAAAACAGGTATGTGGAGGCATATCACTAGAAGGATGCATATAAGAACAATTTTATATGCTCATGAATAAATCTGAAATAAATATTTTATCGGAGTACGGGTGCAAGGAAAAACAAATTCTGATTATAACAGAAAGTGTGAAGACTATCTATTGCACAAAAAAACAATACGATATTCTTGATAACAGAGAAACATTTCCTCTTCTCATTCTGGATGTTGAGATTTTAAAACATCAAAAGTAGGCAAACTTTACAAAGAACAACAACATGATTCAACCAAAAGACCTTTATAAAGTTAGGAGTACAATATATATATACGCACGCTTGATAAAAGGGCTTTTGGTTGGAAATATCAGAAATAGGAATGTGGTACATCACCATGATCAATAGTTCAGAACTTTGCCACTATATGTTTGGGATTTTTCTCTATCATAGGTCCGATGTCCCATTGTTGTCCTGTTCAAGAAATCTGTGATATCTTGTATCCATCCCCACCTTGGTATTTCTCTTCACTGCTTTCCTGGAACGCCTCTTTAATAATTTTGTTTTCCAATTCTTTGTCCGAATACTTTTCGCATGAGTAGTTCTAGTTCTTGGATAGATAGGGCCATTTCCTCAGCCCATGGAGTTTTGAGAACTCTTCTGTAACATTTACATTCAAAAGCACTTATGTATTTTTCAACTGATTCATTAAATGTCCAAGTCTCACACCCATAGACATTCACTGGCAATATGTATGCTCTTAACTTTGGCTGCCTTGTCTGTTCCACTCCATAAAGATTACACTTTGTTTTTGTATGGTGATGTTTGATCTTTAAATTTCTTTCATCCCATCTTCATTACTAGTTATCAATGAACTAGCAAGACATTCAAATCTGTTCACTTTGTAAAACTACCTTACTTTGTGTGTTGATATTTCAAGATTTTGTAACTATTTGTTATGTGATTTGACTAGCTTTTCCCATTATCATTCTATTTGAGGAAGTTGGACTAGAAGATCAACATTACTGACAATCTTATAGGGTTGACAAGACACATTCTCCTTGTTCTAATATGGAGCTAGTTAATCTATCTTTGGATCACAGTCTGTGACTGCGTACAAAAATTGATGTACACAAACTGTGATTGCATTGATAGCAACTTCCTGAATTACTCTGTCTGATTTCTAGCTTCAGTATCTTGGACATGAGAAAGAGTTGCATTACTTGCATCATTTAAGATAGTTTCTTCACTGTTGCCTTCACTAACAAGTGGATTTTCACCATCTCGCAAGCTGGTCCATGACTGGACCACAGATGAAGTTGTGCGGGTCAGCAGAAACACAAATCCTGTTAAGCCACCAATGTTGACATTTAACACCAGACGTCGCTGCCAGTATCTTCCCAAGGCTTGTACAGCCTAGTATGAGAAGGGAGCAGTGAAAAAAACTTGTCAGAAATATATTTTTTAAAATAAAACAGACATCAACAAACAGTCACTGGTAGAATATTAATTGAAAACAAGGACAAATCATAGAAGAAATTACAATATTTATAAGCAATAAGAACGTCTGGCCGAATGGATTAGAGTGTGGCTCTCATGAGGGAAACCCGTGTTCAATTGACGGTAAGGGCAAGTATTTTTTTCTGTTGTGGGCATAAATGAAAATTCCTAACCTGAACAGCTGTGTGGCGACTGCACTAGCCATGCAGCCACTACATTCCTCAGGCTCGCCCACATCCCCCTAAAAAGCGGTACTACAGGCAGTAACAATAGTATTTTTTAATAAGTAATAGAACAAATTATCTATTTCCTCTCCTCGTTCACGCTATGAATTCAAACGAAGACACAGCATACATTTATAACATTTGTATTTGGTCAACAGGTTCTTAGCTATATTGCCTCCATAAACAAGTTGAGTATCAAAATGTTCTGAAATGGATGGTGACAAATCAACTACAAATATACCTCTGAAGTAGGAGAAGGCTGGCCTGAATGACGAGGGACACTGATGATAAAGAAAGCAAGCCTACACGCTAAAATCAGCCAGAAGCGCCATATTGGATGCCCTAACGATGCCCAAATTCATAGTAGACGAACAAGAAGAAGCTACAAATATTAAATATGCTACAAATGACTTCGCAAAATAAAATTCCGGACACATGACCTATAGAAATTAAAAATCTGTACAGAACATATTTGAGCACACAAAAACTTTTACTGACACTCATGCCATACAAGAGAGCCGCTGTAGCGTAGTTGTTAGTGAACTCGCTTCGCATGGCTGGTGGTCTGGGTTCAGCTCCGCAATGCGCATGGAATTTTTCCCGACCGCGACGGCTCTCAGGTCGACTCCAGCCTCAACTGGGTACCAGACATGATCTGGGAAAGTAAAGGCGGCAGGCGTGATGTTGACCACATCACCCATCGTGTGCCGACGGTCAATGAAAATACAGGCCTAACACTGTATTGACCTATATACCACGAGGTATGAAAGGGTTCCTTTACTTTACTTACTATGCCATACAAATTGAGATGCTTTAGTGAAAACTAACCTTGATAAAACTAGCCTTGTCTTCTGTTAGTAGACAAGCCCTAGCACCTGTTCTTGCTGTCCTAGCCATCTCAGACAACAGATGGGAATAAAGAGCGGGGTTCTCAGATCTAGAGCCTATCCTAAACAGGATAAATATTTCATCATTTGATATACAGATATGTGTCATGGTATTTTCATGGTTATATAAATATATGGCAATGATAGCACAACAAACACAATACTTTCATTTCCACACTTTCTACAATATATATATATTATATATATCATGGTATATCCTTTACAGGATATCATTATCAACCACAATAAATGAGTTGTTGATTTTCTAGGCACCACTTATACATTCAGTAGTTTGACATTGATTTCTGAAAGGTGAGGTCTATTTTTACAGTTTGTACAAATCCAAGGAAACAAATTTGCTTCCAAACTGCTCGTCATGGAGTTTAAACCATGTACTTTTGGGTTGTGATCGAGCTCACTTCCGCTTAAGCTACAGACGTTCACTGTAGTTCATATTTATGGCAAGATATATTTGACCTGCCTCACTATTACATCATCATCAATCCTAGAAGCATCCAAGAGCACATATGGTCGAGAGAAAAAATGTCCACTTAATTTGATCTAGTGTCTTTCTCTATACCTCAACTTTAGTCTTACTCACCTGTCCTTCATCACTGACACTGTTCTGTCTTCTACCAATATGGCATCTATCTATATTCTCTTTGTGTCCCATTTGACACACAGATTTCTATTTCTGCCACCTTTCTACCAACTGTTTCCCATGTCAGGCCACAATCTTTCAACTCTTTTTCCACAGTTCTCCATGTTCCATCCGGACATCAAGGTTTTATTTTCCCATCCGCTGTCCACCAGAGAGCTGTTCTAGCCAATGTTCTACTAGCATACAATATACACAACCAATCCACCTCCATCTTCGTCTTTTAATGATGGTCTCCAGTGATGCACAGTTTGTTCATCTTAAAAGCTCTTCATTTGCTATTGTATTTGGCCAGCAGTAGTATCTGGATCTTCATAAGCATTTTGGGAGTTTTTCTCTCCCTGTTTACTTCTTTAACAGTGTGGGGTTGCTGGCACCATTACCAACCAGTCTTAATCATCTTTTAGACATGCATTGAGAGGAGACAGTAGCTCTAATCTTCGCTACTCTGGAAACCACATGAGGTGATACTATGGCAAAGAAGTGGTTAATCATGGCATTACTGCAGCTGTCATTCAACTCATTTATGTTTCTGAAGTTTTCATTCAACTCAACTATGTCAGTTTTCACTCAACCATTCAACATGTTTCTGAAGTTTTCATTCAACTCATGTTTCTGAAGTTTTCATTCAACTCATGTTTCTGAAGTTTTCATTCAACTCACCTATATCAGTTTTCACTCAACCATTCAACTCATGTTCCTGAAGTTTTCACTCAACCATTCAACTCATGTTTCTGAAGTTTTCATTCAACTCAACTATGTCAAAAGTTTTCAGTCCATATATTTGTGTCCTAAGCTTTAACTCACCTATGTCCGAAGGGCTGTAACAATAAAATAAGCAGAGTGTTAACAATCAAGCCCGATAAGGATGAGTCTATTAAATAAAAACCAAATATGCTACTGTCAAACAAGATATAAGGTGCTGCCTATTTATTGAAAGCATGCATCATCATCATGTGTCTGGCATAGTGGTTGTGATGTTCAACTTCTTCAACAAAATCATTTTATGCATATCAATCTTTCACTACTAATAATTTTTGTTCGGTTATCCATCTCTCTCTCACTAATCTATTTGATATCAATATTTCTTATATTCAGCAAGCTATATTTGTTTTTTTAAACGTATTACCGTCTGTAGTACCACTTTTTAGGGCTGTGTAGGACAGGGGGACACGAGTCTGTGGAATTTAATGGCCACATGGCGAGTGCAGTCGCAGAGAAACTTCAGGTTCGGATTTTTTTCTTTATGCTCATGACACACAAAACTCCTTGTCCTTAACGAGGATTGAATCCGGTTCTCTCAAATGGGAGCCCACGTTCTAATCCATTTGACCAAATGATCCATCCTACATTTGTTAAGGTCCATAAAGAGTATTTCCTGTGTTCTTCAGAATTGATCCTATTAAACTTCCTCCCTTTGATTATTTCTTAACTTAATCTGCTGCCCCTGATAAGCACAGAAACCTGCCCTGATAAGTACAAACCTGCCTGATAGCACAGAAACCTGCTCCTGATAGCACAGAAACCTGCCTGATACAAGAAACCTGCCTGATAAGCCAGAAACCGCTCTAGCACAGTTCACTGCAATTTTATTATGTTCATAAAAAAGTGCAATGGTTGTGGGTGGAGTTCATGAAATTAAAGAGAAAAATATGAGGGTAGTTTCTTTTTTGAACTAGGTAAAAGCCAAGTCAATAATGATATAGCAAATGTGATAAAATGATTGACCATGAGATTTCATCAACTTGAAAAATATGTGCTAAACATGAAATTCGCCTGAGCGGTTACTGGGGCCCAAATTAGGGGTGTAAAGAATCTCAACCAGCTGTTGTCAAAGTGTATGTATGCTGTATGTTCTAGTCGCTAGCTTTGCTGGTTAAAGACACGCCTCATATACCCAGTTCTTCTCCTACAACAAAAGACTTCTAATTTATTTTAAAACGCTGTACAGGTTTGTTATAATCTATAATACAGGAATACCATCCAATATTACTAACATTAATTTGGCTGTACATCTACAATATATATTTAACCTTCTATTAGAAAATCAAGAATTCCTACCAAGTCTGAAACAAACACATCTACACATTTGTCCCTCAAGGGAAGATGTTGAACATTCCATTGAAGTGCATCAAGTTTCAAGGTACTCCTGAAATAAGCCAGATCAAAATATCAATATATATATATATATATATATATAGTGTCAACTTGCTACAACACACTCATTGGGGCCTCAGAGGTGATGAATGAATGTTGGGTTATTTTGTCGTAGGTTACATCTACTGTATAGATGCAACATAATTTTTGGCGCTCATCAAATATGTGGTCGCTGAGATACCAAAGGATGTCCCACCTTCAAATTCCCTGCAATCAAAGCTGTTGATACAAGACTGTCTGCTCTCCCATTACTGCAAATGACCTGCATCTCCAGGACAGCAGATTCAAATGCAAATTCCCAGAGTTTGGAAACATCAAATGATGACATCCACTCATACTGCAACCTACTGCTTTAGACTTACCGAAGCATGGACTGAGAGGTAGACACAATAATGCTCCCAGTAAATAAAGTCTTAGAGAGTCATTGGAGTGCAACTGCAACTATCTCAGCATCCATTCTCATACTGGAAGTAGTTGTCATGTATGCTCACAACATAGATTCCCAAACTTGTTCGGCCCACTTTGCACAACATAAACTTTGTAACGCCCCTCTCCACATTATAACAATTTGCCAATGCCCCCATATACACATGCTCTATTTTCTCTTTGAGATAGAAAATTGATATATATTTCTGTAATACATGGTCAATTTTCAAATGATTATGTGCATGAAATAGAAAATTGATGAAAAAATGGATCATGTAAGACGGGTATAAGATGAATTAAAATGCAGAATTCAAATTTTAAATGATTATTTAATCGCAAAATAATTTATTTTAAAATATTTATTATTAATTTCTTCTTTAAGGAGAACCGACCCCTAATCACCCCCCAAATTCTTCTGAACCCACTATCCCCCTCCAGAATGCTTTAGCACCCACTGGGGGCAGTACCTCCACTTTGGGAAATGCTGCTCTACAACAATCTTATTGTACATGCTGAACAGAAAACCTGAGTCTGGTATCTCACTACAATGCACTGAACCATCTGTATACGCAACCTAATCATCCCCTGCATGACCAGCAGGGTTAGATTAATAGCCCCAAAGATGTGTATGGTGAACTACTGTTGAGGCCCTATGCTCCACAAGGAACAGAGAGAAATAAGTAAGAAAGAAGACAACCTCAGTCACTGAGTTTCCTGTGTATCACTTATTGAGTAACCACACTAACGTACCATAGCTCTATGATTACCCCTGTGGTGCAACACACTGAAAACCCAGCATTGCACAAATAAATAAGTATACAAGCTGAATAGATTATCTTGAGCTTGGGGTATAATCATGGTCTACATCTGGTAGTCTCTGCTCTGAAACAAACATTGCACACATGTATAGCTAGACAAGCTGAGTAGAATAACCTCAGCTTTTGGTGCAATCACGATTTTAATTTTCCAGCTTATGGAGAGAACAAGACAGATTCCAGTGAACCAAGAGGTTAAAAAAATGCTGGCGTTGGATAGAACACAATTTTTAAAAATCAGAGAGGAATATAACAAGAAGGGTCCATTCCTGGAACCCCCAGGGTCAGCAAAAGAAGGGGAGGCCTACAAATACATTGAGATGGGATTTGGAGGCAGAGATCAACAATTTAAAGAAGAGCTGGAGGGAGCTGCAGGAGATAGCTAGAGATAGGAAGACGTGGCATGAGTTGGTCTATGCCCCCCTCTCGGGATAAAAAAGGCATGAGAGAAGAGAGATGTTTTACGTTAGTATCTCAGCATGTTTTAGATCCTTATCTCAACATGTTTATAACATTATTTTCAGGTTTCTAGGAAACAGATTACATCAGTTTCTAGGAAGCAAGTCTATCATGAACGTAAGGGTGTGAAGCATGACATTTAATAAAGCAGTGGGGAAACATATATGTGCTTTCGAATGTAAGTGTTAGTCCTCCGTATATATTAGACAGAGAAGAGAACAAATAGATCCATCCAGAAAGAACTCAAAATCAAAGAAAACTAGCTGATAAGAAAGAGATAACTGAGATATTTTGGATATAAAAAAACATGAAGGGCTGGAGAAGACCATCATGTAAGGAGGCATACCGGCAAAGAGAAGAGGAAGACCACGGAGAAGATGGACTCAGGATGTAACTGATGGTTTGAGCATGACGGCTGCAGGGGCAGGACATCTGGCCTATGAGAGAGAAATTCTGGAGGACTATTGGGGTGGCAAAGTTCTGCTCAGGACAATCTACTTGATGATGAAGCCTATCATGACACTCCATTGCCCGAGTGGTTACTGGGGTCCACATTTGGGGTGTAAAGAATAGAACCACTGTTACCTGCCACGCATGTCGTAAGAGGTGACTAAAGAAGTTTGGCTGAAATCGGATGCACGTGTCCTAAACGTGTAGTAGTCTATGCGTTTAGGGGCATACCAAACCAATGTGCAAAGTATACATGTTCTTGGCAAAAATCAAACATTACACAAAGAGTGATTAGAAATGGTCGTAAAGAACGAATGCAAAGAAGAAGAAGATGACACTCTATTTTGTTACGCCAATGTAAGATCATGTGATGGCTAATACACTTTAAAATAAATATACTGACCATGAAGAATCTACCTGCTACTGATACTTATCTGTTTTTGAAAAACAGCAACGTTTATCAAGAAACAAAAGTGAGTACAACATTAGTACCGAACTTCATCAAGAAATAACAAATTAAATGGTTCGTCCACATAAACAGATTACCAAAAGAAAGAGCAATGTTACTTCGATACAGTGGATTCAAAGCAAAACAAGATTCGAGAAAAGAAGAAAAAGCAATGTTCACAACTAAAACATACAATATACCTATTACTGGTTTGCATCTGATTTTGGATAGCAGCAATGTTCAGAACAGTTTTCTGAATTGCCTTTTCATGTGCATCTCCACCAAAATGGTAGCAGTTGACCCAGTTAAGAGCGCCCTCTATGGGGATGGCAGATGTCCCACACATTGGATCACAGATAAAGTCTCCATTCTTTATATGACACAATCTGTTGACATTAGCAGAAGCACACTAATTTTTACACATTATATTGCAACATCACTACGAAAACTAATTTAGTAAATAATTAACAATTTTTAGCAGACATTGATCATTCCATTTTAGTTCAAAATAACCTGTGTTACAGTCAATTTCTTGCATTTGGAGAGTAGACATGGGAGAGGTTGTATGGCCTAGCCATTGAGTTATTTGTATGTGCTGATTCCTCCTTGTTAATAATGGCTGACACATTCCATTTCTGGTGACATCTTTTTTTGTTTAGTTTGTTCTCTAGCCACTTGTAGTTCCCTGTTGACAAGATTTGTCTTCCCGGGTTAGTCAGAAGTTATCCTACTCTTAGGTGATACCGGGCTTCTGCAGTTGGGTCCACCAACCTAGGCTTTTGGGCAGACTGTACTTCCTGAACCTATTAGGAAGGTGTCACAAAGTAGAAAACTACTGGGGAGTGGGTTGTTTGCAGCCAGAGCATATACCACTCACCAGTGGCTTCTGCGAGGTCACCTTATGGGGCCTCATTCTGCTCCCTAGGTTGGTTTGTTTTCTGAGGTTTCCTTTCCTGTGGCAAGAGTTTATAATGACTCTATTTTACTTGGTGTCTTCCATCATAAGATATATGGGATATTTCATTGAGGGTGTTAGTGTCATCTGCTATCCCACACCATCCTACATGAGAGGCACCCCATTTGGTCCATGACTGCTTATTCCTCCAATATAAAACAGGCTTATAACGCAGCTGACACTCAGTTTATAAAAGCTGTTTCGCTATCGCCACATGTGGCCACACCAGGTTGGTATCGGTTATCCCCTTAAGTCAGGCCAGGTGACCCGACTGATGATGCCCAGGGTATTTGTATAATTGTATGAGTATTTATTCCTATTTTTCAAATTGCCAAATAGTTGTGTGTTTACTTGATTGAAAGTTTTTAACATAAAAGTATCTGAGAATCAGTAAAACGTCTATCTGGCATACATATAACTTTGTCTGTATCAACCATGACATACTAAAAGAGCATTGTTCAACACAGTATTTCTCCCAACATTATGCTATCAGTGCCAAACCTGGACATGACATCAAACAATAAAAGAAAACTAGTCACAACAGCGATGAAGTATCTATGCAGAATGCTGGGAATATCAAGAAGAGACCGGTTTAGAAATGAAGATATCCGGGAAAAAGTGGGTACAACATCAGTACGAAACTTCAAGAAACAACAAATTAAGTGGTTCAGCCACATATGCAGATTACCAACAGACAGTGTGCTTCAAAGAGCAATGTTACTCTGATACAGTGGATACAAAGTAAATGGTGGACCTCAGAGATAACAGAGGCAACAAAAAACACAAAAGCCAGATATAGAAATCTCTTCTACTTCTTCTTGAGATCACCCGCTATAAATTCAGGCACAGTCAGGGAGCTTAGTATGGCACTTCTGACTGATTTCTCAGTGAGCCCTGGTTTCCTTTTTGTCAGTGTGTCTCACTATACAGGCATGCCTTCTCAGACTTCAGAGGTAGAAATCTCTTCTTGTCCTGACACTGTGAGGCAAAACAGGATTAGAGAAAAGGAGAAGAACATTGGCATACGTCTGTATCAACCCTGACATAAATATAACTTTGTCTGTATCAACCCTGACATAAATATAACTTTGTCTGTATCAACCCTGACATAAATATAACTTTGTCTGTATCAACCCTGACATAAATATAACTTTGCCTGTATCT
This sequence comes from Arion vulgaris, assembly GCA_020796225.1. Classification (NCBI taxonomy): domain Eukaryota; kingdom Metazoa; phylum Mollusca; class Gastropoda; order Stylommatophora; family Arionidae; genus Arion; species Arion vulgaris. The sequence goes on along the minus strand of CM036765.1, from coordinate 49,617,290 downwards.
ACCACATACCTCAACATGTTACTAGTTGTTTGGTGAGTGGTCAAATGCCACTATAAATATAACTTTGTTTCTGTAGTGTAAGCTCATTTTGGTCAAGGCTAGGGACACTGTTACTTCATCATTGTCAATGTTGAGAATGACCTTAAAGAAATGATCCAGGTACTTAATAAAACATTCTAAAACCAACTGACAGTATCTATGATTTCTAATTAGCTTTATTCACTTGATAATGATCTTATTTTTTACTTTATCTTTGCTATTTGCTTATAACAGATTTGTATAAAGCACAGTAAATCTACAGTTTAATAATAAGTAGACATATGCCTGTTTTATATGTTATATGATGAATAAATCACAGTAAATCTACAGTTTAATAAATCACAGTAAATCTACATCTTAACGAGAAGACATCAGCGGCTTACGTGGATATACTGTCCTGGGCATGCGGGTGTTTACGGTAATGAGAGAGTGGACAGGCTTGCATCAACAGCATCGATTGTTGGGGAGTTGAAGATGGATAAGGAGATATTCTTCGGTCTCTCGCGACTCTCTGTTGGATGAGGACACTAAAATCGATGTTGAATCGATCAAGCGATTTAAGCAGTTGGAGTTACACGTGGTTCAAGTCGAACTGGATGCCTGAGAGGCAGAGAGGTGTGTTTAATCAGCGAGCCACAGGAACCATCAGTATGCATACTCTTCGATATCTGTTGGGGAAGACTGGGCACCTATGGGTCTGCCCGGCATGCAATGACGTCAGTTTAGTAACCAATAACCAATATGCCTTTTATTGCAAATGGTTGCATCAGATGTTGGGCATCTATGATATAGAGATTTTTAGGAATGCTGTCATGTGAGCAAGTTCTATCGCCCGAGTGGTTACCGGGCCCAAATTTGGGGTGTAAAGAATAGAACCACTGTTACCTGCCATGCATGTCGTAAGAGGCGACTAAGGAGGTTTGGCTGAAATCGGATGCATGTGTCCTAAACGTGTAGAAGTCTATGCGTTTAGGGGCCTACCAAACCAATGTGCAACGTAAACACGTTCTTGGCAAAGATCAAACATATCACAAAGAGTGATTAAAATTGGTTGTAAAGAATGAATGCAAAGAAGAAGAAGCAAGTTCTATAAGGGATATGTTACTAAATGAATGAATGAGTGAATGAATGAACTGGTTAACAAACAAGATTAGATATATCCTGTATTATTGTAACGTTATTTACAGATTTCTTTAATTAATAACTGTTTGACTTAATACTTACCTCTATATCAAAGTTTTTCAAATCAACTTGCCAGTTCAAGTAGGTGATGACAGCACTACCAAAGCTGGCAGCTGCAGATGATGAATCAAATGGATGAGAATCTCCGGCTCGGTTGCATGTAACTCTAAATGTGGGCTTCGTGGGATCTCGCTCTTTCTTCACTCGGGTGATCCCATCACCCGAGCTGCTTCTCTCATCCAGAACATTCTCAGCAGTTTGCTGTGTGACATCTCTAGACTGGACAACAGAAGTCTCACTTTCAGGACCATCATTTCTGTCTGTATTAGCTGATATAGGTAGAATTGTTAGCAAAGGCACTTCAGACACGTTGGAAGACACTGAACATGTCGTTGCAATGTTACTGTCAACTTGGATTTTGTTATCGGTGGATGAAAATGGTGGATCTACACTACTCCCAGATTCAGCTACACCATCTTGTTGTGCATCTTGGTTATTGCTGCCATGACTACTAGGGACACTGCTGACATTATTGCTGCCATGACTACCAGGGACACTGTTGTCAAGGAAAGGTAACAGTTCTGCATGAAGTCTATCTTGCAGATTGGAGAAAGGATTTTCTATGATTCTGTTTGGTGTTGGAGGTGGTGTTACACAATCCTTGGGATAATCTGCATCTTCTTTGGGAGAATACCCAGTGTCTTCTTTGGGAGAGGACCCAGAAGGTGAATTTAATCTTTTGATAACATCGGAAGCGAATTCGGACTCTCTAAATTTTCTGCTTGCCATGGACACACTGTTCTCAGTAGATGGCTCTTTAACTGGACTACCATTACTATCAAATGATGACCTGGTAGTGACTGATGAAGAGGGATCAGGTAATGTCTGACCTTCAACTTTGACTTCAAGTCTCTGCGTATTATCATCTACTTCCTCTAGTCCCATTTCCTTTTGCACATTTGCATCTCCTCTCTCATTGACTGGAGATTTAGGACAATTATCAACAATGGTAGATAACTCAGGAATATTTCCTTCAACGTTCTCAGTACTCACATTTTCTTCTATATTTACACCCGACTCACAAGCAACAACATTTTCCTTGTTATTGTCTGCTCCATCTTTCTTCTTGTTCTTCTTCTTTCCCCATGCTTTCTTCTTCTTTTTCTTCACAGACTTATCAGTTGGTAGAGGCTGGAGCGTAGCAATCACTACATCCACCAGATCATCAGCAGATACTTCCTTATCTGGGCGAGATGCAATGACATGTGGGAAATTATAAATACGCTGCCAGACCTTCAAGCCAGACTCCCAATCAACATCTTTAACCATCTTCTGCAAGCGTGCCAGGCTATCGTGCTGAAAGCAGATCAACATCAATAATTTCTACACAGTAATAAACAGAGGAATTTTAACAATTTCTATAAAACAATCAAAAAAACAGAACATATTTTCTCCAAACATTAGAAATATAAAAATTTATAATTTTGATTATATGAAGCAACTATTCTTGATAAATGCTGATATTCTGTAGCAAAACTGATTGGTTCATTCGCATATGCATGGAATCACTGAGTATAAAAACATGAGAGCAATTGTTTAGAGCAAATTTAGGCAATCATATTTCTCTAATATTTGTTATAAGTTTACAGTGAAACACGTACAAACAAAGTACTATAGTTTTACAAAATACAGAAACAGTGAATATAAACAGCAACGTTTCGACCAACAAGGCCTTTATCAAGCAAATGAACAAACAGGATTGACAAATTAAAATGAAACACAAATGGACGACCAAATACAGAACGGAAAATCGGTTGATTTCTTTGTATGGTACCTTGCGACCACGCGGCTCAACGTATTACATTCTTATGCTTCTTAGTACTTTCTCTTCCCATGCTTTGTAATCTATATGGGTATATGTTGCATGTATTACATTCTTATGCTTCTTAGTACTTTCTCTTCCCATGCTTTGTAATCTATATGGGTATATGTTGCATGTATTCAAGTTATATATTTACTAGATGTTTCATTGTTTCTTTTCCGTTCTATTTCTAGTTTTTGTGTTACATTTATTTCGTTATTCGTTTTTATTCCAGATTTTCCTTAGATACGTTTGTATTTGGTCGTCCATTTGTGTTTCATTTTAATTTGTCAATCCTGTTTGTTCGTTTGCTTGATAAAGGCCATGTTGGTCGAAACGTTGCTGTTTATCGTCACTGTTTCTGTATTTTGTAAAACTATAGTACTTTGTTTGTACGTGTTTCACTATTTACCAAGTTTTACTGCAGTTTTCCCCCTATTTCGTTATAAGTTTACACATGCTTGGTCAATAATTTCATTTTTTGCTTACTCATCTAAAACTATATATACATTTCTGCCATTTATATATTATTATGTATACATTTTACAAAGATTATGTTAAGAAAAGATGCCATAATTTCCCAAACAACTTAATAATATATACAAACTTACCTGATCTGTGAACTGAAAATATGGAATTCTGTGAACAACAACTTTGAGGTTATCAACTGATCCCATTTTCAGCACCTAGTAAGATTTGAATAAATAAATATATACCAAATTACTATTTAAACAAAAAGTAATGTTTGTTTGTGTTCGTATTTATCAACCAGCTTAATCACTCTTTGTGATATGTTTGGTTTGTGTTCGTATTTATCAACCAGCTTAATCACTCTTTTGTGTTTTATAATGTTTGGTTTGTGTTCGTATTTATCAACCAGCTTAATCACTCTTTGTGATATGTTTGGTTTGTGTTCGTATTTATCAACCAGCTTAATCACTCTTTGTGATATGTTTGTTTGTGCTAAGAACGACCATGCATTATGCCTTGGTTCAAGGCTCCTATGCATGTAGGATAGGTGCATCCAAAATTTTAAGCCTGAAGAAATGCTTGCATGTAAAACATAAGAAAGATATTACAGATACAATTTATATCATTTTGTTACCTAATTCATTCAATATTATGTCAATATGGGCTAGTAATAAGAATATCAATAAGTATTTTCAAATATATGAAATATGCTTTATAAAATATTTAATTTCAGTTTTTTAAATAACGTTTTCATCATATTGTGTATCGTTACATGAATGAATGTGAAAGAAATTAATATTGTTACATTTTTGTAACTAGTATTTATAAATACCAGCACAAAACACTACGAGTCTGTAGTTATCATGAAATCTGATCTTTTATGTGACCTTACAGACTCCTAATCCGCCGTGTGGTGTCGGGGCCTGAAAGGGTAGCAAAGAATAGCTCCACTGCGACCTACAAGGCATGTTGTAAAAGGCGACTGATGTAGGTCCTAGGGAAGCTACCCTAGTAAATAAAAAGCGTCACAGAAATCGGATGTGCTGGCCTAATTGTAGATGCATAACTGGCACACCGTAAATAACTCTTAGGGTCAGATCGCATACAAATCACACAGAGTGGTTAACAAGTGGTTGATGTGGAGCGTTCGCAGAAGAAGTACGTCACTATAGTGGTTAATGGTATGGACCGAGTTAATGTAACCTCAGTTAGACAAGTAGTGGTTACTATACAACATTTCCTCTGTATGTATCTGCTACATAACAGTTGCTCTACACATCTCGACATGACGTGTTCGTTACAGGGGTCGATTTATTAATAAATACTCATCACTGCTTTCCATATATGGGAAGGGAATAGAAGACAATGAACTCGCCTGACTAAAATGGCGGTTAAGCACTCCCTAACAACTAAAATGTTCACAAAGATTATCCTACAGCTACATGAGGGCATAATGGCAGAGAATTATCAGATGTATTTTATGTCCCATATTTTGCATCAAACAATACTAGTGTTAGTTCCAAGGCTCTATAGCATGATAGAACCTTGGTTTTAAAATTGGTTTTCAGGGCTGTGTACTGTCCCCAACACTCTTCAGCATGATATTTACTGCTATGCTCATAAATGTCTTGGGAATACGATGAACATGGAGTAAAGATTAGATACAAGACAGACAGTACTCTATTCAACATCAAGAGGTTAAAAACCAGCACCAAAGTAAAAGAATCAACCATCTCAAACTTGTTGTTTGCAGATGACTGTGCACTCGTTACCAACTCTGAGGAAGATATGCAGATTTACAGGGTCATGTTTTCCATGACCCTCACCATAAACATCAGGAAAACTGAGGTCATGTTTCAGTCCACTCCTAGAGAGCTGTACCGTGGCCCAGACATCAATATTAAACACCAGTGTCTCCTGTCAGCGGACTTCTTCTTTGAGTACTCCACATCAACCACTTGTTAACCACTCTGTGTGATTTGTATGTGATCTGAGCCTAAGAGCTATTGTACGTTGTGCTAGTTATGCGCCTACAAGTAGGCAAGCAAATCTGATTTCTGCGATGCTTTTTATTTACTAGGGTAGCTCCTCTAGGTTCTACATCAGTTGCCTCTTACGACATGCCTTGTAGGTCACAGTGGTACTATTGTTGCTTTCCTTTGCGGAACATGGCACCACGCGGATGCTGTCAGCAAACAACTTTGCCTATCTTGGCAGCATCTTAGCCAGATCGGCAAACATAGACTCTGAGGTCAACAGTAGGATATCCAAAGCTAGTGCTGCATTTGTAAGACTGTGCTACTATGTGGGAGAAGGGGATAAGCGTGTCCACAAAGCTGAAAGGTTACCGTGCCATAGTGCACACCATGCTGTTGTATGCCCATGAGACATGGACAGTGTATAGCAGAAAAGCAAGAAAACTAAACCCACCTCCACACAAGTTGCTTATGCAGACTACTCAAAATAAAATGGCACGACATAATTTCAGATACCGAAGTCCTCATAAGAACAAAGATTCCAAGCATAAACTACATGTAAAAAAGTTGCCTTTTATAATGACCTTCTCCCTGAGGCAGATGCAAGAAAATGCAGAGAACAAGCAATTCTTTATTGCCTTCATTGACCTCATCAACAGAGATGGACTATTCAGGGCACTTGAAAGGGTTGGCTGTCCACCAAAGCTGTTGAGTTTGATTCAGTCCGCCGAGTGGTTACCGAGGCCCAAATTTGGGGTGTAAAGAATAGAACCACTATTACCTGCATGTCGTTAGAGGCGACTAAGGAGGTTTGGCTGAAATCGGATGCATGTGTCCTCATTAGGGAATGCTAACTGGCAAACATGGAATGCTTTGCAATGTAAGACGCATGTTCAGACCTACCATCACAAGGGTGGCCAAAACTTACTGCGGAAGAGGTCAGCACAAACGGGAAAGCAGAAATCATAGGAAGTATATCCTACAGAACTGCCCCCAGTATGCAGACTTGAGAAGAATGAGGTGGCCCACTTACACTAGCGTCTAAGACAAACTCTATGGCGTGGCTGATAATTTGAGGCAGACGGCTGCCTTTATTAGAGAATCCAAAATCTCAATCTAGTGAGAACGCAGAAGAAGAAGATGATTCAGTCCTTCCATCAGGAATGGCACAGTGCAACATGATGGTTTTATATCAGAATACTTCAATATTGGGGATCGTGAGAGAGAGAATACTTCAATATCAACACTGGAGTCAAATAAAGATATGTCATCGCTCCAACACTGTTCTGCATTTTCTTCACTGCTATGCTAAATCATGCATATGAAACATCTAACAGGAAGCAATGATCAGTTAATAAACATGACCTAGTGCGAACTTCCTAGTTTACTATTCTATTGTCTCAAGAATATAAAATGTATTGCACATAATAGCCAATAGGACCTTATGGGGTCAATAAAGGTCAGACGTGTGATTTGCACATTCACTAAATTCAAGAATAAATTTGAAATTGTAGCCGGGGCTATTCTGTAAGTGCATAACGATCGATTCTATTCAGTTTTCCAGTTGCGTTTTTTAGGACAATAGTACTCTCAAGTTACTTTTCTGAATCAATGACTTGCACTAAGTCAAGAAGATGTGTTACACTGTCACTGTGTAGTACCTTCTTATCAACTTCAATAGGTCAATCTATCATCCATTCCGTGGCAAGAATCATTCTTGAAGAAGTTGTATAATATACATGCATGCATACAAAATACATGCACTACTTGGAGTTGCGGTGATTAAAGTGATTAGTGATATTGATTACGACATTGATATAGTAAAGTCATACTATAATTAATTATGTTACTATTTAGTTACTGCTATCTATCCATTCATTTTATGATTTTACAATAATAATGATGATAGTATTCTGTCAATAGTATTCAACTCACGTACAAATGATTAATGAATTCAATGTCTTTATCTAATGACGGATGAGTGATTACTAAGATGAGCTTCGCGGTTTATTTACTACACGACACTGACTGACTCAGTGACTGCGCGAGATTACATTTACACTTCGAGTAGAAAATAATAATATCACAATGAGTCGAATGACAAATTCAGATTCACTTACCTCGTTAACTTTATTCAAAGGAACCCTCCAAGTTATTTGTCCCCTTGCAGCTTTAACATCTGTACCAAATTTTTCTTTTGCTTCCCCACGAGCTGACTCTTCAAATCCTGTGACAACTGAAGCTTCAATTGTGCAAAATTCTTCATCATCTTGTGATGGCACTGCTTGCTCAGTGCTATTGGAAGCCATGCTTTTGACAACACGAAACGGGAAACGTTTTCTCTGTGTACAATAGAAGAAATAGTAACCGAAGAGATAATAATACATCAAATGTGACTTTTCTGCCACATTGCACCGAATGTCAACAATCTTTCCACGTGCAATTATTATTTATCCTATTTATCTGTGATTAAACTATTTGCAGTACGTACAAGTAAATAAAACACTAAACATAATACGACGGCATGAAGTATGATGGCTCCTGGGGCTATGAGCAGAGGAGCATCCCAACCAAAGACAATAAGTACATACATTATCAGATAATAGTATCTGCAGGTTTGCTAATTACATTGACATATTAATTAAATTCTACGAAGGGACAATTTTGGTCAAATTAGTGAACGAAATCGTCAGCTAATTTGTTTAATGTTAGCTAGCGGAGAAGTAAATCTATCTAGAATTGTGGCGACCGTGCATTCAGCGGTACTGAGAAAATGACAAAGTTGGATATATATATATATATATATATATATATATATATATATATATATATAAAAGACGGCTGCAGAGGCAGGACATCTGGCCTATGAGAGAGAGAAATTCGGAGGACTGTTGGGGTGACAAAGTTCTGCTCAGGACAAGCTATTTGATGATGATCATACAAGAAAGTTGTAGTTTGAATGTAACTTCGTTTATAGTATGATAACACTTCGACCAATATTCAATATGTTAAGAGTTTGAAGGCACAATAAAACTAGAGAAGTGAACTTGGAATTGATAACCCAAGTTGGCCAGTCTTCATTGAAGAGCCAAAAAGTTGTTACCGAATGGAAACAACTGTTCGACTTAACAGTATTGCTGATAACTAAATGACTATGTTAATGTTGGCGTGTCCGTACTAAAGGGTTTAAAAGCCGAAGGATTGACTTCATTGCACCGGGTTTTACCCCATACGGCTAAGTCCTCTCAGCAAAAATGGCACGCCACCTGCCGAGTATTGCACAAAGCACGAACTCCGCAGTTCCAGCTACTCTGAAAAAAAACTGCACTCGTGAACAGAATGACGCTGTCCGGACTCGAACCCACGACCTTCGACTCACAAGGCAAAGGGTGTAACCACTTAGCCACAGAAACCCCCGCCGTGTCCGTACTGGTACTTAGAAGGGAAAACGAAAGCTCTTGATTACTGGAGAAACGCAAACAATACGCCTACTTTTTAGGATCTGTGTGTTTGGGATCATATCCTGCCATTTGATGTTCATTATTTTTCTAAGGCAGACTGTGTGAAAGTGGTTTAACTTCCTTGCGTGTCGCTGATATACAGTCCAAGTTTCGCATGCGTGAAGAAGGACTGGGGGTACGACAGCTCGATATACCTTCAGTTTTGTTGCTTGACCAATACCACATCTGTGCCAGACATTTCTATGTAGTCTGCCAAAGGTGATGCTAGCTTTAGAGATTCTGGTATATATTTCATTGTCTATGGTGACATTTTGGGACAGTGTGCTTCCAAGATAAGTAAATCTGTCAACCACTTTCAGTTTCTTGCCGCTTGTTGTAATATTTGGTTCTGCATATACTTTACAAGGAGCTGGCTGGTACATAACCTCAGATTTCTCTGTATTGATGATACGCCCGAAGTTGGAGCAGGCTTGTGAGAATCTGTCCATGCTAGTCTGGAGATCTGCCTCAGTGTTGACAGTGAGGGCATAGTTGTCAGCAAATAAGAGATCTCTGATGGTATCAGACTTTACTTTTGTTTTTGCATGAAGTCTATTTGGGTTGAAAAGTTTTCCATTTGTACGATACTTGATGTCGACACCTATGTCTCCATCTCTGAATGCATATGTCAGCATGGCAGAAAACATAATGCTAAACAGAGTTGGTGCAATCACACAGCCTTGTTTGACTCCGTTCAGGACGGGAAAAGGCTCTGATAACTCGCTTGGGTCCTGCACTCTGGCATGCATCCACTGATGCAGTTGTTGCACAATCTTGGTTCTGTCAATACTACTGATATAAATATATATATCTTGTATCAACCGTTTCTGATTCCTCACAGAAAAAAAAAACTACAGAGTGAAAACTCCAAATTCCTTGTGTCGACGAAAATAATATGTGTCTCAAAATGGTTGAGCATGTTCCTTATCTGGAACGATCTCGTCGCGTCAAAAAAATTTGCCAGATTTCGACTTACAATAATAGCCGTCCATCGCAAGCGTTGAAGACAACAACTTCAGACGTGATCTGCTGCACCTCTCTGGTGTGTGCAGATGTGACTGTAGAGTCCAACAATCCTAGAACACAATCCCCTACCACAGGTGATGATGCTCGTCATCACGGGTGATGATGACCACACAATTTTCATCCAAGGAAATGAAGTTGCGTTATGTTTGTCTGTGTGTGAGTTAGATGACTATAGTGAGCCCGATGCGGGCTTGAAATGTTTCTGTACAGTGTGGGCAAGGTATACTTGCACTTGTGGGAAGTTTTACTGCCTTTCTATTTTGACGTTTTTGTTCCACCCAAGCTGCTCTACCTGCCTCGCAGGCCGAAGAACCGTGTCGAAGAAACGTGCGCCAGGCTGATCTGTCTTGATCAACAATCTCCCAGTTGTCAATATCTATGCCAAAGGATTTCATCGAGTTCTTGAGTGTGTCTTTGAATCGCTTTTTCTGACCAACCTGTGAGTGTTTACCTCTATGCAGCACAGGTGGGGCATACATGATCAAGGTTGGATATGTGGGTGTTGTGTCTTCTGTATTTTCGCGCAGTTCGTTTGATCTGTGCCTCAACGGCACGATGATTCTCAGCTATGCGACTACCTCTTGTTTTGTTACAGCGCTACATTTGACGATCTTGCTCCATGAATTCCCAACACGTGGTATCTATATTGAAGCATTTCAGAGACACTTTAAGAGTGTCTTTAAAGCGTTTTTCTGTTCACCAGCTGCTCGTCTGCCCCATTCAAGCTCGCCATACGTCAACTGTTTTGGGATGCGTTTATCAGGCACCCGAGCAACGTGACTGGCCCATCTCACTTGTGCCTTCTGCAACAGCGTGTTGATGCTTGGGATCTTTGCTCTTATGGACTTTCGGTTATCTGGAATTTTGTCCTGTCAGTTTATTTTTAGTAGTCTGCGTAGATAGCTTGTGTGGAAGTTGTTTAGTTTTCTTGCGTGTCTACTATACACTGCCCATGTATCGTTGGCGTACAGCAGTATGGTTAGTACTATGACCCGGTAAACTTTCAGCTTTGTGGCTACGCTTATCCCCTTCTGCTCTCATACAGTGACACGCAGCCTTCCAACTTAAATCATATACAAGCTACAACAAGTGGTTGAAAATGGATTAATATAAGATTGACATCTGCAGCAGCAACATCTTGCTTTTATAGTTTTATTTGGAATTACTGTACTGGAAACGTAGAGGCAGATAGAGGGAGAGAGAGCTGACATACTTTGAAAGAGCATATTGTTGGAACATTTTATTTGGTTTAGGGCGACAAACTTAGATTAATTCAAGATCAAGTTTCTAATGATAACCACCTGGCTATTGACTGTGATGCGTTTCTATACTGTCTGAATTTGGAGTCATGTTGGGTAATAGTAGACAGACAGAACGGATAAAACATGTGTGCGCAACAATCTAGCTACGCAGTTATCAGCGCGAGTGCCCTTGGTCATCCGCTAAAAGAACAAACATGTAAGGATCTGTTTGGAATTAAGTGTTCCTTTTCTGTTACCTGACAGTTACCTATCATGAGAAGTAAAGAATTATTAAATCTATCTATGTTACCGACGTTACCTATCTGAAGTAAGTTAAATCTATGTTCCCTGTTTACTTCATGAGAAGTAAATAATTATTAAATCTATCTATGTTACCTGACAGTTACTTACATGAGAGTAAAGAATTATTAAATCTATCTATGTTAACCTGACAGTTACTTATCATGAGAAGTAAAGAATTATTAAATCTATCTATGTTACCTGATAGTTACTTATCATGAAAAGTAAAGAATGAATAATTATATCAGTAAGTTTTGAATACAAGACGATTATAAAATATGAACAGATTAGAACAAGGTGTTATTCTGCGCATCAGAACAGAACATAATCGACGCCGCAGCCATATTTACATACTTACTTAATTACTGACTTACTCTTCTCCGCTCCTCGTGGAGCATAGGGCGCAACAGTTGTTCGCCACTTTTCTCGGTCTCTGACTGTTTTCTTTATGGTCTCCCAGGACAGTCGAGCACTCTTCAGTTCCTCAAGAAGACTTCGTCTCCAGATCTGTTTAGGGCGTCCTCTTTTTCGTTTTTCTTGCGGGTTCCACTCAAGTGATTGTTTAGTGACACTCGACTGTGTTTTTCGTAGGGTAAGGCCTACCCATCGCCATTTTCTCTTGACCTGGGTCATCATGGTTCCTGTTCTATTCTTATCCACAGATCTGTGTTTGCAACGCTACCATACCACCTCAATCTGAGAATCCGCTTCTCTTCTTCTTCTTTGCGTTCGTTCTTTACGACCAATTTTAATCACTCTTTGTGATATGTTTGATCTTACCAAGAACGTGTATACGTTGCACATTGGTTGGTAGTCCCCAAACGCAAGTTCTACACGTTTAGGACACATTGAGAATCCGCTGAAGACATCCTTTGACAAAGGTCTGAATCTTATTTGTATTTAACTTGGAGTCTCGCCACGTTTCTGAGCTATACAGTAACACATATTTCACATTTCAGCTGAATATCTTGAACTTTGTTTTCGTGGAGATGGTAGTGGATTTCCACACTGTGCAGGATAGCAAAGGCCTACATGGAGCCCTAGTCTTTCCGAGACTCGAGTTAGTTTTGAACAATTTGTTTTTGGTTTCTGTAACTACGTTCTTTTTAAAAATGGATGGGTAGCTAGCCCATCGCACAACCCCAACCTGGAGGACCAAGAGATTACATTTAGTCTGACCTCTCTCCTTTGACCTGTCCGTCTTGGGAAACCCTGCCGGCATTGCTGTCCCGGTCATTGAGATACGCAAGTCTCGCCCCCACTACAATGTAATGGCCTTATGGGGGAACCATAGGTACATATGTATACACAAACACAATTCCATAATGGCATTTTAACAATGTGTACAGTCACCCTAGACACTTCAAGACTGACCCGAATACAATATATCGTTACAATTTCCCTGACCTATTAAAACAACACAGGAAAGAAAACTCCAAGGAACTGGAACGTTTTTAAACAAAAACGGTGAAGATTATACAAGAGACAACAATGAATATATAGACACTATTTTAAGTGAATGAAAGGAAGGAGGAAAGAACATCAGGGATCCTCGCTGGTGCTACAAAACTCGTTTGATGCCGCTGAGATCTTCCTGTGTAAGAAAGAGATTGGAGCACACGTGGTTAT